>JAKTTC010000001.1:0-1200000 GCA_030580495.1 Sungouiozyma ichnusensis
GTCGACGTCCCCACAGGAATCGTCGTCGTCTCAGTCGCAGCGTCGCCCTCACCGTCCGTCGTCGAGATGTACGACACAACCTCCGTCACCACGTCCCCGTTCGACAGCGTCGTCTCGGTGGTCACTGGCGAAGGAAGCGAGAACGGCCCAGTGTATGTTGACGTGCCGATTGGAATCTGCGTCCATCCTGTCAGGATAGTGTTGGTGCCGACGGTTGTTCGATAATATGAAATTACATCGGTTTCCACATCACCATTTGAGGAATGAAGTTCTACTGTAACTGGATCTCTTTGGTAGTAAATGTTTTTAAGCTTCAAGACGTAGACTGTAGTGTCCGTACCATTTTTATTATGGATTTCTTCAGTTGCAACGTTAGAAGTCAGGTTGTATGTCCCGTCTATTTGAATAAAATATGTTTGGCCGGCACTAGAAACTTTAAGGGCAGTTGTTGGTAGTATATAGTTCTGGCTGGGATCTGCATAACCCGACATATCTACTTGGTCGATAGAACTTTCGAAACCTACTTTAAAAGTGTCAGGTGGAGAAGCAAAAAATATAACATTTTTGAGGCTCGACTCACTGACAGTAGTATTTATAATATTGGTGTTACTACCAGTACCGACACCAGAGAATACTGTTAGTGAGTCCGCATCAGTAAAAATATCAACGTATGAATCGCTTTTGAGATTATCTAGCCATACATTAGAATTTAAGAGGATATAATGTCCTGAGTATTGACTAGCATATACTGAAGAATCAGTCGAACGTATCGCATCTACTGGGGCAAAGCTGTCTGGAAATGTTACAGAAGAATTGGTTAATTCGACTGTACCAGCAGTCAAATTTGTATTTGCACCAAAGTTTACCTCGAAGTTGGTAGAAGTTAATGTTGGAGAATAGTAGGTATTAAACCCCAGATAGGCACGGCTGCCCTTTCCCACGGCACCTTGAAAGCGGACGGAGTCCCCACCTTTAGCAATAAAAGTGTCACCTTGGAAATCTGCAACAATTGGTCCACTGTCTGTTTCTCCAAAAATCCCAAACTGGTTCACATTGATGGAGCCCCCACGATATGTGATGGTTGCTGGTGCCGTTGAGGAGTTATCAGAATATATAGACCAATATTGCGACAAATTAATATCTCCGGTCACGTTGATGATGTCCGACGAGGACTGCCTCGAAAACCCCAGAAATTCTGTGACATTCGTATACAAACTGGCGTCATATGTAGAGGGAGAGTCAAAGATGTTGAAGGTCAAAGAACCTTCTGAAACATAATCGAAAACATTGTTACCGATCTTGTACACGAGCTCCGCGTGCACTGCTGTCACCAGTAAGCTACTGGACAGAAGATAGCACAGGTTCTTCATAGCGAGCGTTTCGTTTGGTTTGTTATCTTAGTATGGAAGCATATTTGAACACCGTGAATATGGAATTGCAGGTATGGGTTACTGCCTTTATATATAAACGCATGAAGCTGTTTTTAGCGAATATTTTCCAATTCAAAACAAAGCGTCGGGTCTCCGTTGAAACATGACAGTGTTTTCTGTGTTCTTTGATCCTACTAGGTCGTCGTGAGAACACTGAATTGTACGATTCTATCCAGGGATCTATCGGCTTCTGGAACGCGTTCGAGCCCCTTGTCGTGGTAAAGCAAGATTTGGTAATAATCTCTCGGTTGAAGTTAAAGTTCTCTACCACAAGATTACAGCCGGAAGAGTGAACCTCAATATATTAACCAATTGACGATTCCAACCGTGGAACACCTTATTTAATTCAATAACACCCGTAAACCTGGCTCATATTTGTATTCTAAAGGAAACAGGATCCTGCAGGTGGAATAATACCGCATTAGCTGTTTCGTGTATTTTTTTTTATTTTTTTTCTGCTTTTCTGCTATTCTGGGAGGTTCTCCTGTAATTTCCTAACAGGGCTGTTCCTCTAAATTAGAAACAGTGCTTTTCATCCGCTACGAGATTTGTGCTAAACGGCATGCAGATAATATTCGCAACAACATTGTTCCGAGACGAGAGCGTTCGGCAAGACTCGGCTTGTGAAGTTAAAAAATTACGTGCGATAAAAATGGCAACCTCCTATTCTACCAATTTGGTGCCAAATGTAGTACAGTTTTTGTTTCTTTTCCACTGAAGACTCGTTGGAGTTTTGTTGACTGGTGTGCACGGTTGAAACAGTATCGAGACTTTTGAGCTCGCATAAATCATCAATTTACATATAACTACTCGTTGGGTATTTACGACAGCGTGTTAGTATTGTTTCCAGAAGGTCGCATACATAATATAGGTTAGTTTTTTTCAAATCTCTATATCTGCCATCCAGTAGAAAATTATTTTTTTTCGGTTTCCGTCAGTTACTAAAGCAAAACGGAGTTCAATAAAAGGCCATTTTCTTGCCCTGTCGCTAACTTGTTTTGATAATGGGTCACAAGTAGACATCAAATACTAGAAGCTAGAAATTGAATAGCCATTGTTTTCCAAACTGTTTTCTTGGATAATGAACTTTTGAAAATCTTAAACCTGTCTTCTAACGTAACTTTTTTTGATACACCATTCGAATATGAGTGTCTAGCATCCGTAAGTCTTTTTCGAAACTAAATGATATTTCTTCTCATCTCTGTTCAATATGGATATACAGTCGCGAAACCTAAACATCTTTTCTTGTCAAAAACAAGTTCATTAATACATATATTTTTCCAATAAATTGGTACTTAATGTACAATAATTTTGTAGCTTTTTGTCGTAGTTATTTTATTCTACTACTTAATATTCCTTTTCATAAGGATCATCCAGCATTAACACAACTAGGGCGCATGACACAGATAAAAAATAGTATTTTTGTTTTGTTTTAGACGCTGTTCAAATATCCATTAGATACACTTGGCGCTGTGTTCCCAGAATTGGCATCCAAATGTGTCTATATTGATAGAAGTAGAGTTGCCAAATTGTCGTATCAGTAACATGTCCTACAAGCAATTGATAGAATATCTTATTGGAGCTCCTGTCCGTGTGTTAATTTTATCACGGAAAAATGTCAAGGAACACGACGTGAGTTATATTACTGCTACTTTTTCCATTGAAAGACAAATCAAAAGCAATTAGAGAAGCACTCCTAAAGGACTATATTGCAATGATAAATTGAAAGGAAATCGCTCTCGCATATTGAGCATTGAACAGTAGAGTATTAATCCACTAGAGCACGGCACACCTATGAACATGGTGTACAAACGACTATCACAATTTTACACTGAAGTTATGAGTATGCAATATTATGCTATTAGCAAACCGATGTGACAGAACTGAGCATTATACCTTGTACTCAGGGTATCCAACCTTACAACTGAACCCTGATAATGACAGTAGGAGGAAGTCAAATTCTTACGGTTGATGCACATTTTCCAAACATACTTATCCAGATGCCTTATCCAATTCTTCACATCTTGTTATTGTCTGGCAGTGGGTTTTACAGATCCGTTATTCGAAAGAGTAAGTAGAAGCGAATTTTAAATATTTTTTAGTGACACTGAATTAAGCATAGCTTATTCTGCGAGTCTAAAATTTTTTTTACAACACATGGGAATGATCAAACCCAATATAGAACAGTCTCTATTAACTATACCACCACATAATACTATTATAGCTTCTTTTCACACCTCTATCTATACCTTATTTCAGGGACCTAACAGTAGTGATAAGCCTAGTGGCCTTAGATACCAAACATCACATTACCATGCTCGACCACACGGTGCAGACGCCATACCGTCTCTACTCTTCTACGCATCCCAATCCTACTTTCGTGTTTACTTAAGACATCTCAGCAAATTACAAAACGTAAAATATGTGACCTTTGACCATGAGGCCCTTGATAAAAGCCTGGAAATTCCACTTCTTCACACACCAAGTTTTCCTGCTTCGTTTCAAAGTGTTTTCAAAGTATTGCTTCATACTGACTTAACTTGTAAGCGTAAACATCGGCTGTACAGTGCGAGCAGTGGGCATGGTAGCCTAAGGTTAACGTATTCAACAAGAGCTGTTTTTTGGGAGAGTAGCTTGGGTTTTCACTCATCAACAAGAAATAATGCAGGAGTACAGAACTATTAGTCAATAGTATTGTTCGGGGTATGCAACTGCAGAACATCTCATCTGTAACATATACTTCCACAACGTTTTGGCAATATTACACACCTGCAATGAGATATGTGCTGGTTGGAGGACCGCTTTAGCAAATTGCTGCAATAACTGTTGCTACTCTAATGGAAATGCTGTTGCTTCAATGCACTTAGTCAGTATGTACAGTATTCAGAGAAGCCTCGATATAATACTGAAAGTGTTGGCTCGAAATGATACAGTTTTGAAAGCATTGTCTCCCCAATTAATATACTACTATTATTTCGAATTTACCAGAGTGTGTCAAGCGGCCAAGGGATACATCAAGAACGAAGGGGCATCAAAGGTTTCTTAATCTCATAAGCATAGGCTCCTACTAGTTTCCATTACAACTGCAACAGTGATATAGTATCAAGTCGTGAAACTGAGTTGAGGGTATCAGATGCGTTTGTTTCACACAGTCTAGATCTTGTCACATTACGGAAAGTTTATTAGTTGAAAGAATTCGGTAGTTCAAGAAATAGTCAAAAAAAATAACTGTATTCTAGATGATAGCTTACTTTTACAATTATGAACACGATCACCTTCTTGAGCTTTCTTCGTAGCACATATTGCACCAACTATTATCTTTTATTCAGCAGGAGTACCCAATTGCCCCTTGAGATCCAGTAACGATACTCAACCCTTGTTGTCCGTGGATCTTATTACAGCTCTTAGAGGCCGCTAGCTATTTCATCCTAAACTTTATTTCCAAACTTTAACTGACCCATCCCGAAGACTTCTCACAGGTTGTGTGCTCCTTCAACACAGATAGTAGAATAGTAAATGTCGAAACGCGTCCCTACGCTGGTACTAGGACGAGAAGTGTTAACGAAGTCATCAGTGCTATACTAGTAGACCTTGAACCAGTTGGCATGATGCGGTAATATATCCAAGTTACCTGATGTCTTCTTATTGGTATTCTTGATGTGAAAGTTTGTAGAGCTTAAGGTCCATCAAGACTTTGACACCTGCAAACGAGTTATCTTCACACTAGTCTGAGTGGGTCCTTTATAATATCAACATTACATTGCCCACATTCAATTGGCAAAAGATGATAAAAGCATGGACAACAATCCAAATATGCTTACTAGTAATGCATAGCTTTTTTTCAGGTTAGCAAAAGGCAAATAACTAAAAATACTAGGAACGATTGTTAATTGCCAGATTCTGAGTTCATCAAAATGTTTTCTTTCTATTTAGATATGTACGGACAAGTCAAATTAACTAAGATAATTTTATACAGCTCTGCTTTTAGGTTCCTTCAACGAGCAACTACTGGACTTCTTGTAAATTTAGAAGTTTCGTGAAAATGAGTAGACGATCTTAGATTCCTACTGTATCTTCCATATTTTATTTTTTTCAGATATACAGAAATTATAATAACTCTAAAAATGAGTGACAGGTGAATCGTTATTAGTTAACGATAGGTATGCGTTTTATCCAACAATAAAAGTATAATGAAAAAAAGAGATCCTGCTACGCATTTTTTCAACATATTATGTTTATCTTAGATACTATATAATTAAGAAGTAAAGTTTACTATCTCGCTAATTGTGTTTGTCCTTAGCATAGGAGCTTAGTTTATCAAATATCAACAGAGTTCAGTCCTCAAACGAACATTTTCATCCATATAACTGTATGCGCTAGCTTCAGAGTGGGTGTTAAGTTCCATAACTACAGGCATCCCACAGTCTGATGTGACACATCCCGGGTTTCAGTTAGCAGCTGTTAGATGCTTCTGTTTTCTTCTAGCTTGCACCCTAAACTCTTAGTAAATGTTATGTGACGAACCATAAACAAAAGACCGTGCATTATTTCGAGCATAATTTGATGAGTCTTCCGGTTAATTCCTTCTTATTCATTGGCAATATGTAAAGTGTTATGATAGGAATTCTGGGATACGTACAAGCAGCCGAGATCGGCAAGTCAACAAAACTCTTAGGGACTACTTCATTCAAAGGCATGCCCGTATGGTCTTTTGCAATGGATACAATAGAGAGTAATTCGCAGACGGCTATCAACATTATTAAAAGCTAGAATATGCTAAGTATAGAAACATCAATACGACAGAAAAGATCATCAACAAACGAAATCTACGTCTTGTAGTTCTTTGAGGCAAAGTCGCAACAGTTGCAAATATACCAATTACAGCAGCTATAGTAGATAAACCTCCCGATAAAGCTTCTGTAACACATTTGCTACGAATATTTTCTCCACTGTCTGCACCAGAACAAGAGTTGGTATACTCCAACCATTTATTAATTGTTCCATTTGTAGTTGTTATGGTTATTGCCAGCAGTATCCACCAACTTAGTTCAGTAGTTTTACAACTCTCTGTTTCTAGATCAGTGGCCATTATCCCTATCATATTGGAAAGATCTCTGCCCTCGTGAGAGCTATCGTTACAACTACAGCCCACATGTGCATTTTTCCCGAGGTAAGCTTTGTAAATTATTGTCAGCAGAACAGCACAGGTTATCCACAGAAATACAGATAAGAAAGTGATCACCACAACAAAAAACTCAAAAACAATTCCTTCTTCTATCAACATAATTCACAGTTCTTCTGTCTTCTTATACAAAATGGAAGTGGAGTGAAAAGCTCGATGGGTTCGTGTACAGTGAAAAATTTTCTCTCTGTTTATAAGTCCAAAGGTGTGATTGCTGATATAAATTACAGTCGACATTCATTTTCGACGGAAGGACAAAAGACATTATCAATAAATAAAAACCGTTCAGTTCATTGGATAACAGGAGATAAGCTCGTAACTATACTGAAGTAATTGTATGACCATATATAATATCTCTGTCCTAACAACAAGATATCTGAATAATAACATTTCCAAAAAGTTTTTTTGTTTAGAATGCTTAAGTAATATATCTTTCATTAGGTAATAAAATGCTAAAAATCAAAGATATTTACAAAACATTAAATAAGACAATAGAGATCAATACACTTTCTTTCATTACGATACATGTCAATGACTTCTGGCGGTAACTAGATTTTATGAAGAAACAGTTTATTAGAACTTATACTTCAAATAATTCTAAATATCTCGCATACAAAGGTATCCACAGTGAGTTCTATTGGCCTAGCAAATAATTGAAAATGACGCTTAGCAAAGTTGCACTGTATGAGATTTACATTTTAAGGAAATAGTAGGTTCTTGTAAGTTGGAAATGGAGTAGAACCCACTATCCACAAAGCTGCAAGCCAAAAAAAATAGTTCCATTTATCACAACTTTGTTTACAATACTTTTTTGATGTACTTTCTGAAGATAATTGTTACTACCCTTAAAAAGAGCAAAAAAAATCTAGAATGAGCTGTACTATGTAATGCTCTACGATACTATGTTTTCATAGATACGTCGACTTTTATCAGTTTGACTCGGACAGTAGGAATCCATTTTACACTTCATAGTCTATCTACTTCGGACACCTTTTAGTGTTTCGTTCAATTCTCTTTTTCTTACTTCCATTTGTTAAAGGAAAAATGATCAAAACTCTTATGATAGCCTTATCTTAAGGTAGAGTTAACCGTCTTCATATCGCTGTCCTCTTGCTCCTAAATCCTATCTTTTTGAATTCGAGTGGTCTTTCGTAAACCAATTCGCAGTATTCATTCGCACCCCTTTTCCAAAACATATCTCGATTACCTGATTATGTAAGCTTCTCGTTTCCCACGGTAATTTTACTGTAGCAAATTTTTGTTTTTCACAGGATTCAAGTTTTCAGGATTTTCCTTATTTACCTTTAATGCCCCACGACTTAGCAGGTTACGTAAGAATTGACGGCGCTGTATAAAAGGATGACTCAAATGGATGACTCAAGGGAAGTCCTCGAGAGAATAGCTTAGATAAGCAATACACGCTCATTTTTAGTAGATTATATTCAAATGGAGTTTTAATAGTTGAGAAACTTCTCATATATAAACCGACGTATCTGTTAATCAAAAAGTGAATATATATGTTCAATTGGTCTTCTTTCTGCTAGTTGTTTATAAGAGAATCATTGAATTAAAATCGTAAACATTCTATCATCAGCTCAACAAAACTAAATATCTTTATCATGTCCATTCCAACAGAAAGAAAGGCGGTAGTCATTGACCGCGAAACATGTGTTGTCAAAATCGTCCCAATGGTCGAATTGGAGACTGAGGAGGAAATCCTGGTCAAAACTGTAGCTGCAGCAGGAAACCCTACCGATTGGAAGCACATTGTTTACAAAATCGGGCCGCAAAACTCCGTTCTGGGAATTGATGTTGCAGGCACAATTGTAAAGCTGGGTTCCAAAGTTGACAAGTCTAAATTTGCTATTGGCGACCTAGTTTTCGGGTTTGTCCATGGTGCGTCCGTTTTGCGCCCCACAAATGGTGCATTTGCTGAGTACGTTGCCCTAGACTCTAAGCTGGTCTTTAAGTCAGATAAGGAGCTGAAGCTCCATGGGGTTGGGGATATTCCAGAGGGGACTCTCTCGACCATTGAAGCAGCCGTCAGCTACCCCACATCCGCCATTACTGCGGCAGCCTCATTAGCATATGACCTAGGAAACAAGCTACCTGATGATCGCCCTGCTAGTGCGCAACATGATCACCCTATTTTATTATGGGGTGCAGGCACAGCTGTTGGTAGAATGTTTGTTCAGATTGCCAAAGAAATTCACGGATACACTAAGGTTATTGTTACTGCATCGAAGAAGCACGAGAGCCTATTAAAATCTTATGGTGCTGATGAGGTTTTTGATTACCACGATTCTGATGTCATTGATCAAATCAAAAGAAAATATCCTAACATACAAACCTTAGTTGATTGTGTTTCTAAGCCTGACACTTTCCGCCAGTTGTACGCATGCGCTGCTTCGAATTTACCTGCGCATGTGGTACACTTGACTACTAGGTCCATTAATGATATTGAACCAGCCAACAGAAGATCTGATATTACTATAACGGCTACTTTAATATACTCTGCTACTGGTAAGAAAGTGCCATTTAACACCATGGAAATTCCAGTCACACCAAAATACAGAGAGGACGCTCTCACAAGTGTTGTGTTTTTAAACAAGAAAATCAATAGTGGTGCTTTGAAACATATTCCAATTAAGGTGTTTGCAGGTATTGACAGCATCCCCCAGATTACTGAACAAATTAAAAATGGTCAAAATGCTGGCTATAAATTGGTAGCCGATTTTTAAACTTACGAGGATATATAACAGATAGCTATATGAATCTTTATATTTAACTTGCGCTTCTCATGTTAAATCTCATCTAAGGTCTATGATGTTTCTAACTTTTCGTACGAGTCTTTTGCAAAATAGTAAACTACTCGGTACTTTTGAATATCGAGTTTTATATGCATCTATTTTAATTGATCACTAATTTGTAGTCACTTCTGACCGTACTAAAACTAGACATACCTGTTCTTATGTTACATAAAAGAGTCTCAGGTAACAATAACTTTTTGACAAGGCATAGTGGATTATTTATCTTACTTTCTGAAGACATAGACCACCTGTTTTATTTTAGTGTATACGATCGTATACCGTGTGTACAAGTACAGTGAGTAAAATTTTAGACTGGTTGGACTATCGACGCTGGTTGAGTTCTGTTGTCAACACGACTAAAATTCCTAAATAGGATAATTGAAATGATCGGGAATTAAATCGAGCACAGTAACAACCAGCAATGGGTTATCCGTAAGTAAGAGCTCAATAAACAAAGTCAGTTTGAATAAATCGTAATGAGTACGTTTGAACCTAAGATATTTATTGACATCTATGAAGAATTTTAGTTTTGATAATAAAAAAATATTATGTGTTAAGGAAGAAGGTGAGAAAATTTGTGATTTTCGTACTGTTACGGACATCAATGAAAGAATACTGTTACATTCTCAAATTGGAGATATCTTTAAACAGATAATTTACCATTCAAGTATAAATTGATTACTTATTAGACATCTTAACATATATACTGACTCGATCATATATAATTGATGGGCTGAATAAGCAAAATATCAATATGTAGTTCAATATCTGCAATGGACGTCGAATATTGACAATCTTATGAAAATGCTATAAACTTTGCAGAATTTTAGAATTAACTCCTCTATCAAATTATTTGCTAATTCTTCATTGCAATTGGAAATAATTATTACCCACAGGAATAGAATAATTTTCAATATGAGGTAAAAGTTTATTACTACAGCATATAATAATTATGTATTTTACGCTGAATAGTTTGTAAATTCAAGAAGTTCTCTATGGTACTGCCAAAAATGAACTGGTTCATATTATTATATAAGCTATACCAGTTGCTATTGCTAATGTTTACGGCGGATACTATGTCTTCAAGTAGACTATGCCAAGTATAGTAGTTTAGATTTTTTTGGATATAGTGGAAGAAAGATATGATAATGAAAATTTACTAAGAACCGCAACTTTTGGGAGGGTGCCAGCTGAGATTGCAAATATAGTTTTGTTTAGCAAGAAAACTGTAGCGCTCTTTTACTTGAAGACTTTGTTTTGTGTTGGAGTTACACACAGTATGAAAAATGCAAGCATCACTTTTATTACCTGTATCTAAATTTCGAAAAGAGTTCCTAAGAAAAAATGGGCATCAAATTGACTAGAATTAGGAGAATTTCCTTTAAACTCAGAGCAATAGAAAAAAACACACTCGTGGTAGCAATAAAAGTACTCATAAGCAGTGTCGTATAGTGAAACTAATGCTCTAACAAACAACAATAAGGGTTCTTAGAATGAAATCTATAAGATGACAAAAAATGTCATACAACTTGAGCTGGATCTACTATAAATTTCCTTGAAATTTTAGTCAATATAATTGGCCTATTGCATAAACCCTAGTCTCATATTTTTATAGGAATAAATCCTGCGATAAATTGCTATATACTTAAGATCTTTTTGAGGGCTTACTCTTACGTCTTTCTTATTATGTCTTTAAAAGTGATGTACTTTTGAGGTTTATCTACACAGCAAATCTGTAACTCTTCCTACATATTTTTAAACTATAGCCAATTGCTTTGTCTATTATTCTCTTCACAAGTCTTATCTTTTATTTTGTAAATCTATATATCTCTAAGAAGACTACTAAAAAAATGTAATGGTTGTAGTATATGCAACCTTGATGTCGATTAACTGCTGATCGTCTTAATATTGCTAATAAATCTAATTCGCAGTGTCCGTGAACATAATACAGTCCTGACTTTCTCAAAATAAAAGGAGTTATGATAATTTGAACCGAACTAAACGGAAGACCTTCTGCACCAAAACTTCAAAGTGTCTAGGAACCAATTAATTAACAGAAACCACTACTATCTCCAATGTAAATTGGCATATACGTTTATTATCCGTGCACATAACGTGATAATAACAGAATCTCTTGCGATAAGTCAATAATCGTAAAGTCAAACTTATAAGTCCACAAATAATTTTAGTTGTATAAGGTTGTTATTCTGTAAAAGCTAATTTGAATATATTAGAATATTAATCATATTTATAAGCACTGTGAAGCTTGAATCTTTAATATTTATTTAGGGGCCCGTATCCTCCTCCTCCAGGAGTTTCAATCACAAATCGATCTCCAGGCTCGGCCAAGAAAGTGTTTTTTCCACCCACATTGATCTGAGTAGCTGTACCTTCTTTAATCCATGTATTCAGACCTCTTTTGCCATCTAAACCTCCATTTAAGCCATGAGGGGCAATCGATCGGCGCTCAGACAAAACAGATACAGTCACATTTTCTCGAAATTCAACATCTCTAACCACCCCGGCTCCACCATTAAAAAATCCAACCCCGCCAGAGTCCTGTCGAATCTCGAACCGCCGTAGTAAGACAGGATATCGTCTCTCAAAAACCTCTGAGTCAGTCATGCGTGTGTTAGTCATATTTGTGTGGACCGCATCCGCTCCATGCCATCCGTCTCCTCTCCACGACGGGCACCCAGCACCAGATCCTCCGCAAATCGTTTCATAGTATCCAAATCCTTCCGATATTTCACCAGATTCCGCACATTTGTGTGGTCCTTTCCCAAATGTGAAATTGTTACAGTCCCCTTGGGAATCTGCCATTATGTTCAGTGTTTTAAGTATTACATCTGTAATACGTTGTGATGTTAGAACATTACCACCGACTACAGCGGCTCCGTCTCCAGGATTTAATATGGACCCTTCTGGCGCAATTATGGTAATCGGCTTTAAACATCCTTGATTCAATGGGATGTCATTTCCAACCAAACAACGCAGACAGTACATAATAGCTGAATTAGTAATTGATATCGGTGCATTAATGTTTCCATACATCTGAGGCGAAGTACCAGTAAAGTCGAATACATATTGGTCTTCTTCGGGATGAAGTTGCACATTCAATTTGATCAGGGAGCCGTCGTCCATGTAATCTTCACCAAGAAACTTACTTTTTCCAGTGTAGTCAACGAGATCTTTCAAAATTTTCTTCACACTTTGGGCCGCATTATCTTGGATGGCTTCCATATACCTCGATATGGTCACAAAAGAATACTCCTTTACAAGGGTTTCTATCAGTTCAATACCTTTATTGTTAGCAGCGACTTGAGCTTGAAGATCGCTTATATTATCGCTGAGTCTCCGGGAACCTGAGCAGCCAGTGTATTCAGAAGGTTTCGTTACAAGTAATTCAACAACACGATCTTCTAAAAAATTCCCATTTTCAACCAACAAGTCAGAAAAAATCATAGCACCTTCTTCGTACAGGCTTTTAGAGTTTGGCGGGATTGAGCCTGGCAAGGTGCCACCAATATCAGCATGATGTGCTCTAGATGCAACATAGAATATTATTTCTTTTGAACTTGAGAATGCGGGTGATATAACTGTAATATCAGGTAAGTGTGTACCTCCTGCTTGTGGATGGTTCGTAAATAAAACATCTCCGGGTTTTAACTTCCCTTTCCAATGTTTTACTTGAAAGTTAATACAAGTTGACATCGATCCCAGATGTACAGGTACATGCGGAGCATTTGCTACTAGATTCCCTAACTTATCAAAAAGCGCACAGGAATAATCTAGCCTTTCCTTAACATTGGTTGATACAGCAGTCTTACGTAGTTGTGTCCCCATTTGCTCAGCTATATCCATAAATCTGTGGCTAAATATGGAGAGCAGTACAGGATCAATTACATCACTGTTTCTCTGAATTTCATTCTGGAGTTTTTTGTGTGGTTTCAAATTGATTACAAGATGATCTTTCAAGACGATGGCATCTGAATTTGGCATGAGAACATTAGTCTGTGTACCATCTGCAACTATCGCTGGACCTTTTATAAGTGTTCCTTCTGGTAATTCATCGATACGGAATACGGGTGTGTTTACGTATCCTTGGTGAAAATATACCATTTGAAAAGAGCTGGCATGTTTTGTCTCAAGTTCATTGAACTTATCAAACCTTGAGAGCTGATCTTCAATAGATGTTTCTTGTCTTGTTGCTGATAGTCCTACACATCTTACTCTTATGTCATTAACAATGATTTTTTTGTTATAGGATGCAAAGCCAAACTCTCTTCTATGTTGTTCATGAAATAATACATCGAATTTAGATTCTTCACTTCCTTCCAAAATCATGAGCGTAGTCTCAGAACCTTCATATTTGAGGTTCAAATATCTTTCAACAGAAATATCCTTAGAAATAAATCCTTGTTGATTTAATTGGTCTACACATTCAGCCTCCAAAGCGATAAACGTTTTCTCAAGTTTGGTTTTCATACTTTCAGTATCATATAAAACATATGAACATGGTTCCTGTCTTTCTTCAACAACATCAGCCAGGTATATACCATATGCAGATAAAATTGAGGAGTACCTATGGGCAATGATTCTTGAAATACCTAATATCTGAGCGACAGATATGGCGTGTTGACCACCTGCACCCCCAAATGTTACTAAATGATGGTCAGACACTAGATAACCCCTCGCTTCAGTTATAGCTCTTATTGGTCTCGCCATCGCTTCATTAGCAACCTCTAAAAACCCAAATGCTACTTGTTCAATACTCATCGGAGTAGTCACATCCTTATTGATTTGACTAGTAATTTCTTTAAGCTTCGTTGTTGTGGCTTCGAGATCGAGTGGCTCATCTTCATTATCACCAAAGATTTTGGGAAAAAATTCAGGAACTAATCTACCCAGAAACAAATTTGCATCTGTTATGGTTAGAGGACCACCTTTTCTATAAGCTGCGGGGCCTGGATCTGCGGCCGCAGATCCAGGCCCTACTTTAAATAGTCCACTTTCCCATGATAATATAGAGCTTCCCCCTGCTGCAACTGTGTTAATATCTAATTGAGGTGACTGTATAATTATGCCGGCAGTAGTGGTTTCAAAAACATGTTCAAGTTTCCCATTACTAAATCTGCTGACATCGGTAGATGTCCCGCCCATATCGAATCCAATCAATGGAACCTTTGCCTGCTCGTTATAACAAGTTTTAGAGTATCCTATCACTCCTCCTGCTGGACCAGACAAGATGGACTTTAGTCCAGAAAATCGATAGCCTTCAACTAACCCACCATCAGACTGCATAAACTGAAGACAAAGGTCATCAGTATTACAAAGTCCACTTTCAATACTATTCAAATAATTTTTGATCACAGGAGTTAAATATGCATCGGCTACGGAGCTATGAGCTCTTGGTAAAAATTTGATCATCGGAGATACCTCTGAGGATAAAGATATAAAATGAAACCCAACATTTTTAGCTATTTTCCCCACAAGCTGTTCGTGATCTGGAAATGTGAATGAGTGAAGGAATGCGACAGCAATTGACCTAATCCCCAGCTCATAAATATTCTCTAACACTTCAAGAATTAGCTTCTCATCTGGTCTAGAAATAACACGTACTGTTTCTCCGCTCTTGCCTTGAAACAAATCTTTCGAATTAGCATAATCAGTTTTGTGGAAAGGTCTTTGTTCTGAATAATCCTCCAACGTGACCCTTTCATCGATTTCCGCAACCACTTCATATAAAGGAGCCCTCTTTTCAATTTTTAAATTAAAAATATCAGGTCTAGTTTGATCTCCTATCAACAAAGCATCTTTAAACCCCTTTGTGGTGATAAAAGCACATCTTTCACCTTTTCTTTCTAGAGCGCAATTTGTGGCCAAAGTCGTCCCCATTCTAATACTTTGTACACGAGAAACATCAATGGGGCCACCACGAGGAATCTTCTCCTTAGTAATAATCTCTAGTACCCTTCTAATACCTTCTAAAGGAGCATCGGGGTAGTTTTTGGGATCTACAGATAATAATTTAAATACGATGTCGTCCTCTCTTTTATCAGATCCTGGATTAGCAATAACATCGGTGAAGGTCCCTCCACGATCTATGGCAATTTTAATACCAGACATTATCGTTCAGGTTAGCCTTACAATAGTTGAGAAGGCCTAAATTGAGTAACATTAATAGAGTTTCTTCTATTAAGGATAAATTTATATCACTTATATATATGCTTATAGTCACGATGTCATACTGCGTTTGAGATAGTTCAATTTGTGATCTATAAGGCAACGTCAGCTAGTATCAAGTTGTGAACAGAGACAATGTAATACTTTAAATGTCATATCTGGAGAGTTGGTACAAAGAACGGAGAAAACTGCTATCAATTAGTATCTTGTAGTCCATGATTTATTCTGCTTATGTTTATTGCGGCGCGAATGCGGTGCTGTTTTCTTAGATTTGAATTGCGGTTCAAATATTTGCACATCCAACTTATGGCCATGCAAATCGTAGTTATTATATTTCTCTACAAACTTGTTCATCATTGATCTGTCCTGTAATTCAAAAATACACGTTCTATCATCTTCTGTATCCCAAAATTTTATGTATACGGGAGATTCATATTCGTTAATCCAATCCTCAATGGTAAAGTCTGACACATCTAAAGCAATATGAGCTATTCTGACTCTTTGCTTTTTCGGTGTTTTAACTGCTTTCTCCTTTGCTTCGATTCCCAATCTAGCTCCCAATGTGTTTCGTAGATCTCTTCTACGGTAGGAGGTTGATGTATGTTGTGAAGAGTTGTTCTTCTCTGAAGCTTCCACTGCTTCACCCATTGTAGCAATCTGGTCCTGTCTTGTTTGCTTAAACTCGATGTTATGTTTTAAGCATGTAAATGTAAAATTCTGGAGATTCTTTTATATAAAACACACAACTAATACATATTAAAAAATTCTAAACAACGTAGAGCAGTTTCATTAATAGGAGATGTGGAACGTGTATCTATATTTTTCATAACTTTTTATCATTAAAATTGAAGATCTTCAAACACTTGTTGAAACCTAGTCGCTGAAGAGCCATACAAAGAGTTGATCTGTTTTAACCATTTGATTGATTTAGCAAACTGTTTTAAAGTAGGCTCCACAGTCGATAAATTCCCATATGTCACTAACAACCTATATGCGGCTTCTTCATTCGATTGATATTCTTCTAGCACCGCAAATTTCATATTAAGCGCATCTGCTAGGATAGGCACCAAATCTAACTTATTTTGACCTGAGTTTACCACTAAAACACTGTAATTAAGTAGCAATGTAGCGACACTATTTGCCAGGTTCTGCGATTGACGTACAGTAGCATCTGAGAACATTGTATCTATAGTTTGAAACACTGAAGAATACACTTTATTAGACGACATTAAATCTATCCCCCAAGTTTTATTCGCAAAGCAGTTTACGAGTGTCCTTACTGTCAGCATTACAATATTAATGTTTGTATTTCCTAACCCTTCTTCGATGAATTCCGATATGTCGGTTGAATTTGGTAATCTATGGACAATCAAACGAATTAAATCATAGGCAACAATTTTATTTGACCATTTCTCTCTTATGATTTTGGCAAAATTGTACAAAGCTTCAAAATTCTCGTCAAGATCATGTAAATATGATCCAATCAGTGCCAATTCTCCATCATCGAATGTTTGTTCTTTCTCATTGATTTTAACCAGTCCATTAAATACACTGTCCGGATTAAAAGTTGAAAGTGTTAAATATTCTCTCACGGGAAGTATTTTCATGGAAGTTTCTGTCTTGCCGCTGTCATCGATATGCTGCTGCATGGTTGTGGATGAAGGGGTATCAAAACTTAAACCATTGGTGTTTTGAATAATAAAATTTACAATTTCATTTTGATAGCTAGTGGGCAATTCATATCTTGCTATGAACTTTTCTGCAATCTCGTATGGGTTATCATTAATATTCACGGGCAACTTAAGTGGATCTTTACCTTCTTCAATATCTACGTCAAAAACATAGTCATAGTTAATACCTTCAAAGGTGACTTTCTTCCCGCTTGTTGCGTTAGAAGAACTAACAACATCTCCGACTTTACTCCAATTATTTGCAGAGTATTGATGAGCCTCAATTTTACCATCAGGTGCCCTGACTACAATCACTTGCCCTTCTTTCCCCCCTGGTTTTAATAATGTTTCATATGGAACAATTTTAGATTCATCAAAGCCAGTGGTTTGAGAATTAATGGCAATATTTTCCACTTCTTTCTTAAAGTTTTCTAATACTTCTGGTGAAGCTATTCTAGAATTATCTCTGGAGAAGATTCTAATCGTATTATCACTATCTCCTACTAGAATATCACCGTTTGGGAAAACGTCTACACACCATATTGATACTGCCGGTAGTCTTATCACTTGTTTAACAGTTCCAGATGAAAGATCCCATATTCTTACAGAACGATCCTCACCGCAGCTTATTAGTTCATTAGATGAACTATTATATCTAATACAGTAGACAAAACTTTCATGACCATCCAGTGTCATCTGTACAGTGCCATTAGTATCGAACACCTTGATTAATCCATCGTTCGCACATGTCGCAAACTTATTTTGATTTATTACTGCGATGTGTCTTATTACATCGGTATGAATATTAGAGAACTCACTTATCAATTTTGAACCCTCCCAAACTCTAATTCTTCGATCAGCACAAGCAGTGATAAACTTCTTACCGTCGGCACTTGTAGCATCCCAAACAGCGAGCTCATGAGGTTTCAAGTCAAATTTTTGTTCACCATGCGACCAAACTTTAGAAGTCTTATCCCAACTACTACTAATAATCACTCCACTGACAAAGTTCAAGCTGCAAACGTTACTCTCATGTCCTACTAATGTGTAGCTCGGATCTGATCCCAGGGTGGCAAACAAGGGGAAACCATTAATTAATCCATCTTTCCCGCCACAATAAACGATGCCATCGTTATTATCATAGCAAACGCTATTCAAAAAACTTCCAGATTGATATAATACAGTGTCCTTCCACATCAAACCTGGTTCACTATTCCATAGCCTTAATGAACCATCTCTTGAAACACTCGCAAATTGCTCATCAGAAATAGCCCTGACATCCTTCACGTCCTGTAAATGACCTTCCAAAGAGTTGCTCAATTGATAAAAACTAGTCATTTCAAACCGAACGTCATAGAGGTAGACTTTTCAAGTATCCAAACGATCCTTCTTTCGTGTTTAATTGTGGCAACTGGTGACTGTTAGAGTGTGTTCTACTGATCTTATCTCATACCCGAGGCCCTTCGTCCCGGGTAATCTCGGCTTTCTGTTAATTTGCTAAATCTTCTTGAAAATTGGATCTTCCAACCTACATTTACGAGAGATCCCATTTATATTGAAAGGAGATAGGTTATAGCGGTACGTACTTGTAATCAGCGTAAGATGAGCAGTCCCTTGATATTTGCACAGACTTCTGAAGGTCTTTACTTTAAATCAGAAGGCGTAGCGAAGAATTCTATCCAAAACGACTCTGTCTTATTTGTTCCTGGTCAAGAGACAGACTTGAAAATAATTGATGCTGAAAAATTTCCTTTAAGCGGTGGTTCCTTCCGTGTTGCGGCGTTATTAGGTGTTATTTGTTTGAAGTTGAACAGATACGCTATTATTGCAAATACTGTAGAGGAGACTGGACGATTTGATGGGCATGTGATTTACAAAGTCATGGAATATTCGGTGATCCCTACTCAAGTTAACTCTAGAATTGATCAGGATGAAACTGAATATTTAAGATTATTAGATTTACAACTGAAGAACTCTACATTATTTTTTTCGTATACTTACGATTTAACCAATTCTGTACAAAGAAATGCCAAGATCTCTAAGCCTAACTCCTGGGAAACCACTGATGACAGATTTTTCTGGAATCACTATATTACTTCTGATTTGAGACACTTGACTAAACAGGACTCTAGAGCATCTAGTTTCATTCAGCCAATTATTTATGGTTATTCAAAATTTGTTAGTACCACTTTAAACTCTAAAGTGATCAACATTGGCCTGATCACTAGAAGATCAAGATACAGAGCTGGGACCAGATACTTCCGTAGAGGTATTGACGAAAATGGGAATGTTGGTAATTATAATGAAACTGAGCAAATCTTGGTGGTACCGGGAGAGACACAGGATGACGTTTACTCGTTCTTGCAAACAAGAGGGTCAGTACCTGTGTATTGGGCAGAAATTAATAATTTGAAGTACAAACCTAGCTTAGTACTTGGAGAACAAGATCTGGAACCAACAAGATTACATTTCAATGAACAGAAAAAATTCTATGGTGATAATTACCTAGTCAATTTAGTAAATCAAAAGGGCCATGAACTACCTGTTAAACAAGCTTATGAAGACGCTGTTCAACAATTGTCAGACCCAAAGATTCATTACACTTATTTTGATTTCCATCATGAGTGTCGTAACATGAAATGGCATAGAGTGAATTTATTGATTGACCAGTTAAGTGAGTTAGGCCTTTCAAATGAGGATTTCTTCCACATGATCATTAATAAAGACGGCTCAATTGTGAAGATTCTGAATGAACAATCCTCTACAGTGAGGACTAATTGTATGGATTGTCTTGATAGAACCAATGTTGTTCAATCGGTCTTGGCCCATTGGGTGTTACAAAAAGAATTTGAAGTTGCTAATGTCATTTCAAATACACCTTGGGAGGATAATAAGACGTTACTTTCTTTCTTCCAAAACCTTTGGGCTGATAACGCAGATGCAGTCAGTGTGTCATATTCAGGTACAGGTGCTTTAAAGACCGATTTCACAAGAACAGGTAAACGTACCAGAGCAGGAGCATTCAATGATTTCCTCAATTCGGCCTCTCGTTATTACCAGAACAACTTAACTGATGGTCCAAGACAGGATTCATACGATTTGTTTTTAGGTAACTTCCAACCATTTGCTGCTAGCATGCCATTACCGTTTGTTGATAGAAGACCATCTTTGATTCAAACTATACCAAGCATCATGTACGCTGCACTTACCGTCCTAGGTGCGACCGTGTTCTTTCCTAAAGGCCACTTTACCAGTTCAAAGAATTTATCATTTTTTTCCAGTGCTTCAGTAGTTGTAACTCTTTGTGTTGTTTTCATGATTAAAAATGGGATGCAATATGTTAATTGGCCAAAACTTATTAATGTGGATTTTTTAGCTCCAAGATCGTCGAAGGGTTCTACTCAAAAGTCTTTCAAATTTGAATCAAATTCAAAATACACAAAGCCTTCTTCTTTGAAGAGCGAATAAAATTGAAACTGTTAAAAGAAAGAAAAAAGATTCCTCGATATTATTAACTTACATGGATATATTTCCTTAGAATCAAAAAATAAATTTGTGCCGTGTAGTACAATAAATCATTATTAGTCTGTATTTGATGCATTGTTCTATATCGTCTATATAAATGTATGTATCAAAGATTTTCAAGAACAAAGCTCATCGATGAAAGTTTTAACGTCCTTTGATCTCATTAAACCTTCCCCTACTAAAAATCCATTAACACCCTTTTTCTTATAATCATCAGTATCTGATGCGGCAAGAATTCCGGAAAGGGCGATCAACATAGTACCATTGGGTACTAAGTCAATAACATTACTGGTAGTCTCCAGATTCACATTGAAAGAGTGCAAATCTCTATTATTGACCCCTATAACTCTAGCACCTAGTTTAACAGCTAGTTCCATTTCTTCCCTAGAATTAACTTCCACCAAAGGTTCCATACCTAGCGTTTCCTTCGAGTAGGTGTATAATTCCTTTAACGTTTCAACTGATAACATTTTCACTATCAAAAGTACAGTATCAGCTCCAGCTAATCTAGCTTCCAATATTTGATATTTAGATAAAATAAAATCCTTTCTTAGAATACATGGTCTATCAGCTTGTAGATTTGCATCTAATGCTTTCCTAACGTTCGCTAAATCCTGTAAGTTTCCTTTAAACCAGTGAGGTTCGGTTAATACAGAAATGGTAGCAGCTCCAGCATGAGCATATTTCAAACCTTGTTCAGCAGCAACGGCATCAATATATATATCTCCTTTAGATGGTGATGCACGTTTCATTTCTGCCAAGACAACGGCTTTTTTACCCATTTTTTTTGATTTCAAAGTTTCGTAAAAATCCTTTTGAGGTGGGGCTAATCCTAGTTTATAGTTTGCCTCCAGATCCCTCATAGTGAAACCTGGAGTTTTACTCAATTTTTCTAAATCTTTTGTAGTTTGATCAGAAATCCGTTGTAAGATAGAATTTTGATTTTTCATCTTTAATTGATGCGCCCTATTGTCCTCCCAAGTTCCACCATACACTTTTAATAAATTTTTGATCATAAGATGACCTGCCTCTGTTAAGATCGATTCAGGATGGAATTGAACACCTTCCATTGTAAATTTCTTATGTCTAATACCCATTATGATGTCAGTCTCTGTCTTTGCAGTAACTTCAAAGACGTCTGGCAATGTCTCGTTGGTGCCAGCCAAAGAATGATACCTTGTCGCTAGCACACCTTGTGGGACATTTTGAAATAAACCTTTCCCATCATGGAAAATTGGTGAGGTTTTCCCATGAACAATTTCACCCGCATATGCCACATCACCACCAAACACATCTAACATACATTGCTGGCCCATACAGACACCAAACACTGGGATTTTGCCTATAAAGTGAGATATGGACTCTCTAGATATCCCTGAATCTGTCTTAGGATGGCCTGGACCAGGAGAAATCACCAATATCTCCGGATTCAGCTCGTCCAGTTGTTGCAAATCGATTTCATCGTTACGGTAGACAGTGACATCCGCTCCTTCCTGACATAAGTATTCATAGATATTCCAAGTGAACGAGTCATAATTATCAATCAATATGACTTTTCTGCCCATTTTTATTTCCACAAAAGTTATCTATGCTATTAATGTCGCTTCTAATTAGCACGCAACCAATGCTACTACGCTAGTATATTAAAAGACACTATCACGATTATATTAAGCTTCCTAGTAGAATGGATGAGTAATCTTTGATCTTAAATAAAGAGTGATTTTCTTCCATTTTTTTCCAAAAAAATGAAATATAATGAAAATACTTCGAAAACTTGGGGCCCGAGCTTTGCGTTGTACATGAAGTTATGCGTCTACAAAGCTATTAGACATTTTTAAAGACGACCAGGTTTTATGTATATCCATAAAACGAGAGTATTTACATTGTGTTCTGTTTGTAGGCGTATTAGGCAGATTTTGAACTTGTTTCAGTTGCGTGTGCCCTCTATGATACCGCATTGATTACCACGTGACATATATTTCTTTTTAGCACACCATAGTAGAAAACATGGGGCCCCCGATTTCCGAGTGCTCATTACAAATATTGAAATATTTTAATAAATGTAAACAAAGTTCTTATTGGAATGGTACAAATTGGTTTGAAGAGCCAGAGCTGTTGCAAAGCGCAGTCTGAGGCTTCTACACCACATAGTATACCGAATCCAAGATGTCGAGTGTCATTGAAGCGTCTAGCGCTCTAAGGAAGCGGAAGCACTTGAAGAGAGGGATCAATTTCACATTGATGGTTGTTGGTCAATCTGGATGTGGGAGATCAACTTTGATTAACACTTTGTGTGGACAACAAGTCATTGATGTGTCTACCACTGTGCTTTTACCTACAGATACTTCTACGGAGATTGATTTACAATTGAGGGAGGAGACTGTTGAATTAGAAGACGACGAGGGGATAAAGATTCAATTGAACATTATCGATACACCAGGGTTTGGTGACTCCTTAGACAACTCTTCTTCATTTGAAATTATTAGCGATTTTATTCGTCACCAATACGATGAGATTTTGTTGGAAGAGAGTAGAGTGAGGAGAAACCCAAGATTTAAAGACGGGAGAGTTCATTGTTGCCTGTATATGATATACCCAACTGGGCATGGTTTGAAAGAAATCGATGTTGAGTTCATTAAGAAGATGGGAAATCTAGTAAATATTCTACCCATTATTTGTAAGTCCGATTCTTTAACTGCTGAAGAAGTGAAGTTAAACAAGAGACTAATCATGGAAGATATCGATAGATTTAATCTGCCAATTTATAATTTCCCATTTGATGAAAATGATATCTCTCAGGAGGATTACGATACAAACATGTACTTGAGATCGATCCTACCCTTTAGTACTATCGGCTCCAATGAAGTATTTGCCTTAACAGACGGCACACAGGTCCGTGGCAGAAAATACCCATGGGGGGTTATTGATGTCGAAGACGTCACTGTGTCTGATTTTGTAGTGCTGAGAAACACTCTACTGATCTCTCATTTACATGATCTGAAAGAATATACTCATGAGATACTATACGAAAGGTATAGAACAGAGGCTTTATCTGGAGAATCCTTTACACCAAGATCAAAACCAAAAGCCCGTGAAGACAATGCGTTTATGGGACAAACACCTCAACGAAGTATCTCCCCTGCGACAGCCATGGACCACGAACCAGCAACGCATCAAGACAACGCTGAAGAATCCTCGGGTCAAACCTATATGGCACGTGAAGAACAGATCAGAATCGAGGAAGAGAGACTACGTGCCTTTGAGGAAAGAGTGCAGCAAGAACTATTATCGAAGCGCAAAGAGCTGTTACAAAGAGAGCAAGAACTGAAAGAGATAGAAATGAGATTAGAAAGGGAAGCAAAGATCACAACAGAAAACGACGATTTCTAGTAACGATCATCATTTTCATATAATTAAAAGAGCAAACTTACTCTAACTAAGTATTAATACCAACTACAAGTGACCGCACAACGCAATCACGTAAAGTAACGACCATTGCTTCAAGCAGCGGCTTGGAACAAACTCTTGGGGCTGGCCAAGAACCGTTACCCGCATAAGGTCTTTTCCAGTGCCGGGTAACAAGTTGAAAAGTTTTTGGACGTTTTCATTTCCACTTGTGAAACAAAAACTTATATAGAACACTCGCCACAATGCTACAAGATGCTACACAGACATTTCAAGACGGTATGGTGCTATTATGTGCCATGCAGCTTACGTGGCAGACTTTAGTCGAAGTCGTTGCATAACTTTTACGTAACAATGTTTGATTGCATGATGAGTAACCAGATAGGGACAACAGACTCATTACGTGACGAGGAAAGTCTTTTCAGTCCAGTTTTTAGTAGAGCTTTGGACGCCATTCTGACTTCAATCAAACTCCAATCTTGAATATTTACCACTACTGTAACAAGAGCTTGTAAACTATACATTGGCATAGGTGCTCGGTGGTGGCAATCGACGGTCCAAGGGTTACCCGGAACGTCTATTCAGACCCGTCTTCATGTAAAGCCGTTTTCGTGTGTAATAAATTAGGTAATTGAACACAATAAACTGATACAATTAGCATTAACGTTTACGTAATAGAGGAGCCATCACAACCTTGTTGCTACTGCTATATTAATATACTGTATAGTGGACACACATTTTTACTATTTACTTGCTTATTTTTGCCTGTGTGCTAGCTCTACGGGTGTGAAGATAGTTTGAATAATGACTAACAAACCAATTGAGAACGTTGAGGAAATTGATGAGAGTCTTTACTCTCGTCAATTGTATGTCCTAGGGAAAGAAGCCATGTTGAAGATGCAATTATCTAACGTTTTGATAATAGGCCTGAACGGGTTAGGTGTAGAAATTGCTAAAAACGTTGCTTTAGCAGGCGTTAAGTCCTTGACCCTTTTTGATAAAGAGTTGGTTACTATTCAAGATATGTCTACTCAGTTTTTTTTCACTGAAAATGATATCGGTAAACCAAGAGATTCTATTTCTCAATCCCGCTTGTCGGAATTAAATTCCTACGTGCCAATAAACTTATTAGATACCCTGACTGATCACTCGATTTTGTCTCAATTTCAAGTAGTTGTCACTACAGAAACTGTATCTTTAGAAGATAAAATTAAAATAAATGAGTACTGTCACGCCAATGATATTAAATTCATAGCTACAGAGACTAGAGGTTTGTTTGGTAATGTGTTTGTAGATTTGGGGAAAGAGTTTACCATCATTGATACCACGGGAGAAGAACCAAGGACAGGTATAGTATCTGATATCGAACCGGATGGGACTGTAACCATGCTAGATGACAATAGACACGGGCTAGAAGATGGTAATTACGTCAAGTTTTCTGAAGTGGAAGGTCTAGAGAAATTAAATGATGGTACTCTATATAAAGTGGAAGTGCTGGGACCTTTTGCTTTCAGAATTGGGTCTGTGAAACATTTAGGTACTTATAAAAGAAACGGTATTTTCACTGAGGTGAAAGTCCCTAAGAAGTGTTCTTTCAAATCACTAAAAGAATCCATATCATCTCCAGAATTGGTTTTCTCGGATTTTAGTAAATTTGATAGAGCTGGACAATTACATTTAGGGTTCCAAGCTTTGCAACATTTCAAAATACAAAACAATGGACAATTACCTAGGCCTATGAATGAACAGGATGCCAACCACGTTCTTAAATTAACTAGAGATTTAGCTCATCAACAACCTGCAGTTTTAGGCTCAGAGGATTCTGAAATTAATGAAACTTTGATCAAAGAGCTGTCATATCAAGCAAGAGGTGATATTCCGGGTGTGGTTGCTTTCTTCGGTGGATTAGTAGCCCAAGAAGTCTTGAAGGCTTGTTCCGGGAAATTTAGTCCGTTGAAACAATATATGTATTTTGATTCTTTAGAATCATTACCTGATCCAAAATTGTTCCCAAGAGATGAGACAACGACAAAACCATTGAATACCCGTTATGATAACCAAATTGCAGTTTTTGGTGTTGACTTTCAAAAGAAATTAGCCAACTCTAAAGTTTTTTTGGTAGGATCTGGTGCTATCGGTTGCGAAATGTTAAAAAATTGGGCTTTAGTAGGATTAGGTTCAGGTGAAACAGGAGGTATTATAGTCACTGATAATGACTCCATTGAAAAATCTAATCTAAATCGTCAATTCTTGTTTAGACCTAAAGATGTTGGCAGAGACAAGTCAGAAGTGGCTGTGGAAGCTGTTGTTGCCATGAATCCACATTTAAAAGGGAAGATGGTGGCGAAGACTGATAAAGTTGGTCCTGAAACTGAGAATATTTTTGATGATACTTTTTGGGAAGGGTTAGATTTTGTCACTAACGCTCTAGATAACGTGGATGCCCGTACATACGTGGACCGCCGCTGTGTTTTCTACAGAAAACCATTGTTAGAATCAGGTACTTTAGGTACAAAGGGTAACACCCAGGTAGTTATCCCAAGATTAACTGAATCATACTCTTCTTCCAGAGATCCACCAGAAAAATCAATCCCATTATGTACATTACGTTCATTCCCAAGCAAGATCGATCATACTATTGCATGGGCTAAATCTTTGTTTCAAGGATATTTCGCAGATTCTGCAGAAAATGTGAATCTATATGTGTCTCAACCTAACTTTATTGAACAGCTTATGAAGCAAAGTGGTGATGCTAAGGGTACTTTAGAATCTGTTTCTGATTCGATAAATAACAAACCAGCTACCTTTGAGGATTGTATCAAGTGGGCAAGACTTGAATTCGAAAAGAAGTTTAATCATGATATCAATCAATTATTGTATAATTTCCCTGTTGATGCTAAAACATCAAATGGTGATCCATTCTGGTCCGGTGCTAAGCGTGCTCCAAAAGTATTAGAGTTCAATATTAACGATAACAACCATTTTGATTTCGTTGTAGGTGGTGCTAACTTAAGAGCCTTTAACTACGGTATGAATGTTTCAAAAGATGTGGCATCTGACAAAACTTTTTATGCGAAAGTCATTGAATCTATGGAGATTCCTTCATTCAAACCTAACGTACATTTGAAGATTCAAGTGAACGACGAAGACCCAGACCCAAATGCAGGCAATCCTATGACTGATGAACTAGATGAATTAGCTAAATCTTTACCTAATCCATCAACTTTATCTAGCTTCAAAATGACTCCTGTTGAATTTGAGAAGGACGATGATACAAATCACCATATCGAATTTATTTCTGCATGTTCAAACTGTAGAGCTGAGAACTATTCTATTGAGTTAGCAAATCGTCAAAAGACTAAATTCATTGCAGGTAGAATTATTCCTGCTATTGCCACCACTACGTCCTTGGTAACAGGTTTAGTTAATTTGGAATTATACAAAGTTGTTGATGGTAAAACTGATATCGAACAATACAAGAATGGGTTTGTTAATTTAGCTCTTCCATTTTTCGGCTTCTCTGAACCCATTGCCTCTCCTAAGGGGAAATATAACACAAAGAGCTATGATAGAATATGGGATAGATTTGATATCCAAGGTGATCTTACTTTGAACGATTTAATCAAGCATTTCGAAGAAAAGGAAGGTTTAGAGATTACAATGTTGTCATATGGTGTCTCCCTATTATATGCCTCGTTCTTCCCACCTAAAAAATTGAAAGAAAGAATGAATCTGCCAATCTCTCAAGTGGTAAAATTAGTCACTAAAAAAGAAGTCGAGCCTCATATTCGTATCATGATCCTTGAAATTTGTGCCGATGACAAAGAAGGTGAAGACGTTGAGGTTCCTTACGTGGCAGTTCATTTATGATTTATCCTTATTTTTAACATATTTGGTTTGATTATTATTTTTCCTATATTTTTATATTTAGTAAACTTTTCGAGATTTTGACTATGATAATACAATCTTTAGTCATATTTAGTTATAGAATATTATTTCTTTATTTGATTATTCAGAACTTACCACTAATTTTTTGAAGTACTGGCTTTCTTGAATAAGTTCTTCATATGTACCTTTCTCTTTAAATTGACCATCCTTCAGGACACATATGCTGTTACATGATTTCATCATCTGTTCGTCATGTGTAATGGCAATAATTAGAGTACTTTTTAAACCTTTCTTCATGAAATCATTTATTATTTTTGTGCTGTCCGCATCTAGAGCAGAGGTACATTCATCAAGAATCAAAATTCTTGATCTTTTTAGTAAAGCACGGGCAAGACATAACCTTTGTGCTTGCCCTCCTGAGAGAACATCTGTATCTACAATAGTGTCTAACCCGTTTGATAACTCGTTTACAAACTCAAACACATTCACATATTTCAAAGCATCGTAAATTTCCATATCAGAAATATCTTCATTCAATCCATAGACCAAATTCTCTCTTATAGTGGCGGGTATTAAATTAGGTTTTTGTTCTACAATTGCAAACTGTTTCCTTAATGATGGCAAATCCCATTTATTAATATCAGTTCCATCTAAATAAACAGAATCATCATTGACTTCATATAATCTGGTCAAAATCGATAGTAGAGTTGATTTACCAGAACCTGATGATCCAACAATTGCGATTCTATCCTCAACTGAAAATCTGACAGTAAGATTATCATAGACAGACACACCAGGTTGAGCTGGATAATGGAATGTTAGTCGTAAAATATTGATTAGCGTTTTAGAGCTATCTTTGGAAGTAATCGGAACTCTTCGACCATAATTACTATTTACTTCTTTAGTTGCGTCATGCTCATCTAAAATTCTGTAAAGCCATGTAGCAGCCCTTTGACCTCTTGCTATATCTGGTATTTGGCTTATCAAACTATTACAAGTCATGACAGTAAATAAGAGAAGGGTAAAAGTCTCAAACATTTTTTTAGAAGTATACTCTCCTTGAATGACCAATAGAAGACCATAGTAGTATAAAACTGCTTGTATACACATAGCTATTGTATTAGTTATAGCTATTCCGGCACCTGTAGCAATTGAACGTTTTCTTGCTGTTATTCTAACAGAATTTAAGAGTGATGCATGAATCATTGCAAAATGATCCTCAATTTGTAAACATCTGATCGTTTTTATGTTTAAAACAGTTTCATATAGTTGATTTTCAAGAAGAGCAATATTAGATTTATACTCCCTTTCATACTTCATTAAAATAGATCCGTAAATACTTGAAAAGATCACAATAAGAGGAAACATAGAAATGCAGACCAAACTTAATTTCCAACCAGCAATTAAAGCCCACACCAACCCAAATAAAGAAACAATTATTAAGGTGGACATAGCGCCAAGGAATTCAGAAGCTAATGCTCTCAAGTCTCTTAGATCATTCATAAGAAGTGCTGACAGTTCAGAAGCCTTGTTCTGCTCTTGTTTGAACCAATCATACTTATTGCGAATAATGGCATTCATGGCAGCGTTTCTCAATGATTTTATCCACTGTTCACTGAAGTAACTTAACAAAACGCTCTTGAAGAAATTGCTTATACCGTCAATAAAAGCCACACCTAGAACAATAAATGACCATTTGAGAAGATAATAGGAGTTTCCAGTCCCATCTTTTTTTGGCACTATACCATTTAAAAGAAAACTAAATGTGTATGAGAAGAGAGGATTAGCAGCTCCTGCTGTAATAGCAAAAATTATACCAATCATCATAATTCTTTTTTCATTACTGTCATATATCATCCGTTTAATTATTTCCATTGTTCCTAAAATCTTTGGTCCATTAGACTTGGAATCTATATGAATGTTAGCTCCTATATCCATACTTTTTTTCCCATCTATGTTTTCTTGAAAAATAGTAGAAGCTTCGAAGTCGCTACTTGAACTCATGCTTGATTCTGTTGAACTTTGATCCAAAATAGATTCTCTATCCAGTTTTTTCTCTTTTGTTTGTATCATTCCAGATTGCAGATCCTTTAATCTCGAAGGTTGACGATCGTTTGATTCAAAATTCTCATTATTTTGAAGGTTAAACATCTTATAAAAGACGCCGTCTTTACTTTTCAGTAAACCATTTTTAGTGCCGTGTTCGACTACAGTACCATTATCCATCAAGTAGACATCATCATCATCCCCAATCTGATTCAACTCATGTGTGAAAATGACTGTTGTTTTATTTTGTCTCCAAGTAATGATTCCCTCTAGTAGCCATTTCTTATTTTCCAAATCCAATGCAGATAGAGATTCATCCAGGAATAAAACAGGTGAATCCCTCAAGTAAGCTCTGGCCAATGCAATTCTCTGTTGTTGTCCTCCACTCAAGCTAATACCACCACTGCCAATCTTTGTACACAATCCATTTGGTAATTGACTAATAAAATCAGAGAGCCGCGCAAAATCACAGGCGTCTAATAATTTAATTTCTAATTCCTCTGGAGTTAAGCTACTATCAGATAAACCAAGTAGTATATTTTCTTTCAGAGTTCCGCCAAAAACTCTAGTATTTTGCTCTACAAGTGTAATATTCGATCTAAGCCATTCGAGACTCAATGACTCTAAAGGACAATTGCCTATCAAAATTTTACCCTCGTAGTTAGTGTAGAATCTCAACAATAGGTTAGACAAGGTTGATTTTCCTGAACCAGATTTACCTATAATAAAGGTAGTCTGTCCACTTTTGATTTTAATGTCAACATTTTTCAAAACCTTCTCTGTTGGCCTGCTTGGATAATTAAAGCAAACAGAATGAAATATTATATCCGTATTCTCAATATTAGGGTATAAGATGGTGCTACAAGTATCATTGTTCTCAAACGATACCTTTTTTTCATTGACTTTAAACTCTTCTATCTTTTTCAAAGCAACATGACCTTTTTGGAGTATCACAATCTGATGGAAAGTACTATTCAAAGTGCTTCCTAATATTAGACATGATTGGAAGGCAGTAATAACATCATTAATACTGAGATGCCCTTTTTTTATCATGACAGAACCAAACCAAAATCCCTGTACAAACATGCACAGTGTTAGGAATCTTATAATTGATGAATTTGCAGACACGTAGTAACTTGCTTTCACAAAAAAATATTTACAATTTGCCACAGCCTGTTGGAAGTTTTTAATTTCAAGTTCTTCTGATCCGTAAAGCTTTATCAGTTGATTTGAGTTGATACACCATGCCAAAATTTGAGCCGCCTTGCTCGTTTCCTTGTTTTCCAAAACTGTATATTTTGCAATATATTTTGAACATACGATCGCCACTATTATAATCAGAGGAGAGCTGCAAAGAATAATCAATGTTAAGCTCCAGGAGTAATAAAACGACGTCCCAATCAACGCACAGACAGCAACAAAGTTCTGAAATGTCACAGCAGAAGCTTCTGCTGAACTGGATCGAAGCTCCTCCACACACCTATTTAATTGAGTAAAATTACCGTCTGATTTTTCATTTTGGTCAAACCATTCCATCGGTTTCTCGAAATATGTATCTAAGATTTCATTTCTTACCCTGAAGCCTTGCCTTTCTCCGAGTATCATCCAAGAACTGATAGACACCCACATTACAGGAAGCACAGCTGCCCCAAGAGCAAGTATCGAAAATGATCGAACTGTAAGTTTGGAGTGAAGCTTTTGGTATGACATGTCATTACGAGTCAAGTCAGTCAGTACATCAATTACTCTACCAGTCAAAATAGCGGTGATAGCAGGTGTCAAACCGTTAGCAATAGTTGACATGGAGATCAGAGATAATAATGGCAAATCTTGTTTAAAATCAACATGATTGTATATGTGTCCGTTTTCCTCTATACTAAACATATAGGTAAGCCTCTTTAATTCGCCGGTAAAGTGATTGTTTAACTGCCAAATAACTTACCATTGGTGATATAAGAAACATTGTCATGTTATCTTCACAAGTATTTATATCTTCTATGATTTCAACTACTTGTTTCTATAATTTGGAAAGTGATGAGGTATAATTTCTGTCGTTAATGATTTATTTTTGTTTCATAATTTGGTATTACTGTAAAATCATGTAAATTACCACATTCGGATAATTACATAAATTAAGATCTCACTCAAAACAGTGTAGCAATTCCATGCTCAGATTTAACATAACCTCAAAAGTTGGCATATAATGGACTACTGCCTAGCATACACTCTAAAAATTAAGATAGTCTGAAACATTAGAGAGAGGGATCTGCTTTAGGTACGATAGTTAATGGTTCAAACATAACATAATCTTTGTGTATTAAAAGCAAAGTCTTTCAACACAATAACGCAACAAATATACCATCCTATTTTCGTAATAAAAAATTAGAGTGTAACAGAAGTGTTCTTATACTATGAAAGTTCGAAAATAAAAGAATAACTAATAGACAAATGGAAAAAATAAGCTACTTACAGGAAGAATGGGGAGATATTCAAAAATTTGAAGGTTCACTCATTTAGTTTACCTTCAATGTATTCCAGGCTTGGCATAGTTTTGATGTTACCTAACCCGACAATCGAGACAGGCTTATTTTTGAGTCTGTAATTTGCCCACATAATGATATCCTCCTTAGTAATATTATCAACTTTTTGAAAGACCTCTTCAGGAGAAAGTCTCTTTCCGGTAGTAACAATTTGCCTACCCATGTCTTCGACTATAGCGGTTGAGCCATCTAAGGACAAGAGTAATGCCGCTTTTAGTTGAGACTTGGCCCTGCCTACTTCGTTGTCCGTTATATCCCCTGCCTTAATTCTTCTCCATTCAGCTATTACTTCTTTAATTAATTTTTTGGCATCATGCTCAGCAGAGTCAGTAACAATATACATGCCCCATAGTCCTGTATCTGCGTACGAGGTAGAAAAGGACATATATGAGTTAGCTAGAGGTGAACCGTTATTAGAAGCTGCTACAGCTAACTGTGATGGCGAATTCGTACCTGCGCCAGCAGCCCTATCCCAATTTCCTACTATTGCTTGTGTGGCCAATGCGACAAAATAATCAGGTGCTGACCATGACACACCTTCTAAGGCAATGGCAATATGTGTTGTTGGCAAGGTGTTCTCTTCAATAAATTTTTCACCTCTATGAAATACAGGTAAAGGCCCTCTGGGAGACCCTAAAGGAACAGGAGTACTCGATTTTGGTACATGACCAAAATATTTCTCAGCATAATCGACCAATTGGTCATGATCTACTGCTCCTGCACCAGCTAAGACCATTCTATCACCTTTATAATTCTTTGTAATATATTTATTTAAGTCCTCTCTTGTGATTGATTTTATATTCTTAATGGGACCTAGAATGGTTCTTCCTAAGGGCTGATTTTTGTAAGCAATTTCATGTAAATGATCAAATACCACTTCATCATACATTTTATCAACCTCTTCACTTTCTCTTATAATAACATCTCTTTCTCTTTCAATGGCATTGGGGTCTAAGACTGATCTGGTTAAGATATCACTCAATACATCAACAGCTTTTGGTATATTTTCTTTTAAAGATTTGGCATAATAGACGGTATTTTCTCTAGAAGTGTAAGCATTCAAATGGGAACCTATGTTTTCAATTTCTAATTCAATACCTCGTTGTGACCTATTCTGAGTACCTTTAAAAGCCAAATGTTCCAAAAAATGAGCTGTACCATTATTTTGAACATTTTCAGCACGAGAACCAGCATCTACAAAGATACCCACTGTTGCACTTTTAGTGTTAGGTATAACTTCAGTAGCAACAGTTAATCCATTATTTAAATGTGAAATTCGTGTACTAGCTACTTGAGACATGGCTCTTCTACAGCAATGCCATACATTTTTATAATTATTAGGCTTGATCGTTGAACGTAGCATTTCTTTATAAACGCCACTCGAGTCTTAAGGTTATAAAATTTCAATGAGGTATGATGATTAATTCACTACTACTGATAAGTTAAACAAACAATCACTTACAAGTACTATATAAATATATAAGCACTTTGTGATTATCAAGAAATAGCCACACGCTTGATATTAATAATAATACACCCAGAGTCTCGAAGCCGCATCACGTGCACCAAGCCCAATTTATTCCATTTGCTATTGTATGACAAATCATTTAGTGTATGGTTCAATTGTGGAACTATATATATACGGACGGATATACTAATCGAATGGTGAATGCCATCAAGTGTATTGCTTCAAGTTTAATTTGATATTTGAGATGAAATTCCCATGATTATAGTCCTCTCTTTTTGCAATATAGCTGGAGATAAGGTCTCCATTAAATTCTGCCAAATGACCTTCACTCGTCAGCGAATCTAATAATCCCGGTTGCACCGTATAAAGATTGGCTAACTCTCTTAATGTGGCAAATTTTTCTTGTAAAATAGGGATATTCCAATCCTCAATGACAGTTTGGAACCCTATAATATCCTTTGTCACAATAATTCCACCTGTAGAACTAACTTGAAATTTACTGTAATGTACGACTAACAACAGATACAGTTCCCCACCTACACTACTCAAAAGAGAGTTCAAGTTTCTATTCTTCAGATACAAAGAAGCTTGGGTTTGTAAATTGTTTAATTCATTTACAATCTCTATAGCTGGTAAAGTATCCTGATCCAATAGATCTTGTGATTTTGGTAGAAAATCTTTCTTGTTTTGTTTTGATAACGAATAACTGAATTTTGAAGTGTATAACAGTACTGTCTTCTCTAAGATCAAATTTATCAACAATTCACATTTTTTGATATTACCATTTGTCAATTCTACAACTTGTTTTTTGATATTGGGCGAATTTATTAGCAGAGACAAAAATACAGCCTTGACTGATGTTGACAATAGACTCAAAATTTCAGCCGTGATGGAGATATACTTTAGAAATGAGAGATTCAAATTTGAAATTTTAGAAACATCAATTTTACTAATGGATTGAAAACTAACTTCTAATGCAGTTTCCACATACGATCCGATAACACCCATAAGCATCATATCAAATAGTTCTAAGGTATATTGATCGGCTTTATTAGGAACCAACTCCATGACTCTGGCAACAGATTCAACGACACATTTAATCATCAAGTCTACTACATTCATATTAAAATCAGCATTGTCGGTTTGTGACATATTTGGCTCTGCTGGGAAAGATTCGGACCGTTGATGATCATGTGGTTTCAAAGTCGTAAAATTTAAATTTCGATTCAAATCCATATGTTTCCTCAAAAATTTGTCAAATTGATTGAGCCTATTTCTAGTGCTAATATTCATCCTTGAACGAACATTCCCTTGTTTGTTATTCTCAGACGTATTATGAGAGTTTGAGTTTGGTAAATCTGTAATATCTAGCCCATGTTCTAATTTTTTTTGTAAAGTGTTCATTAAACTTCTAGAACGGCTTTCTTTCTCATGCCTGTAATTAAATTTGGACGTCATTTCAATTAATATGGACTCTAAGCTATTTCTCTCAATATCAAAATACTTGGATCTATCAAAAACATATTTGGCAAACAGGTCAGAATATGCCTGCTCTAACGTGTTTATCAAGGAATCATCATCTTCAATCTTTAACGTTTGAAAATATTCTGTTAAATCTTTGACAAATTCGTTCAACAAAGAATGCAAACCATGTAGTGTTCTTACATAGGCCAAATTTGATAAGGACAACGTGCTCTCTAATAATGCGTCAAATTTAGGTTCTACTTTTTGAGCAAAAATTCTTTGTATGAATAACTGTAAAACATAAGAAGTCTTTGATTCAAAGACTTTCTTCACAATATTGGCCTCATTTTTAACTACAGTTTCAATTTCATTCAGTAAATCTACCATAGTGGAGTCATATATTGTTCCATGGAATTGTAAATCTACTAGTTTCGTCTTGAAAGACTCATTTAACGGCGTGGAGTTTTCAGCTTCAACTTGTTGTGAGTCAATAAAATAGGCATGCTGATTGATGAAACTTTGGATCACATTTGCACCACCATTAAAATGATTTAAAATTAAAGCAATTTCATTCAATTGATCAAAATAGTTATCCCTATAAGCGTTATTAAAATTCTCTAATAGATCATTTTCCATTGCTTCTGTTCTCTTCGCAATTAATTTAGTCACTTCACCAGTTCTTGGTAAAGAAGAAGTCTCAATTTTCAAGGATAAGTTTAATAAATTCTTAATTAAAGTAGCTGCTTGAAATTTTGATTTCCAATTTCCAACTTTCAATAAATGCTCTAATAAAGGAGACACACCTTTGGAATAAAATTCCCTATATTGAGTAATTAATTCCACAGATTTCAAATATGACCGTTTTTTCTTGATGGCATTTTCCATTTTATCACCCATTGGGGTCACTATATGACTTATATTTGTTAACTTATTATCCACATCATTAAAGTCTCGAGTAATCTTGGCTAAGGCTTCAGATAAAGCCATAACATTCTGTGAATGAACCAATTCTTGTTTCTCTACTTCATTGGCCAAGTTAGATTTTTTATTGGCAACTTCATCATTTAAGATCCTTAATTCTTTTAAAGTGGATTCAAAAGTCCTAATAAATGGTTTAGGGTCTAGTTTCCCCCATTGATGAGATTCAAAATTCCCACTGTTACGATTATGTGCAGTAGCACTTTGTGAATCTGCAAAATAGTTAATTGTGGAAGGGGGTCTAACTTCTTGATCTTTACTAACCTCCTCCACAAACTCATTCACAGTCAATCCTCCAAGAAAATTGTTTGAATTCAGCAGTTTCTGCCATTTAGGATCCAATTCGTACAATGAATTCATAGCCGATATCTCTCAAATCCAAACACTAATTAATTCTATCAAAATATCTTGAAAGTGTCTATCGGTAAATCCGCTTCAGGTCCGCACTGTTATTATCCAGAGTTACTAAACTTTGCCTAACAAAGACACCAGTCACTCTAATGCTGTATCCCTAGACTTTGCGATCACCGCTGTTGTAGGAAAACCACCGTTTACATATGTATCGTAAGTGTAGTGAATTACTAAAAGAAGTGAACAAAACACTGGCAAAACAACGGGACTGTTAGACATGCTGATAAATCCGTGCATTATTCAAGCATCCAATTTTTAAACCGAAATAGACTTTTTTTTGAATATTTTTATTCCTGTTTGTAATAATCATTGAAAGAGGTAATATCGTTTTCAGTGACTGAGACTCTGTTGAAACCGACGCAACATTTGGGTTTCCTTGTGCCCCATCGCAAACAGCAATCTCTTGCACTGGAGTTTGCTATTGGATTTGTCATTTAAATTGTTCTTCGACTATGTTCAGAATTTTTGATGTGATGGCCACATTTGCGTTTGCTCTCACCGTTTTACCATTTGTTCTTTTATAACTCGATATCTTGGTGAGAAAGAAGCACAACAAGTTTTTGCCGACAAGCCCTGATACACATCTGGAAGTATGCAAATTTTTGTTAAGACTTTAACCGGTAAGACTATTACCTTGGAAGTCGAATCCTCCGACACCATTGACAATGTCAAGTCTAAGATTCAAGACAAAGAAGGTATTCCACCTGACCAACAAAGATTGATCTTTGCTGGTAAGCAATTGGAAGACGGTAGAACTTTGTCTGACTACAACATCCAAAAGGAATCCACTTTACACTTGGTCTTAAGATTGAGAGGTGGTGGTAAGAAGAGAAAGAAGAAGGTCTACACTACCCCAAAGAAGATCAAGCACAAGCACAAGAAAGTTAAGTTAGCTGTCTTGGCTTTCTACAAGGTCGACGATGAAGGTAAGGTCACCAAGTTGAGAAGAGAATGTCCTAACGCCACCTGTGGTGCTGGTGTCTTCTTAGCTGACCACAAGACCAGACACTACTGTGGTAAGTGTCACTCTGTCTACACCACCAAAGCTTAAGTTAGTTGATTAGTTTACGTATATTATTTATGTAAGAGAATTGATTTTATTAGCAAATTTTGAATATATATTTATTATGATATGTGGATTCGTTGAATGGAACCAAGTCACGTTTGGATAATAATAATTAGTGTATTTACAATGGGGAAACATCAGGCTGACTTTGTGACGTTGAATTCACTCAACTGTTCTCATTAGCCGCAGTTATTTTTAGAAATTACTAATTGAATCATCTAGTAGTCTCTTCAAAAGCGTTACTAAACACGTCATAGTAGTCGGATAGTATAGAACATTTTCTCTCGGTGTCATTAAACATCGACTCTGCTTTCAGTCTCACGTCTTCTACAGTCTCGGTAACTTTATTCACGAAGTGGCTTCCTAATTCATCGACTAGTTTTTCTCTTTGTTCCCAGTGCTCAGTAAACGCTTGCAAGACTGAATCAAACCCTCTCTTACCCTTCACAGCGTTATCACAAAACCTCTGCTTCGACCAATCCTCCATGGATGTTGCAAACCTGCGGAACGAGGCATACGCAGTGATTTGTGCCTCTTGTTTGAATATGGTCTTGTTGACAGGGTCCATAGGGTGTGGGTGATAGTCCACGCACTCATAAACTTTTAAAAGATTCACATACGTTAGATTGCAAGATCTCATCTTCAAGGACCTCTCTTTTAAATTTACCGTAGAGACTTCTCTCACATAACTAATGTTTGTACCACCGAGAACGCACATGATCCACTTAGGTACCCCTTGCCTCACCGTAATCAGTCGCTCAGTAACTAGCACGTTTCCTTGATCCTGTAGCTCACGTCTCAGCACGTCCACAGCGACCACATGTGTAGACACTTCATTGGGATATTTGTTCCAGTTTGCGGCACTAACCGTCTCCCATGGGTATTCAAAATCGTACTGATTGGCAAATATCTTCATCTTATCCACTGAATCAACAGGATACGCCGCTTACTCACTAGAAAGCACAAGTCACAAAACAACTGTGTTTAGTATTGGTAATGGGTTTTGTCAAAGGTTTTTTTTTATAGGAGCGATTTATTATCCTCGGCGAACATGACCGAGCTAACTCCGAAACCGTCGCGATGAGCCAATGGCTCCCAATAATCCACTCACTGGACGTGCTTTGTGGGGGAATCGCTATGTGCCACCAGAGTTGGTGGAAGATGAACAGTCACCGTTGCATGGGGCCTGTAGTTTCCTGTCGTGTTTAGATTTTCTTGTGGTCGGTTTGGAATGATGTCGCCTGCGACAGTGGGAGGAATCTCCAGTCTTGTGAGTCTACATCGAGCCGAGGGTCCACCAAACTGGGTCCCGGCACTTCCATCATCAGCAAACACATGTTGGTACCAAAAGAACCGGTATCAAAGACGTTACTGTCGACTGTCCTGATTCTATGGAAAACTGGATTCTTGTAGCCTATTTCTTTTAAAAACTCTCTAGTGGTCTGTTGAGTCCCCATCATGCACACATGGTATATGAGCAAGATCATTGGGTACAGCAGCGTTAGCCCGCCGTAAATGCACAACAGGATCGACACTGGGGTGTTTCTAGGGTGGGATCTTGAGATGTGAATTGCAGCATTAGTGATCAACATGACAGAGCACAGCACAGCACTCGCCAGGAACGTAAGAAAATGGCGATAGTTTCTTTGTCCGACACAGTTATTGATCCAAGCGCAATGGTGATCATGAGTCATGATACAAGCCTGGCACGTGGAACAATGTGATGACCTCGGAGGTCTCCAAATCCGACAAGTCTTGCAGTACTTCAACTGCACACTGCCAGTGGGCTGACCATGCTTGTTGCTATGAGCGGGTAGGGTCACTATATTATGATACTCTTGAGGCATACTTAGTTTCAATGGCGATTTTGTATCGACACCACTCACATGGATGTTTCTTGGCAAGATCCCTGGATCACTAGTCGCAGTCCTCACAAACGAAGAGCAACACATGGCCCAAAAATAGTAAAAAAGGACCACCAAAGATTTGTAACCTTTACCACGAACCCATATGGCTCTTGTCTCGAAGATAGCAAATAATACCATCGGTGCTATAATCGCAACAAGAACACACAGAACCAACCAGACCCCATTTCTCACAGTGCGAAACCTGCCACCAAGGAAGAATACGTAATTAGTCACCTCGGGTAAAGAATTGTAACTCTTATGAAACTCCATATCAACGTCCCCATTAAGAGTCACCAACCAGCGCAGAAACCGTCGAACCCGACGAGCCCGAGGCTGGCGCGAGGTCTCAAGCCCATAAGCCTGCAAGGCCACCCGTCTACGAGTCGTCATCACTGTCCTTTGTTCCCTTCGAGACTGTGTCTTCGAGGCAAGAAGTTACTATAATGTTTTGTTTACTGTTTCTTTTGTACTATGTATACAATTGCCAACATCACCAAGAAAAACCGACTTGGCTAAGAAGCACCACTTTTGCGAAGATGCTCAGCGAGGAAGATATCCAGCTGCTGTGGCAGCGTGTACAAGAAGCACAAACGCTGTCGTATAGTCCTTACTCCAAGTTTCCTGTGGGCTGCGCTTTGCTGACAGGGAGAGGACAGTCGTTTCTTGGTGCTAATGTGGAGAATTCAAGCTACGGTGCTACGATCTGTGCAGAGCGGTGCGCTCTGCTGAAGTGGGTCACCTGTGAGAGCAGGACGCCGCAGGATTACATTAGAGCGTGCGCCATTGTGGGTCCCAGGGACTACCAGGGACTGATTTCTCCCTGTGGGATCTGTAGACAGTGCTTACTAGAATTCGACCAACAGGAAGCACCCATGGACGTCGTGATGTTCGCGCACGACGGGTCTCAACACAGAGTGGCCACGCTGGACGAGTTGCTGCCCTGCCAATTCAAATTATGACTGTTTGCTTACTGTGTCATTATTATGTGCAATATGGCTCTGGAGTGAAAAATTTTGTTTCGATGGGGTTCTTACTACTATCTACTGGTGTTCAAAGTATTGGCAGGAATTGGCAACCGTTGGATTGTAGGAGATTGCAGGTGTCAAGATGAACAGATGTGCTGGTTTGCAATGTGGGAAAGCCACCGATTCCGAGCTGAAATGTCCAGTTTGCTTGAAAGCTGGCATTGAGAGTTATTTCTGCAATGACGGTTGTTTTAAAGACAACTACAAAGCTCACAAGGCTTTACATTGGCAAGATGGCCGTGAAGGTGAAGTGTATGATCCGTTCCCCAAGTTCAAGTACTCTGGCTCTGTTAAAGCTACGTATCCTCTGACACCAAGGCGTGAGGTTCCTGACTCGATTGATAGCCCAGACTGGGCTCGTCACGGATTGCCGATCAGCGAGCAGAGAAATGACAAATTGAACAAGATCCCCGTGTACACTAAGGACGAGTTGAAGAAGATCAGGAAAGCGTGCATCCTTGGGCGTGAAATCTTGGATATTGCTGCGTCTCATGTGAAGCCTGGTGTTACCACAGATGAAATTGATGCCATTGTTCATAAGGAGACTTTGGCCAGAAACGCTTACCCGTCACCTTTGAACTATTACAACTTCCCTAAATCTGTGTGTACATCCGTCAACGAAGTCATTTGCCATGGTATCCCAGATAAGCGTGTTTTGAAAGAAGGTGACATTGTCAACCTTGATGTGTCCCTGTATTACCAGGGATTCCATGCAGACTTGAATGAAACTTACTACGTCGGGGACTCCATAGCGAAGGAAGTGTTGAACACTGTGGAGACGGCAAGAGAGTGTCTAAAGATCGCCATCAAGCTATGTAAACCCGGCACCACGTTTCAAGAGCTGGGCGATTTCATTGAAAAGCACGCTAAGGAAAACAAATGCTCAGTGGTGAAGACGTATTGTGGCCACGGTGTAGGCAAATTTTTCCATTGTGCACCAAGTATACCTCACTACGCAAACAATAGAACGTCGGGTGTAATGAAGCCCGGGATGGTGTTCACTATCGAACCAATGATCAATGCAGGAACTTGGAAAGACATGACATGGCCAGACGACTGGACCTCCACGACTCAAGATGGGAAAGTCAGTGCGCAATTTGAACACACTTTGCTTGTCACTGAGTCTGGGGTTGAGATCCTGTCAGCAAGAAATAAGAAGTCCCCAGGAGGACCAAGACAAAGAATCAAATAACAAGACTCATCGTTGCATCGAATAAACCGCACGAAATCAAGTGGAAAAAAAAATTGGACACAGCCATGGCCACACCATATCGAATGATCTGTTTCGGCTCCAACTAGGACTGCTCTTCGTTCAATTCTTCGAACACAAAATATGAACCGTGTCTTGTATAGAGAGTATCGTTGTAGATAAATATTTATATATTTCACTTATATAAGCAAAAATTTTCCAACGATGAGCCAACCACTTTCTTGGCTAGTAGTTCAGGACTCCACAGATACTGTCGATAGTTGTTTGAATAGTGCAATTGAGTCATGTCTCTACAGTTGTTGAATCCACAGGCAGAATCTCTTAGAAGAGACGCTGCGTTGAAAGTGAATGTTACATCTGCAGAAGGTCTACAAAGTGTCTTAGAGACAAATTTAGGACCTAAAGGAACTTTGAAGATGCTTGTTGACGGTGCAGGTAACATCAAGTTGACTAAGGATGGGAAAGTGTTGTTGACGGAGATGCAGATCCAATCTCCGACTGCTGTTATGATTGCTAGAGCTGCAGCAGCCCAAGACGAAGTTACTGGAGATGGGACTACTACTGTCGTATGTCTTGTTGGTGAATTGCTAAGACAAGCGTACAGATATATCCAAGAAGGTGTTCACCCAAGAGTCATCACTGATGGGTTTGAAATTGCTAGGAAAGAAGCCTTACAATTTTTGGATGGATTTAAAATTGATAAATTGGAATTGGAGCAAGATAGAGAATTTTTATTGCAAGTGGCAAGATCGTCATTGATCACCAAAGTGAATCTCGAACTAGCACAGGTGCTAACTCCAATTGTTACGGATGCCGTGTTGAGCGTTAGCAACAAAGAGAGTGCCGGCTCATTGGATCTTCATATGATTGAAATTATGCAAATGCAACATTTATCTCCAAAGGATACCACATTTGTGAAGGGCCTAGTCCTAGACCACGGTGGCAGGCATCCTGAGATGCCTACGAGGGTGGAAAACGCTTATGTGTTGATTTTGAACGTTTCATTGGAATATGAAAAGACAGAAGTGAACTCTGGGTTTTACTATAGTTCTGCAGACCAAAGAGATAAGTTAGCTGCCAGTGAACGTAAATTCGTGGATAATAAATTGAAACAAATTATTGATTTGAAGAATGAAGTTTGTGGGTTAAACTCTGATAAGGGATTCGTCATCATTAACCAAAAGGGTATTGATCCAATGAGTTTAGATGTCTTGGCCAAACATAACATCTTAGCCTTAAGAAGAGCTAAGAGACGTAACATGGAAAGATTACAACTAGTCACAGGTGGTGAGGCTCAAAACTCTGTTGAAGATTTAAGCCCAAAAATTCTGGGTTACTCCGGCTTAATATACCAAGAGACCATTGGTGAAGAGAAATTTACTTATGTTACAGAAAATAAAGACCCCAAATCATGTACAATTTTGATTAAAGGTGCTACCAATTATCAATTGAGTCAAACGAAAGATGCTGTCAGAGATGGGTTGAGAGCCGTAGCCAATGTTCTAAAGGATAAGACAGTGGTGCCAGGCGCAGGCTCATTCTTTATTGCCTCATCAAATCATCTACAAAAGACTAACTTGACGAAACTTGGGGCTAAGGGGAAGACCAAGACAGGTGTACACGCTTTTGCAGAGGCATTGTTAGTGGTCCCAAAGACATTAGTCCGTAATTCTGGGTTCGACGCATTAGATGTACTAGCGTTATGCCAGGACGAATTAGACGAAGAAACTGACGAACGTAGATATGTTGGAGTAGATTTGAATATGGGAGACACTTGTGACCCAACCATAGAAGGAATTTGGGATTCATACCGTGTAATTAGAAACGCTATCAGTGGGGCTACAGGGATCGCAAGTAATCTACTTTTATGCGATGAGTTATTGAGAGCAGGAAGATCTACTTTGAAACAAGGACCTCAGTGAGGAACATATTGTGACTACTGGTCACATAATGTAATGAATCATATCCATACACACATATACACATATCTATTATATAGGAATAGATTCAATTGATTTTTTGGATCTGATTCTAAATCAAATTTGTTCTTTGGAAGGAATTTTTCATTAATTATAATAGTAAATACGTACCGTGTATTTACCATCTATTTGATAGTTAACTTGTAAAAAAACCATAATATAGCCAATTGCTTTGAAATATAACTCCGTTATAACGCTATGGTGGAAGCAGGTAACGTGTTATCCGACAGGGGTGTAAGTCTCAGGACTTTGCAAGCCAATGCAATTCTAAAGATGTTGTTTTTGAATAAAGACATTGAAAGTGCCAATTTGGAAGACACGTTTACTGAACAAGAAATCTTATGGAAAGTGTTAGTACTAGATGGGAAGAGTACTGGGATTGTATCTTCTGTGTTAAGAGTGAACGATTTGTTAAAAGCAGGTATCACAGTCCATAGTATGATTCACCAAGAGAGGGCTTCTTTACCTGATGTTCCAGTGATTTATTTCGTAACACCAAATGAGACTAATATATCTGCTATAGTACAAGATTTGAAAGAGGATAAATATTTTGAGTACTACATCAATTTCACATCTACTTTAAGTAGAGAATTATTAGAGAATTTAGCTCAACAAGTAGCATTGATTGGGAAGTCTGATAGGATTAAGCAAGTGTTTGACCAGTATTTAAACTATGTGGTCACTGAGCCTGAGCTTTTTTCCTTAGAGATTCCGAACACTTATGCTCTGTTAAACAGTAGATCTTCTTCAGAGAAAATAATCAATGACTTATGCTCTAATGTTGCTAATGAATTATTCAATGTAGTAATGACTTGTAACGTTATACCAATTATCAGAGCACCCACTGGTGGAGCTGCAGAAATTGTTGCTGAGAAACTAGGTAACAAACTACGTGACTATGTGATGAATTTAAAATCATCAAGTGTGTCAGTTTTACCTGGTTCAGACTCCTTAGATAGGTGTGTCTTGGTTTTATTAGATAGAAGTATTGATTTTGCTAGTATGTTTTCTCATTCATGGATTTATCAATGTATGGTATTTGATATATTCAAATTATCAAGAAATACAATTACAATTCAGACTAAATCAAATGGAGCTGAGAATAACGATGAAACAAAAGTAACTAACAAAAGATACGATATTGAACCAAATGATTTCTTTTGGTTACAAAACTCTCATTTACCTTTCCCAGAAGCTGCAGAAAATGTAGAAGCTGCATTAACAAGTTATAGAGAAGAGGCTACGGAAATCACTAAGAGAACGGGTGTTACGGATTTGACAGATTTGGACCCAAATTCAACTAACGAAACTTTACAAATCCAAGAAGCTGTTAAAAAATTACCAGAACTAACTGCAAGGAAAAATATTTTAGATACTCATGTGAACATTTTTGGAAGCTTATTATCCGAGTTGGAGAGTAAAAGTTTGGACACATTTTTTGAAATTGAACAAGATCCTGATAACACTAAGACTAGAACCAGATTTTTAGAAATCTTAAAAGATGGCAAAACTAATAATTTAGATGATAAAATGAGATCATTTATTGTATTATTTTTAACATCTTCCAATGGATTGCCAAAGGATTTTATCAATGATATCGAGCAATATTTCTCCAGCCATGATTATGACACGAAACCCTTGAAATATGTCTATAAATTGAGAGAATATATGCAATTGTCAAAGATGAGTTTACAGAATAAATCATTGGAAGATGGTGCTTCCACTAAGAATACACATAGCGGTTATTCTTTGTCGGGATTATATAACTTAACAGAGGGTAAATTACCAGGCAGTGTTGGTGGATTAATATCAGGTATTAAGAAGCTGTTACCAGAAAAGAAAACAATCCCTATTACTAATGTCGTTGAAGCTTTAATGGACCCTCTAAACAGTTCTCAGAAAAATTTAGAAACAACTGACGCGTATCTTTACATCGATCCTCGAATTACAAGAGGTTCTCATACAAAGAAACCTAAGAGGCAAACTTATAATAATTCGATTGTCTTTGTTGTGGGTGGTGGTAACTATTTAGAATACCAGAATTTACAAGAATGGGCGCATTCTCAATTGCATAATCCAAAGAAAGTTATGTATGGTAGTACAGACATTACAACTCCAGTTGATTTCCTAAATGAGATATCTGAATTAGGATCTGAATAAGGATCTGAATAGCTTATGTAATTATTTAAACTAAGGTTTGTACACTGAATGCAAATGTCTACTATGATTTTAATATGGTCTTTAATTTCCCTTACTGAATTTATGACTTAAAGTGTTGCAAAGTTTACTTACATGTTTATAAAAAGTTATTTGCAGATTCGAGTATCTTAGTTGATCTCTTAGCATCTAAGAATAATAATTTTGCCTCCTCAACATCACTAACCAAGATCTCTTTGCGACCTGCAGTGTTGGCAAGTATACCTGTAGGAGACAATAATTGTAAAACATAACGTAACGAGGTTGCAGCTCCCATATCAGCTAACAGGTTTAATGCATCCTCAGTTAATTCTAAGTTCTCTACTTTCGCTCTCTTTTCCACTATAGTACGAATCTCGTTTTTATTATAAGGTAAGGTACGCACGATTAATAATCTATCAATCAAATCCGGAGGTACACCGTGAGGTGACACCACATCATCTGTCCCACGAACAGTGGTCATTCCTCTATTCGAGGCTAGTATCACAATTGGAGCAATGTTTGATTCTAAAGCTTTATTCAAGTAAGTGAAAGTTTCTATATCTAGCATATTGACTTCATCGATGAATAGGACACCCGGAACTAATTCAGCTACACCTTGATCAATGTATTTGGCAACCACTTTATTTACCTCTGATCTTAATTTTTCTGTTATCTCTGTCTTTTTAGGTTTTAATAGTTGACCCATCATTGATACTACATCTTGTCCACCTTGAGGTCTTGCATTAGCAATATCTAAGTCGTGTAGAGTAACATCCTGAATAATTTCCTTCTTTTTATGAACTTCACCTTTAGGCAAAGGTACATATTCTTCAGTTTCTAAATCGAATTCCGTTGCGTAGGCGTCTGATCTACCGACTCTTTTAACCGCACCAGTGTTAGCCTCTATATAGATAACATCACCAGTATTGACCTTTTCTCTTTGGATACTTTCATAAATGGTAGGGTCTAATCTGAGAGTCTTTGTCCCCTTTGCAGATTTCAAACCAACAATGACATGGGATATCGTCTTACCATAGCCACCTAGTGGGTTCTCAGCATCCTCTGGAGTGAGTTCGGTAACTTCACCTTCATACACCTCTTTGGTTTCTTTAATCCTCAAGCCAATGGCTCTTCTAAAATTTTCCATCAATGATTCTGTCTTCTTAACTTCTACAGAGTAGAGCTCACTACCTACAATGGGACAAAATGGCACTTTGGGCCCCAATTCTTGAGAAATTGCCAACGCCAATGCAGTCTTCCCAGTCGAGGGGCCTCCTGCCAACAGGATGGCCCTACCAGACATTTTCTTGGCCTTAATCAAGTCAATAATCACACCACATGCCTCACGGGCCTCAATCTGCCCAACAAAACCACCTTCGACTCTTAATGCAACACCGCGTTCATCCAATCCCAAACCTTTGATATGCGTGTGCGCAGCGGTTCTAGACCCGCCAGTCGCAATCGTCTCACCATTCTTTATCTCACTAATAGCAGACATACTCCCAATCAACACAAGACTCAAGCACTACTATACACGCACCACTGTCCATTCACTCCACCTAATAAGTGATGAGGTTTTCGTTAAGAGCATCAAATTATTCAAAATTTTTCATCAAATCCAAAGACAAAATCCAAATATATAGTGCCGTCACTCAATACGTTGAGAGCGCCAGTCCCAATCGATGGCCAATTCACAAGTCTTCGATGTCGATTTGGTCGTTCGGTTCCTTCTCCTCCTGTGCCTCTGCCCACTGGGTGACATCGTCAATGTATGATAGGATTGTGGCGACACTTTCTGGGTTGTTGGCTTCCAAGGGCAAAAATTGGACCATTCCAAAATCATCGACCAAGTTTGCAATCGATTCATTAAGTTTCTGGAACTTCGGGTTGGTGTCCTTATTGGCGTCAGCTGCTAGTAGCATGGCGTCAGGGTTTAGAAACCGTTTCAGTCTTTTCCTGTTGTATTCATCTTTGATTAAGTCCAATTTACTTAGCACATTGATGTGTGGTAACTCTAGTAGGATCATAGCAGACATGGCAGATAACGCACCACTGAAAAACTTGGACGTATCAATGACAAATGGTGCTTCTAACAAGTATGTAGCGCACAGACTGAAATTTAGTTGTTGCTGCAGGTGGCGGACGATGTTTGGCAACACTGGTACATGTGTGTACAGTTCAATTTGACCAGGACAGTCAAATATGAGGAATTCGTCGTTGTAATCGCCGATCTCTTCGTCTAACCAATCCAAATTGTTCAGCAAGTACTCGAAGCAGTACATCAGAGCACCGTTCGGGCCGAGATCCATTTCTTCCATGACTTCATCGACAGAAATCAAGTCCCTAATGTCCACAGTAAACTCGTACTTGTTTGGTTCAGCAGCAGGGTCAAGATTCACGATATGGGCTCTGCGGCCGATCGTTTGCATGTGCGAAATAATGGAATTACAAAACGTGCTCTTCCCAGCACCGGCAGGACCTAACACTAAAACACCCACTCTAGACATTCAATTTCTCACTCTCAGGTTCTCACCGACGCTTGCTCTTGCTAGTTCTTGGCTACAATGGCAGTATATACTGTTTTTGATAGTGGGAAGCTCATCGAATCGTTCAATTATTTGCCATAGAAAAAAATATTGAATTTGTATCGAATTGTAGTATCTCATCGCTAAACACTATGAAACAACAAAAATCAGAATATCGTGTTCATTCGCAATGATTTGCACCCATTGTATGTGTGCAACGGATTCCTTGTACACTGTTTACTCAGAAAAGCATCTTCAATTGGTCGAGTGTAAAGAATGCCATCGAGTAGTGGACAAATATGTGGAAATGGACAACGTTATATTATTCATTGATTTATTACTTTTAAAACCAGAATCGTATCGTCATTTAGTTTACAACTCATTGGATTTACGGCTAAGTGAGTGGGATCGGCAGCAAATCGTAGGATTTAGATGGAAACACTGGATCTTAAAGTATGACCGATTAATAAGATTCTGGATTATCTTATTAACTTTTGAAATTTATTTGAAATGGGTGGAAGAAGAAACGAATTTTCATATCAATGACTCAAATGAATACCATACCCCGTCGTTTAATGTATTAAACCAAATATATCAGTGGGATTTATTGAATCAGTATTTTTATTTCATGATTTATGTTGCGTTGGATTTAGTCATTTTGCACAATTTCATCCTATTTGCCATTGTTAATGTTATTGGATGGGGCGGCAGTTATAAGAATCGTTATTCAATTCTGTCATATACTATTTTGTTGAGCTTTGGGGCCAAGATTTTTCCCGTTTTAATGTTAATTTGGCCATATGACACAATAGTCTCATTAAACATCATTAAGTGGGTAGCAAACCTGTACATTATAGAATCATTAAAGATAGTCACTCGTCTCAAATATGTTCAGATTGTTCCAATCTATGTGATCGCGGTAATTTTAAAATTATTAATCGTTAAATCACTATTATTTACAATAGTATCGAATGGGAATATTCAATTAATTTGGAACATTTTGAAGAATGAGTTCATATGACCCACATGAAGGACCTTAAAATATCCATGGAATGATATATCCACTCTACGATTTATTAATATTCTCTCTAACTAATAATGCATACAGCAGAGTACATAATTACATCTCAATCCTTCAATTTCTATTAATTAACCATTGGAGGGTCTAATCCATCAACGAGGTACGGATACTCATAGGACTCTGTTTCAACAGGTTCACTAACTGTAGCATGCATCCTTTCATTTTCTCTGATGGAACTTAGTGCAATGTATTGTGATAATGGCAGATAATTTTTCTCAAAATCCCAAAGGAAACTTAGCGTTATAAATGGTAAAGGAACCAACCATGAGGAAATAACCCACCCACCTTCAAACCCAGCCAAAGTCCCAGTCATTGTCAATTGAAATAGTAGAAGGCCTACTATCACTCTCCTAAATATTAATGGCCAAACTTTCCCAGTAGAATGAGGTAAATGGTCTGTAGCATAAATCAATTGGTATTTATAAACGTAAAACCCAATGACAAAATATGCTAACCCTGAAGCAAGGATTTTTGTGCTCATAACACTATACAATTGAGTAATAATGAAAATTAAAATCGGTTGAGGTAATTGTAACCCAAAATTAAAAACAGAAGGTGTATAAACTTCCTTTCTCTGCCTTGGAGTTTTTGCCTTAATCTTCACTAGAGGAAATCCAATTAAATCACCAGCTAATAATAACTTGAAGGGGAACATACCGATACCTTGAAGAATAATTAGATCCACATAAAAAAGTGCAAACTCTTTAACTGAAGTAGCTAATTGATAAGCTATTTTCGTAGTATCAGAAAGATAACCCCAGTAATTAGACGCAGTACCAGCAAATGTAAAGACTAAGAATAAGTTCACAAAAATATAAAAAAAATTCTTTGAGACCAATGAAATCTCCTCTTCACTATATGAAACTAAACCTTGGTAACGTGTCAAATATTCATAAAAGTATGGTATCCCCACATTCAACAAAGTAAAAAGATAAGTAGGTAATAATCCTGTAACAATATTTTCAGCCCAACGGTTATCCTTTAAAAGTTTGCCCAAACTAGGCCAAAACATAGAAATGGTCTTCAAATTCAATAATGTTGCCAGATATGATACAGGTATAACCAAAAAAATACTGAGAATGCCAATAAATATTGTCACTGTATAAATCTTGGTCAATCTTTCTTTCCTTGATAAGCAAACATGGTCCCACTTTATATCATGAGGTGCAGGGGCTAATCTTGTAATGAAATAGTGGACAGTAGGGTCCAAGACTGCCTGAGCAGCCATTTGTGCATTGGCTACCGAATCCATGGTAACAAACGCAGTAGGAGTAGGAGAATAGTGCTTTTTTCTAGCACTCATTATCTCTTTGTCAATAAATTTTAATTGTTGTTCTAAATGATCAATAGCATCTACTTCCGGACCCAATAATCCTAGAAAACCAGTTCTTAGTTTTGGTCTATCTTTTAATTGAATCTGGGAATATAAAGTATGGTCCTCTAAGTTGCTATCATCTAAATTCTCAACATCAGCGTTAGGATCAGCATCGTCATTATCAGTATCCGTATGAGCAATTACCACATTATTTGGATTCCTATTCAACAAATAACTCTCATTGATGTTATCAATGCTCCTTAAATTCGTCGGACACTCTGCATATTTTAATTCCAATTGTTCCAATATTCGTTTCCTATAATGAAATAATCTATTCAATGGTCCCCACTCTCGACATATGGTTATGGAAGAAACTTTACCAATTTGTAATTGCTCAATTCTTGTCTTTAGCGCTGTGGCAGTCCTTAATTCTACTGGAATCCCAGTTAGTCTGATGGTTCTATCTACTATAGTATTCTGCTTCCCCAAAAAATTTTGACGTGTAGTTACCACCAACTTAGTCTGTTGTAACAAAAGTCTAATGGATAGGAACGTGAAGAAATAAGTAAAGATTAAATACATCCAAAGGTATAAGCTTGCCTTTTCTGGAACCCCAGTAGGGACTTCGACCATGTAATTAGTCATAAATCTCTTTATTTGTTGACTGGTTTTAGTAATACCCTCTGTATCATCATTACCATCGTCGTATTGTCCCGTGAAATGATACCTGATAGGTGATATGATACATATGGAGAAAACACAATAGATTGACATTAGTTTGATGGCCATCTTGAAAAACCCAAGAAACACAAATGCATCAAGACCAGCATATTCAAGTACTTGTTTATCATTGATCCCATACAAAACTGGGATCCATCCGAATAATGAATTCGTATCCCATGAAGGTAGTCTTAAATCACCAGAATTCTTATACCTTCGACTGGCATACAATTTGGGTAGTTTCTGTAACAAGATACTAAATGATAAAAATGCAAATAGCCCTAACACACTCGCTATGGTTAATTGAGTTGTGACCACCATAGCAGTAGGTTTCCTAAAGTCGTGATCCCTGGTTAAATTGGACATAATGACCCGAAACGAAATCGTGGAGTTCCAAAATCCTAAAATGCAATAAACCTAATGATACTCTTTTTAAGGATAGATTCAGATTGTGTGGTTTTGAAAAGGTACAATATAAATTAATATCCATTCAAAGTCGTAAAATTTTAGTCTATGGTTGACTATGAAGTGATTATAATATAATTATATTGAAATACAAAATAAATAGACACATATCACTGATAAAAATATAGCTTTTAGGAGTAATTCAATGATTCAATAATTTAATCATTAGCTAATTCTTGGTCTATCAATTAGTACGTACGTCAATGTTTTGTTAGTAATTTCAAGCTCTCCAATACTGTGCCAAATTATGTAGATGATCGATGACTATTGGTAATAGTGCATTGACGCTATCATTGATCAATGTTTGGAAATGAATTGTAGCTTCCTCTTCAGATAAATCCAAATTGAATCTCTCTTTTACTTTCATAATAGCTCCGTCAGGGTCCACCATTATGTCGGGTATGTTAGAAGTTTTCATTAGCTCAAATAAGTTCAATATTAATCCTGCATTTCTTCTTAAGATGGAGTACGCAACGAAACAATAGCTTCTAAATTTATTATAATTAGCTGATGTGGTACCTCCAAAAGCTTCTATAATTTGAGGCGGTAACTTCATTAATGGTGGAAATGGTTTAGGATCTTGGCCTAAAATATATCCAAAATCTGCATGGAAAAAATGGCCATCAGGCTTGATAAGTAAATTATCGAGATGTCTGTCGCCCACTCCTAGTAAGTATGTAATAACGCAGTACCCAGCACATGATTTAACAAAATTCTCCATGACCCAGTCCTGTACTCCAGATTCAGTGACAGTTCCTTTTGGTGCAGGATAATGTGTTCTGAAATATGGTAAAATCCCATGATATTTGCTAAGAATCATGGCCATTGTATCATTAGGAATGAATTGAATTGCACCTTCTAAGGGACCAGTAGCTAGGATCTTATACGGGGTTAGTTTCAAATCTACATTCTCGTTTTTCAATAGCTCATCCATTAATCTAATAATTTGAATCACTAATTGATCTTGTTTTAAGTCATCACCAACTTTATACATGCATTGGTATATGGAATTATCAACGGTCTTAAATGTGATCATCAATGGAGATAGAGAACTTTTAAATACTTTAGACTCTTCGGGGATTACATCACAGACTATAATGTCAGGATCCAAAGGTAAAGGTAATGGGTTACGCTTCAAAAATGGCCGTAATTTACTCGTTAATAACTGACGTAACCTTTCGATCTTTTTTGCAACCGTTTCTTTTAATGATTTGACTTCGATACACATATTCCGTAGTAATTGTAAGAAGCTTTTTTGTTGTTCAATGACGACGCTATTATCCTTGAAGAGTCTACTAGAGAAAGAATTAAGAATCTGTGTTAAGTACGGGTTATCTTGAGATTCTGATACTAAGTACCAATAGAAAATGATACCTAACTTCAATGTTTGTAATGATCTTTTGATTAGAAATTCAGCTAAAGGTGATATCACTACTGTAGTTTCATCTATATCTGATTCCAGTGCATCCCCAGAGTCCTGTATGGAATTAATCAACATGCCATTACTAGAAGAATTATTTAATTGCTGATTTAATGAGGATGATGCAGGGTCCACGATAGTAAATTCACTATTTGATTTTTCATATAACATTGACGGTTTTTCAAAAGAAACTGCTTGTACCAATTGTAATAAGTATAATTCTAATTCTTTATCTGAAGCTTTTTTTAACCTATTCACAGCAAAAGAACGTATTGAGATATGCTTGAATGTCGGCCCTAAAAGTTCTATTGCGTCATCTATTCCAATTTCAGCCCAAGTATCCATCAACTCAATGACTTCCATACGTTCTGACTCTTCTGCTAAGTTAGTACTTTGTAATAATTTGGTTAAAGCTTTATTATTGTTTACCAAATAATATCTATACTTCCAGACTAAACTCTTTTCTTGAGATTTTAATTGAGTGCCCGGTGGGTAATTTATGATCTTTTGTAGGACATCCCTTCTTTCCGCGGTAGGTTTCATTTGCTTATCTATATCAGCATTTTTGGAGACTCTTTCTAACCTTCTAAATTTCTCTTCCATTGGGTCTGGATTAAACCGATCAGGATCATAAAATTTTAAAGTGGAATTTCTTTCATCTCCAAGAGAAATTTTCACACTAGGTTCTGATTGAGGTTGATGATGATGATGATGATTTATTAATTCTTGATTATTTTCAAAATTGTGGAATGAAGGTATTCTAGATTGTAAATCTGAAGTGATATGATCAGTGTAAACAATCGGTAATTCAAATACTGGGAATTCAATAGTCAATATAAAATTATTTTTCTCTAACACTTGTCCCTCCAGGGCTTGATTTAGCAATTTTGGTACTGAAATTTGATCTAACCATGGGATACGTTTAAAATCCTGTTGGTAATATCTATTTAAATTGTTGATTGCCTGATCATCTTCTATGATAGATACTTGGGTGGGATCATTTAAATTGAATTTTAATAGTTCAATACCTTTCTTTAAAGAACAATCTCGTTGATTAAATACAAACGTCTCTATTTGACCAAATTTCACCCTCTTAGAACCATCATATTCCCATAATGTGATCTTAAACTTGCTAGTTAAAGTCAATTCATTTATATATATCGGCAAAACTAGCCATTCTTCCCATTTCCTAGATTTCTTAAATGGCACATACCGAGTGAAAACAGGTAACGATAACCGTCGATGTGTCTCGCAATCAAATACATACACACTCACATGTAAGTTACTCGTCGAAGAAACATTAGATTCTATACAGTTCAATTGAGGTTCTATAATCCTCTTGGATAATTTAATTAATGGTTTCTGGCCTTGCAAAGACCGTATTTTCACCCTTAAAGGTACTTTTAACTCATCTGAAACACAGAATGAGACGTTATTCACTGACATCCTTTTGATTCACACAGTAAATGCCATGCATCAATCTTGACAATTTGTTATTATTACAGTTAGTCATAATAATGTCAGTGAACACTACTTTTTTCACTTATTTTGTATGCTGCCCATTAGTAACAACTAGAACAAAAGATCCTCAGTAGCTATTTGCTTTTAAATAATGTTAAAATTGAATCATAAATGGCAGTACAATATCCTGCGCAAGATTTCATGCCGTTTTGTGGCCAATTTGCAAAGCAATAACTCTCTGAATGTGTTTCCTAAAACACAAGTTGCCAATTGTCTACGTCACATTCAATTCATAGATCAGGTGCCTTTAAGTAGAGTACTGTCTATTCAGGAACAAATCGTTAATATGAACCTTGATATGATACGTTTAGAGAGAAAAATTGCTTCTAAATTAAAGCAGCTGGAATTAGAAGAGAAGAAACAGTCAATTAATTCTCATGAACAAAAAATTATTGACAATATTCTGCATATGCGGCCCAACCCAATAGTATTGACGTTTGAAAGTGAACCCACATATACGGCAGGTAAACGAGTACAAAAAACCATCACTCAGGAAGAAATCCAAAAATTTGAACAATTTGAATCTATAGATGGATCTCACATCTCATTGCAAAAACCTGTCTTTATCCAATTAAAACGTGGTGGTGAAGTCACCTTCCATGGACCAGGGCAACTAGTAGCGTTTATTATATTAGATATGAGGATGTTTAAAAATTTGACGCCAAAGATATTCGTCTCATGTTTGAAAAATACCATGATAGCCACGTTGAAACGATCCAAGGACATTGATGGTTCAACTTTAAACATTAATACCAGAAAAACCGATGAAGTAGGTGTTTGGTGTACTGAGAATAATGGCAAAATTGGAAGTCTTGGAGTTCATGTAAGAAGTTCCGTAACGTCACACGGGATATCAATAAATGTCTCCACTGATTTATCATATATGAACTCCTTCAAGATGTGTGGTAATTCTGAAAGGAAGGCAACGTCTATTAAAGAAGTGGATCCCCTTTTAAATATAAATGTTCAAACTTTAGCAATCTCTTTTGCCAAAGAATTAGCCAAAACATTAAATATAACTACACTAGAAAGAATCCAAACCAAAGATGGTTTAGATATGTTACAATAACTATTTATGTCCTAGGGTTATGTCAGTTGAATGCAAAATATTTCGACACGTAAAAGTTTGACTCAGTTCGAATTTATAATATTAAATTTTGATAACTCGTACTTATAGTATGTTCCAACGCCAGTAGCTTTGAACTTATACTTATTAAGGTTGGATCACTTGTAGTTATAGACAGTTTCTCTAGCTCCATAACTACTTTTTGATCAAATGTAACGCATCTAGCCACATACATTTGAGCATTTTGTAAGGTAGTAGCCTCTCTGTTAAACGTAGAAATCATTAAATTATTGATTAGGCCAGGCTCTTCCACTTGAACGTTATTTTTTTTCAAGATATCTTCCAAACTTCTAGTTCCTCTGTCTGACCTTAGTTCTTCTTTAATCTTATCCACAAATGATTTGTGAGTTCTAATATCAAAATCACACCATGGCTTCTTATCCACTTTCAGTAAATTCCTATATTCTATGGTTAGTTCATTTTTGACTAGCACTACCTCTAAACATACTTCATGATGAGGTGTTTCACAGAGTTGTTCCGAATCTTGAAACAATAATTTCATAATGCAATTTTTATTGTAGGGGAAGATTAATTCCTGTGGGGGGTTTTGAGAAATTTTATTGCAATTGCTAACCAATTGCAAAATCGTCTCAAACTTATTGACAAAAATCTCTCCATCAGTTTCCACTTCAATATCTTCTAATAAATTTAATATTCTTTTCAAATTTGTACCAATTTGATCCAACTGTACCATATTATATTTTATTCCCGTATTCATTCTATATAACATTTGCTTACCTTTACGGAAGTTCGGAAAGCTCACTACTGCTTGGAAATCGACAATATTGGGCCCTTGTCTCACTAGTACCCCTTTACATGATGGGAATGAACTAAGGGCTTGATGCTCATTTCTTGACCCATTAGGCGATCCATTGCTTATTGGCAGTGTAAAAACCTGATCACTATACAACATCTCCACACATCTCTCCACATTATCTGTTATATTAGGTAGCTCAGGTCGTATTATTTCATTGATAAGCCAAGTTTGTTCATTCTTTTTATCAACTTCTAAGTTGAAATCTTTCTCAGTGCCAAACCGAACGTCTGGGTACAATTCCGTAATCATTGGTTCGAACGATGATACTTTCAAAGTTTTAACAGCGATACGTTCAGAGTTTTGGTATTTATAGCAAGAACATATTCACTAGCAATTGAAGCATCACAAATATATCAAATAATTGAATGTTTTTATATCATATATTATATATATTCATATATATAAACTGACAAAAAATTACTTCACCTATTGCCAAATAAATTGTTAGTCAACAATTCCACAATTTAAGATATGAGTTGGGTATAGTACCAAACATATACTTTCGTATATCTCAAGCTAAACCACTTCTCGTTTGATCGTAAACTTCTAATAATGTCCTCTTTGATCTATTAGTTTTCAACCAATATTGCTTATATTTGTTCAAAATATCAAGTACCACTCTCTGTTTAGTTAATTGACCTAGACAGATTTTTTGCAAATCTTCCTCCATTTCTCTTCTTTGGAACGGCTTAGAAAATGAATCTTCTAGTCCGATGGTCTCAAACCCATGGACTAATGCAATGCCCAACGTAGTAGGTTGTAAATACGTTTCTTTACCGATCTTCTCTGTCTTCACATAGTTTCTAGTCTGAATCTTTTCAATGTGCTCAGCTATCGTGGCATCAGTACCAATTCTATTAACATCCATTAGACTAATTAATTCGCTTTCAGTCATAGGTTTTGGAGGAGATGTATTTCCTTGCTTCATTTCTGCTTTTGCAATTTGACAATATTGGTTCATCTCTAATTTTGGCAACTGTTTTGTCGTTTCCCATTTGGCCCAGGGATAAACGTCCAAGAAATTTTTCTCAAGTACTACTAGTCCAGTAGCGGTAAAAATTTCTGATGCCCAATCTAATGTCAAAGTTGTAGTTTGACCTTTACCATCTTCTGAACAGCATGCAAGAAAATGTCGAACTACATAGTCATAAACCCTTCTCTCTAATGCGTCTACTTGTGCATTTGGTCCTAAACTGACAATGGGGTGAATAGGTGGATGTGCTTTATCATCATGTGTTCCACTTCTTGGGAATTTATATTTATTAGTATTATAAGGAGAATCGTCTAATAAATTATTCGCATATAAAGCCCATGGTGTTCTATTGCTGTCATCCTGATCGGATTGAGCCAGTTTTTTAACTAAGCTTTTTATATCCATCTTCTCTGGAAAAATATCAGTCTCAGTTCTTGGATAAGATAAAAATCCCTTTTGATACAATTTTTCAGCAGCCGCCAAAGATTGCTTAGCATTAATTTTTAGAAATCTAGCACAATTTTTTTGTAACTCTACAGTGTTTAAAGGTAATGGTCTATATTTTGATGTTGGCTTGGATTTTATATCTACTACTTTTGCTTTATTCCCGGCAAGTTCGATACAGGACTCATAAAACGTTAACACAGTCAACCTATCAAACAGATGACCTCTATCCCATTGAAATGTAGTTAGTAACTCTGTCCCAGGGTTTTGTATTTGTAATTGTAAAAACCAAAACTCTTCAGACGTGAAATGTCGTATTCTTTCAAATCTGTCTACTACAAAACCTAATGTTGGAAATTGACAAGGTCCATAAGAAATAACTACTTTATCCTTCTTATTACTGCCGCTATCTGTAGTCGATTGAACTTTACGAGCCAACGTGTCAGTTAATAACCGAGTGAAAGATACACCCGTTCGAAGATCTAGTTCAATCCTTGTAGCCACAGCGTTAACACTGTTCATATCTAACCGTTTTGGATTTCTTGCAGCAAAAATTACGTGGCTTCTCTCTAGGTGGGAGAAATTGGCTCTAAAGACTTGAGTTTCAGTCAACTGGCGATTACCTTTCTTAGCCTCTTGAAAAATCTCCCACCCTATGTATTCTCCTTCTCTATCACAATCTGTCCATATCATCAGATAGTCAGCTCTCTGAGCCTCTCTTTTAATATTAGCAGCAATAGAGACTTGACTTTTATCCTTAGTCTCATTCAATGGCACATCAAACAATTCAAAGATATTACAGCGTCCCCATCCATATTTTACATTATCGAAATCCATACCAGTTAAGTGGCCAGCCACACTAGTCATTGTCACATCACAGTCTCTACCAGCAGCAAATGGAAATCCACTGAATTGAAAGTCATAATTTTTCACATAGGTGTAACCAGATGGTCTCGAAGTAGACCTCCCACCACCAAGGATCTGTGATACAGCTTTGGCTATAGAATTTTTCTCAGCAACACATAGGACCCTCATAATTTCACAAGAGCTAATAAGCTGCTGGGTCAAGCTTCTTGGTGTATTTCAACGAGAGATACTTGATCTATTAAAAATCGCCATAGTTGGATAAATTGGCGATGACTTAAAGTAAGGCTCCATAATAAAAAATTTCAATACTTCAAGCTGTGAGATGGCTATTTAGTATCTACAATATTTTCTTCTGCATACTATAATTTGTAAAGTAGCTTCTTAGTTGGATGAGTAAGTCCTCATTTGATTGTATTGAAGGGATTGAGACGGTTTTTCAGGACGATAATGAGTTCTTAAAGAATATATCTGACCAGTTGTTGATCCGCAAACAGTCTATTATTCAACATGTTTCTAATCAGTTGGTATCAATTTCTCTATTAAATGAATTGAGTCTAGTTTGGGAGAAAATATGTGGTCCGATATTTCAATGGTTTCAGGACTGGTTTAATGAATTAGCTCAATTAAAGAAAAAATGGCCCACAATTGTGGAATCCAGGAAATTAATTAAAAAGTTAAGGAAGTGGTTTAAGATTGCCTTCAAGTTTTATTATGGATTACTTGAGGATATTGTAAGCTTAGTAGATTGTTCAATTCTGATTACCGGGCAAATATTGAAAGAACTTAATTTATTAAAGGGTATTATTGCTAGAGACCATGGTTCTTTTGTTCCCATGCTAAGCGAGACTAGTAAATATATTTTCAAGTCTATGGTTGGTCACTGTATTTTGAAATTATCTGAATCACATTTATATTGGTCTCAGATGGATCTGTCTCGAATAAAGAACCATGGCTTACAATATGAAAAAGCATCAAAATACGCTCTAATTTCTATGAAAATATTAACAAGTTCAGGTAGTCCTTCAAGGATAATTTCTATTATTGCATTGAAGCAGCACAAGTATTTGGATTGGCTTTACTATTATATAAAAGCAGAATTGGCATCACTTCCTGATCATACGTTAAGCAATTCAATAAAGGCTTATTGCACGTCACACAATTATCCATTTAGTACATATTATAAGGAACGAATTTTTGAGATGTACATTAACGATGCCGAAAAGAGAAAAGTTGATTTGAATAACTTAGAAAGAGAAATGTGTCTTGTTTCTGGGTTGCTGTTATTGATCGATAATGCTCATGGAAACATTTTTGGTGACATAAAGTTTGAAAATGTAGTACCATTGACTTTTTTGAAAACCAAATGTATAGAAGCTATTAAGATAGATGCTGTTGAAAATCCAGACCGAATAATGAAATTTATTATCAGTGTCACTGGGTTTTTCAGACTACTGCTACAAGAAGAAAACTTCAATAACGAAACGCCGTTAAGTGATATTAATCCAACCTGTTTACATTTTTTAGATTTTATCTTTGAACTTTTACCAGCTATCTTCAATAGTGAAGGTCCTGGTAAATTTAAAAATAGTAGATATCTGAGCAGTGTTAGGGTTTTAATGTCATGGATTAAGCACACTAGATGTGCTTTGCAATATGCTCATAGAAATCGGTCCTTTTGTGCCAATGTCCAAAACACTCAATTACATATTGAGGTCTTCATAAATGAAGCGAACAAAATTGATATAAGGGCATTGAAGAAACCTACAAGACATTTTTTTTTTGAAGAAGATATTGAATTACAAACGTTTGCTACCAATATTCTGACATTGTCAGACTTTGACGATGCACTACTTGAATGTCCACAAGTTACAGAAAATTACGACATAGACACTATGAATTCAAAATTGCCAGTCAGCGGTGAGATCAATCTCAGGTTACATGCGTTAGCAGTGTCTTTTCGGCGCTTCTTGAAGAACAATAAATGTGGGGTTGACATTCGTGAAGATGTAGAAACCAAAAATGCCCTTCAAAAACAGACAAAAGATTGCTCATCATTTACAAACTTAACTAGTTTAGATGATCTTCAGTCGATGTTTGAAGAATAAGAAACCCAATTTACCATATTTACCTGATCGATCCATAAAACATAGCTAAGACCAGGATGAAAAACGACACAAATATCTCACTTAAAGCTCCTCTCCAGAGTTATAGCTTGCTCAATTACATGTGCTTTGTCGCTGTAACCTATTTCGGAGCAATAATTGACGATTAAGTCAAACCGCTTGCGAACCGGAAAGAGAACCTAGCGGCGGGACAACGTCTCAACAGGGTAGTAAATAGTCTAAAACCTCTTTTAAAGCATATCCATCGTCTATCGAGACCGTCCATGCTCTCAAATGGGCAGCATGTTGAGTCAACAACCAGGTTGCTAAGGTGAGCGGCTGGCGTTCTTTAAAGTTAAGAATTTCCTGTTTGGCCTCGAGCACTCGGATTTTCAGTTTTTTTTTTCTTGCTTACAAAACATAGTTTTTCCGTAGAAGGCCTGTAACTTACCAGGAGAAGAAAAAAAAAAGATATTGTTATGATTGTTATAATTGTATACAATGGGTTTGATGTAAAGCCAAATTTTCTTATACAGTGAACAATAGTGGTATTGGTTTACTATTCTGTAAGTTGAGCTGTAACTTGTTGAGATTTGTTACTTATCATCGAGGTCTCAATTCCAATCTATGCTTTTTGTTGCAAATATTACTAAATCTTTAATCTTCTAATGAGCGAACAGGAAAGGTTTAAGGAAGCAAATATCATTATGAATGAAACCAGATGGCAAAGCCTGAGGCCTCCTGTTCCGAATTTGTTTTATTCTAGCGGAATTTCTTCCCGTAAGGATTCTAATAACTCTAGGAATATTCATACGACATTTTTATCGTCATCTTCATCAACTACTACGTCCACGATGTCCTCTGCTTCATCTGCTTCATCTATACCTGCATCAGAGGTGGCATTTATGCCTAGTAGTTTACAAATTAAATCAAAAAGTGAGAGTATTTTAAACAAGTCACATCTGCCTCGTAAATTCAACAAACAAGAAGATCCGGAGCAAAAAAAGAAAACTGAAGCTGGAATATTCTCGAGAGGTCCATCGTCTAATATAAGAACACAATCATTTGTTAGTCGGCAATCAGGATCAATTATTACAGGTGGAGATTTGACGCATCTTGCATCTTTGAAGAAAAAAGCCACTATGGAATCAATGCAGTCAAATTTACCTTTCCAAGCAAATAGCAATCACTCACAGATCTTTCCCATAATTGGGTTGAAGAAAAATGATCAATTTGGTGGTATAGCCGAAGATGTTGGATCTATTACCGATGAACATCATACAAATGTAATGGAGAGCTTGAGAGAGTCTAGGTTACACGGTGCACAAGTAGAAGAACCTGGCATGGAAATAGGGAGGCGAATTGGCTCAGCTGATGTCAATTTTAACATAATACAATTTATGCTATCCGGAATAAATGAATCTGTTTCAAAAAATAGAACTAAGAGAAATGAGACGCTTGCGCATAGCGAGTTTGAAAATTATACTAAGATTGTATTTGATAAAGATGGGAAGTTAAGTCGCAATTATACGAGCTACTCTTATAAATTTAAGGAATACTCTGGAATAGTATTTAAACAAATTAGAGTGCTATTTAATATTCATGATGAAGATTTCTTAACCTCTCTGACGTCTAAATTTGCTATGAATGAGCTGAATTCGCCTGGAAAGAGTGGATCTTTTTTCTATTTCTCATCAGATTATAAATATATCATTAAAACCATCCATCATGATGAACATTTGCATTTGAGGAGAAATTTAAAAACTTATTATGATCACATTAGAAAAAACCCCGGTACGTTAGTGTGTCAATTTTACGGTCTGTATCGAATTAAAATGCCTACCAGTTTCACAAATCAACTAAAGGATAGGAAGGTATATTTTGTTGTAATGAATAATGTTTTCCCATCATCAATTAAAATGGATCTGATTTATGACATAAAAGGTTCGATATGGGGAAGATATACACATCCAGATAGTAAAGCACATTCAAATGTACTCAAAGATCTGAACTGGATCGAGGATCGGAGAGAAATTAATCTGGGCACACAGCAAAATGAACAATTCTTGAAACAGTTAGATGTAGATGTGAAATTCCTATCTGAATTACATACAATGGATTATTCTTTACTAGTCGGTATGGTTTTTTTAAGTGATGAAATGGAAAAATCTCCAGAATTTATGAAAACACTTAAATATTTGCTGAAGCATTACCCAGGTGCATACCTTGGCTATCATAACGACGACACAACTGTGAAAGTGCTTTACTTCATTGGTATTATAGATTGTTTGACCAATTATTCTTGGGTAAAGAGGTTAGAGACCGCGTGGAGAGGAATCAACCATGGTCTAAATGTTATCAGTGCCGTTCCACCAGAAAGATATGCTACTAGATTCTACAAATTTATAAAGGACTCAATGACTAAGGCAAAGAGCGACTAGCCGAGTTTGCTCTTTCTTGTAAAAATATATAATGACAGCATGAATATAATGGGATTTTTCACAACCAAGAATACTTCAAGATTAATATGAAATTAAGAATTAGTGGTATTCGTAGTTACGGTTTCGAAACAAAACAAAATAATATTAAGATTTGTTTTGGTTCTTCTTGATCTGGAATTTTCCGTATTTTCATATTGAAAATTCAGCAGATATAATGTATAAAAGAGTGTGATTGCTCTGCTCCATAGTATATTATCACTAGAATTGAAACCATGCCTCTTAAAGTGATAGAAATCATCAATCTACGAGTCAATTTTTAAAACTTTTTTATTGCTCCAGTTGAACCGCAAATAATCATGGCTGCTATATAAAGAAATCCTTTCATGAAACTAGGTGCCAAATTCTGAACGACAAGGGTTTCAATGCGAGAATAACATTTTGAACCGCACATTCACCATGTTGAAACGTGAAACAAATAGCTCATTGATGTTGCAACTGGTTTTTTTACGAGGCAAGACGCGAAATGTTCTTCTCGGTACGAATCCAAACATATCCGCAAAATATCATGCAAATAATTCAAATGAAACGCTTGAATTGGCCGGACTCTTTAAAGGCTAAAAAGGAAAAGAAGCCTTTACTTCTCATAATCTTGAAAATCCATACAGCGAAAAAAGAAAAAATTTCAAAATGCTCCTCTATCAATGTTAAATCTATAAGCAAAGAATTTACGGATTGCATTCCATATTATTCGGAAAAAATCTTTTCATAAATTTCTAACTGCTTACTAATCATGCAAGCGATACCTTTTAGGGACTATTTCCATTATTATTCAGCACATTAATTCTCTAGCAAGTTAAATTTACCCTCGTATTTCCAATCTCATTTTTGTCGCCAGGGTGAACGTACAAAACCGATCTCTCACGCTCGATTGAGGGTCTCAACTACCGTATTTGGATTTTGTCACATGCTTAGTATGGATGGTCGAGTGGGAATATACGATGGATGTTCAATGCCGAGTCTCAAAAGGGAAACGTTGTCCGAGAAAAACTCGTAGTAAAAATGTCAGATCCGGAATACATGAAACCGGGCCCTCGAGCTACTGCTGCTCAGTATACGTTAGAAGTGCTTGAAGCATGAATTGTTTTGATCGTTTAATTCAGGGAAAAGAGGCTCTTCAGTAAATGTCGAAGAGATTCTACCTCGCATCAATAAACGAGCGCCTTATGTGGAAGAAAGGACTATTCTTATGGCATTATTACCTCAGTAAACGTGTTATGAAGACATTAACGAGACTCTCTTTGTACTCTGTGCAAAGAAAACCATCAGAGAGAAAATAAACAATGCAAGACTTGAAATGGAACAGAAAGAGAAATATCATCTGTAATATCAGTATTTCTAAATAACCGTCGTTGGATTGATATTGATGGACAGAAAAAAATCATTTAAAAAGGACAAAATTTATTGAGACCGGAACTGCAATATATCCAGGAACGACACAATTAAGCGACTGACAACGAAGTTATTGAAATTTCAAATTTACTCATTTTTCTCATTTTAGTGTCGAAACTCTTTTTCTAATCGTGTTGAATATCCAGCGCTAGCATTACGGCTCATTTATAAAGCGACTTTCGTATAGTATATGACCAAATAACCATGTCAGAATCCGAAATAAATTGTCTAAGAAAAATTCCAGAATTAATAGATGTTGATGGTAAGAAAGTGAGCAAAAACTCTACAGGTAAAAGAAAATTTCATAACAAATCAAAGAATGGTTGTGATAATTGTAAAAAACGACGAGTGAAATGTGATGAAATGAAGCCAAATTGTAAAAAATGTACTAATATGAATTTGACTTGTGTATATTCTCCTCCTCAGCCAAGAAAAAGAAGACAGAATGCGTTCAGCACTCGCAAACAGTCACTCGAAACAGGATTGAAAGATGATTCTACTGGGTCTGCAAAAAGTTCATTGGTGACAGCATTGAAGAACTCAACAAAATTAAATGCACAAATGACAGATTTTGATTCTGAAATTGTTAACCAAAATAATGAGTTGAAAAAATTGCAGCACTTGCAAAGGTTACAACAATTACAACAATTACAACAGCAACAAGTACAATTGTTGGCACAAATGAACCATTCAATGGGACAAACCTCGTTCAGTAGCAATACAAATAAAAATCCATTAGAATCATTATTGATGTCTGGGTTGAATTCAAATCCTCTTTCTAATTTTAATAACACCACTAACTTGAATAATTTTATGAGTGGGAGTTCTAATTTAACCTCGAAAGATATTTTGCCTGGCGGTAGTCCAGTTGTAGTTAATGATAAATTTCCACAATTTGATGTCACTAATAGTCCAGTGGTACAACCTGGAAAAACGTCCATACCAAACACATTTAACCAGACAATGCCAGTAGTATCACCGTCTAAATTTACTGGAAATTTGACTGACATGTCTTCTGATGGAAACAGTAACCATTTTTTACATAGCCTATTAGGTGGAGAAATTTTTAACAACCAAATGGCTTCACAACATTCTGGTAAGATGAATTTCAATCTAAAAAATTTTAATAGATTGCCAGGTATGTCTACATTATTGAACGGCAATTTATCAAATATAAATCTTGGTAATATGATACCGACTGAATTTCAAGAACTCTTGGGTCTCAAATATAATATAGGAACTATGAGGAATAGCAGAGCCACAAAAATTAGTAATGCAGAAGAAGCTTTAGCTAGTATGCAAAAACAGCATGAAGAAGCAGTCTCTAAATATAAAATGGAGAGCAATGTTTCATCAGGAAAAAGTATACGTACAGGTAATGACGATTATCCTTTGAAAAGTATGGGAATTAATAATTCCAACAAAGAGATAGATGATCAAGGTAAACCAATTTTGCACGGTTTAGCTGGTATCGCCTCTTCAACCCATAATTCATTGGATAAAGATATGAGGTCTAAAGATACGACAACATTGCATACAGCGAAGACAAGCCCCGTAATGTCTACTTCTGAAATGTCTTTCACTTCAGATAATATGTCTGAAACGGTGTCTCGATCTTCAAAAGTTTCAGAGAAGACCAACCTTAATATGATAGATCTAAGATTATTGCATCATTATTGTAGTGTGGTCTGGAACACAATCATTCGTGCAGGTATATCAGGACCTGATGTCTGGAAATCGTATATTCCAGAATTAGCGTTTGAGTTTCCATTCTTAATGCATACTATTTTAGCATTCAGTGCTACACATCTTTCGAGAACTGAGCAAGGATTGGAAATGTATGTCACTTCTCATAGACTAGCTGCTCTGAAAAGTTTGAGAGAAGCTGTTCTAGATATAACTGAAGAAAATACAGACGCATTAGTAGCATCAGCATTAATATTAATTATGGATTCTTTAGCTAATGCATCGAATACAATTGACTCTGATGAATCCAATAACACATCCGCATGGATTTTTCATGTAAAAGGGGCGGTAACTATTCTAACGGCAGTATGGCCGCTATCTGAATCTTCTAGGTTCTCCAATCTCATATCAGTTGATTTGAGTGATATTAACGATGTTGTTACTAAAGGAAACAGTCAAACTATCAGCGAATTGGTCTGCTTTGATGAAAACATCGCAGATTTATATCCAATAGAAATCGATTCACCTTACCTAATAACGCTAGCTTACTTAGATCAGTTGCATAGAGAGAAGAATCAACTAGATTTCCTTCTTAGAGTATTTGCCTTCCCTGCATTATTAGATAGAACATTTTTAGCGTTGTTGATGACGGGAGATTTAGGTGCAATGAGGATCATGAGAAGTTATTACCAAATGCTTAGAGGATTTACGACAGAAGTAAAAGATAAAGTATGGTTTTTGGAAGGTGTAGCACAAGTATTACCTCAAGATGTAGACGAGTATAGTGGAGGCGGTGGTATGCATATGATGCTGGATTTTCTTGGAGGTGGGCTCCCTTCCATGACAACAACAAACCTGTCAGAGTTCATGTAAAAATAAACATTTTTATCGTTGATCAATAATATATAGACGTTTTTATTAATACTAATCTTATTTCTTGTCGCGCCACAAATTAATCAAAATATTCTGATATCCAGTAAAAATAAAAAAATCAACATATGATGACAGTTAATATTGGTCTTGAAAATATTCGCAAAAAAGGTGGAGCTGTGTTATATATCTACAACTGTTAGCTATGCCTGGGTACTCAGAGGTACAACAAAAATTTATTAAAGATTTGAAGAAAAATATTAGAGATTTCAGTCAGAATATTAATGTACAGAAAAATCTTGACGAATTCTTCCAGTTAATATTCATTATTCCTTCTCAACAAATAATCTCCAAATTCTTCCAAAATGAGATTATAACCAAAAATATGCATCGTTTACTTCGAAATGAATTTTCAAAAATAGCTGACATACCACTGAATGTGGACCCCAAACATATATGTAAGATATTGAGGGAAGAAATCTCTGGTGAGAATATCAAAAAGAAAATCAATATAATCTTAATGATTAAAGGGTTTGAAGGATTGAAGCATTTCCATCAAAAGGACTATGGCAATGCACTTATTAAATTCCGTTGGTGTCTTAAGTTCCTTTTTTATATTTCTAAATTTGATCTTGAACCCACAGCTATAAAAAAGACAATACAATGTTCAGAATTCCAAAAATACTACGCGTTATTTTGTGGCAAGTGCCTGCTATTAGATGCTAAAAGGGTTGGGAAAGAATGGTTCACATATGAAACCGTTGATAGTCATTTAGATGAAACAAGCATGCTCTACAGCCTCTTATACGAGGTGGCAAGCGCTAGTAGTACAGATTGCACCATTTTTGACAACATGGAGAGTAAATTACAACTATCAAATTACTTCGAGCTTGTAGGAGAGTTGTGGGAAGGATTAGCCTTTTTTGAAGGTGAACTAGTAGAATATGAGACCATTAGTACGTCCAAAATGGCTTGGAAAACAAAGAGAGAGCCGATTGACAATATGATAAATAAATATATTCTTGCAGCTTCATTAAAAGCTAAAGATGATCCAAATTTCCTCCATTGTCTTAACAAAATAATTCAGGCAATAGTATTGTATGGCGAGGTACATGTCGAGGTTCTACAATATTTCTTAAATGTAAGGGATAGTTATCGGAATCTTTATCCAAAGTTTATTAAAGAAATCGAAGACGAGGAAGAATTGGTGTTGGAATGTAATAAATTTGCCAGCAGGTATGCTCTTCAACACAAGAAAAAACAAGGTGTGAGCACTAAAAGTGGAGATCGGCTACCGATCGTTTTCCTTGAACATATTAATGGATCGATAATAATGATTGAAGAAGTTCCAACTAGAAATTACACTATAACCAATCACAAACTTCATTTAGATCAATTTGTTACAAATTTCAAATTGCAGTTAAAGAAATCCTCTCAAAATCATAACAGTTATCTGTATAATAAAAAATTTAAGGAGGTTCAATCAGTAGAAAATCAATGGATTGATCATTGGAAAGTGTGTTACTCAGAAAACCATGAGGATCTTGACTAATTATACCTTATACTTTTAGTATCCTTAATGGAATAGCTTCAAACCTCAGATAGGCGCAGTATCCAATTAATGGATTAAATTTTAGCCTTTTTCAAAGTATTAGCGTTATCGGGAGAAGGGTTTGCAGGTCTTTTTCTGCTCTCATTTACATAGGATTCGGTCAATTCATGTATCCTCGATTCGATATGTGATAATAATTCTTCAGATACTTCACCTTCTTTTATTGCATCGTAACTGAACGGATCTTTAAATTTTGCAATTCCGTTGTTTTCCTGATCCTCATCTATGATGGAATCTATAGCATCTTTCGTTATAATTAATTTGTCTTTCTTATTACTTTTCAAATCAAAGAAATTCTCTTCTAATTTTCTATAATCAGTAAATAGATTAGCCAAGTGCTCACTAGAAAATTCCTCAGGGAATCTATCCTTGAAGAAATTCTTTGGGTATTTAAAGTCTTTATCTATCAATTTTGAATATTGTAGCCCGCAATATACTAGAGCTAATACAATAAAAGTATAGCTGTCACAAAGTAAAGACACTGGTTGTGTGACACCTTGAATAATAAAGCTTCTCACTTCCCCCAATATCTTAGGAAACACTTTGGTAAAATTTTCTGGTAAATCCTGGTCTCTACTGTATCTGTAAAAATTACTAAACATGTCCTCGACAATAACTTTCGAATTCTCTATATTCAAGTCAAAGCCAAATAGACACATTAGTTTCTTTTCATCTTCTACTAATTTATCTTTAATTTCCCATTTTAATTTATCCATATTATATTTCGCTTTAAGGGCTGGAACATGTTGTAATAAATATTCACACGTAGCTTTAACATACGCTTCGATAGGTCTGTTATTTTCCATTACTTTACATGCTGTGACAAGAATAGCTTGCGCAATATGAATACATGTAACCATTGAGCTCGGAAGGCCATAAACAAACCAGTATCTATAAAATAAAATAGCTGATGCGGTATAGGTATGATCGAATAAAGCCAGCTTCTTTTTTAATGTATAGAAATACATTAAACAACTTTCCATAATCTTTTTCACTTCTAAAGCTTTTATTGGATCAGAGCCTAATTTATCAATAATCTCTTCCGAAGTGAAAATCCATTTGTTCTCCGGTACAGAGATAATATCAGGCCAATATAATCTCGAATTATAATTATCTGAACTTTTCACTTGACTGACGGTAGTGTCAAGTTTCCTTTGGTTTTGATTGAAATTAATCATTTTCTGAACTGCATTATCGATAGAATCAGGTTCTTGCTGATTATTCTGGCTTCTCTTAGTATCTTCCCGACTCATTATGACAGCACTGCGTTCTTGATAATCAACAGTACTCAGCCTTGCTGTTGGTATGTGTTTGTAGTAATTCTTAAACAGCTTTCCGAGCCAATTCTCACAATTAATATACATATATATCACGTGCAACGACTTCATTGACTAATCATAACTGTTGGCCAGGATATTGAACATGACAGCATTTAGCCACATACGAAGCAGTATAGCTAACAGGTGGTCTCAGTTACTGGGTGACTAGTCTTGGTATTCTTAAATCCGTTAGAGCTTTTTGAGCTGGTGAAATATTTGAATATTTGTATTGAATATCTACTGGGACGCCCAAAGTTGGGTCTAGTGGAATTCGATCCATTTTCCAAAACTCTGCTTCTGATTTATAGTCTGCTGAATATGCGTTACCTAGGATAGTTCCTAGTATACATGCGTTTATGTTGAAAATGTAATCCTTAAATTGATTTGAGGTTTGGAAATAGATCCATGGGGCAAAATCAGAATATATATTGAAATCGTAACCTAATAACTCGATACCCCAATCTGAATTCCATTTTGTTTCGTTACCAATATAAGTCTTTAAATTTAATGATTGGAAGCAGGTTCCGTTACCGTTAATCAGTTTAGATGGTATATTCCCCAAATGCAAGCAATACAATCCGCTCTTATTAAACCACTCTGGAGCGTAAGTCATTACGAAAAACATCTCTTTCTCACTTGTACTATTTGAAGTAATCTCTGTGATCAATTTCCCGACATTTCTTCCATATTGTATATTTTCAATAGAGATCCAAAGATTTATTGGTATATTATCATACTTTTTTGAAATTGGTACCACGAAATTAGCATTTACCAAAGTACTGAAATGGCGATCTACACCTTGAATTAAATTTCTGGAGAAGTTATAAACTGGATGAACACTTGTGAGCAAACCAAACACGATATACCATGAACCATCCAGCAAATGCTTTGAGTTTGTTATTTTTATCGTGGCGTCACGTAAAGGATCCAAGAAATACAGATAGTCGGTTAAAACGGGTTGGATTTGTAACCAGAGTGATTCGTTACTCTTTGGGATGAGCTTATAACATTTTTCCCTGTACAGTTCATTGAATAAAGAGTAAAACAGTTTATTACAGATTCTCAAGTTATTATCAAACTGAGTCCTTGATATCAGGTTCGACAAGACCTCCACAGGTAAATGATCTAAAGGCATACCGCTGCTCATACTCTTTCAGAGACTCTATTTAACAGGAAGCTTACTACCTGGAAAGTTTTTATCATGGGCCTATTCTATTACCGCTATAAAAACGCCCAAATCGTTGACCAAGCCATTTACTCATCGGTGTGTTTGAAATAAGGGAACAATCTCTTTCCTAATATGACCATATAAAAAAAAGAAGCTTTATTACACGCACCACTTTTATGGGAGTTGGGGTTTGAAAATTGGGACTTGAAAATTGGGACTTGAAAATCGGGGGAGTAGGTTGGAAGTCACATTGGGTAGCATCGAGTCGAGTTCATATTTTACTATGGGGGGGGACATTTAGATGGGAGTGGAGTTGAACCCGAAGACAAAAAAAATTGATTCCGTTTATAAAATCTCGCACGTTCCCCTTCCTGCACTTATTTAATCGAGTTTTTTGTTTTGCTGGAGCAACGGCTGTACAAAGAATTTAAGCTTCGAGCTCATCGGGCATCGGCATCAGTCATTTGAGACGAAAGTTTATGTTAGTTGAAAATTTTAAAGTAGTAAGAAAAAACTGATGAGCTCTGTAATAAGAGCATGGAAGTTATCGACCAACTCTCGCATTGATTTGAATTGGTTCTTAGCAATAAAGTCGTAATTGTCTTACGAATTTCTACTTGTATTTGAGCAACTGTGTGGATATCAATTGATAATCAGATCGTCGGAACTTGAAGGCTTGAAGAGTTTGTTTGAGATGATTGATAACAACTTGTTGAAAAAAGGCAGTATTGGTGGTAAGAACTTGCCCTTACAAAGACCGAGACGATTTAGTCTTATATATAGTTCCGATTCTAGTTTAAGTGACCTCAGTGATGGTAGTAAGAGACAGAAGAAGAAAAATAAAAAGGATAGGCAGAGAAAGAATGGGAGTAGAGGACAACTGATACCTGATCGTATGATGAACAATAAAGACTTGAATGTTGTTGATGAAGACTCCACAGAATCATCAGATTATGCTGTCATTGATGATGACAGTAGTGATGATGATGACGACGACGACGACGACGATGATGATAACAGCGAGGATTCGAGTTCAGAAGATGAAAACATAGATTTTGTTAAGTTAAGTGTTCAACAAAAGAAGAAAGCTTTGAAAGCTTTATCTGCATTAAATAATAAAGAAACAAAGGATAAAAGACTCATATCAAAGAAAAAAAATAGCTCAACTCAGATTGATAAGCCGATCATTAACCAGCCTTCGAAAAAATATGATCTATCATTAAAAATGAATAAAAATCCAAATATGAAGATTGTAGAAGAAGATTTAGGTGAGGAGGTTATAAATAAAGAGTCTACTGACTCTTCGACTGCGATAAACCCAACTACTACCGATTTATCATTGATAGCTAATGAAGTTAACGAATTACATGTCCCAAAATTTTCTGAATCTGATGATTCAGATTATGATATTGATCAAGATGCTTATTTTAGTGTTTTAAATGAAGTGAATGATAATTCTGGGGAAATAGAAACAGGAGATGATGATTTGCCAATTTTAAAAGAAGAAGAAGATAACATTGTTTTAGAGTTACAAAATGACGATAATCTGTCGTTTAATGGAAGTATCCATGAAAGTGGCCCAGATCCCGTTGACATCGAAGCTCGCTTGATAGATAATGATATGAATGCTAAAAACATTTCAGAGTACGAAGAAGATGATTACGATGGAGATGAAATTATGTCTGATTTTGATATTCCGTTTTATAAAGATCGTAAATTTTCCACTTTACATTATTTTGATGACGTTTCAGAGCCTAAACTAAGTCTATCGACATCTTTACCTCTAATACTTAATGATGAGAAAAAACTAAAATTACAGAGGAGAGAAGCAAAAAGGAAAGAATACAAAGAGAGGTTAAGGATAAGAAAGTTGTTACGAGAAAATAATAGGGCCTTACGTAATTTAACTCCCGATGGTGACGAATATATATTTGGTGTTTTCTTCCAAAGTGATGAAGATAACGACACTGAGGGTAGGAATAAAGATAAAAAATCTAACGACAATGAAAATACTTTGGAACACGCCAAAAAAGAGTTAGAACAATGCCAATCTGATGATTCTCGCAAGATTTTGTTGGATGCGGCTAAGACAGTATCAGAAGGTGATGATATCAATTCTATGTCACAATTGCAGATTCCCAAGTCTCTTGAAGAGATTGATAACTATGCATCGAGCGATAGTTTATATGAAGAAGACGATCTCGAGTATGACAGTAGCGTAACCAATGTTTTCATAGATATCGATGACCTGGACCCTGATTCTTTCTATTTTCATTCTGACTCAGAAGATCTTACATCTGATGAAAACGATGTCACCAATGGCATGAATGATGGTACTAAACAATCTAAGGATGAAGCATCAGAGACTATAGTATTTGTCGATGATGAATCTACAGACGAAGACGATAATTTGCCACCTCCAAACTCAAGAAATAGGAACATTGGTTCGAAGGCTAAAGAAATCGTGAGTGCAAATGTTGTAGGGTTAAGGCCACCAAAACTGGGTACATGGGAAACTGATAATAAACCCTTCAGTATTATTGATGGTCTTTCTACCAAATCTTTACATTCGTTAATCCAAGAGCACCAACAATTACATGAAACAATTCAAAGAACACCAACTCCAGAGTCGCGCGATCCTAACTCGAACAGCACTGCTAACAGCGAAGAGTTGACATTAAACGAATTATTGAATATGAGTGAACTGGAGGACGGCGATCAGGAAGCAGGCTATTCTGGTAGTAACTCTTATCAGTCTCTCGTCGTATCAGATTGGTATCACAAACCTAAAGTTCCTTTATCTGCATTTAGGAACAAAGGTGTACATATGCAAGAAGATGGGGAAGTTATAGTCCCCAACTTGTCTGGCAAGAAAGTGCCTATCGGTTATGTTGGTGGCGAAAGGACAAGAAAGAAGATTGATAAAATTAAAGAGTTACAAAGGAAAAGGACAGAACAAAAGAGACAATTGAAAAAGAAAAGAAAGCTGTTGAAATTGCAGAGAGAGAAAGCTCGTGAAGAAAAAGAAACCAATTTAAATGCTCACAACGACGAAGCAGAAGAAGGACCAGCTAACAAATCAACTTCTATCCGTGAGGTGTCAAGACAAAATTCCATTAGAAGTGTTGGATTGGAGGAAATTAATGAAATATTAGGGAATGAGAACAGTGAATTTTTACAAAGTTCCGGTGACCAATCTCAACAATTTGATGTAGCGAGAGATACAAACGAGCATTCAGTCATTGGTGAATCAGATGCAGAAATACTAGCATCTTTAACAGCTCCAATCGATTTTGAAGATTTCAACTCCAACAGGTCTTCGGTGTGGAAACAAAGAAGACAAAGCATGGTAGAAGCAGCAGCAGAGAATCTAAGGTTTACTAAGAATGGTCTTTTTAGCGAATCCGCATTAGCAGACATAGAAGGAATTATCAATACAAACAACACTTCATCAACCACTGCCACTCTTAATGAAGTATTACAGTAACAAACTAAACAACAACATGAACAATTTTACAATTCACACTACAACTCTTTAGCATATTTTATTCAGCACATTATTAATTTATATAGTATATTCCGTTATTCGAAAGCTTGGCATGGCAGCTGGAAGTGGCAGTTTAAAATCACGTGTGTACGCTTCTATTTTTTTATTGGAAAATTTGAAAAATTTTAAAGAAATTCAGCTCATCGCAACGTATTTACCCATAAATACTTTATGATTTTAACAAAGTTATCGATTTCTTTAGCAAATAATTTACACTGTTGCCGTGGGTTAGCTAATTAGTGAACGATTGGCATCATTGCAGTTTTAGGTTGGTTTGAGTTTAAACTAGGTCTGAATTCTCTGGAAACCATAAACCATATATAAGTCGAGTAGATTCCTGTCATTGCGATGAGTTTTATGACTAGCTATAAAAATACTTCATTAAGACCTTTCTATGCTGGAAGTGGGGCGGTAGCTACTGTGTCTGCGGATGGTTCCATTTTAGCTACTCCCATTCTAGAAGAGATCAATATTATTAGTTTGAAAGAAAGCAATACATTGCTTCATAAGATAACTAATGATGAAGAGCAAGAAATTACTGCTTTGCAATTAACGCCCGATGGGAAATACCTATCTTTTGTGTCTCAAGCGCAGTTATTAAAAATATTTAGTTTGGATCAGGGCCGTATTCTGAAATCCTTGAAGATATCTTCGCCAGCTTATGTGATGGATTCGGATTCTACATCCACGCTTGTAGCTATCGGTGGTACTGATGGTAGTGTTATAGTGGTCGATATTGCTAATGGATATATTACGCATTCTTTCAAAGGCCATGGGGGCACAATCTCTAGTCTGAAGTTTTATGGAGAATTAAATACTAAAAATTGGTTATTAGCTTCAGGTGACACCAATGGTACATTGAAAATATGGGATTTAGTCAAGAGAAATTGTCTTCACACGATTACAGAACACAATTCTGCCATTAGAGGTATTGATATTCGTAGTTCTGGGGCAAGCGATGAATTGCAGTTATTATCTGGTGGGAGAGATAATATTGCCAATGTCATCGTATTTGATATGAAGAAGAAATGTAAGCTAATGAAAACAATACCGATACAGCTACAGATTGAGTCATCTGGGTTTGTAAACGACGATATTTTTTATACAGCAGGTGGTGATGCGGTCTTACAATTAATCTCATTGTCTACTGGGTCAATCATTAAAAAGAGTTACAAACCTATTGAAGAATTATTTATCATTGGTGTACTACGGATACTGAACTCTACTAGATTTATTGTCGTCATGTCAGATCAATCTTTACACTTCATCAATGTGAAAGAATCATTGGATTCCGCATCTGAATTAATTCATTTTGAAAAATCCATCGCTGGTAATCATGGTACCATTGCAGATATAAAATTAGTCGGTCCATCATTAAATCATTTGGCATTGGCCACTAACTCTCCAAGTTTAAGAATAATACCCATCGATGATCCTGCTTCGAGTGTTATGGAAGTTACCTCGTCACAAGATCATTTACTCATAGATGTGGAGATGTATGAGGGCCATGAGGATCTGTTAAACTCTTTAGACACCACTAGTGATGGTCTATGGTTAGCATCGGCTTCCAAGGATAAGACAGCAATTGTTTGGAAATATGACGAAACTATTGCAAAATTCAAAATATATGCCAAATTTAGTGGCCATTCCAGTTCAGTAACAGCTGTAGGATTTCCTAAAGTTATTACTAGAGGCTGGCCTGAATTTTTAATTACTGCATCAAATGATTTGACTATTAAGAAATGGAGAATTCCTAAGCCATCTAAAACTGATGAGCCTATTCACCATATTAAGTCCTCAGAGTACACTAGAAGAGCACATGAAAAAGACATCAATGCGCTATCCATCTCACCCAACGATAAATATTTTGCCACAGCATCTTATGATAAGACATGCAAACTATGGGACCTAGAATCTGGGGAACCTGTAGCTACTCTTGCAAATCATAAACGTGGTCTTTGGGATGTTTCATTTTGTGATTATGATAAACTTTTAGCTACCTGCTCCGGTGATAAGACCGTTAAAATATGGTCTCTAGAAACGTTCAAAGTAATTCAAACATTAGAAGGACATACGAATGCTGTGCAGCGATGCCAATTCATCAATAAACAAGCCCAATTGGTGACCACTGGGGCTGACGGGCTAATCAAGATATGGGATTGCTCTACTGGTGAATGCTTGAAGACTCTAGATGGCCATTTCAATAGAATATGGGCATTGACAGTTTTCAACGATGGTGACACTATTATTACAGCAGATGCAGATGGTTTATTTCAATTTTGGAAAGATAACTCTGAAGAACAGAAACAAGAAGACATGGAGAAACAGAAGTTACAAGTAGAGCAAGAACAATCGTTGCAGAATTATATCAATGACGAGGATTGGACGAATGCGTTTTTATTGGCGATAACTTTGGACCACCCATTGCGGTTGTTCAATGTCTTGAAGATGGCATTGAAAGACAACGATTATGGTGCTGCCGCTTCAGATAAGGAGAAACAAATCATATTCAATAAAGAGCTAGATAATTTGATCTCTACATTAGATGATAGCCAGCTGTTGCTTTTAATAAAAAGATGTAGAGATTGGAATACTAATTCTCGAAGTCATTCTATTGCCCAAAAAGTTCTTAAATGCATTTTATTACAACAAAATATTCAGAAGCTAAGTGAAATTCCTGGGATGATTCAAATTATTGATGGTATAATTCCATACACAGAGAGACACTTAGCCAGGGTAGACAATTTAGTAGAAGAAAGTTATATTTTGGATTATGCGCTCATTCAAATGGATAAATTATTATAAAAAGCGTTTATATATTTACATAATTACTTGTTCATTAGCATCTTTAAATACAAATTACAATCACTTTCTGAAGTTCTTCTATGGAATAAGTTGGTGAATGAACGCTTTCAAAAGTCAAGTAATTATTATAGTCAAAAATAATAAAATAAAAAAAATAACCGAATTTGAAAAATTTGCTTTGCGATGAGCTAATAATTAACATGTAGAAAACAATTTTAATTCACGCCAAGGAGGATAAAAAAATTACTAAGAGCTTTACGATGAGTTTAAGTGACCGTAATATTTCTAAGAAAACTAATAATAGTAAATCTAGAAGGAAGAAGAAGAAGAGAAGAACTGCTGATATCTCTGATTCTTCCTCTTCTTCTGAAGTATCAGATAATGAAGTCATAGAGGTCCCTGAAAAAGTACAAGAGGAATTGATTAATCAATCAGAGGTTGAATTATCAGACGATGAGGAGATGGAAATAGATGAAGACCAAATTGCTTCACATTCTGTGATTAAATCTAATTTAGATCAAATTCCGTTCACTAAGACTGATTTAACCAATAGGCAAAACAATAACAGTACAATAGATTTGGTTCAAATAGGCAATACTTTAAATGATGGAGAAACTAATCTGCGAATCAACGAAGCCAGGAAAGAACTAAATAACAATTATTTGAATTTATTATTTAATACTTATGGTGATGAAATCAAGTCTCTTAGAGATGCTCCCGATTTTACTAATAAATCTTTAGTCTTACTAGCTAATGTATTAAAAGATGGTACGAAAATGTTTGATGTTGACAGTCTAAAGACTGTATTAGATTCTAAATAAACATATTATTAGTTATTAAAAGCGTCTTAAAAAGATGATATAGATAAATATATTTTAGATTTTTGCCTGGAAACGTTTTGCAATAATCTAACATAGAATAAGTTGATTAAATTTTTGAAAATAAAACAATGGCTAGAAACACAAAAAAATTGAAAATAAGAGCATGAATCAACGAACCGTGGATTGGTTGGGTGCAAAAAAAAGTAAGCAGAACAGAGTAACAGAGAAAGCAGCATAAGGAAATAATATTTCTTCTTCGCAAAAACCCTTTATAACTGTTTAATTTTTTTTCACATCCGATTATATTAATAGTGTAAAACATAACTTCTAATGAAATTAAATCAAACCAAATTAGGAAACTTGCTTCGAACGTTTGAAAAGTCTCGATAAGAATCCTGTCTTACCTTTCTTCGAAGAACTAACATTGCTGCTTTTAATCTTCAGTTCAGTGTCAACGACCTGCTGTATGTTATCGTTATTCATGTCATCATTTACTATAGGCGATTCTTTCCCGGTTCTTTTTCCTTTACTGAAAATGCTAGATGATGTGGTAGTGTTTAACGTATGGCTAGCATTGTTTAGATCTGGTATGATGTAATTATTAGTTCTACGCTTTTGGAAAGAGGAAATACTAACCTGTTCCAAGGGGCTCAATGGCTGTTCTACCGGAACGGTAGTAGTGGCACCGTGAGCACTAGTTTTTGTTTGAACTTTTGGTATATTGGGAGTAGCATCTCGATTTACCATAGGTGCGGTAAACTCATGGGCATCCTTTAACATCATCTCTTCTTCCTCTAATCTTCTTTTCTCTTCTTTAGAAGGTTGGTATCCGCTATTTTCAGCTGAAAATTTGACAACTTTATTCAAAACATTCTTAAATTTAGATTTTGGAAGATGAGGTGTGGAAATGTGATGCTTGTTATCATGTGAAGGGATTATTTTTGGCATTTTACTTACGCTTTCAGGATTGAATGGTGTTTCAGGTTGAGCAGTTGGGAAATCCATGTATTCACCTCCATCATCTTCAGGTCTATCTTCAGTAGTCTCTGTTGCTGAATTATGATCAGTTGAACTGTTTTTAGTCTCTAGTTTTTCCTCAAGATTCTCTGGAGATTGGTTTTGATTATTTAATTGCAACTCTAGAGGTACAGTGCTGGTGATATTTACCGGTCCTTTCAGGTCACTGCCCGGTACCGGAGTTGGTGCAATATTTTCTTCTGACAATTCTTCTGACAATTGCACTTGGTTATTTTCGTATCTCCTCTGGGCAACCTCCAACGCTTTGGCATACATCTGCTCATCAGTTAGAGTATTTTTACTCTTTATTGGTATTTCTTTGGCACCAGACTCACCTTTTGATGAAGAAGTTATCGATATATTGGAAGATGCCGACATTGGCATTTCGGGTGCTACATTATTATGTTCTGGTTTTTTGTCTCTTGAAAAGAAGGAGCTAAATTTGCTTTGTCTTTGAGGTGATTTAGTTGTGACGCCTGAAGGTACCATGCTAGAGTCAAAGCTTCCAGGTATTGATTGTGAGGATACTGATCTTGGCATATTGTTTGAAACAGCTTTCTTTTGAGGTGCACTCCCTCTAAGTGACATTCTTTGACCCATATTACTTCTTGTATTATTTTTCTTGGATATTTCATTACTTGGAACACCTCCACTGTTTTGGTAAACTTTTTGCTTTGCTACTTCTAGTGCTTTCAAGTACATCTCTTGCTCATTTAACTTCCTTTTTGGTTCCCTCATTGAATCTCTACTTGCAGATCTTGGAATTGAAGTAGGAGCTGGTACTGTCTTAATCGTTTTCTTGACTTTTTTCTTCACAATTGGTGCCGAAGCTGTTTTGACATGAGTTTTAGAGATGGGTTTATTTTGGTTCTTATTCACCGAGTCTGATCTTTCATTAGATGCACTATAGTCTAAAGCATCTGAAAATTTAGAGACGCTACTCATTTGATCCAAGGCTACTAGTGATGATCCATAAGTACTAGCAAGTATAGAGGGACCTCTCAGGTCCTGATTCTCAATCTCTTGTTCTTCATCGATTTCCTCTAATTCATCCAAATAGCCATGATGGTCTTGACCATCTTCAAGTGGTTCCAGATATTCATTCTGATCAGCCATGTAAGGTAATTCCTGATCCATGGGCATCATTTCATCTCCCAAGGTCGAATTTTCTTCGAAAAATTCTTGGTCCTGCTCCGCCTCTTCATTGTTGTCTACAAAATTATCACTAAATTCATCGAAATGTTTTTGATTTGAGATTGGTTTTTCATCTGAGACGGGAAGGACGTTTGTAGTCGTTGTCGTTGTTTCGACATATTCATATCCATTCACCCTCTTAATAGTTTTTCTGGTTATCGATTGAGTCCTGCCATGTGCATCAGTAATTTTTGTCACCTTCGTGGTAATCGAGTTTGATCTTTGATTCGAAGGGTTCATTTGTTTACTTGATGTAGATGTCATTGAGTTTAATCTTGGCGGGTGGCTACCATCAGAAGTGAGTGAGTGTAACTTGCCACCAGCTCCTGCAGGCCTTCTGGCTCCAGGAGCAGAGGTTAATGAGTAGGATCGATATCCACTATTTGTTTTCTTTGGTGACACATTCCTACTAGTAACGGATGCTCTATTATTTTTAGAGCTCTGTCTCACAGGAGGACGTGTATTAATCATAGACTGGCTTCTTACTGCTGGCGCATTGGAAACAACGCTTCTCTTTGCATTAGAAGCACGGTTGAGCGCTGCTGCCCCAGCAGCAGCGCTCAGTCTCGAGCTCCGGTTGTAATCCGGATGATTTTTATAGTAATAATCGTACCGGGACAAGTCAGGGACACGACTTTCTTTCGGTTTCAACCCAAATACCATTTGTAGCTAGCAAGTGCGCGTAAAATTCGACTCAAATGCAATCTTGTCGTTAATTGGTGTGTCTCTAGAAGCGGTTGGAAAAGTGTTTAATTAAATGGCTAAATTCTTTTATAGCCGAGTTCCTTATCAACCCTTTGGTTTTTTCTTCAGAAAAAGGGAAAATTCGGAAAACAATAAACATCAAAAAGATTGTTACCCGGAAAACAATTAAGGTCAGTTAGGGTTTTTGGCGGTGCACAGTTCTATAGCAGCGATGGACGTGCGGGTCAAATAAAGGTTTGTCGCTATAAAGGTGTGCCGCTTAGAAACAGTTTTACAGGGAGTTGAAATTCTGTCTTCGAAGTTTGTGTCGTTGCATGTTTATAAACATGGGGGTAGCAGGAGCGGAGCATGAAGAAAGAACGAAGGGCCATTAACGTCCATGACGGCCTACATGGGACTTCGAGCCGACCCGACCCGACTGGAACCCCAAAGCTGAAAATACAATTTCATCGACATGCTTTTACAGTTTGCAGATTCTCTATCTGCTAAGTAATATCTTGTAGGCGTTTCTGACAGTTGCGCAACTGTCAGCGGCAATACGGACAGCTGGCTCTCTGACAGGCGGCATCTTCTCGACACTTTAAGACATAAGCCCACTCAGGGCACCAAGAATGTTCCGTAATTCAAAAAAACTATTTTGCTTGCCAGCCATCGTTTGCTTTGGTTTCTCAGTAGAATCGCATGTCAGTGTTTACGTGTGAGCTTTCCATAGGCTTTGCAAACACATGTCCCTAAAGGGTAAAATCTGAAAAATTTGTCGTTTCTCAAGCTCATTGAAGAATATTCAAAATGACTAATTTGATCTAGCTCATCCCATTGCTTGCCAACGAGTTTGGGATTCGAGGCGGGAGTTTCAGAGAGGAGCAATTATATACGATGAGTAACGACAAGAAACAATCAGGACGCGCTCGCTTGCTTGGATCTGCTACTGCGGGAATTATGGAAATTGCTGTTTTCCATCCGGTAGATACGATCTCTAAGAGACTAATGTCGAACCATACAAGAATTGGGAGTGCTCATCATTTGAATCAAGTTATTTTCCGTGATTTTGCGGTGTCGCCATTAAATAAGCGTCTTCTTTCTTTATTTCCAGGACTTGGATACGCCGCTTGTTACAAGATTTTACAAAGAGTTTATAAGTATGGTGGCCAACCTTTTGCCAATGAATTGCTAAACACTCATTTCAAGCAAGATTTTGACTCGTTGTTTGGTCCTAAGATAGGGAAAACGTTGAGATCTGCTGCCGCGGGGTCCTTAATTGGAATTGGTGAAATCGTCTTACTACCATTGGATGTGCTAAAGATCAAGAGACAAACTAACCCAGAGGCTTTCAAAGGGAGAGGGTTTCTTAGAATCTTGAAAGATGAAGGGATCTTTAATCTTTATAGAGGCTGGGGCTGGACTGCGGCTAGAAATGCTCCAGGGTCGTTTGCGTTGTTCGGTGGGAATGCGTTTGCCAAAGAATACATACTAAACCTGAAGGATCATTCTCAAGCTACTTGGGGCCAGAATTTTGTTTCGTCAATTGTTGGTGCCTCTGCGTCTTTAATCGTGTCAGCTCCATTAGATGTTATCAAGACTAGAATTCAAAATAGGAATTTTGATAACCCTGAGAGTGGGTTCAAGATTGTGAAAAACACACTAAAGAGTGAAGGTATTACGGCATTCTTTAAAGGTTTAACCCCCAAATTATTGACTACAGGCCCTAAACTGGTATTTTCATTCGCTCTGGCACAGTCATTGATTCCAAAGTTTGACTCACTATTAAAATAGCTTATTCGAAGTTGAGCCGTCCCAATGAACAATAGAATGTACTACTCGTCGTTAGTAGTAGTGCACCTTCATTTTTCCGAACTCCTGGCGAAGAGCAAATGAACTTGTAAATGTATCGTTAAGAATTGTCACTTAAATTCGTTGTTAGACTAGTATATACAGATTTATAAAAAAGGTGATAATCCTTTGACACATTTCTGTTATGGTAACTTTTCAACTACAAGTAGGCCACGAACAAATGGATGTCCTTGAACAAGGCTCAAAAAGTGCGCAATCATTCAATGTTAAAGAAGATAACCAGCTATTGACCTCTTTGCCGAAGAAGAAGCCTGAAATATTCAATTATGATTTTGATTGTCGTAATGACAGCATTTCCAAGAAACTGATTCGAAGCCGACGTGGTAGTCTTTATAAGGACAGTAGTGTCACAGTTTTACCACCAACTCAAACTAGTGGTCAATACAGTGGTTATTACTGCAGTGCATTGGCTAGTGGGGAAGGATTGAAGACAATTTGGTGCGCACCGTCCCTAATTTGCACACTAGTCATTCTCTCTATGCTATATATTACTATTGGTTTCACCGAGGGTATTTTGGCCGGTCTGGTGATAGATGCTGAATTTTTGCAAGTATTAGGAATTGATGTTGCTCATTCATTCAAATTTGGAATTCTAATCTCCGTGTTGGAAATGGGGACTTTAATAGGTAAATTCATACCTAGTTTTGACCAGATTAGTGATAAAGAACGTATAATGTGCGGTATTATAAATCTAATCACCGCAAATTTGATTTGTACTTGGAAAACTACCAATTTTTTTATACTAGTTACTGGAAGGTGGCTATCCGGTGCTGCCATCGGCCTCATACTATCAAGTCTTTCACAGTACATATTAGAACTGTTACCTCAATATTCCATGAACAATTTGATGGCATTTTCAAATTTTTTAAGAGTTACTGGTCATTGTATATCTATTTGGGTAGCATTCTATTTAATTGATAATCAAACAAAATGGCTTATCCCATTTTTAATTCAAGCAATATTATCAACTGTTATATTGTGTCTATTCAGCTCCTTTTGTTATCAATCTCCTAAATGGTTACTTGAAAGAGGACGACAAGAAAGAGCAGTTCAAGTGATCAAAAAATTATATCAAGATGAAGATCAATTGGAAACTTATAGTGAAACTTTATCAAGGCGCATACGTACCAATAATAAGCAAGTGTCCTCAAGAATGAATTTTGTTGCCCCATTGTTCCATTTGACTGGGTTGCCATTTTACACTAATTGCTCTCCCAAATTCTTAACTGTCTACCATAAGTCATTAGATTCTGTATTGATGAGATCTTCCGTTATCTTTACTTTATACTCTTTGAGCTCTTTGGTTTTTGTATTCAACATACCATTAAGAGGTAAGCTCACTGCTGGTTCAGTGGGATTATCCTTGGCTACTTTGTCAATGCTATATGTCCAAAAGAAAAGTATTGTCATTGCCGCATATTTTATAAGCGCCAATTTTTTCCAAATTCCATATTTACTACAATATCCAAGATACATACATGGGGTAAGATGGCTAGTAATTTTTTATTGCGGATACATCTTGAATAAGGGCAGTAGTAATACAAACGAGCTGAATCTATTGGTAGTCTTTGGACCGTTTGCAATTTTCTGTATACTCTTGTCTCTTTCAATAGTCATTTTGGGAAATGACAATAGAGATGGTGCTGAAACGCTACCGTTGTTAAACCCATCAAGAGGTAGTCTCGCTGAACCCACAATCAACTAAAACAATGGATTTGGAACTATTGTCAAATTGGAAGCAACAGTTTACAAATATGAGCATATTCCTATTATATCCGTATTATCTATTCTTTCATATAAATTTATTAGCGATGAGGTTTGTTAAATCAAAAGAAGTACTTAAATGATTATGCAGAGCATAATCGAACTATTGTAAGAACTCTAGCGATAATATTGAAACACGATCTCAACGAACAGAGATTTACAACCAATGAAGAAGGATATATTTATATATACGTTTATAGAAAACCAAATCTGTAATGCTCTGCTTGTTTCTAAGAATGACAAGTTAGTGTATTCTGATCTGGGTCGTGACAAGGAAAAACTACTAGCCACAGCACGGAAAGAGTTTTTGCGACTGTACTCTCCTGAATCGTTCGAATTACAGTATGACACTGATGCCTCTTTACAAAGCGTGAAAGATTCCTTTATTCACCATTTGAATGGCGATTCTTTCCCCAGGATCGATTACGAATATATTTTTGGAACCAAATTCCAAAGATCAGTTTGGGATGAGTTAGCACAAATTCCACCAGGCTCAACTAAGACTTACAGAGAAATAGCCTCTAACCTGGGGAAACCTAACGCTGCTAGGGCTGTAGGGAGGGCATGTAACGAGAATCGATTAGTTCTTATTGTCCCATGCCATTTAGTTTTGGGAAGTTCCGGCAAATTAACAGGCTTTAGGTGTGGATTAGTCTTGAAAGAACGTTTATTACAGAGAAACATTCCTCAACTTTAACCACTGCACTATAAATAGATGATTTCTATACATACATATATATCTACTCATACCAGGCTTTAAAATTTATTTACAAGGACTTACTTGAGCTTCTTATACTTTAGTTTTCTCATCTGAAGGTGTAATTTCTGTATCCTTGCCAGACGATGACAACTTTTCTTCATATGACTTCAATGTTAAATACATTTTATTTGGTGTTGATTCCAAAGTTTGAATTAGTTGCCCGCCTGCCATTAATTGCAACAATCCAACCAATTGACTCTGTAGAGCGTCCTTCGGTAGTAGTTTACCAAACTCTGCAATTTCATTCCTTGATAAGACACTGGAGTCGATTTGAGCACCAACGACAAATAGTTTTTCCTTGGCTTTTTTCAGAATATTAAGAAGTTTTGACACTGTGGGCGGATCCATCTCGGGAACCGTAATGATCGCTGTAGGGCCTTGTAATAGAGGCATTAAAGGATGGTTCAATTTCAACTCTGATTGATCAGATTCAGGAGCAGCAGGGTCGCTCCTACCAGAGTTACGTAAATATACTTCAAACAACTTATTCCTTATCCTTGTTAGTTTTCCTCCAGCTGCTTTAATTTGAGTTCTGAAAAGTCGATCATCACTGTGAATCATATTCCCATAATGAACAAAGATTACCACGGGATTAGTGGTCATAGTATGCTTGTATAAGTCAATAAGAAACGTTTTACGCGAGTCGAGAGGCTTCACTGTGATTCTTCCTTCGATACCGTCCTTTGTCTTAATTAAAGCATAACTCCTGCTGGTGATTAAAGAGTGTACGCGTGGCCACGGTTGGTGCGGGCTCCATTTCAATTGAGTTCTGCATAACAGTTTCAACATTCTGTACAATCGAGAATATAAAGACCAGGCGTCTTGAAAGTTCTGCAATTGATCCAACTCGCTAGTCCCACTGCTCTTGGATAGCACTAACAGTGAATCGACAGTTCAAAAGCGTCGTTTTTCAAAAACCGGTAGAAGTCACGTGATCAAAGACGACCATTTTCTTCAAATGATACAGAGGATTGAAACCCGGTTGTTGGTGCGAAGATGAGATAGATATTGAACTTTTGTGAACAGATAGGGGGATTTGCTGTTACAGTGAGGATATGGCAGACAGGTACGAGGCACATATAAACATGCATCCGAAAGGAATGACGGAAAACGGGTTAGCATCCGAGCCAATGACAAATACAACGCCGTACATGGCCACACAGTTCCAAGCGATACATTCGCAAGTGGTCGAGGACACCACCCGATTTACGCCATCGTTACAGATGCAGTGGTGCGAGCTGCTACTGATAGCCTCTCAGGACGCTAGTTTTGTTAGTGAATATACGATCAATGCCGAGAAATTAAAGGCTCCATTACAAGAACCACATCTATCTCGCAACAAGCGAATCCTTATAGAACATTCTTTCAAAGTGTTGGCGAAACTGATTAAACTAAAGCACGCGCCAGCTTTTTTCCTTATGGGAGAGTTATACTCGCATCGCGTAAGCTCTATTCCATTGAAAGAGTACGGGTTCATCACTAAGAATGACACCAAGGCCTTAGAGTACTACTGTGAAGGTGCACGAATGGGACATCAAGAGTGTTGTTTTCGTGCCGGGATCAGCTACGAGTTTTTAATAGGCACAGACGCAATGAGTATGGAACAGACCTTACCTCGAGCAGTAGAATATTTTCGACTCGGTGCCACCACGGGACACGCTCATTCGATGTATAAATTGGGGATGCTATACATTTACAACGAGCACGTACGAGACGTGGGCAAGGGTATCCATTGGCTCATGATGGCGGCCGATGCACGATCAGCTCCAGCATGCTATGAGCTAGGCAAATTGCACGAGTTTGCCGCTGTTCCCGTTCCTTTGCAGCAAGCACTTCGAACATTGCCCCAAATGACGGGAGCGCATACACAAGAGTTTCCCAACGAACGCATTGCAGTGAAATGGTACTACAAATGTGCTTGGGACCTGGAGTACCCTTTAGCTCAATGGAAGCTAGGGAGGTGCTACGAGTTTGGAGAATGTGGATTACCAGTGTGTGCCAAGAAATCATTAGCCTGGTACATGAAGGCTGCTAAGGACCACAATAATCCAATGGGGATGCTGGGAGTAGCAGGCTGGTGTCTTACAGGGATCCCGGGGATTCTAGCTCCCGACGAGAAAGAGTCCTTTCGATGGGTACAAAAAAGCTGCGAGTCTGGCGGCACACGGCTAGCAAGGGCTGAAAATATACTAGCAGCGTTCAATTCACTGGGGCTTGCACAATAAGATGGAGAGGATTCATCCCCCACAAATCATACCATTACATGATTAATCCACTGGGGGTGGGGGCATCAATGAAAATGCATGTGCATGTAAGGAAAGAATCTGGGGTATTAGAGGCCTACACTGCCCGTAATTCAAGCATCGGGGCCTAAAATCCATCGAGTTCAGAAGTTCCAGTATTTTTTTTATTCTGTGGGAGTTGAACTCGACTCCCAAAAATTCATCCCACACTCGTACATATCCCACACAGACATTTGATGATCTTATCTCGTGATCCAGGTCGGCAGGTGGGTCTCATCTTGAGAGCGTTTTGTACGAATTAGAGTGGTGTATGACAAAGACATTTATTTCAAAAGCGGCGTATCCCCAGTCGTGTATCGGCACCTGGAGTTAACGGACCACTTTTGAGGTGTATATAAATACAGCGGGAAGTTTGGCATTACGAAACGACTGCCACATTCCCAAAGACTAGAGTAACGATACATAGTTGCAATAATGGTGTAATGAGCGATATAATGCGGGTTCATGGAATTGTGATGTAGGAAGCACAAATTTAACCTCAATAGCGAGATACCCCACGGTATAAATCAGCGATGCCTCGAGATGCCCTGTTCCTTTGCTGAAGCATCATGTGAATGACACGTGATGATTATCTTCACGTGATGTATATTATCACGTGATTTAAAACTTTTTTACTCAAAGATAACTCGTACACGACGATACCTGATTAGTAATTGAGTTATTGGCTTTATAATTGGCCCAGAACATGCGGAAAATTTTCTGTTAAGCTATTAAAGGAACGAGGTGATTGGGAAGCTCATCGAGTCAATATTTGAAAGTCGGAAATCGACAATCGGCAAAAAGCAGCAATGACTCATGAGAACATTCGTATCGGTGGCAGGAGGTCCAAGTTGGCTGTGGTGCAATCAGAGAAAGTGAAGGAGATGATTGAGACGCAATTTCCGAATCAATATAAATGTTCCATCACTACAACGCAGACGCTAGGCGATCAGATTCAGTTTAAACCTTTGTATTCCTTTGGGGGCAAAGCTTTGTGGACAAAAGAATTAGAGGATATGTTATATGTGGAGAATCATGATGAAAGAATCGATTTAATTGTCCATTCTTTGAAAGATATGCCTACTTCATTACCGGATGGTTTCGTCCTTGGTGGGATCACGAAAAGAGTTGATCCATCGGACTGTTTGGTGATGAAATCAGGCTCCATGTTTACTAAGATAGATCAATTACCTGATGGCTCTGTGGTGGGTACATCTTCTGTCAGAAGATCGGCTCAATTAAGGAGGCATTATCCCCACTTGATATTTGAAAGTGTTAGAGGTAATATTCACACAAGATTGAATAAGTTGGACGATCCAAATTCAAAATTCTGCTGTATAATTCTAGCCACCGCGGGATTAGTAAGAATGGGGTTAGAAAAAAGAATCACTCAAAGATTTGACTGTAATATAATGTATCATGCTGTGGGCCAAGGTGCATTAGGCTTAGAGATTAGAGCCAAAGATGAGAAAGTCAAAAAAATTCTGCAAGAAATTTGTGATATTAATTCTACTGTATGTTGTTTGGCAGAAAGATCTCTCATGCGGACTTTGGAAGGTGGTTGTTCGGTCCCTATTGGTGTTCAATCTCACTTTAATGAATCTAATAATACTTTGACGTTGAATGCTATCGTGATCAATGTTGAGGGAGATAAGTGGGTAGAAGACAGCTATGAAAGGAGCTTAAATTCTGAGGATTTAAAAAAAGAATCAATGAAATGTGGTGAAATTCTAGCACAAAAATTAATTTCTAATGGTGCAAAAGAGATCCTCGATGAGATAAATCTGGAGAAAATTACCAGTTAACATCGTGTCTGATTAGACATGATTCTATACTCCATTTTTTTTTTTGTTTGTTCATAAATTACGGTAGAGCCACTCAATTGACGAGCCTTAATTGCATAGATAGTTTATTAATTATAAACATCACATCCTCTCGGTTGAAGTGTCTCGATTACTCATGAAAATACCCATTCTAATTTTTGCCATGCAAATATTTTTTAGATAAACTTTTACGTTTATCATAATGACTGCTTTCAAATTGATTCACATTTCTAAATGTTTCCTAACTGAAATGACCTTTATACATTTAAGGTAATTCTGTATAAATATTTATTATACTTATAATGAAATAATTTAGCATTAATAAGCCGCTGATTTTCCGATCGATTTTAAATTTATTCAAGGGCACTACTATTGAAAGGATGACTAAAGATATGAAAATTCCAAAGCTTGACAATTTCATTGGCGGACTAATTTGAAACTGAATAATGAAATCCTTGTATTTCAAAGGATGGATTAGAAAAACTAATAAGCCATCCAGTCCAACACCGAATAATAAATAAAGTAAGGGACTTCCAAAGCATGCCCCCAATGCGATATCTACCACACCAATCTTCATAAACGTTACATTGGATACCAAATCACCTATAGAATTGCCCCAAGCAAATATTGTCAACCCTAAAATATCTTCCGATATATTGAAGTTCTCTATCCATAGCTTTAGTATGCTTATGACTACATTAACAACACATGAGACAATCGAAAGAGATACAACAAACCCAACAACTGATGTTAAATTTCGGTAAAAATTCCTTGCCCGTGTTTCCCAATCAAAACTGAATAAGATCACACAAATTATCAATGATGCGAAAGAGAGATACCCTATTAAAATAAAATCATGAGTTATCGACCATATAATAATGTATGGAGATAAAATCAATTGACTCTTGGTTAAGGTTATCTCCACTCCATCAGAGTCGTCTTCCTTGGGTAATGGGATCAATAAGTAACTTAGTATCGAAATCGGTGTTATAAAAATCAGTACAACTAATTCGAAGCTAGAGATTTCTTGTTCGGAAGTGTTTAAATGATGAAAGAGCCTCCAACGTCGATGTTGAGTTGGTAAGTCTGGTATATCATGAAGATTACTGCCTTCCAAATATTCTGGGCTCTGTGATCCTTGATTGATACCATACAAATCTTCTTGTAAGCTAGGTAGAGGAGTCAACTTGCCTAAACTAGTGTAACTTAATGACCTTTTCCTTCCATGATTATTCATTACCGATAGATATGAAATGCTTATGTTCTCTGGAGTGCCCTTTTTCTGATTATTAGAATTATAAGTTAGTGATTGGGATCTTGGTCTTCTTTGCGCCAGTAATGGCTGTTCTTCATCTTCTTGGAGAAAATTATTATTACCTGTAAATAGATCCTTATTCTCCCAAACGTTGAGGTAATCTTTCAATTTTATCCCCAACCATCCATGAAATCTATTTTCCCTCAAATATTTTCGTATCTTAGTTTGTAACATGATTCTTCTGGTCTGCTCCTCTTCTGTGAATCGTTTCATGTTCTCTATCTTACTAGAAATAATATATTGACTCAAATTATTGGAAACCTGTCTGTAAACTTTACTAATTGTAGGTTCGATACTTGAATTTAACGATTCATCGTGCAACGACGGCACAGATGAAGATACCTCTAGAGAAGATTTAGTAAAATTCAACTGATACAACAAATAAATCCCATAGATAAGTATTAGGAATAAACACTTCCTTATAGTTAAAGTTCCATCAATCAGAACTAGGGTAAAACTTAATAATGCCATAACAAACGAAATTATATCTCTCAAGTACATTTCTCTACTGTAAACGTAGCAATCGTGTAATATTGAGTTGACTTCATTTATGTCATCATCGTAGTCGATTTGAAAAGACGGCTCAATGTTAATAGGTGATATCCATGTCATAAACCCTAAAACCATGGTAATTAAAAAGAAAACTCCACCAATTAATTCACCAAAAGCCAAATTTATCACGTTGGCATTCATGGATTGATAAGTACCAGTCATCTCTGGAATTCCATTCCCTAGGGCTAAAAGTGTCATCCCAGCAACTTTATCTGATATGTGTAAAATTTCATTTGAGATGAATGACAGAGAAGGTGTTAAATAATCACTGGTAACCAGCCCTAGTGTTAAAAAGCATATAAACAAAGCCACTGGCAATGTGTAAAGAGTGTCTACCCATTCATTAAAATGAGAAGTATCGCAAATGAGCCTATACCCTAAGAATAAATAAAATCCAATAAATAGCGACCATCGAAAAAATCTATACATTTGATGGATATGCTAAAAAGCTAGGCCTAATAAGAGGACACCACTGAGCTCTTAAGATTAAAAAAAAATAGTATCTTGCAACAGGTTTTGAATGTTTCTAAACCTTCACTTTAATTAATACTCATCAGTTTTGTTAGAATTATGTATTTATATATAATTCATATATACCTGAAAAGGACTATGAACAACAAGAAACACCTAGCGTTAGTGCTACCAAATCTATGCCTGGGTGTTATAAATTTGTACAATTGTACCCACCATTATTTATGCTGTCATTTCTGGAAAAGTCTTGATAGTTTTATTCACGATCCAGTCTTCATATAGAATTCTTAATCTTGCAGAACCAACGTATTTTTTTTCTGCCACTCTTGACGTAAGTTGATCGCCAATAGCTCTTAGCAATTTAGCTCCCTGTTGACCATATTTTTGTAAAAATTGTAGTGCAGTGGAATCCCACCAAGCTCCAAGTATTGTGAAATGAGTGTTAGTTAAAAGTCCAGTAGGTGTATTGGCAATTCTGGATACCATTTGCCAACTGTGTACGGTGATGGATTCTATATTGGACAGCCTTGTTATCATGGCAAACAGTGTTGCCATCCCTGACATTCTCTCATTATATGATGTGTCATCTTCCCATTTGTTATCCGCCGTTTTCTTCCACCCCATGTTGAACCTGCCTTCCTCAGTATCGATCTTGCATGTGAAACCAATGACAAATGGACATTTCTTCACAAACCTCGCCATTAGTAAGTCTTGCAAGTCCGAGAATTTAGAGATTAGTAACAAAGTTAATTGTGCGAGAGGCATCGAGGACTCCGGCTTCACCCGCACTTCTGTTTCAGCTTGGTGCACAATTGCTTTGGCAATAAAGTTCAATATCCACTTATACGCCAAGGCGTTATTTTGTGTTTGTGAGACTAATTCATCTAACTCTTGATAAATGGAATTCAATTGATTCAATGAATTAGTTAACTGACCAAACTTCGGATTGATCCTACGTTTATGTTTCGATATCAACGCTCGAGTATCTTTATCCTGAGACTTCATAGGTTCGACAATTTCTTTCTTAATAGTAGTTATTCGCTTCTTATGAGACCAAAATTGTTGAGATATTAATTCGAAGTTAGTAATGTACTTGTTCTTATTTGCCTGTTGAGACAAAGCTAACTTCTCAGCTTTCACTTTTTCTTCCGCTTCTTTCTTTAAATTAGCTTGTTTCAGGGCTTCTTGGCGTTTGAGTTCTTGACGTTTACGTTCTTGTTCTTTGCGTTCCCGTTCTTGTTCTTTGCGTTCCCGTTCTTGCTCTTGTCTTTTGCGTTCCTCTTCTTGTCTTTTGCGTTCCTCCTCTTGCCGTCTCTGTTGCTCTTCTAAGCGTCTTTTTTCTAATTCTACCTTCAGTACCAACTGTTCGCTCTCACTGGCTATATTTTGGACGTTACTGGAAAGAGCAGATTTCAGTGACACTAAACTATCGTGTATCAACGGCCGCTCGTTATTTGATGCCATGCCGGCATTGCTAATCACGGACACGTCCTGCTTCTCCATCACAGAGCTATCCATTTTGCAAAATTGGCGCCCGGCAGGGTCCTTCATAGACAATGCCGTGAGAGTCTTTGAAAGTTGGAAATCGTTCAATAAATCAGATAGTTCCGAAATTAGCTTGGGTGCTTCCTCTTTTACTACATTATCATACCTGGGCAAGCGAGGCAATCTCAATTGTGGGATTTCTATGTCATCAGCATCATTTTCATTAACACAAGTATAGTCCTGGAAGCTCTCATCAGAATCTACACGCGAATCGAGTTCGAAATCGGAAACCGAGGAAACAAATTCGTCTAGACTAAACTTCATACCGTCACTAGCACTGGCACCTCAATTTATACACCCGCTGGCTCGCGACCTCTAGCAAGTCTTGCCATTGAATACAATAAGTTTTCATTTCGTTATTATATCGTTGGTGATAAAAATTAAAGATTTTAGACCTAATTTTGAATGCTTTCTACCTCACTAGCAGAATGAGGGCACCAAGGACCATTTAGTAAGCCATTTACTGCTAATGAGTTCCGTTGAGTGGTGGTCCCGTAAAGCTAGATGCCAGGTGTTAGAATCCGAGTTGTCCGCTAACTTACCACCTCAAAATGGGTTAAGTTTCAACAAATGGTATAACCGTTGGTCTCAAGGTAACTCGAGCCGCAACACTCGGTTTGTCAGCCATTTCCAATTGGATGTGGGCCGTGATAGTGGTACCACACGAGGGGTGGAAGGCGAGTCGTTTTATTGCTTGTTTTTCGCTAAAGGCTGTTGTGTCATGGGGTCGAGGTGTGAATACTTACACCACATCCCAGCACAGCCTATTCACAACGACCAAATGAGAGACTGCTTTGGTAGAGACAAGTTTGCAGAGTATCGAGAAGACATGGGTGGTGTTGGTTCGTTTCAAAAGCCGAATAGAACGTTGTATGTGGGCGGTATTCTAGGTGCTTTGAATAACAAGAAGCTCTCATCTGTGCAGATAGAATCACGGTTGAGATTCATGTTTAGCCACCTCGGCCCTATTGCTAGTTTCCGCTACCTGGAGTCGAAAAACTGTGCCTTTGTCAAGTTTCAGACGGTAGCGAACGCAGAGTTTGCCAAGGAAGTCATGATGAACCAGAGCTTACTAACTAGGAAAGATCCAGAATGGGTCAACAGGGAAAATGCCACTGGGTTATTGGTGAAATTCGCTCACGATGACCCAGACCCAGAATCCCAACGGTTGGAAGAGGAACTACAAAGACAAGAATCAATCAACATTATGCAAAAATTGGTACAAAATTCCAAAACGCAAGAACAAAACGATGTAAATCCCTTCGACAAACCACTCCCGGTAATCAAGAGTAAGATATTAAAGAGAGCAATGGACAAATTGGACGAGACAAAGAGGCAGAAGCTCCGAAAACTGATCATAGAAAGAGAAAGGACTCGCTACTCTGCCGAGAAGCACACGATCGGCCCTGGAAAACAGTCGCAAAATTAATAAACGAAGACGATGGCTACTCATCTGGAGCAGCCGACGCTGGAGGTCGCTCAGAAACAATCTGTTCCAGACGAAACATCGTCCTGTCACCGTCTTCTCTATAGATCCGATGCTCACATCACAACATACGCTGTGAGAATTGTCATTTGCGATTATAAAATAAATAAATATCTGTAAACAAATACCACTTAAACCATTGATTGACACAATTGTTATCCGAAATTCATGTTTGGATTATCGTTTAGGCGGTTTATCTAGTGTGGGTATTTGGAAAGGAAAGTTTATTGCTTGTTATTTATTTGAAAACGTTGTGTGCAAGCGCTTTCTCTAAGTCATTATCATGGATTTCTTCGATGTGGAAGATAATGCATCGCATGATGGAATCAGTAAATATTTTGAATCTGAGATCCCTCAGGCCTCACCAGGAAACGCATTTGATGAGATGAATTTCAATATCAAAAGGCCTGACAATCTAGGCGCCTCGTTTGCCAATGGACTTCCTAACGATGCCGAGATGAATGCAAATGCCAACCACGCATCTCCAATAGAGACTGCGAAACTTAATACTGGAGGCATGGGGGAAAGCATGTCGCCTCAAATGATTCTGGCGAAAAACTCGATAGTGGATTCTAGTCAGTTGAGGAGAAATGAACCACAAATGATGATGAATAACCAGACTGTTTTTCCTCAGAACGCTGATTCGCTAAATCCCGCAACACCTCAACAACTTATGACTCTTAATGAAAATAATGGGAACAACAATGGAGTTGGGCGTTCAGATAGTGGGAATAGTCTATCTGGAAGTACAAATCAAAACTTGGTTAATGCTGTTAACAATAACAATATTAGTACGCAATCACAATTTTTCTCGAAACACACTACTCCGCAATTCAATAGCCAGTCACCACTGGATATGAATGTTCACCTTAATTCAAATAATGATCCAAATGCTGCAAACTTCAAAGTGGGGCATCTAAATATGAATGATAATGGTGCCCAGTTCAATACGAATAACACTTCAGACAATGGTTACACAGGAAGTCCTAGTGCACCTAACGCTATTCCGTCTCAACAAAAATTTACCCCACAACATTTCCAACAGCAACAGCAACTACAACAGCAATTACAGCGACAGCAACATCAGCAACAGCAACAGCAACATCAGCAACAGCAACAGCAACAGCAACAGCAACAGCAACAGCAACAGCAACAGCAACAGCAACATCAACAACAGCAACAATCTCACCCCCAGCAACAATCGAAAATTTCTCCGCAACAGTTACAACAAATTCAACAAGCGCAACAACAACGCTCGATGCTTCAGCACTTAAATCCTGCATTACAACAACGAATATCTATCGAGCTGAACAATAAGCAGTATGAGCTTTTTATGAAATCATTGATTGAAAATTGCAAAAAGAGAAATATGCCTCTGCATACAATTCCAGAGATTCAAGGTAAGAAAGTAAATTTATTTTATTTGTATTTAATTGTTCAAAGGTTTGGTGGGAGCGAGCAAGTCTCCTCTGGTCAACTATGGAACCAAGTTTCATCTAAATTACAAATTCCTGATCCGAGACAATTAGAAATGATTTACTTCAAGCTTTTATTACCATATGAGAAACACATGAACTCTCAAGATGGTGCGAAGGAAACACAGGCAAAAAGAATGTTTTTACAACAGTTTTTACAAGAACTTTTGAAAAAATTCTCTCAAAATTATCAAACTTCTCAAACTGGAACACCACAAACTGGTATGTCACCGAGTACTGGTACTGGGGTATATATTTCACAAGATTCGAATAATGATGCCAATAGTAATGTGAACAATAACCTACAAAATCAACAACAGGCAAATCAACAAATGCATCAAGAAACACAGCAGCAGCAGTTACAACACCAGCATCAACAACCGCAACAGCAACAAATGGTCCATGATCTCAATCAAAGAAATATGTACTTGAACAAGGGGAAAATATCTGGAAGTGCTACACCAGGATCTGTAACTATGATCACTGACATGAATGGCAAAAGAGTAATGAATACAGTGAAGAAACCCAGAAAACCTAGACAAAAGAAGAAAACGAAAAAAGAATCAGATATGGAAAGGAAACAAAACGAAGATAATTTTAGAGACCAAGAGGGTCATATCGAGCAACAAAACCAACAACAACAAAAATTAATGATGGAACAAAGGCTCCGGTTACAATATGAGAAAGAATTGACAAAATTACCCAAAGTCTATAAGAGAACTACAGTCAAGAATTATAAACCTTTATTTAAGAAAATTGAAAGAGTCAGTGGTTATGATATCAATTACATATCCCAAATGGGTGAAAGCATAAACGCTAATAAACCAATCTTTTTGTTTTCACCCGAATTAGGGACTGTTAATTTGCACGCGATATCAATGTCTCTTCAATCTGGGAATTTGGGTGAGATTAATACTGCATTGAATTCTTTATTAGTGTGCAGTGCAGATTCTACTCTGACTCTAGATTTGGATCAGCAACCAGGGTTATTAAATTCAATTTTGATGTGCGGAATTAACTTATTGAACATTTTAAGTAGCAGTGATAAGATAGAACTTAGAAAAAAACAGCTAAACTTTTACAATAACTATTGCGATGAGTATGATGTAGAAAAGTTTTTGGAGTCTAGGACTACTTCATTTTCAAAATCTGATAATCTCATGAACGGTATATTCAGTAGTTATGTTGCTAAGTTAGGTAGAGATGCATTTACCAATCAAAAAATCCTAGTTGATTCTCTCACTGGTATTACATTAAATCAATCCGATTCTCAAGTATTAACACCTGCTTCTTCTCCTATAGCAAATGATCATGGTATAATTAACACCATTATTCAAACCGATGATAAAAAAGAGCATTGGAATGTGTTACCAAATTCCCTAAAAAGCTCGTGGCATATATCAAAAGAACCTATTAAGCTTTACATACCTTCCTATCTGGAATCTTTGAAAAACACAAAAATGGAAGTAGATAACGTTTTCACTAAATGCAATATAAGAGGAGCTGAAGATCCAAATGTAATGACTTGTGACCAACTATCTACAATATCCATGATCTTGAGGAACATTTCCTTTTCCGATGTTAATGCTAATCTCATGTCAAAGAACCACTTTTTGAAAAGATTTTTCTCAGATATGCTTTGGATGTTGTTCACTGCTAATGAAAAGCTAGTCTTTGAAAGAAAATTGCTTAACTTCAAAAAAGACTTGGTCATAATCCTAGCAAATATATCACACCAATTTAAATTAGAATATGAGGCAGATGGATTTTTTTTGATTGTATTAATACTAAGTTTCGGTAACCCTAAATTGAAAGAAGAAATGTCTTCTGGCTTGAAGTTTACTGAATGCCCCATAACAGGAAGTAAATACCAAGTTTTTGGGGTGGATATTTTAGCTAAGTTGCTTTCAGTAGAATACCCTAACCGTGAAAAGCTAATATCTTTATTCAACGACAAATTGGACAACATGAAAGAAAATGAAGAAGTAGAATTGTTACGACTACTATTATCGAGTTATGTGGGTGAAAGCGGTGCACAGCCTGGAAAGAAACTTTTAAATGATTTAGTGTGCTTTTTGTTTTCTCTCATTCCTTTTCAGCAACTTGCTACCATTCAACTTAATGTTGTCGAACAAGTATCTCCTGTTGTTTCGCAAGCACTTACAGCACTAATTCAATTATTGACGCATGTCGATTATTCAAACTCTGATAACATACCCTTAAAATGGTTAACTGCTTATGAAAATGTCGGTTTTAACTTAAGACGTATCTACGAATTTTATCAGAACTTAACCATGAAAAATGATCAAATGTCTCTTCTTTACAAAAATATTAGTTGCAAAGCTGTTCAATTGCTCTCGATATTACTAGGAAAAGCTGCAGTCGATCAAAAAGCTTGTGATACTATTATCAGGATACCTAACGTTTTCCCTAACGAAGTTGAATTTTTTGCCGTGTTGAGTAACCCAATCGTTGATCTGGAATTTGCCAAAGAGATTGAGACATTATATAAGATAAGATGTGAGATCTTCACTAAAGTTGAAAATCAATGAAATTACTAGTTTGTAACATTATAATTAACCGTATTTCCAAATGCTATATAGAAACTGTCACATGATATATTTTTTGTTCATTAAATAAATTTGATCAAGATCAGAAGAGCTAAACATTAAAATATATTTAAAAAAAAAATTTACATTATCCAATATTTAATAAATCACTGTCATCTTCATATTCTTCTATCTGTTCTTCTATCTGTTCTTCTAAATCATCACTACCCCGAGATTCTTCTATTTGTTCTTGTTCAAAAAAATCGAATAATTTTTGAGCCAGCTCATTGTCATTCAACAAGTCAAACAATTCCTCCCGAGAGAGCTTTTTCAATTTATCGTATGACTTAATTTTCTTTCGAATTGTAAAATAATCAATCTTAGAAAACCCTGGAATTTTTTGTAAATTGGCAAAATTCTCATTCGACTGCACTAATGATTTAGCTTCCTTAATTTGACTTTTTGTTACAGGCGTTGCTTTTGAGTTTACACCATAAGAGATAGCTACTGAAGGATCCGGTTGAGCACGCTGTAATTTAAGTTCTAGAATAATATTAACTGTTTGTAATGGAGATGACGACCATATTATCTTCAATCCAGGAAATTTCAATACTAATTTCGCTAGTTTCATCTGAATTTCATTCTGAGATAACTGACTAGAAACAGGGTGAGTAGTAGACAAACCAATTCTTCTATAATTTTTTCTTTCACTAAAGGGTTCCAAAGAAAATGATTGGTTTTCTTCAAATTCAATTAAAAGGGCTACATACCTGTAGTGTCTTAACATCTTTCTGCATTGTAAAGCCAATCTGTTATTCTGCAACGAGCCAATTAAATCAGATATAGATTTCCTTTCTAAACATATATCCGGACTTAAAATATAATCACCAACAGTCAACATGCAAGGAATGACACGAACCCCGTACCTAAAAAGTAAACCAGGAAGTAAAGCATTAAACTCTCTAGAGTCTACAATCACTACATCTTGAGTAAAATATTTGGATGTTTGTCCACCTGCATCTCTCGTATTTCTTTTATTCAATTTGTTCAATTTGATCTTTCTTTCTGCCAAGTTCTTGAAATGCGACAAGTCTTCATCCGCTTCAAAATGACTTGCAAGTAGAGAATTCTCTTTAATAAGTTTAGAAAAAGCATCCTTTTCATTTTTGATGGAAGCTAAATGATTGCGCTCTTCTAAACTCTCTGCGTAATACATAAAAAAAATCTTTGGAGGGTTCTTCTCATTCAGGGCTCTGTAGATTTCTATTCTTCTAATGAAGGTTAGATCAGGCTTCATCATGATGACATGCGATGGCATAATTTCCTGTAACATAAGGTCATCATTGATGTTTCCAAATTTATCTATGATGACTTGATCAGAATTCTTTATATATTCAAAATTTTTTGATCTTTGGCTCCAGATATCTTCATTAAATCTAGGTAAATCATTGGATTTGTCATTCAATACATTTATTGGCAAACTTTTATGTAATTCTTCATCTTCCATGATATCGTGATCCTTTTTGAAGTAAAGTTCTTCATCTTGCTCTTCATCAATATTATCAGCTGTTAACTCTTCCAAGATAGCACTATACTTGCCTTCCTCAGCTAGAATACCAGTGGAGTCTACTAACTGCTCATGTAACTCATATTTTTCTATTGCTTCATCCAAATTTTCTCCCATATTAATACTCTTTAATCTTTCAACAGCAGCAACAGCAGCATTTCCTCTAGTCCTTCTTCTTTTGGTTACCACCACTTCTTTTGCAAAGGCCGTACTGACATTTAGACTATCGTTGGTAGCATTTTCGTTGCTTTCATGTTTTTGAACTTCGTGGACCATTTTTTTACGCTCTTCTCTAAATTCCTTGTATCTTTGTAATTTCCTCAACATCATTTCCCTAAAACCAGTCTTTTCTTCATGAAGACTTAAAATCTTAGTTAATTGTATTACTGTACTATCATCCGAACAAACAATCAAGGTTGGACCACTAAAATTTTTGGTTAACTTATCCATGGCAATATCATCCATAATACTGATCAATTGTCCCCATTTGGGCAATTCTTCTAATACGTATTTATTGTTATCATATATCCTCTTCTTTGAGTGCGAAATTACAAGCTGGGATTCTTCTGCCATTAACCAAGGTGACTCAGAATATTTTCTTGAAATTGAAGGTTTATTAGCATCTAAGGCCAACTGGATTTCTTCATAAAAATCTACAGCATCGCTTGAATATAATAAATTTATGAGATGTCTTAAAAACCTAATATCTTTAACTAATTGCTTTGATTCATAAGATATTCTATGCCAATTCGGAGTCATAACGTAATCTATTGATCTCAAAAAGTTTGAATGGAGAGCATTTTCGATATTCCACCAATCTAAAGCTAAATCCGGAGTTTTTCTGACCAATTCTAATATACATTTTTTCAGACACTCAATTAATCCATATTGAATCTGCGACATAGAATTTGTTAAAGATACTTTCACTTCGATGACTTTCCCTGTATTCTCTGAACCAGAATTTAGAGAAGAAGATACTTCTACTCTAAACCTTGGCCATAATAAGATTTTCTTAAATCTCAAGTCCTTCATTCTTCTTTGCAAAGGTGAAAATTCAGAGACAAAAGATTCAGGTTGTTCTGAAAAGCCCTTAATAAAACCCCATCGATTTTGCGATCTATAAATCTCAATAATAAATGATTCATTCGAGTAGTTCTTTAAATTATCCACGTTCAAGACCACCATTCCAGTAATTCTGTTTGGATGGACCAAGCCTGATAACAAATCCACTATCAAGATTCTGGAAGTGACACTAATAATACCACCTGACAAATATAATTTTCTTCTCTTTTCTACACTCAACGAATCTGCATTGACCACATAAAAGGGTCTATCACTCTCTGAATCATCGATGGAGTCAACAGATTTATTAATCCAATTTAATTCTTGCAAAGATTCAGCAATTTGAGTATTATCAGAATCTCTACTGTTCAATACAATCACTAAAGATCTCTTTAAGACATTTTCAATTTTTGTTGGTATTGCCACGACATGTAATACATTGGCCACTATATTAATAATTCCCAACCCACGACCTAAAATAACAAAGGGGTCGTCTGTACTTAAGATACTCCGAATCATATCATGCTGAAATGATAAAGAAAGGGATAATTGCGTATCAATGGCCCTAATATCATTGATATTTGGTTTTAACTTTTCCAAAACAGAATCTTGAGGTATCAAGGGGTATAAATCTTGAGTTTCTTCCTTGGCAGAATCCTTTGTGGAAGGTTCCTTATGATTATCCTTTGAAATTGAATTTTCATTTGACTGCATCAAGTTGGCATTCTCTTCATGAGAAGCAGCAGCGTTCTCATGTTGTAACAGTTCATTTCCAAGTCCATCATCTTCAGAATCATTTTGAACAAAAAGAGACGACATTAATGCCCTATTTCTATGTATAGTGAGTGATTCATAAGATTACAGTGTTAATCATAATTCCTAAGCTCATCGCAAAAATTGAAAAATTATTGAAATTTCTATTAAAATTGACATTCACCACACAATTTTACAGCAATAACAAACTGTAAAAATCTCACTGCAAAGGAGACTCATTAAACTGAAGTTTAGTGAGTGGAAGTGGTAGAATGTCTATATCTATAGTGGATTCATATAAAGCTCGACAAGATGCTTCCATTTCTCTAGAATTTTTTCCACCCAAAACTGAGTCCGGTAGAAGTAATTTGTTAGAAAGATTTCAAAGATTAAATGTTTTAGACCCTGTATTTGTTACAGTTACTTGGGGAGCTGGAGGTACTACCTCTTCAAAAACTCTGGAGTTGGTTTCTTTATTAGCTGAAGGGTTTAATACACCAGTTTGTATGCACTTGACATGTACAAATATGTCACAATCTTTAATCGATGAAGCTTTAGAAGCTTGTAAAAATATTGGTATAAGAAATATTCTAGCCCTACGTGGAGATGCTTCGATTGATCTTGATTATGCTCCAGAGGAGAATCAGTTTCAATACGCTGTGGATTTAGTTAAATATATCAAAGACAAATATGGTGATTATTTTTGCATTGGTGTGGCCGGATACCCCGAGGGTCACCATTCTAGCGAGTCGACTTCTAACAATGACGATCAGCAAACTGGTGAAGACTTAATGCTGAAGGATTTATCAATTTTGAAGTTGAAAATCAATGCGGGTGCTGATTTTGTTATTACCCAATTATTTTATGATATCGAGAAGTTTATTACATTTGAAAAAATGTTTAGAGAACAAGTGGCTGATACGGTACCGATTTTCCCCGGATTAATGCCGATAAACTCATATTCTTTATTTCAAAGAGCTGCCAAATTATCTCATGCAAGTATACCTAGTCCAATTATTTCTCAATTTCCTCCAGAAATTCAATCAGATGACAACCTTGTGAAAAATATTGGTATTGAGATTATGATCAAGATTATCAATGAAATTTATGAAAGAACTCAAGGAAGAGTTAGATGCTTCCATTTCTATACACTTAATTTAGAAAGAGCAGTGGCTCAAATAGTTTCACAAACACCAATATTGTCACATTTGTTAGATGATGACGATGAACAATTAGATGATTCTGCCGTTCTAATGGCAAATAATGAGGATGAGGACAACAGTGCCATCACGGAGACAAACATAACTGATGCTGTAGGAGATATTGTATTAGATGATATTAGCACGAATAAGAACTCTTATAATAAGCGAAGAAGACGATCCAGTGCCTTATCATCTGCGTCACAAATTACATTGAATAAGAGTTTAGCCGATACTAAGATTGTAAGAGATTCTTTGGGCGTGCCTTCTAAAAAATATGTGATTTCCATATGCAAAGGTTCTGGGACGTTAGGGAGAGATGCCACCTGGGATGAGTTCCCTAACGGACGGTTTGGAGATTCAAGATCACCTGCATATGGTGAAATTGATGGGTATGGCCCATCTATTAAAGTGAGCAATAAGAAAGCTCTTGAACTTTGGGGATCACCGAAATCTTTACAAGAATTGAAAACGATTTTCATTAAATATCTCGAAGGGTCAATAGAAGCATTACCATGGTCTGATTTGGGTCTTTCACCAGAGACTGGATTAATCCAAGAAGAATTAATTCAATTGAACTTAAGAGGCTATTTAACCTTAGCCTCACAGCCTGCGACAAACGCATCATTGAGCACTGATAAAATTTTTGGATGGGGGCCCGCTCATGGGGTAGTGTATCAGAAGGCTTTTGTAGAAATGTTTGTTCATAAGATTAAATGGGAATCGATTTTGAAACCAAAATTAGATCATTATGGGATTCGTAAAGTAAGTTATTACGTGGGAGATTCTTCTGATCTTTTTGAAACGAATTTATCTCCCGGAAGTTCAAATGTAGTTACATGGGGGGTTTTCCCCAATAGTCAAGTGATTCAAACTACTATAGTGGAGGAGGAATCCTTTAAGGCTTGGAGAGATGAAGCATTTAATATATGGTCAGAATGGGCTAAACTGTTCCCCAGAAATACTCCTGCAAATACGTTTTTGAAACAGATACATAAGGAGTATTGCCTGGTATCGATAGTACATCATAATTTCATTGAAACCGAGGAGTTATGGGAAATATTATTAGAATAACTATAAACAATGAGCATTCACATCTATTTTTATTTGTACATATATCTTTAAGACATTGCATTCAATCTATTTCTGAAACTTTCCGTTTCTTTGAACTTACTGATGAACTCTTCTCATCTCTTTCTAATTTGGCCTTTAGATATTTTGACATTTTTTGATCTCTATTAGAATTCCAAACTCTATTAATACCGCCTAAAAACTCGCAATCCTTCTCGGTGAATAGAAACACACCACGGTTAAAGAGCGTTCCCGATTTGAAAATTATCTTAGAGCCAAGCATGCATGACCTCCATGCTATTGGATTAGAATTAACTGCGTAATAAATATCTTGATTCTTATCTTGAAGAGTAAACTTGAAGACATCTCGCTGACCGTCTGACATCGAATAGTCCTGTGTATCATCCAAATTAACCTGTCGTATCATCTCATATTGCTTTGTTGATTCCTTCACTCGGTCGACTCTTTGATTTTTGGGATCAATCCTGGTCGCTATTGTATCTATCTGAGACTGTTTTGACCTTGAGACATTTTCTACCATCAACACTTGAAATAACAGAGGCCTATCGGTCCGTACCATTTTTTTCTCCAAGACCTCGCCCTGTGTTAACCATGGGCCATTATTGTAAGCATCAATGACTAATTGATCTTTGGAACTATTTCCGACTGCAGTCCTGGAGGACAACTCTACAGGGACCGTCAAATCCTGCGAAACAATTCGCGACAGAGACATTATATATATACAATTACACAGTTATATACGCAGAAAATACTTCCGTTGTGGTCATAGACTAGCTGAACAGCACTAAACATCTTTAGTGACAACTATAATGTATGTGTAGATTCTTTTAATAATAAATTCACAATAAATTGATCGCAAAAGCCACTCGTACAAACAAATTTTCAAGGTACTATGCAACGTTTCTTATGTATCAATGCTATACCATCGTTGGAAGACGTTTGCAACGATTGCAGTTCTTTGGCTAAAATCGAAATTTCTTGCTGCTTCACTCTATTTTCTAATTTTAATTGATTGTTCTCAGCGGCCAACCGGCAGCATCGAGACTCTAATTGGGCAATACGTTCTTCTAAACTCATACAAAGAGCTCCACCCAAGGGTACTGAATTTAATGAACGTTTAAATGTCCAAAGGTATCAGAGTCACTCGACAACTAATAGCTCTTCCTCATCGGAACGATATGTACAAGCCCTAGGGCATACCGACAGGGCATTTCTTGTAATGTAGGGCTTGTATGGACTGTCACGTGGGGTGTAATTTTTTACTTTCATTTTATTTTATTTCTTTTTTAACGGAAAAAGATTTATAATCATTCGCTGTTTCTTTCGTAAGCAGGCGGAACAACCCTTGCAACGTGTCTACTTTAGTAGTTGTTCCGCAACGCTGCTTTTCTGTCCGGCAGCCTGCGGCGGAATCTCGGAATTAAGTAATCGTGAATCTTCAGTAGCCCGGAACAACCAGCAAACAGTACTCTGTGTCGTTATAACGATAAGATGCATGAAGTTGCACTGGTGGCAAAACTATCCTGAAGTGGAAACGAGATGGCCTGCCAACTACGGGGATTTGTTCTGAAACATTTTGAGTGGTAAACAGTACTTGTGTGGGCCGGAAAAACTTTGAGGTTGCTTGTACACGTCTTTTCTTGATTGTTAAGCGACATTAAAAGTTGGCGTTTTTCTCTCATGTTGTCTCTACGAATGATTCTCTATGGAAAAACCCCAGTTGCACTATTGGAGCATCTATTGATGTCCAAACTATTTTAGAATGACGAATCCATTGCCAGTTTTATGATTTTTAGGCTGTCATTATGAAAGAAATTACGGATTATCAAAAGCTAATTAAATTCGATTTAAGATCCGACCGAGAAACACGCGCAATTCACCTACCTTTAAATTTGCATTTACTCTTGTAAACCTGCTTCATTATTGACTACCCACTCCGATTTTCCTATATGGTGATTCATCCCACGACAGTAGTAATCTATAAAGACGTTTATATATATATATATATATATACATATAGCTACATGCTTATGTATAAGCTTAACTTATTCATTCAATTCATATAACTAGACTGCTGGAAGGGAAAGTGAATAGATACAGGATTTAGAGATGTCGATGAGCTTCCAGAATTGTCAAATAAATAATTTTCAGATCGTATCACAAGTGGGTTGCGGTGCTTATGGGCTCGTTTTCCATGTTGTAGATCTTCTCACTGGATCAGATTTTGCTATTAAATGTACTTTAAGGAAAGAGTATTCCGGCAATGAATCTCGAAATGAATTTTTATCCAGTCAGCTGCATCATTTTTTCAAAGCTTTTAGAAATCACTTAGTGTTGCCTTCTATTGACTTGAACTCGATAGAACAGTTAACAGAACAAGAACTAATACAATTTCCTCATTTCAAAGAACTTGCTTACCATCTGAAAGTTAGTGATCACCCTAACGTAGTTAAGATTCATCAAGTTTTGGAAAGTTCTATAGCGACTTTCATCGTTATGGATTATCATTCCAGGGATTTGTTCACTTCTATAGTAGAGGATCGCCATTTCAGTGAAAGTGGATCTTTAATTAAAAAAGTGTTTGGACAATTATGTTCAGCGGTAAGTTATTGTCATTCTAAATCAATTTTCCATTGTGATATTAAGCCAGAAAACATCTTATTAGATAATTCCGGCAACGCTTATTTATGTGACTTTGGGTTAGCTACAAACGTTCCGTTCATTAGACCTAACTCTACTGTGGGCAGTTCATATTATATCGCCCCAGAGAGATTAATTTTTGAAGACTTGGTAGAAATTGGAATCACTTCTTTTCCCACATTTCAAAGTGATGTATGGTCATTAGGGATTATACTAGTGAATTTAACATGTGTAAGAAATCCATGGTTGAAATCTAATCAGTTTGAGGATAAAACTTTTGCCATGTTTGTCAAGGATCCAATAATCTTACAAAACATTCTACCAATTTCAAACGAATTATATGAAATCTTACTTTCTATTTTCCAAATAGATCCAAATAATAGAGTACCATTGAAGACATTGATTAATAATGTCAATAGTATTACAGCATTTACTAAGGATGGACCATTGAGTGTAGTAGAACCTTTAGCTAGGGGAGGGACCCCGATCAGCTCTTCATCTTACAGCACATTTTTAAATTCATCTACACCAAGCTCGCCATCTATCTCTTACGATCACAGCCATCGTAATGAAGTGATCCAAAGCCCTGTGAATGAGCAATCTTTCAAAAATGAACTTTATTTTGATATACACGATTCATTGGATACGGCTCACGATAACTACTGGTTACCAAGATATTGATTGGATTCGATTGAAAAACGCCCCAAAATTATTTGACTTATTTCATGACCTCGCATATTGGCATACGAGTTTCGTCTCATCTATCATAAATATGATGAATTTTTATAGCTGGATCTATATAATCAATATATTAGTAATGAGAGAAACTCATACAAGCTTAGAAGTTATCAGATAGATAAGTGTATCAAAGCAAAGGTATACAAGAAACACATGGAGGCCCTCTGCAGATACATTTGCAACTTCAAATTATTTATGCTTTTTCAATGACAATGGAGGAACTACCACCACCACCATTACAGATGGCTGCGACACCAGTCTTCCCAGATTCTTGAGCAAGGACAGATATTAAAGTGACAATAATTCTAGCACCAGAGCAACCTAACGGATGACCAATGGCAACGGCACCACCGTATACATTAACCTTTTCTTGAGAGATCTTTAAAATCTTTGGATTAGCAACACCAACTACAGAAAAGGCTTCGTTGAATTCAAAGAAATCAACAGAGTTGATATCTGAAATGCCAGCATGTTTCAAAGCCTTTGGTACAGCCAACGCTGGAGCCCAAGTGAAATCACACGGAGCATGTGCAGCTTCACCCCAACCTTTAATGATTGCTAAAGGTTTCAATTTGAACTCATCCAATTTAGCCTTTGAGACCAAGATCAAAGCTGCGGCACCATCATTAATTGGCGAAGCATTTGGAGCAGTAACAGTACCATTTTCCTTCTGAAATACGGTTCTAGCAGACCTTAATTTTTCCACGTTTAATCTTGTTGGTTCTTCATCTTGGTCTACTACGGTGTCTGGTTTACCTCTGAAACCTTTAATGGTCACTGGTGCAATTTCGTTTTTGAATTTTCCATCTGCGTGAGCTTTTTGAGCTTTTTGGTAAGATTGAATAGCATATTCATCTTGTTGTTCACGAGTCACTTCCCAGTCTTTAGCACATTTCTCTGCATGAACACCCATGGCCAAATGGTCAAAAGCATCGTTTAACCCATCTCTAGAGATCCCGTCTATCATCGTAGCATCACCAAATCTAGCACCTCCACGGGCAGATGGAACATAGTAAGGTGTGTTACTCATAGACTCACAACCACCAACAACTACAACTTCGGACGAACCACATAAAATAGATTGGGCACCAAAAATAACAGACTTCATACCTGAAGCACAAACTTTGTTCACAGTGGTGGCAATAATGTGATTACTTAGACCAGCACCAAGTGCAACTTGTCTAGCTGGAGCTTGGCCCAGATTAGCAGGCAAAACGTTACCAAAAATAATTTCATCAACATCTTTAGAAGGATCTAACTGAGGTACACATGCTAAAGCACTCTTCACAGCATGAGAACCTAGCTCAATTGCTGTCTTAGATGACAACTTACCTTGAAAACTGCCAATTGGAGTTCTTTGAGCAGCAACAATATACACCTGATTAGACATTTTTAAATTGAATCAAAATCCTAGATTTTAAATATTTGATCAAAGTTACAATCGGTTCAATCGAATTACGTGTAGAAAACGCTCGTAACAATTTTGATGGTAATTATTTGTGGCTAAATCTTTATAAGATTGCATCCGATACATTATTTTATTTTTCACTTTCTTTTTTTCACTATACGACTATAAAGACACAGTCTTTGACAGCTCATCGCTTATGAGATTTCAAGAAATACGTTGAGATCCTTTCGAGATATGGAGATAAGAGTCATCGCATCTTGATTGTATGCGTCCAAATATGTACGTAAGCTATTTACAAGTTTTCACAGCCATCAAAACCCCTTCTATACGTCAATACACTTTATGCCAACCTTCTTGCTCCCTCTGTGAAACTATTTCTGTTGTTGTTAACACTATTATTATTCCTGTAATCAGTTCTTGAGAAGTTGAAAAACATTCGCGTGTTGTTTCGTTTGAATCTCCTGAAAGGATTCTTCTTCATTGTCGATATTTTTTGGAAAATCATAAATTCACAGAAATGTTTTAAATCTACGGCAGATTCTTGATCTATGAAATATTCTGGGAACCGGTTACTCAGCCAAAAAAATAAACTGATAACTTTGTATAATTCTTCATAATTCTCTAAAGTTTTTGATTCATCGTTAATGAAATCGGTGTTTAACAATTTTAAATCAAAATTGTAATGAAATAGAGTGGTGGTTCTCTTTTGCGCTATAGTTTCACAATATTTTTGAAACGCAACAATTATGGGACTTCCACTTTTCACTGGTGCAGAGCTTAGCAATAGTTTATCTTTAAAGGATATCAGATTCATGTTTTCAAACAGTCTTATAAGCGTTAGCCTCTCTTGCAACAATGGCAATTCAAAAATACTGTTTTTCGTATTCTCACGCAATATAGCTTCAAATTGTAAGACCAAAAGACTTAAGTCAGTCCCAGCTTGGTTTCTCATACTCATGGAAGTCAATATTTCGTCTGATGGCCATATCACGACTTTTTCTAAATATTTAATAGGGTGATTTATTCCAACATCTATAGCATCTAAATCATCATGCGACATTGCGGCAATATATCCAATGGAGGGGCCTTCTTCCTTCGATTTGAACCTACCAGCTCTACCACCAATCTGCTTGATATTAGAGTCTGTCAATAGGGCAAGTTTTTCTCCATTAAATTTCTTAGTGTCAAGAAATACTACTCTGTTAATAGCTAGATTTAATCCCATACCAATAGCGTCAGAAGCTACCATGATTTCATGTTCACCGCTATTAAATAACGAAGCTTGTTGTACTCTAGTTTCTGGAGGTAGACTTCCGTAAATTACCGAGACTTTGTATTTAGTAGCTTCTTCAATGGCTAATTTCACATTTAAAATCTTAGCTTTAGAAAAAGCTACTAAACAATCTCCCGGTTTGACATCAGAATAGCCTCGGGACAGCACTTGCCGTTCCACCTGTAGCTTACCCAGTCTCTCATATTCATTCAAAGTTAGCGTATCTCCCGTTAGCTCAACAATTTTCTTCATAATCGGTAAAACGCTCAGCTCACCACAGACATGGACTTCTTTAGCCTGAACTGCTAACAATGCATTGGTCCAAGCCCATCCTCTATGAGGATCTGCCATCATCTGAATTTCATCCAGCACAACCAAGTCGTACTTTTTCTTGAGTGATATCATTTCTATGGTGCCACAGGTTAAACCTGCTTCATTACCGTGTACATCTAAATCGGGAACCACTTCTTCACCTGTAAGAAGATTACAACGTATACCTTCTTTATGAAACTTCTCATACACTTCTCGAGCTAGTAACCTTAATGGTCCACCGTAATATCCAACTTCAACTTCTTTTAATTTTTGTAAAGCCTTGTAAGTCTTTCCAGAGTTCGTTGGGCCTAAATGCATGATAATATTTCGTCTCATTTTCCTTGCCTCTGGATACCATTCTGCTGGATTGGAAATGTTCATCCTCTTAACATTCTCTGAATATGAAGTATCTAAAGTGTTTGGTAAAATTTCTTTCTCAAAGATGTATGTCAAAAGTTTATCAATGATATGATTGTATTGATCCAGGATGGTAAAACTGGACTTGTTTAAAAGTTTCTGCCATACACTTTCGGTTAGGCAGTTGACATTCAATAACAATGGTATAACTCGATCAGGATTATCAAGCGCAATATAGTCCTTTAACCCAATTTGAGTTGAGACACTTGACATCGAGTCAAATGATTCAAGATTCTCATAAATGTAGTTCTTCAATTTTAGCCATGCTTTAGTCAAACTTTTACCATTTCCCTCAATATTTTTGTATAAACGATTCTCACAAACCGTCTTAACACTAGTAACCAAATTGGATTGAAATTGCGGCGTATACAATGGATGAGAAAGTTTTGCAAAGGATTCCAATTGGATTGTATTTTTCACTCGAGGATCGTTCCTAAGAGTTTTAGGCTCGTATAGATCTAGTTTGGAATATGAAGGTGGCACTAGATTCCAATGAGGATTTCGAAAGATGGTGCGTTGTGTCACTTTCTTAGAATACCATCGATGATATATGGGAGAAACTCGATTCCATATTCGAATCTTTCGCCCACCCAGAAGTAACATTAGTTAGAGTGAACACACTGTAATGTGTGCAGATAATAAGAATTATTAGCAACTATGTTTAATGCAGTGTATCCGGATTGTCGCCATATTAGAACCAATATAGCTATTATAATTATCAAAAGCATTCAATACAAAAAGAATAACCTGAGTTTATATGAGTTAAGAAATTTTGAAAATATTCTAATACGTTGGAATTATTATACAAACAAGTTATCACATTCATGAACAATTTCATTCGATGATAGCTAGTTCTATCTTACTTATGGCAGGACATTTCTTGTTATGCATCCTCTTCGATTAATGAGCCCTTGGATTTTTTAATTTCAATGCCATTGTATTTTGTACCCATTCGTCTGCACCTCCTTCTCTTAATATCATGTCATACACTTCTTGAGTTGGGTATTGTGCTTTGAAGACGTCGCCCATGCCAATTATGGCAGCGTTCCGTGTACTTGGGATTCGAAGCATTTCTTTCTCGACATTCCAACCCACATTTTCAGCAATCTCCACGACATGTTCTACTAATCCAGAATATGTACTATTCTTCACTTTCGTTACATTTTTCGTCGTTTCATTTGCTATTGACCCTTCAGCGTCTTTAAGTTTACTGTGTGGATGGAACCTTGTTCTTTGTCCGGATAAATTATGAGAACAACATGGGATCACCATGAAGGGATAGCCTAACAAGGGGATCCAACATGTGAGTTCATCTGAATGATTGCCTATCAGGAAAGTTTCCTTAGGGTACTCGGCTAAGTCCACTTGTGGGGAATTTATCAAATCTTCACTTGAATAAACCACTGTCGCAGGTGCAATATACCCGTGTTCCATCTTCATCGGGAATAATCTGTCATTATGAGATAAATCTGGTAGTCGTTCCTTCAGTGCAGGGTGCGGGCGTAATAATACGGAAGGAATTATTACCTGTTCTTTAAGACATTTTTGAACTTCTAATGGATATAAACTCCACGATTTTCTCTGCCTAGCGTCAATACCTACCCCTTGACATCCTTCCATGATTAACAAATAGCAAAGACAACCATTTCCACAACCTAAATCTCTAAATATGACTTTGTCTTGGAAATCAGGCCCGTATTTCAAAATCCATAATTCGATTAGGAAAGCAGCGATCCCAATGTCTTCAAAGACATGCTTCTTAGGATCAGTAGACTCTACCCAGTTCTCCACTAAAAACTTAGAGTATTTCTTCTTCAATTGCGTATACCTATCTTGAAACTTAACCTTATCTACTACAACGTCATGATTAACACGTTTCGAATAACCTTGTAGGACACCATTTGAGTGTTTATAAGCGGTTTGCAACAGTCTATAACTTGTTCTAACGACCCTTTCATTCGAATCTCGCAGAAAAGCCTTTGCTGATAAAGCTGGATGTAATGGATTAACTCCAGAAGCGTTGGCTCCTGAAGTAACCGTATTAGAAACCAATGGAATATAATGTACTGAAAGAACTCTATTCAATAATAGGATCCCCACCATAGCTACTTTTGGGATATAAAATGGACACACATCATCGCCACTCAAGTGCGGTATATATAAGATTAATGCTGAATTGTTGGGCCCAAGGGCAAAAAGACAGGTTTGATTCATGATTGCATCCTTATACGGATTCCTTGGAATAATCCTTCTTACGATTTCGAACTTGTTTCTCATTTGTAACTTGTCAGAGACTTTCTGGTTTCTCAAGTTTGTGTCCAGTAAATTGATAGTTAAACAATCCTGGTCACTAACAATGCTTTCCTTGGTAATCTCATTCACTAAGTTACCATTATTGACATCTAATAATCGCTCCAACAAAATATCAGCTCTCAATATCGCAGTAGAATTGATGTTAGGTTCTCTCACAAGGTTCATCATCGCTTTCTCAAAATGACATGGCTCAAACGCTACAGGGTCGACAGTTCTATACATCGGAACCCATTGAGGACCCAGAGGGCTAGTCTCGTTCAAATCTTCAGCTAAAAACTCAAACTCTTCTTTTTTAACCATTTTAACAGTATTGATAGAGGCACACAGCTGTTAAACACATCTGGTAGTGAGCACAAAGTCCAATTGAATCGCCTATACTTTTCAGGCTGAAATAACGATAAAACTAATAGCTAAACTCATCGCTGGTAAATTTTAGATAATTTTCATATTCTACAAATATAGTGCAATTCCATTATACTGTACAATGAGAATATCAAGACATTCGCCATTTAGAGTAGATTGCGGTGAGTTTTGCTACAAATAGTGCGGAAAAACCCTTTTAAAGTGGCTATTTTACTCTATAAGATTATCGATTCTTTGCTCTGCTTGTCACAAAGGTCTTTGGTACTTGGCACTTTTTTACCCGTTTGTTAACCAATTCATAAAATGTCATCTTCTTCATCATCGCAATTCAAGCAATTGGAAAAGTTGGGTAATGGGACCTATGCCACAGTCTATAAAGGATTAAATAAGACCACTGGTGTTTATGTAGCGTTAAAAGAAGTGAAATTAGATTCTGAAGAAGGTACTCCCTCTACAGCTATCCGTGAAATTTCGTTGATGAAAGAATTGAAGCACGAGAATATAGTTAGACTGTACGATGTGATTCATACGGAGAATAAATTGACTTTAGTCTTTGAATTCATGGATAACGATCTAAAGAAATATATGGATTCCAGGTGTGTTGGCAATGCACCCAAGGGACTTGATCTTCATTTGGTGAAATATTTTCAATGGCAACTGTTTGAAGGTCTATCGTTCTGTCACGAAAATAAGATTTTGCATCGTGATCTGAAACCGCAGAATTTGTTGATTAATAAGAAAGGTCAGTTAAAATTGGGTGATTTTGGTTTGGCAAGAGCTTTCGGTATCCCAGTAAACACTTTCTCAAGTGAAGTGGTCACGTTATGGTACCGCGCTCCAGATGTTCTCATGGGATCAAGGACGTACTCTACATCTATTGATATCTGGTCGTGTGGATGCATCTTGGCGGAGATGATCACTGGCAGACCTTTGTTTGCTGGTACTAACGATGACGAACAATTAAAATTAATATTCGATACCATGGGTACTCCCAACGAATCAACATGGCCCGGGATATCTAGTTTATCTAAGTATAATCCTAATTTCCAGCAAAGATTACCAAAGGATTTGAAAATGGTCTTGCAATCAAATTGTTCTACACCTGTAGATGATATAATAGTGGATTTATTACACGGGCTATTACAATTAAACCCTGATATGAGATTAAGTGCAAAACAAGCTTTACACCACCCATGGTTTGCAGAATATTATCAAAACAACTTACAGTAGTTGAATGTTACGAAAATATTTACTATGGTTCCTTTACACTTGAATATATTATGTATATGCATGATGATATATGTGTTTTTATTTCATAAGATTATAATCTTAACAGTGTCATACAGTGTCATACTGTGTCAAACAAATTTTCTGCGCTCATCGTGTGTATTAATTCTTCCCACCCATTATTATATGAAGTCCAAAATTCGTCCATCATGAATTGTAACATGCCGGGATCTTCTTTAATCAAATCGTCATCTGGGATGATCGAGTCTACTGAGTCACTCATATTTCTTGGTTTATTTGGCAAATTACTAAGCTCGGCTAATGGAGTTGATAGAGTAGAGGTTGTTAAACGTGACATAATAGATTCAGTTCGAGAGATTACAGAATGGCCCCCTTCATCAATCTCATCATTTGGAAGACCTGTCTTCTTATCATTCTGTTCTACCCAGGATGATTCAGCCTCCATACGCGATTCGACAGCTTTATCAATCACCGTGGTCATACATTTTTGTAAAGTTAATAAGATCGCATAGGAATAAAAATTATACAAGAGCGACTTCATTTCAAGATCTTTTGAATTATGAATCTTTTCAAAGCTTTCCTTGTATAATTCATAAGCTCTCTGGGTGGAACTTGCATGATCCTCTTCAGAAGAGCGCAGAGTGGTTAAATTCCATTTTGGCGATGTGAAAGTGGTGTCAGCAAAAAATAACCTGGTTTCAAATGCAGTTAATTTGTAATAAAACATTGAACAGAAAAACATGATGGACAAAGAGAATAGTGAACTTGTTGTAGAGTTAATAGCAGCTAAATGAGGAGTTAATTTGATGATGTCGTTATTTATTAACCTGGGATATTTCTTCTTATCTAACTCATAAGCAACACATATTAGACTTGTGACCATTTGGAAAGAGATTAAAAAACATTTGATAGATACAGTTCTAATGGTACGAGCTTGGGTATTAAAAATCCGGCATTCAATAAAATTAAATGTTGAGATTAATTCTAAGATAATGGCAACAATTCTTATATCTTTGAAATCGTTAATCACTTCAAGTGTTGGATTACTATAGTATGAAATTGGCTTAAACTCTTCATCCAAAAAATCCATTAATTCCGATGCAAATTGTAACAAATCTGGCTTTCCATATTTAGCTGTAACTTGGCGTAACATCGGTCTTATTACGCTTAAGAATTTTCTCATCTTCCTTTGACTTGGCGACACTGATGTACTATCTAAGTTAAATTCAATGTCTTGTAGTTTCAATGAATAACCCATCTTGAATGAAATCTCAAAATCAATATAAACTACCCAATACCATAAATTTTCTACTGAACTTAAATTACCTAGAATGTTCTCCTGACCTTGATAAATCTTTCTAATATCACCATTTAAACCCAAAACCTCTGCAGAGTTGACAATTAACATTAACAAAGTAACCACTGTGGTTCCGTCCGTATCCGCTTGATATAGCTGGAAATATTGATACCGTAACATTAGAAATTGTAATCTTTCCATATAATGAATCTTGCTGCTAATCTGGCCAGTCAAAAGTACTAAAAAGTTCCAAATAGTTTTACTAGTTCTTTGATTATAATTTGTAATTAAAATAATCATGATTAATACACCAATCTTATAATAATTTCTTTTAACACCTGGAATTAAATCTACCACAGCCCTCTCACCACTATCCATGATCATAGAGCTTGGTACAAAGCAGTTATAAAAATCATTTAACACTTTTGTTGGATCTAGGATATCATTAAAATGATACAATTGATCGTTTTTAGAATCCAAGAAACTGCGAACTAACGAGAGACATGTCTCGTATGCAGGCAAGTCGTTGCATATCTGTCGTATCATATTAGTGTTCTCCATTTTAAAGTCATATTCTAACAATTCCATTTCTTGAATTAGAGGCGGGTGTTTTTGTTTCCATTTATTTCTTTCAGTCTTAACTTTTGCCCATAATTGACCAAATTTCTCTTCAAACCCAGAATCACCGACGGTATGCAACACCCTTTTACAAGTGGGTCCGTACATAATTTTTCTACCGGAAGGCTTCGATTGTAATAAAAATAATTTTCTTAATGGATTATCAACCAATATTGTCCTCGCTGCAGGGTTCACATATTCTGCTTGGGCAGGTAAAATTGCTATAGACTTTAAAGTAGCGGAATTTTCTTCTGAGCCAGGTTCATAGATACACTCGGTGAGATTTCTAGCTAAACATGACGAACAAATAGGTCTTTCTTGTCCACATTTCAATTTTCTAGCTCTACAAAAACGGCATGATTTCACAGGCTTTCGTTTCCTCTTCACTATTCCATCTCTATCAATATCAATTCCCCTCTTCATACTTCCATATCTCACCTTATTACACGTTTTACAAAGTTATTCCTAGATTAAGCTCATCGATTTAAGTGTCAGTGTTTTTGTATGAAATTTGTCACCGAGCCCAATGGAAGAATCAGAGGAAATAGCACCATTTCCACGGAATACTAAATCATTATCCCATGGATATAAAACATATTACAAATTGCGATTCCGCGGAATGCCAATATTTTTGATAGGTCCGAGTTTCGGAAGGTCGGGCCTTCCGAACTTAAGTTCAAACCCTTGGAATCACTATGCACGCTTGCGTCTTTCTTTTGTAGCTGTTGAATTTCTTTTGGCTGCGAAAAGCCCAAAATACCTGAATACCCAAAATACCTAAATACCCAAACATTCAGAAAAGCCCCGAAGGTTTTAAAAGTTTTGGCAAAAAAAAAAAGACCATACACCAAAATTTCTGCCACAAAAAATTGAAAAATATCTGTTTACTACAGTATCACATATTTGATCCAGTGTTTGCAACTTTCTACAAGGACGTCCATAGCATTATTAACGTGTCTGGGACAACGTGACAGAACTAGGAGGAAGTACGTGATCCGGACTCAATCTTGTATTTAGTTTTAAAGGACGTACGTAGTGTGATCTTTGCGATTTGAGTGAATTAGATATGTCCTTGGGTGTATTATTGGTTGGTGATAATCCTAACGTGCTATTGTACGGATCACGGTTTCAATTGGCGAATAGTGTGGATTTATATCATGTTGGCGCCTCCGAGTCTAATATCTTTGAAATGGAGACATTTGCTTATGGGAAAGAAAGTTTCCAACTTAATAATCATTTTCAATCTATTGATTCTTTACTTCAATCGTTTACGATACAGAATCCAAATGAACGAAAATATATGGATCTTATCATTTTAAGCGCTACTTCGCTACAACAATTGTCGACGTTGACGACACAATTGAATCAATTGGTGAACGTTAACACAAAAATGTTTTTGGAAAGTAGTGGATTTGTTCAATTAGAACCATTTGTGAAAATGTCGATGGATTTTAAACAATTGAATGTTATGAGTATATTAACTGATTTTGATATTAGAGCCATAGGTGATAATAAGTTCAAACAATTCGGATCTGCTTATAAGAGTAGTGGCAATACTATCTACCTTGGTGATAGTAGTTTATCAACAGTCAATTCGGGCTTTTACTCTAAAAATTTGACAAACTTGCTGGGAACTTTTGAAAGGTTATTCCAAAAATTGTTTCCTAATGAAAAGATTAGTACTTGTAACATGTCGTCACTAGATTTCTTAACAAGACAATGGTCTTTATCGATACCGAAGATTTGTTTCGATCCTTTATTGATTTTATTAGAAGAAACAGTCCCTAAAAATTTAGCGAACCAAATTTTAGCTAAACCTTTAATATCAGGTCTTATTAATGAAGTATTAAACATCGTTAGTAGTATGGGGGTTACTTTACCCGCTGATATAAACACAGAACCTTTATTATTGAAACATTGGTATTCAAACTATCCTTCTAGTGAAGACACTCCATCAATGGTATACCATTTCATTAATAGGACTTCAAATTTAAATATAGATATGCTATGGCTGCAAACAATCTTATTGGCTGATGATATGAAAGTGAAAACACCATACTTCGAATTCCTATACTCTACAATTTCTAGATTCCAATTAATAAATAATGATAAATCTAATTGGTTTATGAGGAAAACAGATAACGCTACTTCGTTGCAGAAATTAACTGATGAGAATAATCAATTAACCACAGTATTAAACGATAAACAAGTTCAGTTAGATGAATTAAATCAAAATCTTTTGGAATCTCAAAGAGAAATTGATACACTAAAGAAAAAATTCAACGATTTGAACATGTCTAATACAATTAATAGCTCTACACCACCAATTGGAAATGTTAAATCTTCTTTACCATCAAGTGTCACCAGAGATCAACACTCAAGCTCAGGAACTCCTGATTTGAATGATTTGAAGGATGTTGCCCTTTATGGAGTTAAATTTGGCGAATCTCCCGTGTCATCTGGTAATGTTGAGAGTCAACAATTTGATGCCACAACTGGGAATAATGAGACTATTCCTACGGATAATATGAATTCTAATGAAAGATCAATGAAAGAACGTGAACTGGATTTGAAAAGGAAAGAATTGGAGTTACAAGAAAGAGAACTTGAACTTCAAAGAATGGCTTTACAAAATTCTCAACCGAGGAAATATGGACCAGGGTTAGCTAATGGTTTGCCACCAAATAGTAACATATTTCCAGCTAATGGAAAAAATTTACCATCTAACATGAATGGACCAACTCCTCCGCCAAGCCAACCGATGTCCAATTCTAATAGAAATCCGTCGTATAATCAATTGCACCAATTACCGCAGCATGCAGCTCAACACGCTCCACAGAACGTACCACAGCACGCACAACTACCACCACAAGCGCAGTTGCAGCAACATATGGCCCGTCCGGCTAGAACCATGCATGGAGCTACTTCTATGGTGTCTGGAAACAGCTTTCCAGAACCTTATCAAAATAATTTCTCATCTCATTCAATTAAACCTACTAGCAGAAAGAATAGACAAAGTAACATGGGGAACTTAAGAAATGCTTCCAACCCTGCATTAGCAAGCTATGGACGCAATAACGGTTCTAACACGAACGTGCCTGGGCAACCCCCAGCACCTATGGCGATGAATGAAAATAGCCGCGTAAATTCTCTAACTAATATGAAAATGAACAAAACATCAGCATCACAGCCAAATCGTATGAGACAAAGCCAACCTATGCTCCACAGTAATATGAGTGGTGGTAATATAGCTTCCATGAATCCTAATAGATCTACTATGCTACCTCCAACGTCTAAATCAATGAATTTTCACCTTACTGCAGGCAACACTGATAGTTCACTGTCGTTGAACCAGAACAGTACAAACTCTAATGTTGGGAACGTTTCAAGTAACTCAGTGATCCATAACAATGTGATGTCATTCCAAAACGATAGTTCTGCAAATGTACCTACTACGGATACTACAACTACAGGATTTACCGGAACTGCAGGTACTACAGGGGAGACTGACATGACCGCATCTCCGACAGAAGATTTGACTGATTCTGCTAACAACAAGGATATAGACGCTAAGAAAAAGAAAAAGTTTAGCTTATTCAAGAGGAAGGACAAAAATTAAATTTGATCAGGAAGCAAATGACAAGGAGATTTTCACAATTTAATTAAGAATTCATACATGTATCTATTTTGACTAAGCGCCGATCCTTAAAGAGCCATTGTTGGCGTTCTTTCTAGAACTTTGAGAAGCCCTGTTTCAATGCCAATGATCAAGATTTGATGGAAATGCTAATGAACGCAAAATTATTTTGAAAAATTCAATTGACAATGGAAAAAAGTTTTTAAGAAAAACCCATGAAAAATAAAAAAACGAGCTGCAAGAAGTTACTAATTTATTGAAGGTTTGCAATCTTTACTCAAAAGAATTGCTCACACAAAGCTAAACCGTCATCCGTAGAATACATCATGCCAATTGACCAAGCTAAACTAGCTAAATTGCAAAAAGCTTCTGCTAACAACAAGGTTGGAGGTACCAGAAGAAGACAAGTCAAAAAGACTGGTGGTAACGGGAGTAGTGAAAGAGATGACACTAAATTATTAGCAGAAGTGGCTAAATTGAAGGCAGTTACTTTGGATGACGTAGCTGAGGCTAATTTTTTCAAAGAGGATGGTACTGTGATGCATTTTAACAGGGTAGGTATTCAAGTCGCAGAACAGTATAATACTTCTGTAGTTTATGGTATTCCACAAGTGAAGCCATTGGACTCCATGTTTCCACAAATCATGCCTCAGTTAGGTTTTGAAGCTATGGATGCTATGGCTAAATTAGAATCTCAATTGGCTGCAATGAATGCTAAAGACAGTGAATCGAAGGACGAGCCTATTCAAGAGATTAACAACAACGAAGTTGATTAGATACCCTTTTCGTATGTTTTCTTCCCTCGTTTGTTCAACAAACAACAGTATATATTTTATATAGAAAGAATCTTCCTATGGTAAGTTATAAGCTTGTACCTTCTCTCTGTGCTTTCTCTAAGATCTCTTCAAACTTGCTGCCCGTGATCTCTATGAGTCTTACCCTGTTTCTCTCACACGTCAACGTGTTGTAATGTCTCTTTAAAGCGTCTTTCCTGGCAAAACCTTTCCCGCAACGAGAGCAAATGTGTGGCAGAACTAATAAATGTGCCTTCTCATGGCGTCGCAAATCAGAAGATCTATAAAAAATGAGCTCACATTTTGAGCAAGGGAACTGGTAATCAAACTCATCATTGTTCTCTGCATGTGTCGTCGTTGAAGTCGTTTTCTTCTTGGATTCCTGCAAATGGAAACTCAGAGTGTCCGTTTGGGATTCTTGGAGGCCTACATGATCCAAAAACGTCTTTCTACTGGTTTCTGAACTGTCCTGACGCTTTGGAATATGAGTACTATTTTGTAACGGCTCGAAATTCTTGAATTCTATTCGATTCAATAGCTCTCTAATGGTTGGGTTTACATTAGCCACATTCAAACTCGTAGCAACAATAGCCTCCGCTGCTTGCTGATAAAACAGACTCTCCTCATTCATGCTGCACTGGTGGAACTTCACTGAGAAGCTTTATTGGTACGCTTTCACTGGTGAGAGTTTACTTGTCGCTATTAATGCGATGTTTATATAACGAGAAGTTTTCGCACGAGTGATGAATAGTTGACAACTTCAATCGGTTGCAACTATATAAGTGCTAATAAGAGTAAATTTGTATATGGATAGATGTTTATACATGTGAGTATGTGTATGCTTTTGTAGATTGAGTTATGTGTGAGTCTTAACGAACATGGAAGTTTTCTAGGACTAATCTTTTGCTCGTTTCAGTGAATTCGTTAATCTCTGTCCTTAGAATGTAATCATGAGTGGTATTGTCCATAGTGGTGGTTGAATCACTACCCATGTCGCTGTCGTTGTCATTGCTGTCGCTGGTAGCAAGCGCAGTATGGTTAAATTGCTGTGAGAAATTCATTGAATGTATTGGAATTCCGGCATTTTTATAATTCTGTAACTGTTGTCGCCTCTTCAATTGATCCATTTGAAGTCTGCTCCGTCGTATAATTACAGGTCTGACAATGGAACAACAATGAACGATCTCTTCAACTGATAAACCTGTGATTTTAGAGTAAAAACTGTAACAGTGATCTCTAAGATCAATTTGCCCTGCTTCATCCTTAGAGTGGTTAGGAACACTCAGGACAAATGCAGCAACAAATAATTTACCCATATGCCCATGTAATTGCCTCATATAGTTCGCTTCCTGAGAACAACAGTCGCAAAACTTCAATGTAAGTAAGCAAACCTTCTTGAATTGTAAACACGTGGATTTTGACCTGACAAGCAACGTTTCCAACAACTTAGTCATGGCATTCGGGTTCATTTGTTCGTTCCATATACAAGAGTATCGGCTGAATAAAGTCTTAACAAACTTTTGGATTATAAATCGATTCAAAACCAATTTTTGTTTGCAATATTTAGACATCTTGGACTTGCTGGAAAAGTATAGTTCATGGGCAAACAGAGTTTATCAGCAAAGATGTGTCTCATACAACACAGAGAAGACAACAAAAGCCTCTACTCTAGTGAAAACTTCACGAGCAAAGGACTACAAGAGCCATGAGTAGTAAAATGGCAATTTTCAACTTTTTTAGTTATTTATATGAATTACGATCAAACTAACAGACGGTGTAAAGCACAGAATGACCACACAATTGGCAAGTTTTCAGCTCAGTAAGTAGCAGAAAGATGATTATGAAGCGATGTAGTAAGCTTGCAGTGTGTATACCCAAAAGATGGAGCTCACACAGTTATCAGAAGACGCTGAATATGCCAAAATCCAAATTTCTCAGCCGATCTGATCTGCCCAAAATTTATTCTGAATATATACCGAACTCTAGTTTGAGAGTGTACCAGAAACAGATGGAGGAATTCTTGGCTGTATTTAACAATTTGCCGATGGACGATGCCGTACGAGCGAGATTTATAGAGGATAATGTTTTTGTATTACATGATGGACCTCCTTATGCCAACGGAGATCTTCATTTAGGACATGCCTTGAATAAGATTTTGAAAGACATTGTTAATAGGTATCAATTATTTCGAGGAAAGTTTGTTATATACCAACCTGGTTGGGATTGTCATGGGTTACCCATTGAATTAAACGTGGTTCGGCAATTTAAAATAGATAAAGCCTCATCGATGCAACTAAGTTCAGATCCAGTGGAGTTAAGGAAAAATGCTTACAAGAGTGCTGTGAAGAATCAAAATCGTCAAATGCAACAATTTACAAAATTTGCCATTATGACGGATTGGGATAAGAGTTACTTGACTCTGCGTCGTGATTATGAAATTAACCAGTTAAGAATCTTTTATCAAATGATGAAATCAGGTTTAATTAAAAGACAAAATAAACCTGTCTTTTGGAGCACAACATCAAAGACTGCTTTGGCAGAAAGTGAGTTAGAGTATGACGAAAATCATATATCTAAATCTGTCTTTGTTAAATTCCCAGTAACTGACTCCTCTCTTCGGCATTTAGTTAATTCACTAAAATTAGACCAAGTAGAATCAATTAATTTATTAATTTGGACAACTACACCATGGACTCTTTTCGCAAATCAAGCAATTTGTTATAACAAGAATTTTAAATATTCTATCCTTCAAAAAAATGATCAAGAAGAATATTTAATCGTGGCCACAAAATTACTATCAGAATTAGAATTCTTATCCGAGTATCAGATTGTTAAGGAAATCTCTGGAGATTTATTAATGGGAATCTGTTATGAAAACAAATTATTAAACGATAATAAACACTATCGTCTATTACATGGTAACCATGTTACCGACTCTTCAGGGACAGGCTTAGTCCATACTGCACCAGGTCATGGATCAGATGACTATCTAATTGGGCTACAACATGGGTTACCAATTTTTTCGCCTGTAGATGAAATGGGTAATTACAAATTATCTGAATTTCCTGACCATTTACGTTCCTTATTGTGCGATCCCAATGATTCACATTGTGGGAGAAATGTACTGGACACGGGGACTACGTCCATTATTATATCAAAGTTGAAGGAATTAAACATACTAGAATTCGAAATGGATTATAAACATTCTTATCCCCACGATTGGAGGTCAAAAAAACCTGTAATAATTCGATCGACCCCTCAATGGTTTGCCAATTTAGAAAGTATAAAAGAATTGTCTTTGAAAAGTTTGGCAAATGTCCAATTTTATCCTCAACGAAGTGTATCAAGGTTATCATCGTTTATCAAAAGTAGAAATGAGTGGTGTATATCAAGACAAAGATCCTGGGGTGTTTTAATCCCATATTTTCAACATAAGACCAATGTAGAAAAAGTATTAATGAACGATGAGACAGTGGAGCATATTATTAAACTTTGCGCTGAAAGTGGTACCGATGAGTGGTTCAAACCGGAATCTGATATTCTCCGTTGGTTACCCAAGAAATATCATTCCATAGCAGGTCAATATAAGAAGGGAAATGATACTATGGATGTATGGTTTGACAGTGGTACATCTTGGAACGTTTTGAAAGATTTCTATGTTAAAGAATTGAACATTAATGAAAGCCAATTACCGAAACCTCTAGCTGATTTGTATTTAGAAGGTTCAGATCAACATAGAGGCTGGTTTCAAAGCTCGTTATTAACAAAAGTGGCTTCTTTAAACAAAGCTGAAGCACCTTTTGGGGCTGTTCTTACTCATGGATTTGTATTAGATGAAAATGGTATTAAGATGTCTAAATCAATAGGTAATATAATTACCCCTCAAGAAGTTATTGAGGGAGATCAATCGAAAAAATTACCCTCGTTGGGAGTAGATGGATTACGATATTTCGTTGCACAATCGGATTACAGTAATGATATCGCTGTTGGCCCTACAGTTATGAGTAGAACAAGTGATTCTTTGAAAAAATTGCGGTTAGCATTTAGATTTCTTCTAAATAATACCTATGATAATGAAGAATTTGTATTGTTACCTTTCAACAAACTGAGAAGAGTTGATCAATATGCTCTACATCAACTACAACAATTAATTAAGGATTGCCAAAAAAATTATGACACTTTTAATTTTGCTAGGGTATTGAGCTCTGTATCGTTTCATGTTAATAATGAATTATCAGCATTTTACTTCGATATTTCGAAGGATTCTCTATATTGTGACACAACGAATGACTTGAAGAGAAGACAAATTCAAACCGTTTTTTTCCACATCATACACACATACTGCGGTATCTTAGCACCTATTTTACCTACACTAATCGAAGAAGTGTGGCAGAATGTTGGCCACGCTTGGTTGTCCAAAAATAATTATTCTGCTGTCCCCACCTATCGCGGCTCTTGGCCAGAGCTAAAATTATCTAAGGCAAACGAAGAAGCCAGCGCCTCTTTCAGAGATATAGAGCTAAAAATCTTGAAAGAGTTTCAAGCCCAATTTAACTCGTGGAATGACAAGTCAATTACTAAATCAACTCAAATGAATGCCAAACTTTACGTCACTTCACTGTCGAATCTACCGGCCGACTCGGATGTGCAAGATATATTGCGAGTAGCCCATTTCAACTATGAATTGACCAAAAACTTAGATATGGTCAAGGGAAAAGAGTTAATTGCTAATGGATTACGAGCTAGATTGTCGATAGAAGTGAGTAAGTTGTCCACTTGTCCAAGGTGTTGGAAAAACACACTTCTGAAAGATGAAAAATTATGCCATAGATGTTACACTGTATTATATGAATAATACGAGCATGAACTATTTCCACTGCCCTGCGCTTTGCATTACATGTGTCAGTATCTAATGTCACACAATGGACTTGTATATATATATGTCAAATTTGTCTATAATAAATGAAAAATCACTTCCCAAGAGTTAAGATGCCCATAATATCTTTATTTGCCATTGAACTGCAATCATTCAAATATTTCATCAAGCCAGTGCTGTGTTGCCTATGCTACGGACAACACACTTGTTTAATATAAATAGATCGATCGTAGCTGGTAAATCGCATTTACAATTACCTTGGGCCCAGACGAGAAGTCTAAAAGTATCAAACGACAAACAAACGAAGATCGATGCTATTATAAACAAATCCAAAACTCTCACAAGACTGAGAAGCAATAAGAGGTTCGGACGGTATTTCGATAACTTAACAGACGCTGGTGCCACATCGACGATCACTAGTTTTATAATTCTACATGAAGTAACAGCGATTGTTCCATTATTTGTTGGTTGGTACCTACTTTATCAAACAGACCTCACTAATGTAATTCCAATTTCACAAACTTTATTAGATCAATGCCTTCAAAGCATTGAAAAATTGGTAGGTAGTGACTATAATGGGTACGACCATAATAAATTGGTGCTAAGTGGTGCAGTTTCTTACTCGATTGTGAAATTGCTTGGTCCAGTAAGGATTTTACTAAGTTTATGGGGTGCTCCATACTGTGGTAAATTTTTTGTGGCATCTTTCAAGAAATTTTCCAACAAGTTACCAAGGCAATTATTCAAAAAATAGTATTGATGACAAATAACTGTATCACTTAGTGGACATATTGATACCATTAGAATCGTCAAACTTGGATTCTCCCAATTTTATATATATTAATTCAAAGTAGACATCACAGCGGAGAGTGTAGTCTTTTCTGTCGGTTGCGCTATAATAACATGCGTAGTATATACATCATTAATAGTACTATATAAACTGCTACTATTACAAATAGCCTTTAGTGCACAGATACGACAAAAACACAAGTTTGAGCTTGTGGTGGCTGAGTAACAATTAATAGTACTTGTTTTGCATTTTGCTTGTCAATACACTAAATAGTGTCTGTGAATTGCGGAGATGAATAATGAAAGAATCTCTAAAATGTATCCCAAACCCACTAATCCGAACAATTCTTCCAGTAATGGGAACAATTTTGCTTCGATGAACCAATCAAGAGATTTGAGGTCTACTCATTTACAAATGCAATCAAATGTATTGCAACAACGAAATACAGCTGGTAAAAAACCTATTGCTGGTACCGTTCATGGGAAATCGCCAATGTTAATGGCTAACAACGATGTGTTCTCCATTGGCCCTTATAAGACTAGAAAAGATAGTATTCGTGTTTCTGTATTAGAGAAATACGAAATTATTGGTTACATAGCTGCTGGAACATACGGGAAGGTTTATAAAGCTAAGAGACGAACGAATATAGGTAAGATTGAACTGCTAGACACGGAACCTAATGGTTCTTGGATGCCTAATAATCACTATGATAAGTTAAGAAGTTTCAATATTATAGATACAAACAAGAATGATTCCAAACTCGCATCAACTTTGAATGCTAATGAACATTTACCAATAAGTCATGATTTTGATAAGATTGAGAAAAATCTAACTAATGAAGGTAGTGACAAGTTGAATAATAATTTGAAGACCTCCCAACTAGCCAATGAAAAGTTAATGAAACGACTCCCGAATGGTTCACAGTTGAAAAATGTTACATCGATAACCAATTCTCATAATGCAACTGAAATTTCAGTCAACTCTAGTGATACTTCAAATAAATCAATACCGTGCTATTATGCCATTAAGAAATTTAAAACAGAAAAGGAAGGTGTAGAACAATTACACTATACTGGTATATCTCAAAGTGCATGTAGGGAAATGGCATTTTGTAGAGAGTTAAACAATAACCACTTGACAAGTTTGATTGAAATATTTTTAGAAAGAAAGAGTATATATATGGTTTACGTGTTTGCTGAACACGATCTGTTACAAATTATTCATTACCATTCGCATCCAAAAAAGAGAATGATTCCACCTCGAATGATTAGATCCATTATGTGGCAGTTGTTAGATGGTGTTTCGTATTTACATCAAAATTGGGTGCTTCACAGGGACTTAAAACCCGCTAATATTATGGTTACTGTAGATGGATGTGTTAAGATCGGTGACCTAGGTTTAGCAAGAAAATTCTCAAATTTGTTACAAACGTTATATACAGGTGATAAAGTGGTAGTCACTATCTGGTACAGAGCTCCTGAGTTGCTATTAGGAGCTCGACATTACTCTCCAGCGATTGATATATGGTCCGTGGGTTGTATATTTGCAGAATTGATTGGTTTACAACCTATCTTCAAAGGCGAAGAGGCAAAAATGGATTCAAAAAAGAGCGTACCTTTCCAACTGAATCAATTGCAGAAAATTCTGGAAGTATTAGGCTCACCATCTTCAAAGGATTGGCCTTATCTATCTAAATTTCCCGAGTATGAACAGTTTGTTAAGTTTCCCAAATATAGAGATAATCTGTCTGCATGGTACCATTCAGCTGGCGGCAGAGATCAACATGCAAAAGATCTTCTTTATAAACTTTTAACATATGATCCGATACGAAGAATTGATGCTATAGATGCGTTGGATCACCCGTATTTCACATATGGTGAACATTCAGTAACTGAAAATATTTTTGAAGGATTAAATTATAAGTATCCTGCAAGAAGAATTCATACGGAGGATAATGACATTATGAACATAGGAGGAACTTCAAACATCCATAAAAATAAAATGCACAACTTACCCCAGCAACAAGGTATAACTAATTCTACAACGTCTGCATTAGGAGGTTTAGGAGTTAATAGAAGGATATTGGCAGCGGCAGCAGCAGCGGCAGCAGCAGTTTCTGGCACCAATGGATCTTTCAGCACAAGGAATTCAGAGCCTTCAAAAAAAAAGAGAAGGTGATGATAATTACTACAAGAGGAGGAATCCTTTTGGAATAATATAAAGGTGGATAACAAAAAATATATAAGACCAATGAAGAATATCCATGCTAAGTGCATTTTGTTTTGTGAACCCATACAATAACAACAATAAATTTGTTGCTACTGCTAGATATGCAAATAGATACAACTATTTTACATTAAAAAAGGATAAATGAATAATGCTGATAAGTACAGGATTTGTAAAATCTCTTAATGTTTGTGTTGATGCTTCTTTCTTCTCTTGGCTGCAATAAAACCTTTCATATCGGAGCCGGCTTTTTCATCCAAGACTTCTTGACTATTTGTATCTGTTTTCTCTTTTTTGTTCTTAGATTCTGTGTCTCCTGATGCTTCCATCTCCTCCGCGGGTCTCTTAGTTCTAGCTTTCCTGATATTTTCTCTTCTTCTTTTCACAACGTTTGCATTTTCAATGGCAAATTCAACACAAAGTCTTCTACTCTTAGTAGCGTCAAAGTCTACAGCTTGTTTCTCTTTCTCTGTAGCACCATCATAAACTTCGTCTTGTGTTACCAGATGGCAATTCATCCATCTTAGCCCCATAAGAGCATGTTTATGGTCTTTATACTCAACAAACCCATAACCTCTACTTCTACCAATGCTAGCTCCCTTCACTTCCATAATTACCTTAGCTTGTCTGACAATACCCAATTTTTTATCTTTCTTCTTGATCTTTGCAATATCATCGTCCGTTAAAAACTTATACTTCTCTTTCGTAGATCTGACAATTTCTTCCTGACTTAGAGGATGCCTTTGCTTTTCTTTGACTTCAGTAGCAAACTGAACAACAGCTTTACGTGCAAGCATCTTTAAGGCCTTGTCGTTCATAGCTCTAGGTAAATTCCTAATAGCCAATCTTGTCAAGGAAAGATGCAAAGTTGGATTCTTTTTTAATTGTTCTACTCTTAACTGATATGACTTATCTCTGATTTCCATATCTTTGGTAGATAATAGTTGAGACATTTTAGAACCAGGTGTAACCTTACCTTCATTAAGTAAGAAAATGTTACGTCTATCACGCTCACCTGGTGCCTTCCCAAGTATCTCTTTTCTCTTGTCAGCATTCCATTCAGCTCTTTTATTAGCTTCATCTCTAGCTACTGTAGGTGTAATCGATAATACTCTTCCTTCATAAACATATTCAGGACGAACATCATCATCTATAAGCAAAGAGGTTGCACCTGCTTTGGGAGCATTATTGACACAAAGATTAAAGGCATTTGAGTCTCTAAATGCTACAAAGGCAGTACCTTTGGCTAGACCAGATGCTTTATCAATAACAGGAAGAGCATATTTGACAGGGCCAAACTTCGAGAAATGTTCTACCAAAGTCTCAGAACTAGCGTCATATGGTACATTACGCACAAAAATGGAAAATTGTTCTTGTTTATTCTTTTGAGAGCGTTTCCTTGAAGTTTCATTTTCCTCGTTAAATTCTCCGTCGTGGTCGCTTTCTTCATCATCGTCACCATTATTATTGTTATTATTATCGTCTTCTCCTTCATGATCATCAAAGTTGTCATTAGATATAGTAGAGTCAGTAGTATCTTCTTTAGCTTCCTTCATATCAGCTGTATCCCTTTTGTTTTGATAATTCTCCCAGCGGTTTTTTTGCACAGCAAAATCAACAGCAACTGGTCTTCCATCAATTTTTAAATCTTTAGTATTTTCTAAAGCCAGTTTACAATTACTGATTTTCTTCATGGTAACGAAAGCAAAACCACGTAATTTACCGTCTCTAGCTCTTGGGATAGTGGCTTCTTCCACGTTACCAAATCTTGTAAAAATTTTCTTCAACTTTTCTGGATCACGACAACTCCAAGGCATATTCCTAATAATCAACTTAGGTTTACCCTTTAACTGCTCGTCTTCATCATCGTTGTCATTTAAATTATTAATATCTTCTTTCTTGTTATCTGATCTATTGCTTGAAAATCTCTCTGGACCCTTTGAGCTGGCGTCTTTTGGATTACGATCTCTTCTTTTGGCAATGTCAACTCTTAATAATTGATTATTCAATTTAGTTTTTCTAGAGCTTCTTAAAGCCTCTTGACAATCGTCTTCAGAAGCAAAGCTGACAAAACCAAAACCTCTCGAACGTTTATTAACATCTTTAACAATAACAGCATGTTTTGTAGGAGCAAAATTGGAAAAATAAGTGCCAAATTCCTCATCTGTAATGTTCATTGGGATAGATCTTACAAAAAGAGTCTTAGTGTCTAACCCATTATCTGACACGGAACGTTCATTTTGTGAGCTTCGAACCGGAGGCTCATTCGTTTCTAAAGCTGGCATTCGTGTAATTGAGTTCTTTACCAATAAGTTACAAATTTAAAAGTCAGAAAAGGAGCGGTGAATAACTGATTACTGCCAAGTAAATGATAGGAATACTAGCATATATATGAAGAGATGCGATGAGCTCATCGAAAATTTTTCAAATCCATCAAAACCAAAAAAATAAAAAAATAAAAAAATAAAAAAAAAAAAAAGAATCAATAACGTGTGCGGGTAGCACATACTGTCTTTTTGACCAAAAAGTCTCTGTCCAGCTGTTCATCAGTTAGAATCGGTTAGTCTCTCTACTTGAGGGAACCAAATCATACACACTGTTGGTAGTAGCCATGTTTCTCCTCTGTGGAAACATCTGTCATCAGTTCAATGTATTTTTTTGCTTGATCTTTATACCCATATGATTGGAGGTATCTAAAAACAACGACGTAGCTAAATGGTGGTTTCTTAGAGGTTAACCACTGATACATTTGTTCAAATTTTTTAGTTTTAATCATGTTTCTAATTCGTATGTGATAATATTTCTTATCTGAGATTTTAAACGTTTTCACAAGATTTCTAACATGTTTCTCTTGATTCAAACTGAGTAATTTATCTAGCGTTTCATCCAAGGTCATTGCGGTAAAATCAGTCGCAAAAGTTGTTGACATTGATTGTTGGAATTGGTACAAATTTCCCTGCCTTTCGAGGAAATGAACATCTTGTCTTACAATATAATCTTTTTTCAAATTCTTTGAATATAGTTGAGTGATCTGGGGTAAGAATGACGATAACGAGTCTTGTCTCTTCCCTTGAGCTATAAGACAATAAGCTAATCCAAGGTAATTGTCTGTCTGTCGATAATAATCAAAGACGAAATCTTGATCGTCTCTTTTGTGATATGTATAGATAGGATTTTCAGATAAATCTAATATCAATAATTTAGCCAATTCGGTAGCAGATACTTCTTGACTGAGTAAAAGAATAGTAGATAAGAGCAAATTTGGGTCCTCTGTTGCGACACTCTCTCTTAGGGCTACAGCATTTTCATTTAATTTCAAAAGAATTGATAATTTTAATTCAGGATCCTTCTCCATTAATGCTAGATTTTTAGCAAGAACAAATCTTCCTTCTAAGTAAGCTTCATTAGCAATGCTTAGCATTTTTGGTTGGCATTCATTAGGAATTTCGTTCATCTGCTTCTTAATTTGTGATAAGAGTGTCATATCATCCACGTCTGAAGATAATTTCATTTTGGTGATGGACCAATTCTCAAAAATCATCGGAATCAAGTCGAATTGCTTTAGGTTTTTAGCCAATTGAATCGATTCCAAGTACTTATGTGATAATAAAAGAAGCTTGATGATTGTTACTAGAGATATCTGTTCAAACTGTTGATATGTGATAAAGATTTTCAAAGCTCGTAGAGCGTTCAATGTCTTAATTAAATCATAGACGGCGGTGAATCTAGTCACATCTAAAGTGTTAAGTGGTAATGAATCCTTACCAAAAGAAATCGCTAACAAAAGTTGTTTTTGAAACATAGGGTCAAACTCATCCTTAGCGGCTTCAAGACATTCGTCTATCCCTTTCAATAGATTAAATTTTTGCAAATTTGTAATAGCCTTTGGTGCATCATCATTTAATAGTAGCCACGAGTCTAATAACATGGCTCCTGGTTCAGTAGATCCAATCTTAAATACGTTATTGGTTTCGTGACCAACTTTTGATATGAAATTAATTTGATTAGTAGTTATTATCTTTATACCATCAATTTCAGGGTATAGATGTAAGATATTCTCAGGATACCAAAACTGAATTGAAGTTCCACCGGGACCATATAGGTTCAATTCATCTTCGAAGGAACAACATATGACATCATCGCCGCACCATTGTATCAACTCGGGTGAATACTCTAAAGTGGACAGCATCAGTTGTTCCCCAACTTGATTAAAGATAGCCAATTCATTAGTCTTATAGCTGTATAACGCCAAAAAGCCGTTCGTAGAGATGGCAAGTCTATGCCATTCTGAATTGGAATATAATCTTACTAATTTTCTTTCTGAGACATCAATCTTGAAAACATGGTAAGGATCCAGCAATATTATTTGCTCATTATTGTAACCCCAATGGTTCTTGTTAATTAATTGGAACCCTTGTTTGTCGTAAATTAAACGTAGAGTATTCTTTCCAATATCAAATTTCCAAATATTTTTGGTTCGTTTCATTATTAGACAACTTCGTTTATAGTCCCAAATAGTATCATCTAAGTCCTCATTGATATTAGTCTTCACCATCTTCAATGGAGTCCAGGATGTAATGACTCTAATGGCAATATCAGTAACGATAATTAACTTCGTGCCATGGATATCAAATTCCAATTTAATTATTACCTCATCACCAATTAATTTCTCTTTGTTAAAGTTGGCTTTAATATGACCGGTGTAGTCACAGATTTCAATAAATTTGGTGGTTTCAATACAAATAAATGCTGTAGAAATGGCAACATTTAATTCCGTTTGAGGCCAATTCAATTCCGTTAGCAACCTGCTACGATAGAAGACATCTTGTAATTTTTCCCAACTAAAACTTGGGTTATTCATCGACAAATTTGAATCCTTGTCGCCCTCAATGTATGAAATACGAAGTTTGGTTTCTGGCGATACGGTTTAAAGATGATTCTTCCAATTGTCGGTAACCCGTTTATATATATATATATATATACATATATAAATCGCATTGATATGGACTGGGATGATTCAAAGAGAAGCTCAGCAAAGCCAATATGGAGCCCACTTCTTATATAACGTTGATTGCTTCTGACGATAGTAAACATGAACTTAGTGAGGAGGCCGCTTTTGTGTCGCCGACTTTAAGAGTCATGATAGAGAACCCTTTCCAAGAACAAGTTACTCGAGTTATTAGTTTGAAAGATTTAAAGCCTGATGTGGTGAAGAAAGTTATAGAATATTTGGAGTATAACTATCAATATAAAGATGCAGATCCATTGGTAGACGAGATACCTGACTTTGATATTCCATCGGAGATGTCTTTAGAGTTGCTACTGGCAGCCGATTACTTGAACATATAACTTTGGAACTATATTATATATATATATGAATGCATTGGGTTGAGAGTTTTATAAAGTGGTCATCTTTTACTTGTCCTACTTAAGCATCTCTGTAAATGGGATGCAAATCGATTTGCTGATATTTCTCTACCACAATGACTACATGCAAAATATTGAGAATACTCTGATTTTTTCGGTTGCTCATGAATGTCTAACAATTTGTTGGGATCGTAATGGTATGGCCTCAGAGTTGGATACTCGCTCTTTAGAATTTGGCATTGAAGAACTTCTTTAGAAACAATGTCTTGAATGATGCTAGACAAAATATTGTTGTATATGTGCGTGACAACTACTTCTACCGTTTCTGTGGTATCTAGTGTCGTCATTCGGTCTGCTTAGTTCTCTCTAGTACCAAGCGTAGAATACTCAAATATGTCATCAAGCTATCGCTCAGCATTGTAATGGCTTAAAGACAAATATATATTAATATATACAAAATATACATACGTGTAATTATTTTAATACTTTCCCATCTACAATCTCTTTACCTTCAATGGGTTTATCCCAAGCCCACATGTTATTGACAAACTCTTTGTCTTGTTCGTTAGATGCGTCTAGCTTCTTATATTCGTAAGATTCCCAATCTGGGGCTACATCGAAGGCAGGAACATGATCTTGGCCCCTTACGAGCACGGCACCAACAATACCGTTGCTGTTATTCTCACCGTAAACAACTAAAGAACCGAACATGTATTTGGTAGAGGCGGATAGTCTATTAAAGAACCCACCAATCAAATTGTTTGACATGAAGGTTAACGTCAACTCTTCGTTATACTTGTAACTAACTTTCCACAGGGACCATTCTTCTTTGTTAAAATGTTCCCAGAACCATGGTAGTGCCACTGATCTGGAATCCTCGTTCGAATACTTACGTTTCCATTCATCAAGGACAAAAGAAGATCTACCTAACAATTCTAAAGGATGTTTTGGTTTCTTTTCAGCTGGTTGCTCTTGTTCTCCTTCTGGTTTAGTCTCTTTTTTAGCGGGTTTTTCTTGTTTTGGCTTCTCCTGCTTGGTCTTAGGCTTACCAGGTGGTCCCAAATGAGCCTCTTTAATGAACTGGAAGTCATTGTACTCATCGATTAAAATTGGCGATTGAATCATTGTCTTAAACCACCTCACAATAGCAGGATGCGTCTTAATCCACTCGTCACCAAACAAGTAATTGAACCCTCTAGTAAAGATGGCCGTAGAGATTAAATCAGCCAAAGTGATATTCTCAGTGACTAAGAATGTATGCGTAGTCAATCTTTCTTCGTATAACTTAACGATTTGATCCACTGCCACCAATGCAGAATCAATGTTCTTCTTATTATAAACACCTCTCCCTAAAGAAGGCCCAAACGCCTCAGCCATCTTGCTGATCAAGTCGCTATTAGCTAAAGAGCTCCATCTAACAACTTGAGCCTTGTCCATGGGCTTATCCCCAAGTAAGACACGTGATACGGATTCATCTCCATGTAATTCAAGCAAATATAGCACAATTGCTAATTGTTCAGTAAGTAAAACACCTCTCTCACTAATAAAAGCAGGAACCTTCCCTAAGGGAAATTTAGCAATGAACTGATCATGGTCCTTCTCAGGTTCCACAATCTTAATGTCTAACCCAAGATACTTCACTAAAGCACGAGGAACAACAGTCCGGGCTCTGAAATTCGAGTACAGCAATCCTTGTGACATTGTCTACAATCTTATCTACTCAGTTCGCTCAAAGGCACGCAAGACACCTCGTCGAAACAAGAACCAAATAGGAAAAGTTACAAGTCATTACCATCAAGGACGTTGCGTCGATTAACCAATTTTCAACAAAGTTTCAAAACGTACAGAATGACGGTCTGGATGACCATGGTACAGAGGTGCCAGTGTTCCAGAAGACGTGCTACTCCAGTGGGATTGAGCATCGTTCCTGTCTTCACTGCAATGGTGTGTGCGTTGTGGTGGCCCAGCGTTCCATGATGAGTTCAAAGTGGAATCGTTGTTGGCTGGCTTATACTTAAGAGTGCCGGCTGCTCTTCGGCCAGCACGCTCATCTCATAGAGTTGTGCAAGAGACGCAATTGTGGACTTCACAGTAACTCTTGGATCCGACCGCGATGCGGTCATGAGGCCTGTTGCCTTATTGGGATTAGAACATGTTTCAAATATTTAACCTCATCGAATTATATAAAAAGAGCCAGTTGTATCGTGAGAGTTGATTCCATTGGCAGAGGATCGTAACTGTTAGCATCAAACGAGGCAACTGGTGGTACCTTCTAAGAGATGCCTGTTGATATGGAGAAAGACGAGAGTGCTGGTGGCGAGTCGGCAACTGTAGAAGGACAACGGGGGTTGGGCAATTCTAAAATTTCTACCACGCCAGCCGATACGACGGATACTATCAGGCAGTCGATGAGTGTCTCTGGAGCCAAAGGCGATGCACCATTGTTTGTCATGTCACGCAAGAACGGTAAGATTGAAGATGTGATGACTCCAACGTCTACGGAGACTTTAGAAACGATGGTGGAGAGTAAACGGGACGACCATGGCAACACGTTGAGACAGAACTCTTTGAAAAGACGCAAGATCCCACCTCCCTTGGGGATTAATGCTGAAAGCTCTGGCCACTCGTCACCCATGTCTCTGTCTTCTGCTGACTCGGGTTCGCATCACTCCAAGAAGAATCCAAACGCAATTTTGAAACCGAGAGTCCAATACATGGGTAAAACACGTTCCAGAGCACACACAAGGACCGTCAACAAACGTACAGGTTATATGCCCTTATCCTCTACGTATCCAACATCAATGCCACTAATGACTTCTACTGGTACAGTGCATCCGCATTTCCACACTCCTATATATACACACCCAACATACCTGCCCACGTTTATGGCCACTCCAGTATACTACCCACCTCCAACATCTCTACCCACCTACCATGAAAACCGTTTATCGAACACTGATATTTCTGACGACGAGGAAGACGAACAAACCCACCTCGCCATTGAATCCGAGGACCCGCTAGCTTCAAAAAGCCCACTGGCGCAAGCAGTATATGGGGATATCAGACTCGGCGACAACAGGTACTCCTTCGAATTCCCAATGAAGTCAGCGGCCATGGACAAGAAAATGTTTTTAAGCATCTGTAACAAAGTTTGGAACGAGACACAAGAACTAGAGGACACGCCCTGAAACACTGGAGAACATCTGCCCCACATCGTCGCTGGGCTTCAAAGCTTCTGGCAGCGCTGGACAATGGCAGTTCTTCATTGATTCGATGCCCTGCACGTGACTTTTTGGCATTTTGGTGAAAATCGTGCAATGAAGTTTTTTATTTTATTTATATAATATTGAAAAGACGTTTCCTATGGACAATGTACTATTTAGAATTGTATGTACAACGTTGTGATCTAGTATTGAATAGAGTACGCGTGTGGCTGCTAACAAAGCTGTTGAGAGTCTCTTAGTGCGCGAAGAGAGAACTGGTCAATTGAGATGTACTCAAAGACGTTACTTTCTTATAAGATACGCAAACACCGGTTTGCCATTATTTTCTTGCCTATTGTTATTATCTTGGGACTGTTATATGTGGTGTTCAGTCAGAAGCAAACAATTTTGGATTTGGGACAGCTGAATGTTAATAACCATATTTGGGCTCATGAGTTGGAAAACACTTGGTATTTCCCGTACACTAGAAGGTTTAAGACGCCTAAATATTCATACAAGAAGAATTACAACTGGTTTTTTAATGATAGAGTTGAGGATGTGATTCCTGAAGGCCACATTGCTCATTACGATCTTAATAAGTTACGTTCCACAGCTGATGCTGCGCTAAACAAAGAACGTGTTTTGATTTTGACACCAATGCAACAGTTCCATGACCAATATTGGAATAATATCTTGCAGTTGAGTTATCCTCGTGAATTGATTGAACTTGGATTCATCACTCCAAGGTCTGCCTCGGGAGATGAAGCTCTGAAGAAATTAGAGGCTGCAATTAAGAAGATACAAAGTGGGAAGAAGAATGAAAGGTTTGCTAAAGTGACTATTTTAAGACAAGATTCAGCAGGGTTTGAAAAGACTATGGAGAAAGATAGACATGAATTAAAAGTTCAAAAAGAAAGACGTGCAGCCATGGCTTTGGCTAGAAATGAACTATTATTCTCTAGTATTGGTCCACAAACCTCATGGGTGTTATGGTTAGACGCAGATATTATAGAAACACCTTCGACTCTAATTCAAGATATGACAGGCCATAATAAACCCGTACTAGCGGCCAATGTATTCCAAAGGTTTATAGATCCAGACACGAAGAAAGATGCTATTAGACCTTATGATTTTAATAATTGGATAGACAGCGACACAGCATTGCAGATGGCTGCTTCAATGCCCGAGGATGAAATTTTGGTAGAGGGCTATGCTGAGCTGGCTACTTACAGAACTTTAATGGCTCAGATCCATGAAGTAAATGGTTCACCAAATTCCATATTAGCATTAGATGGTGTTGGTGGTGGATGTACCCTAGTGAAGGCAGAAGTTCATAGAGACGGTGCCATGTTTCCAACTTTCCCTTTTTACCACTTAATTGAAACTGAAGGTTTTGCCAAGATGGTCAAGAGACTGAACTATGAAGTGTTTGGATTACCAAACTATTTAGTTTATCACATGGAAGAATTCAATGATTGAACATTGTGCAAAAAAAAAATTGAACGATGAATCTCATTTTTCTACTGTATAAATGATGATATATTACTATAGAGATACAGAAAAGATAAATGTATATGAAGTAAAGTTATCTCCGGATTATTTATATACAGGAGGTCTAGTTTTCTTATTCCTCTCTAATCGTACGCAGATCCATTCAATGGCATATTTAACCCCTTCTCCATTTAAAGCACTCACAGGTAACACTCTGCTATCTCTTGCACTTAAATGCTCAGCAATTCTATTAAAAATTTCTTTAATATCTTGCAGTTCCATTCTATCTGGCTTATCCTGTTTATTCGCTAGCATGAGTACGGGAACACCTTCGATCTCATCATCCATCATGATAGATCTTAATGTCTTCTCCCACTCATCTATTCTAGATTGGTCTGCACTATCTACAACAAAAATAATTCCATTAGATTGTGAGTAGTATTCAGACCACATCGATCGTAAAGATTCTTGCCCACCTACATCCCATAATTTTAGTATCTTCCGTTTATCAATTGGTATAGATGCAACATTTTGTCCCACAGTGGGTTGAATCTTATCTAAAGGTCTCGATGACATAGAAAATTCTTTCTTTAAAGTCTCCAAAAAAGTAGTCTTTCCCGCATTATCCAACCCCAGTATTAACACAGAATATTGCTCTTTACGATTCCAACTGTTATACAAACCTTGCGCAAGATGAAACATGATCCAATGAATTTTTAATTTGAATTTAATAACTAATGTATTTGATACGTATTAAGAAGATTAAGTGAATATTCTTTCATATAATAATATTCGTTTGAAATTCATACATTAGCCAATTCAAGCAATCCAGCTAATGGAATGTAACATTAGATAGTGTAGATTCTTATATGAATAGATGTGTTTGTTATTGTTGGAGCTGCTCATCGACATAATTTCTGGTATCTAACAATCAAATTCTAGTATTATAAAATGTTCATCACCAATTATCAAATCGTTTATATTCTCTATTGAGTCCCTATCCTCATTCTTAATAATTTTGGCACCAATCCAGTTCAAATTTCTTAATAACGTTTGTATCATAGCCAATGAATTCTCTCTGTTGATATAGAGTCGTAATCTTTGGCAGTTTTGTAAGCTTCCCATCTCCAGGATTGTTAATAGCCAATCTTTGCAATCTATAGATTTAATTTCTCGGGGTAAGATGACATGCATCATGATGGAATTACATTTGCACCAAATTAAGTCTTTGAAATGTAATGGCAAATACAATAATAAATAAATATCGCCGATGCTTCTCCAAAACTCTGTGGGTCCTACCTTATTATGCGTATTGAACTTAGCCTTAAATTTTGACATCAGATACACTTTTCTAAAGCGATGGAACGTTTCATGGTTTGTTTCAGCTATTAAAAATTGGCATTCTGTTAATAATAGTATGTTCCAATATAATTCAATGAGGCATCGATCTGAGAAATCCATTTCAGAAGGAATGTCACGCATACCAATCCTTGAAGCCATCCTGGTGAAGACCATACACATGGGTCGTAGGCTGAGGTACCCTTTCGGTGGAACTTTTGATTAGACTGGATATAGGGAAACTCAAGGAAATTGCTTCAATATTTGGGTTGTCAATAGTCAACAGGTACGAACTATCAGACAGCAACGAGACGACTTCATCTTGTTTCTGTTTGAGTACTGCTCCAGACATGTGTTTGTGGGTGCTATGTTTGTGTGTGTGTGTGTGTGCAAACGTGCAATTTCGTAGCCTAGGCAAATTATTGTGAATACATTTATATATATATGTGTATATATGTGTATATATGTATGTATATTTATGTATGTGCGTGTGTAAGTTACTGTACTGAATAATCTACTGTTTTGTCAAAAGTTCTGGTTCGATGGCTTACAAGCGGGCATCGTCGAATATGGGTAATGAATCCTCTGAAGAATCCAAGGACCAAGACCGCGGACGTGTCATATAATCTTCCTCTGAAGAAGTTACTGAATTCTTGCGTAATGATGTAGAAGGCGGATCCATCCATGGATTCTCCCCATTGATTCCTTGTCGGAAGAACAAATTATTTGTAGATATGAACTCATCCTCTGTGGACACTGGCGATGACACGACGTGAGCATTGGCACACCGCTTACCGAACTTGCAGGTACCCATTTGGAAATACTTGCAAGGTCGAGTGTTAGCTTGCTGATAATCTAGCGAATGACTGAATGGACACGAACTTCCTGCGGAACAGTTCCCATTCTTGAAGAATTTGCAAGGAACGTGACTGTAGTTTTTAGCTGTTTGCGCTTGAGATTTTGTGATTTGTAAATGTTTCTCAATGAGTTTCCTCTGCTGAGGTGAAAACTTATTGCCATTCATTTTGCACAATACTTTGCACTTGCTATTTTGCAAAGAGGGCCATTAGATAAGACAGACGTCTTCTTAGATTTATTGACATCTAGTGATAAATCCACTTATATAAAGGATCTAACAAATGAAGAAGCTCATTAGTGGGATCCTTTAAAAAAAAAGGACATCAAATCTGCCACGAACCTTCATACATTTTGAACTAATCATACGTTGAGTTCCTCTCGCTTACGAGAATGTGAGCCTCAGCCGTTCGGATACCGTTCGTTGAAGGCCCTTTGCCAAGCTTTTAAGGCTAGGGTTGTCTGGCGCACAAAATTAGGGCTTGAATGTTGAAAAAAGTAAAATTGGTCAGAGGATTACAAACAAAATCCATAGACCAGCTTGCCATTAGCAGTTGGAAGACAAGCATTAAGACACACACACACGGCGGTATGAGTGAGAACAACAGATATTACCGTCCCCACCGCGGGAACCAACAGTACTATGGGGCTTATCGCGGCCACAACCGATACAACCAGTACCAAAGAGGTCATTACCAGAGCGCAAGACAGTACAACAACGGCAGATACGGAGGGTATCAACAGAACTATTACAATGGATCGTACGGGTACGATACAAGCTACCAGCCCAGCGAGCAGCAGGCGTACCAGCACTATCCACGAGAAACAGACACAAGCGTGGATTATACTAGAACCGCACAAGCCACGCAGGCAAATGTAGAGACACTCCACTCACAGCACGAAGAACGTGTAAGAAAACTGCCCACGATTTTGCAAAACGAGTCTCCGTTCCTATATTTAACTCAAATGAATAAATTGCAAGACCCTGATGTGAGCAAGACGTTGAGAGAATCCGACACAATCGATGAGCTCTTGGAGAAAAACAGAGTCACGCTGATGAATTCCGAATTTGAAATGGCGTTCATGTCCACCCAATACGAGAGAGATTCTCTAAACGTACAATTAACACAGGAAAATCTGGATTCACTACTATTATCACTGTGAATGAGGCCACATTACGCAACAGCAACAGCAACGCAACAGCAGCACTGATACCCTCGCATCGGGTTCTGGGCATTTGCACTCCCACCAACAAAACCCCGCCACAAAGCCCTAGGGCGCGCCGCTCCCTCTCGAGGCGGGTTGAAAGCAGGGCTTGGCAGCCTTCCGCGGGTTTAACACTGTGCGCAATACGTAACGACGAGCACTGATAAGAAAAAACGCGGGAACAGAGGCTTAGAATCGACGCGTCTTCTTTTATTGTCAATACATGTATTTTTGGTTTTTCAACTAGCATTTGACGAAAACAAGCAGTTTGAAAAATTTTAATATACTGTATATAAGCGGTCAGGGATTATCGATAATATATAAACCCCCTCCCCCACATATATATGATAATTTTTTTTTTGGTTAACAGTATCGTTAGAGTTATAGTTTGTTATTGATTTATTTGTTGTGGCATTAGTCGATTGTGGTACATCCATTTTAATCGTAGTAAGTTTGTACCTCCTATTACTATAAGTTTGCTTTGTGTTTATTGTTTGCTTTGTGTTTATTGTTTGCTTTGTATTTATTGTTTGCATTGAATATTGATTTATTTGGACGATGAAACGAGAATTAAAGATTTTATTGCTCGGGAATTTATCCTTGGTTGTGTTTATTTTATATTATACGTTTGATTTGCATATGCTCTGTCTTGATGATACTTTAGAGGACGCTTTCTTGGCTCCTGAGCTGGAGCCCATCTCTGCCAGCGAGCCACTGCTGATTCCTAAAATCATTCATCAAACTTATAAGACTGAGAAGATTCCGGAGCATTGGGTTGAGGGACAACAGAAATGTAAAGATCTGCACCCAGATTATAAATATATCCTTTGGACGGACCAGATGGCCGAAGACTTCATAAAGGAGAAATTCAGTTGGTTTTTGCCAACTTTCCAGAAGTATCCTCATAACATTCAGAGAGCTGATGCCATCAGGTATTTTGTTTTGTTGACATACGGTGGTGTTTATATTGACTTAGACGATGCTTGTGAGAGAAGACTGGATCCATTGCTGAAGTTCCCCGCTTTTCTAAGGAAAACTAACCCTCTCGGTGTGTCGAATGATGTTATGGGTACTATCCCAAACCATCCTTTCTTTTTAAGGGTGATCAACTCTCTAGAACATTATAATAAAAATTGGTTTGCGCCATACTTGTCCATTATGGCCTCTACCGGACCGATGTTTATAAGTGTCGTTTGGAAACAGTATAAGAGATGGGAGAAATTTCGTGGGTTGAAAATCCCAAGCCACGCAATTAAAATCTTGCAACCTGCAGATTATAAGTCTCACGAAAATTCGTTTTTTTCAATTTCAAAAGGTTCTTCATGGCACATGGATGATGCAGATTTTATTAAATCGTTTGCTACTCACATCCTATCGTGCGTAGTGGCAGGGTTTGTTCTTGGATTCTTCATCTTATATTTCGAATACTGGCTTTACTGCTGGCTGTGCTCCCCAAACAAGCTTTCTGCATTTAGAATATGGAGCAATAAAAAGAATCAAAATAACAATAAAAGATTGAGAAAGGATTCTAATAATTTGACTTTCTACAAACAGTTAATGGATCTGGAGAGACAGACAAACATTAATGCAGTTTTCTAACTGACGAAAAAAGAATGAACTTTATTATATATTATTATTTCGAGATTCCGTTTTCTTCTGAATCTCAATATCGCATTCGGGGGTTTCACTAATAATCCCCTCCATTTTTAGCATATTTTTTAATGACTTATTTTTGTTTTATACGTCAAAATATAACGTTGTAATTTAAAAAAAATCCATACTTGTCATTCAAGCTGCGATTCAGTCGATCATTAATGGTCCAGGTCTTGTTTGCTGCTCTGATCAAAACTTCATCACTCGATACGCCATGCAAACGTTGCACGGTTTCTGTGTTGAGCCTCAGATGTTGTTTTTATTTAAAGAAAAAGCAAATAAACAGAGGTAAACCTAAATCAATATCCTTTAATACGAGCCGCTGCAGACAAAAGCAGCCGTAGTGAACGCGGCTAGTAGTGTGCTGCTCCATCGATCCGATTTTTGATTAATTCCCTTGCTATACCTATTTGGGCTTCTGTCACAAAGAAGCCCCGGGCAGCCATATCAAATGTGTCCGATATGTATTTCTTTTTTCGCTATTAGCTTTTTCTCGGACTAACTGTATCAGCCGAGTGCAGAATCGGCTGATACAGTTTTCTAGAAAAGTGGCTACGAATCATAACATTACTCCAATTACGTTCGTATTATGTTCTCACTGGTCGGCTCTTATTGGCATATCAATAGAAATCTGCTTTCTTATAGTGTGTTAATACCACTTATACATACTCTTTGAACCGCTTATCGCAATTAAATCACTCATTGCGATATTTTGAAATGATGACTGTCATTGATAATGATGATCTGTAGTGGCAACCAGTGTAAAACTGCTTAAGAGCCGAAATACTTGTAGATTAAGCACACAGATGATAAGATTTAATCCAAGTTCCAATTAATATATAAACCTGTCGAACTTCTCATAAACTTGATTGTGCGAAACCATTCTCTTTCGATTAAATGATTAACTTAATTACAATACTATAACATCAAAAGAGTAAACATTATTGGTTATGACTGCTAGTGAGCTCAAATCGATGGGTAAAGATTCAATAGATTCGTCTGCTGAATCTTTACACTCATATGAAAAAGAAATATCGACTACATCAAATGAAGATGTAGAAGGTTTAAATGTTACCAGTCAATTGAATAAGCAATTGAGCAAAATCCTTTCCAATGATGAGGGCATTCAAAAATTAGAATCCTTAGGAAGAGTGATGTCCACGAAGACTAAGAAACAAATGGATCGTTTTGAAATTAATACTAGCGATGATGAGAATTTAGATTTCGATTTGAAAAAATTGCTACACTATTTAAGAACTACACAATTAGAACAAGGTATTGAACCGGGTGACTCTGGTGTGGCTTTTAAGAATCTAACGTGTGTTGGTGTAGATGCTTCTGCAGCATTTGGACCTTCAGTGGAAGAATTACTAAGGAATATTTGGAAGGGGCCAGTAAACTTAGCACGCAGATTAGTTGGTAAATCACCAAATGTTCCATTAAGAAATATCATTCAGAATTGTACAGGTGTAGTAGAGTCTGGTGAAATGTTATTTGTTGTAGGAAGACCTGGTGCTGGGTGCTCTACTCTTTTAAAATCTCTTTCTGGTGAGATAGAAAATTTTGTAGAAGTCTCTGGTGATATTTGTTACGATGGGCTAGATCAAAAAGAGATGATGCAAAAATATAAAGGTTATGTCATCTATTGTCCAGAGTTAGATTTCCACTTCCCTAAGATTACAGTGAAAGAAACAATTGATTTTGCTTTGAAATGTAAGACACCAAAAATGAGAATTGATGGAATGACACGGAAACAATATGTAGACAACATCAGAGATTTATGGTGTACAGTGTTTGGGTTAAGACACACTTATGCTACAAAAGTGGGTAACGATTTTGTTAGAGGTGTTTCTGGTGGTGAAAGAAAACGTGTCTCTTTAGTAGAAGCTCAAGCTATGAGTGCTTCTATCTATTCATGGGATAACGCTACTAGAGGTCTAGATGCTTCTACCGCTTTAGAATTTGCTCAAGCTATTAGAACTGCAACCAATATGATGAACAACTCTGCTATTGTAGCCATCTACCAAGCAGGTGAAAATATTTATGAACTATTTGATAAAGTTACTGTACTATACAATGGGAGACAAATATATTTTGGACCCAGTACTGAAGCGGTAAAATATTTTGAAAATATGGGGTGGATTAAACCTAACAGAATGACCTCAGCAGAATTCTTAACCTCTGTAACAGTAGATTATGAGAATAGAACTCTTGATATTAAACCTGGTTATGAAAGAGATATTCCAAAATCTGGTGCTGAATTTGAAGAATATTGGTTAAGATCTCAAGATTATCAAAATTTATTACTTGACTACGACCGTTATAAACAAAGACACTCCCCAGAAGAAACCAGAGATAGATTACAATTAGCCAAACATCAAAGACTGCAGAAGGGACAAAGAGAATCATCTCAATTCATTGTGAACTATTGGTCACAGGTGTACTATTGTATGATCCGTGGGTTCCAAAGAGTGAAAGGTGATTCAACATACACAAAGGTTTACCTTTCCTCGTTTTTAATTAAAGGTCTGGTAGTTGGTTCTATGTTCCATAGGATCGACCCTAGAGACCAATCGACAACTGTAGGTGCTTACTCGCGTGGTGGTCTATTGTTCTACGTCCTACTGTTTGCCTCTGTTACTTCATTAGCTGAAATCGGTAACTCATTTGCTACTAGACCGATTGTGGTGAAGCATAAGTCATACTCTATGTATCATATTTCTGCTGAAGCATTACAAGAAATTATCACCGAACTTCCCGTTAAACTAACCGCCATTCTAATTTTGTCATTAGTAGCTTATTGGATCCCTGTATTAAAATTTGAAGCAGGTGCTTTCTTCCAATTTTTACTATACTTAATAACGATCCAGCAATGTACTTCATTTATCTTTAAGCTTGTAGCCAATAGTACTAAAAATGCTGTTGATGCTCATTGTATCGGTGGGTTAGCAATTTTAATATTGAGTATCTACACAGGGTTTGTGTTACCTCTGGGCGAAATGCATCATTGGATTAAATGGATTCACTGGATTAACCCATTAACCTATGCTTATGAAAGTTTAATTTCCACAGAGTTCCACGGAAGAGAAATGGCATGTAGTAGCTTAGTACCAAGTGGACCAGGCTATGAAAATGTTTCCATTTTGAACCAAGTTTGTAATGCGGCAGGAGCTGTCAAAGGCCAATTTTATGTTAGTGGAGATGCTTATATTAAAGACCATTACAACTTTTTTTATAAGCATGCATGGAGAAACTGGGGTATTAATGTGGTCTGGACTTTTGGTTATATTGTTGCTAACGTCTGCTTGTCTGAATTTTTGAGACCTGTCCAAAGCGGAGGTGACCTTTTATTGTACAAGAGAGGGCATTTACCAAATTTTGGTACTGAAAATGCAGATGCAAAGATTGCTTCAAGAGATGAGATGATGCATGCTTTGAATGGTCCTGATGTTGACCTTGGTAAAGTTATTGCTGAAAAAGATGTTTTTAGTTGGAACCACCTTAACTATACGATTCCTTACGATGGTGCCACCAGGCAACTTCTGTCCGATGTCTTCGGATACTGTCGTCCCGGAACTTTAACTGCTCTTATGGGTGAATCAGGTGCTGGTAAAACTACTTTATTGAATGTTTTAGCTCAAAGAATTAATGTTGGTGTTATCACCGGTGATATGTTTGTTAATGGTAAAGATTTACCTGCTTCTTTTAACAGATCATGTGGTTACGTTGCTCAAGCTGATAACCATATGGCTGAATTATCTGTAAGAGAATCTCTAAGATTTGCCGCCGAATTGAGACAACCTAAATCTGTCCCATTACAGGAGAAATATGATTACGTGGAAAAGATAATCAACCTGTTGGGTATGCAAAACTATGCAGAAGCTTTAGTTGGTAAAACCGGAAGAGGTTTAAATGTTGAACAAAGAAAGAAATTGTCTATTGGGGTTGAATTAGTTGCTAAACCATCGTTGTTACTATTCTTAGACGAACCAACATCTGGATTAGATTCTCAGTCCGCTTGGTCTATTGTTCAATTTTTAAGGGCTTTGGTTGATTCAGGTCAATCCATTCTATGTACCATTCATCAACCCTCTGCTACTCTTTTTGAACAATTTGATAGACTATTATTATTGAAAAAAGGTGGGAAGATGGTTTACTTTGGTGACATCGGTGAGAATTCCAGATCTTTATTAAACTACTTTGAACGTCAATCCGGTGTACCTTGCGGGATTTCCGAAAATCCTGCTGAATATATTTTGAACTGTATCGGTGCAGGTGCTACAGCTGCTGTCCATGAAGATTGGCATGACTTATGGCTTAAGTCCCCTGAATGCGCTGCTGAAAGGGCTGAAGTTGAAAGACTTCATCGTGAGTTACCTTCCAAACCCTCCAGCCTTGTTGGGAATTCTGAATTGGATGAAAAATTTGCTGCTTCCTTTTGGACTCAAATGAAATGTGTTTTGAGAAGAACCAATTTACAATTCTGGAGATCTCCAGTTTACATTAGAGCTAAATTCATAGAATGTGCTTCTTGTGCACTATTTATTGGTTTGTCGTATATTGCTGTTAACCATACAATTGGTGGAGCTATCGAAGCATTTTCTTCTATTTTCATGTTACTAGTTATTGCATTAGCTATGATTAACCAACTTCATGTTTTTGCATATGACAGTAGAGAGTTGTATGAGGTGAGGGAAGCTGCTTCGAACACATTTCATTGGAGTGTCCTTTTATTAAGTCATTGTTCTGTCGAATTGATGTGGACAATGTTATGTCAATTCCTGTGTTTCATTGGGTACTACTGGCCATCCGGTTTTAATGGCAGTGCCTCTCACGCCGGCTATTTCTTCTTTTTCTATGTTTTAATCTTCCCAATATATTTTGTCACATATGGGCTATGGATTTTGTATTTGGCACCCGATGTTCCATCTGCTTCTATGATCAACTCGAACTTATTTGCTGCTATGTTATTATTCTGTGGTATTTTACAACCTGTTGGGTTCTTCCCAAGATTTTGGATTTTCATGTACAGAGCATCGCCTTTGACTTATGTAGTTCAATCTTTGGTGGCACCTCTAGTGTACGGTAAAAAAGTGAAATGTGCACCATCAGAATTTAACATTATGGATCCACCTTCCGGACAAACTTGCGGTCAATATTTACAGTCATTTGTTTCGAATAACACCGGTTATTTGGAAAATCCAAATGCTGTTGCCAATTGTCAATATTGTCCATACACATACCAAGAACAAGTTGTTGCTCAATATGATGTGAAATGGAGCTACAGATGGAGAAACTTTGGTTTAATGTGGGCTTACATTTGTTTCAACGTTTTCGCCATGCTCTCATGTTACTATTTGATGAGAGTGAAACATTGGAATATCAAAAGCATTTTAGATTTCAAGAAATGGTTCAATGGACCAAGAAAAGAAAGACACGAAAAGGATACTACTATCTTTGCTAAACATTCTGACGATGAAGAAAATGTAAAGCGCAAGAATAAAAAATGATAGAAAATTGGCTTGCTTTTGCTTGAACAAGTCGTTTAAATTAAGAAATTATAAATAATCTATATCAATAATATAATAATATTTTTCATTAAAATGAATTCGTCTTATTTGTGCCATTGATTAATTCGTTACTACATTATTTTAGTCTTCTTGCAAGCTGTGAATAAAAATCGTATAGCTTTCGCCAACAAATCAATAGATGGTTATGTAAGAACTGGGCTAGTCTACTATTATTACAATTCGTTCTAAAGATCAGCTCGTTCCATGCACTAAGCTTATAATAAATCGTCATAGATAAACGTTCTTGACTCTTTTGATACCATGATCTTTTTCAACATATATGCACTATATGGGTGTCAAATGGAGCGGAGTGTGTAAATGGAAGAACTACTATTTGCATGACTAAAGGCACAAGAACACATTCGATTCATTCTATCTCCTTAATGGGCTCTTGTTCGTTTATTAATACATCTTCTTTCTCTAAGAAATCGGCCAGCTCACCGGATGAAGCCATATTCTTGATAATATCACAGCCACCAACGAACTCATTGTTCACATACAGTTGAGGAATCGTTGGCCAATCAGAAAACTCTTTAATGGCATCCCGTAACTCAGGGTCTTCTAAGACGTTATAAGCTGCAAATTTCGCAGGATCCACACCTTGTTGGCCTAATATCCCAATCGTTGCTTTGGAAAACCCACATTGCGGGAACTCTGGTGTTCCTTTCATAAATAGAACCACTGGCGCGGAGCTAATCGCATCTTCAATAGCTGTCCGAATCTCAGTGGACATAAATGCTTTTAAGGCCGGCCTATACAAGAGATTAGTGCTAGTTTTCAGCATATGGCAACTTTTATGTTTAAGTATCGAGGAGAGCATGGTTATAGTGGTATATAAAGGTGTTTATAGAATATTTGCCTTGATAATGACTATGTTGATAATTGCTATTCATTAGTAATCATTTTTATTATTATAATATGTGAACTATACTGAAAAAACTAGAATACAAGTACATAAATAGTCAGGTGTTGTAATCAGAGAAACGTAATGCTTTGTAAATCTTTCATTCCTAATATCAAGTAATCCTGGTTGGTTTTTTAGTTTTCTTTGAAGATCCAATTAATGACATTCTGTTTAATTTATGCAAACTTCTTACGCTATAAAAATACAATCCTATAGTGGATAACAACCCTAACGTCACTACTATCGCAAAGCCATAATCTCCCTCTTCGATAAAATTCTCTAGATTCATACCATACACTGAACCTGCAAATATGGCACCTCCTAGGGATAACATCCCAATACTAAATTTTATCCCTAATAGCATCAGCTGGTTCCTATGAGAATCCAGTACGATGTTAATAATCTCTTCAGTAGTCTTCACATTCGCTATGGCATTCTCTGATATCTGTACAATTTCATCAACTTGATTATGGTAAGTTTCTAGTAACATTTCAATCTCCATGTGATCGCCGTGTCGGTCGACACCCATGGACTTATTGGTGATGTACATGTCACAAAGGATATCATCTCTCTCCAGTAAATCGTCTATCAATTGTCTCATTAAACACACTTTTTTGTGGAACGTGCTCAGTCTCTTGTTCTCAACCAGTAATGCTCTCAATTTATCTCGTGTAATCCCATACTCTAAATCTGTTAGCGCAGTTTCTGAAACTCCTAGTAGAACATTCATTTCACTAGTTAAATTCGTAATCGCAGAGATAAATATAGCTTCTAAAGCTCGAAACTCATATGGTAATATATCTGTCTCAATCTTATCTTGCTTCAATTTTTTCCTTAAATCGTTATGGAAAGAAGTGGTCGTCATGGAGTTCAAAAGTACTCCTGTTCCCGTAGATTCGAAGACGATAACAGAATCCGGCTTGATTAATGCCTTGTATGCTAGTACACTAATTAATATACCGTTCTTTCTCACCATTAAACTAGGAACCAAATCGTTAACTTTAGATTTTTCAATCTTTCTTAAATCTCGTGGTAAAAGTTCATGAATCGTGACTAACTCTTCTCTCTTCATCTGTTTAGGAGGTGTCCCAAAATTCCCGTACTTGTCAAAGATTGTACATCGTATCGTCCCTGAATTATAGCCATACAAAGCGTTATTCCTTTGAGTCAAATTTTTCTGTAATAACAACGTAGCAGTAGAATTCATTGAACTGGATAATCTAGCAAATGGAGTCCTTCTTAATTGAATCATAACATGTTGAACCCACATTATCTAAAGTTCTGTAATCAATTCAGATAGCCATTTTTTCCAACCCTACTATCAATCGTGTATCACCTTGAATGTTTTGCTTATGCTGAATCAGCAGTTAAAACTGTGATGGCTTTAGAATATTTTGTTTATTATTGCTATATTTTTTGTTATATATTAGCAGTTAAAGAATATTTAAAAGACAAAAATTATTGAGACATAGCAACTGGGGACCTTCAAGTTTCATCAAAAAGTCCCATGCATAAAATGCAATATAAAGAGTTGTGAAAAAAAAAACAGTTTGGGGGTCGTTATAACTTGATTCTAATGGCTTTCACTTCAGTGTAACAATCGTAAACTTCTTTCCCCATTTCTCTACCATAGCCTGATTGCTTTACACCACCAAATGGAACTCTTGAATCGAAATCGTTGTAGGTGTTGATCCAGACAGTGCCTGCTTTCAATCTTTTGGCTACAGATAAAGCTGTACTTAAATTTTCTGTTTCAATCCCAGCACCTAATCCAAATTCAGAGTCATTAGCAAGAGCAACGACTTCATCGACAGTCTTAAATTTGGAAATTGACACCACAGGTCCAAATATTTCTTCTTTCACGATTCTGAAATCTTCTTGGACATCATAAAATACCGTGGGTTCAATGAAATAGCCTTTTCTATTTAATTTATGCCCACCGGTTAAGATCTTAGCACCTTCTTCTATTCCAACTTTGATATAATCCAAAATAGTATCAAATTGTTGCTTATTTGTAATAGCACCTTGGAAATTTTTGTCATCGAAGGGATCTCCAACTGTAAGTTTTGTCTCTACGTATTCTTTAAACGCTTTTAAAAGCTTATCATAGATACCTTCTTGAACATAAACTCTTGAACCCGAAGAGCAAATTTGTCCAGCATTTTTAAAGATGCCTGACACCAGGTTCTCCACGGTTTTATTGATATCAGCATCATCAAACACTAAATGAGCAGATTTACCACCCAGTTCCAAAGTGATTTTCTTTAGATTGGCCTTTGAAGCCTTGACTGCAATATCTTTACCAATTCCAGTTGACCCTGTAAAAGCCACTTTTCTTATCCTTGGATGTTCTGTGATGGCATTCCCCATGGAGCCACCTGGTCCAGGAATAATATTGACAGTTCCCGGTGGGAAATTCAACTGTTTTACTAGACTAGCAAAGAAAAGTGCATTCAATGGTGTAACGGATGCAGGCTTCAAAATAACAACATTTCCCATTGCCAATGCTGGAGCAATTTTCCAAGTTAACATCATTAATGGGAAATTCCAAGGAATGATCTGACCACATACACCAATGGGTTCTTTGATAGTAAAATTCAAATAACCATCCCCAGTTTGAATGGTCCTACCATCGATCTTATCCGCATAAGCAGCGGCATCTCTAAAACAATTAATACTTAATTGTACATCACCACGAGACAGGGCTAAAGCTTTCCCATTATCTAGAGTTTCAATAGAAGCCATGGTCTCTAAGTTCTCCTCCATTAAATCAGCCAATTTGTTTAACAAGCGAGCTCTAACTTTTGGGTCCTGGGTAGCCCAATCAGTGTCAAAGAAAGCGTGTTCGGCAACCTCTACAGCGTAATCGATGTCATCTTTAGAGCCAGAATAGACGTCCAAAATTTTCTCCTCTGTGGATGGATTAATAACCGCAGTTTTCGCACCATTAGTAGGCACAACAAACTCATTATTAATAAACAGCCCAACTGGTTGTTCATACTCGATACCGTTAGGTAATGAGATTTTCACAGGTGGTGCAACCTCGTAAGTACGCATCTTAGTAATATTCTTGTTTGGTTTTATTGTAATTGTAATTGTAATTGTAATAATTATCACATCTCATATGACAAGGACGAAAGGGTCAACCACTCGATGGTCCCAATGTAACTTAATAGCAAAGCTAGCTATTTATATATTGATTTCAAATATTGCTTCATGACCCCGCAAACTAGTAAATCTATCAAATCCAATGAAGATTTCGATTATCCCATAAAAACATACTTTAAGGAGCAATTGAATGAACATTACAATTGCCAATCTTCAAATACCATAACACTCAATAACGTCTCGACGTCCCTGTATTACGTGATAGCGTATTACTACGGCCTCAGATCTGGGATTGGAAATCCGGGGCAGTGGGAGTTGTCACGGCAACACAGAAGGTACCATCGTCACGTAAGCAGCGCGAGCACAGCCGTGCGTTCCAGCTCACAATAAAGATGGAGTGCACTGTTTTGGCGGACAAACCCTTTAAGCTCTCGAGCGTGACTAAAATGCATTTTTATGTAAGCGCGCTGGTAGCGCCGTTTTTCCGGACGCGGCGACCCCGCAGACATGTTACTGCACAATGAGAAACCGGTTTATCGATAATAGTACGGTATTGTAACTGGTTAAAGAACAAGCTGTGAAAGCATCTTCAGTAAGTAAATCGGTATTCTGTTGTGGTACTGCTATTTGTGTCCATTACTAAGCCCCCCCCCCGTCAAGAGATTTTTGAATAGTTCAAACAAAAAGGTGATGTTTAATGGCGGAGGACTTGTGGGTTTCTGTTAGGTTTTGGATGGTTCGAGGCGATTGACGGTTCTGCTTCAATCCTTTCACACGTTTATGGTGGGTTTTCCGTTCTACAAAATCCTGTTGCCTGCTTAATAGCAATGCAGCTATAACGTGACCGAATCTGATGCGCTCATTACTGGCGAAATATACGTGTGTACCATCAGCCCGCACCACCTAAAATGGACAGCTACAGGAGGAATTCGACCTAAGAAAGGTGCTCTGCGGCTATGTGCGTTTGCACATATATGGATTATGAAGCAGTCACGTGGTGTCACTTTCGACGTCTAGTGTGTAACTGGAAAATTTTATGATATGTTTGCGTTTTTGTGTCTACAATTGCAAATCTACACAGTAATTGTACATTGATATTTGTGGTCATTGGTTGCTAATCAAAAACACAAACTCTACACTGTGATACAAATTGAGTTGTTTGAGTTCTTGGGATGTTGAAAGAGAATTCTTGGGAAGAATTGCTTCCTTTGTTGGAGCGCAATTGCTTTGATTCTTTAACATCTGTAAGAATACCATTTCTGAAAAAACTTCACAATCTTGTTCCTAGCAAAGAATTGGAAACCTCGTCGTTGGATATTCTTAGTTCGGTGTTGCTGAGAACTTATTTGATTTATTCGGATACTGAATCTAAAAAACTGGTTTTACAAATTTTCAATGACATTTTGAAACAAGAACCTAAATTATTATCCAATTTCCATCGATTTATTGTGAATGAAGTGTCGAAAAGGATAGGAACGAAGCCTATTGTAGATTATTTGAATTTACTAGAGTACGTCCATTTTTCGTTGGAATTCATTTGTCATGACAGCTCATTAATTGGAGAATATATGGCGGAAATTTTAGAAACCCATGTCTATATTACTGCATCCATTGAAATGTGTATTGAAAGCGGCTATGAAAGCACAAGTTTCATGGCAACAAAACATAATCAACATAGATTAAGGGTCCTGAAAAGTTTAGAGAGGACAACTACCAAGATCTTAGCGAAATGCTTCCAAAAGGATAAGCAAAATTCAAAACAGATCTTAGATTCCATTATTGAATTTTTGTTAAATTCAACATTAAAATTGAAACTCCCCATTGCAGGTGTTTGTGTTCTACTAGGGTCATTATCTCACGTAAGTCAACAATTACTTGCCACTCAACCATTAATTAATGACAATTTACAAAATAAAAAAATTGAATTAGTGGATTTATTGTCAAAAGAAATCTTACTAGGGAAAAATGTTCCATCTATTCCATTTTTAAGTTTTGTGTTAACTTCATTTTGTCACGATTTTATTAATGAAAAGTTATTCAAAGATGTCATCGTTCCAACTTTGGAGAAATCAGTCCTAAGGTCTGCAGAAACTGGATTTTCATTAGCAACGTTTTTTTTTAGTAACGTAAATGGAAGTGAAATTAATTTATTAAATTTATTCATCTCTTCCAAATTATTATCACAATTTTTCAGTTCACTGAAGAGTACAAAAAATCCAACAAAAATGGCAGCTCTAAATTTTGCAACCGAATTAATGAAATCATTCAAGTACACTACGGATTCGGATTCGGATTTATTAAAATTTGTCGAAGAATTATTTAAGAATCTAAAGCTAAACATTAACGCTGAGTATAAGATAATGGTCTCTGAAGTGTTACTTTGTCTACCAGCCTTGTCTAAAGATATCTCTTTAAAGATTTGTGAAACCCTTTCCACATACTTGAGTAAAGAAACTAATGAAAATGCCTTAGCACAAATGAGTGACGCCTTCTTTGTCCATTATTTGAGTCTATATCCTAAGAGCGATGAATTTGATAAATTAATAAATAATGGATTTGAAGATAAAAAACCTAACTTAAGAAAATGCTGGCTCGTTAAATATATGAAACATTATAATCCAAAGGTTAATGAAGTTAATGATAAATTTCATAACGATTGTTTAGAATTTTTAAAAGAATCCCTAGGAAACCATACCACTATAGATCATACCAGCGCATTAGCATGTATGATCTATACAAACAATATTTACCTTTCACAAAATGATTTACTAAAGGAAAAACTTAATCAACTCATAATTACTTTACCTCTTTATGGAACGGCTTTAATGGAAACTAGTCTTTCAATTACCTTGAGTTCGGAGGACCGTTTAAGAGCTATCACTGAAGTTAGTACCGCTTATAGAAACAATCCTAGTTTGGTAGGAACTTCGGTATTACAAGCTTTAGAGAAAGAAGTTGAAGGACAAAAATCTGAAGATGCAGATGCAAAACAAATCTCTTACCGTTACATAAATCCTTTATTCAATGCCATCTCTCAAGATATTCCTCAAAATGATATTTCAGAAAATAACGCCATCTGCTCTTTGGTTGTCTCGCAGTATCCTAGTTTCAGATTGAAAAATGGATGGGCAGGTTTGGTTTTATCTTCTAAACTAGATCCCTCTAAACTTATTGCCAAACACTCGTCTCTAATTATGGAAAAAATTCTATCCATTATCAATGACAAGGCTCGTTCAGAATCTGTATTATTTTCTTCAGCTTTGAAAGCTGCTTCATACATTGCTTTCATTAACCCAGATGTGATAGCACCACTTTTAACAGACATTATAAGGAAAGATTTTGATGTTAATCAATTAGCCCATTATCAGTCGAGTGATATTGACATTTGGAATGGTGAGGAAGGTGTAATGGTGGTTAATGTTTTAGAAAAAAACATGGCAAACAAGCTAGCCAATAAAAATTCCAAGGATTATGAAACCTTAAAGTGGGAACAAAGCATTAGAAAGGATCAAGGTAAAAAAATTGTGAAAAAATATACTAAAGAAGAGCAAGCTTTAGTTAATGAACAACTAGCTAAGGAATCTACAATTAGGGCGCAAATCAACTCGTTAAAATTCTACATGAAAAGATCTTTCCAATTAGTGAAGAATTTGGCTAAAGATGCCCTGCTTGCGGATAATGGAATTTCTACTTGGTTTCCCACGACTATTGGTTCTCTATTAACGTTAATAAAAGAACCCAATACTGGAAAAATTATTGACTCTGAAGCTGTGGCACTATTTTTAACTCTTGCATCTAATTTATCGGAAAGAATGGGTTCCATCAGATTTTTTGTAGGTGTAGCCATTTTGAGAGTTCATAAAGTGCAGAATGTTCCTAAAAATTACTTAGAGGAAGATTTGATTGACTTGTTGACAAGGGTTTTGTTTAAGATTAAGTTTATCTGTAACCAGAATGCATTAGATGCGTTATCACTTACTTATATCCTACCTCTCTTAATCAACGTTTTACAAGAAGGTAAAAAAGTAGCAATAAAAAATGCTGACAAACCAGCTTCTAGAAGTGAATTTGTTGAAGAAGATAAGGAGGAGGAGTTTTTACTGTTAGCTATGGAAATAATATCTGTTCATTCAGAAGTTTTTCAAGATCCAAGTATTCCTCGTATCCCTATCATAACTGTACTTCTCTCACTGTTAGGTCTTGCTTCCAAAGCGAAGATTGCCAAAGAGTGTTTCAATGCTTTATGTCAAAGTATATCAGTGTCTCCTACAATTGCTGAACTTCAGATCATTTTAGATCAACTTCTCTCACCCAATCCGTTCGTTCGTTCCACGATCTTAGAAACTTTAGATAATGAGTTTGAATTAGAGCCCTTCATGAAATTTTCTCCAGAAGTTTACATATGCAGATTTGAATCCACTGCAGGTAATCGTGAATTGGCAGATTTCATTTGGGAATTTAGTAAATTTGAAATATCAGAAGATCTTGCCAACTCTTTGTTAAAATTTTTCAATCAAGATGATAGTGGATTAAGATTATTTGCTGCTAGAGCTTTCGCAAATTGTTGTGCTACTTTAGGTAAAGCTTCTAATGGCGACATCTCTCGTTATCTTCAAAGTTTGATGAATTTCTACAAAGAGAGATCTAAGCCTTTAGATGACGTTTTGGATGAGTTTGGGCTTGTTGTGATTTCCGCAAGTGAAAGAACGGACATGTGGCAAGAAAGAAGTACTTCTGCAATTGCCTTAACTGAATTAGCCTCTATTGTAAATGATAACAGTGATGATGTGATCAATATTATCGAATTTCTAATCCAAAGTGAAGCGCTAGGTGATAGAGAACCTCTTGTTCGCCAAGAAATGAAAGAGGCTGGTATAAATTTAATTACACTTCATGGAGCAAAACAAGCTGAATCATTGATTCCAATATTCGAGAAAGTGTTATCTTCTGATATCAACATTAAGATAAAGGAAAATGTAATTATTTTGTATGGTACACTAGCCAGACATTTGGATAAAGATGATAGCAGACTAACCACTGTAATCGAGCGTCTTTTGATTACGCTAGATACCCCCTCACAAGAAGTGCAACGTGCTGTTTCCGAATGTATCGCACCACTTGTATTTCAAATAAGAGAAAAAGTCCCTGGCTATGTAGACAATTTGATGAGCAAATTGCTGGATTCAGAACTTCCTATTGCTACTCGTCAAGGTGCTGCTTGGGGTATAAGTGGTCTTGTCAAAGGTTATGGGATTTCCGCATTAGCGGAGTTTGACATTATCAGAACACTTATTGAAGCAGCTGAGAATAAGAAAGATGCAAAACAAAGGGAGTCTGTTGCTTTCGCTTTGGAATATTTGTCCATTTCCTTGCAGAAATTCTTTGAACCATATGTTATTGAAGTGTTACCTAATATTCTAAAGAACCTAGGTGACTCTGTACCAGAAGTGCGTGCTGCCACTGCTGAATCCACAAAAGCTATCATGGCTAATACTACCAGTTTTGGTGTGTCACGATTGATTCCTGTAGCTGCTTCGAATCTGGACGACATTGCATGGAGGACCAAACGAGGATCTGTTGAATTGTTAGGTAATATGGCTTACCTAGATCCAACACAGTTATCTGCCTCGTTATCAACAATTGTTCCTCAAATTGTTGGTGTTTTAAACGATTCTCATAAGGAGGTCAGGAAAGCTGCTGATGAATCACTAAAACGTTTCGGTGAGGTCATTAGAAACCCTGAAATTCAGAAGCTTGTTCCAACACTTATCAAAGCTATTGGTGATCCAACGAAATATACTGAAGAAGCATTAGATTCATTGATTCAAACTCAATTTGTTCATTATATTGATGGTCCCTCACTTGCCCTTATTATTCACGTTATTCACCGTGGTATGCATGATAGATCTGCTAATACGAAGAGAAAGGCATGTAAGATCGTTGGTAATATGGCCATCTTAGTAGATGCCAACGATTTAATACCGTATCTTCAGCAATTACTTGATGAGGTTGAAACTGCCATGGTTGATCCTGTTCCTAATACCAGAGCTACTGCTGCTCGTGCTTTGGGTGCTTTAGTGGAGAGATTAGGTGAAGATCAGTTCCCAGATTTGATTCCTCGTCTTTTTGGCACCTTGGAAGATGCAAGCAAAGCTGGTGACCGTTTAGGTTCTGCTCAAGCATTAGCTGAAGTCATTAGTGGTTTAGGTATTGGAAAACTAGATGAACTACTCCCTGTGATCATTGAAGGTGTTACAAGTATAAAATCATACATCCGGGAAGGCTTCATGCCCCTGTTGCTATTTCTTCCAATTTGTTTTGGTGCTCAGTTTGCTCCATATATCAGTCAAATCATTCAACCTATTTTGGTTGGGTTAGCTGATAGAAATGAAAACATACAGGAAACATCTCTGAAGGCAGGTAAATTGATTGTCAAGAACTACGCATCAAAGGCAATTGACTTGTTACTACCAGAATTAGAGAAGGGTATGTTTGATGAAAATGAACGTATTAGATTATCTTCTGTGCAATTATCTGGAGAATTGCTATTTCAAGTCACTGGTATTTCATCCAAGAATGAATTCTCTGATGAAGATTCTGATCACTCAGGTGAAATATCAAATAAAATGGTCAATATTTTGGGTCAAGAACGTCGTGATAGAATTTTGGCAGCATTGTTTGTTTGTAGAAATGATGTCTCTGGCATTGTTAGGGCAACTACTGTCGACATTTGGAAGGCTTTGGTTCCAAACACGCCACGTACTGTCAAAGAGATCCTACCTTCTTTAACTCAAATTATTGTTACTAATTTGGCCTCTAATTCTTCTACGTTGCGTAACATTGCTGCGCAAACCTTAGGTGATATGGTACGTCGTGTAGGTGGTAATGCTTTGTCACAACTACTTCCTACCTTAGAGAAATCAGTAGACGAATCTCAGAACTCTGAGTCGAGACAAGGTGTATGTATTGCATTACATGAACTAATAGAATCGTCCAGTTCTGAGACATTAGAAGAATACCAAGATATTGTTGTTAACATTATCCGCAAAACTTTGGTTGATAATGATGAAACCGTTAGGCAAGCAGCTGCTCTGTCGTTTGATGCGTTCCAAACGGTTTCTGGTAATGTTGCGGTAGACGAAGTCATTCCGTACTTGTTGAATATGTTGGAATCCTCTGATAACTCCACAGCCGCCCTTTCAGGCTTAAAAGACATTATGTCAACCAAATCTGACATCATTTTCCCAATTTTACTTCCAAATCTATTATCCTCACCCATCGACTCATTTAGAGCTTCTGCTCTTGGCTCTTTAGCTGAAGTTGCTGGCTCTGCTTTGTATAAACGTCTGGGCTATATTATTGGATCTTTAGTAGACGCCTTATGTGGTAATCCATCAGATACAGTAAAAGAGTCGATTGTTAATACACTAGATAAAATTCTTTTGTCTATTTCTAATGATGAAGGTACTCATCCTTTGATGCAACAAATCATGAGTATGTTAAAAAGTGACGATTTCCAGAAGCGTGTCATTATTTTAGAGCGTCTGCCAAATTTTTTTACCAATACCTTATTAGATTATGATCTTTATACTCCAGATTTTGTCTCAAACGCAATTTTATCTTTGGACGATAAGGATTCAGCAGTTGTTAAAGCAAACTTTGAAGCGTTGACTTCCCTTTTGAAAAAAACTGACAAGTCTATGCTTGAAACATTAATTAAACCAGCTAAGCAGAGTCTTCAGCTCGTTGGAAAACCTGGTAAGGATCTCGCTGCATTCTGTCTTCCAAGAGGACCTGGATGTGTTTTGCCAATATTTTTACATGGATTAATGTATGGTTCCAGTGATGAAAGAGAAAACTCTGCTTTAGCAATTGCAGATGTTGTTTCCAAAACACCTGCTGCAAATCTAAAGCCATTTGTTAGTTTAATTACTGGTCCATTGATCCGTGTGGTTGGTGAAAGGTTTAATAGTGATATTAAAGCTGCCATTTTATATGCTTTGAATATCTTATTTGTTAAGATTCCACAATTATTAAGGCCATTCGTTCCGCAACTTCAAAGAACTTTTGTTAAATCATTATCTGATACTTCAAATGAAACATTACGTTTGAGAGCTGCCAAAGCTCTTGGTACTTTGATTGAATATCAACCACGTGTTGACCCCTTAGTGATTGAATTGATCGGTGGTATCAAACAAACAGACGATGACGGTGTCAAAACTGCCATTTTGAAGGCTCTTTTAGAGGTTATAGTAAAAGCAGGCTCAAAATTAAGTGCTACATCGAAATCAAACATTGTTGGATTCGTTGAAAATGAAATGTTGGCAAGCAATGATAAACTAGCAATTGCTTTTGCTAAATTGATTGGGTCATTGTCTGAAATCATGTCTAGTGAAGAAGCTGAAAAGATTTTAAAAGAAAAAGTACTTTCTATTTCATTGGAAGGAAATGCTGGTAAGTTTTCCATTTTAACGTTAAACTCTTTCTTAAAAGATGCGCCTCATCATATTTTCAATCCTTTAGTACTTGGTGAAATTGTTGAATATATTCTTAGTGCAATGACTAGTAAAGATATTTACTTTAGCGAAAATGGTACGATAGCAGCCGGTAAACTTTTGTTATTGGAAGGGGAAAAGAAATCACCTCATTCTACTGTGGAGACTACAGAACCCTTTTCCATTGGGGAATCTCGCATTAGTAAGATAATTGAAGCTTTATCTGAAAATTCCATTCAACCTTTATCCCACTCTAATGATACTAGAAGAGTGTCATTAGTTATAATTAGAACTGTGGCAAGATTTAAATATGAAGAGTGCATATTACCCTCCATTGATATACTAGGTTTATCTGTCTTTTCATGTTTGCGTGATATTGTGATCCCAATAAAACTGGCAGCGGAAAAAGCATATTTAGCTTTATTCAGGTTAATTGAAGACGAGAAAATGGAATTTTTTACTCAGTGGTTTAATACTGTATCTGAAGGAAAAACTGTTCTGAAAAATGTTGTTGGGAACGATTTACAGGTTAGATCTATTGGGGACTACACGAAACGTGTAGGTAAAAGATTGGCTGATGTGGAGAGAGAAAGAATCGCCGCAGGTGGTGATGAGGAGGCTATGTATAGTGATAGATTTGAGGATGAAAGAGAAATCTGGGCCGTTGGAGGAATTGAATTGGCGACAGATGTCTAAGAATGTAGATCAAATTTTTGTGATATGACGTTAAACAAAATATGTATAGTAAATAAAAGTTAATTAATTTTTCTGAATTAAAAAGTCATCATTCAAATTATCTAATTTATCCCAGATATATTGCTCTAATGATGGAAATGTTTGCCACCAGAAAATTTTATTAGAATTGTTTTGTGGGTATTGTAAAATCCAATAAATAGAATATTTTAAAATGATAATTTTAAACCGTTTATAAAACAAGAGACAAATGAGAATAACCAATTGAATTTTCAGTATTCTCTTTAATGTGCTGATTAGTTCCATTCCTTATTTATCTTGATCGCTCTGTAGATTTTAAATGTACAATAAAAGTTACCTTTTTTAATAATATTTTACTTTCACGTTTAGTAAACATCGTAAAGTTTTCAAATTTTGAAAAATTCAATTTCGCTTTGAATGAAAAGAAGTTACAGAAATATTTATATGTTAAATAACTTCGCCTATTTTTATTTCATCTTTACTTATTTGATTTTTTCTCCACAATTCATCGTCTTCATTAAGTTCTTTTATTATATCTTCCTCGTCATTTGTCAATCCACTCAAATCTTGTGTGGGGATTACCTCTGCATCCATTCGCACACTGGGTGCTCCATGTAAATATCTTATATTTTCCAAACATCGTATTCTAATATCTTCTAGATATTTTTTACTGTTTTTGTTCTCATATAAATCATCAAGGACTGGGTATAAAGAATAATCAGGTCCATAAAAATTTTTAAATGGTAACTCATCTGGCAATTCTTTTGGTAACAAGACGTCATTCAAAACTCCTGTTTCATAGGCCCAAAGCCTTGAAACATTTCTTGGCGTATAACCACCACCTCCAACAACTAGCATAGGGATTCCAAACGATTTAATAAATTTTACACATTCCCCATGCGCTTTAATGTTCAAATTGAAACAACCTAGTCTATCATGCCCCAAAGAATCGGCACCACATTGCTGAATAATCACTGTGGGTTTATAAGCACAAATCAAATCATCCATTATAGCTTTGAAAAGGTTAATATACGAATCATCATCGATTCCATCCTCTAACGGTACATTTAACGCGAAATGTTTCCCATCTGCACAACCAATCTCATCTAAGTCACCTGTACCGGGAAAAAATTCACCGTTATACTTATGGAAAGACACAGTAAACACTCGATCAGTAGTATAAAATGCTTCTTGTACTCCATCTCCGTGATGTAAATCAATATCAATATATAAAACTCTTGGATGATATCTTAATAAATTTAATATTGATAGTACAATATCGTTGATGTAACAGAACCCTGAAGGATTACTTTTTTTAGCGTGATGTAACCCACCAGACCAATTAATGGCAATATCAGATTGATTATTAATCAATTTTCTGGACGCATCTAATGAAGCACCTGTATACATGGTACTGTAGTCGTAAATATTTTGGAAAATCGGACAGTCATCTCCAATATTAAACTTTTCAAAAGTACCTCTTGGCATTTTGCTTAGATTATCAGGTGTTACTTTGGATAAAAAATCAATGTAATCTTCAGAATGGAATTCAATCATTTCTTCCTCCGTGGCGTTACGAGTCTCGTAGAGATCCATAATCTTATGCAACCCATACGAAGACACTAAGTGGTCTGTCAACATCAGTCTAAAGGGTTTCATTGGATGCTTAACACCGTAATGGTAATTTGACACTTTTGGATTAAAATGATAAGAAACTCGTGGTTTAGGATTCAACCCAAACTCAAAAAAAAGTTCATCTTCAGAACCATGACGTTGAGAGAAGGTGTTACTCATTAGTTTATCACACTACGCAGACAGTAGCGACAACCACTAACGACTTAGCTCCATTTGTGTATAAAAAGTGTTAAATCACTGTCTTGACAATAAAATTACCAATTTAAAGATCCGGTCATGTGACACAAACTACTGTTCGGAGGAAGTTTCAAGAATCGATGAGCTTCGTATGGCAGAGGTACAAATGTTTCTATGGGTCATTGAGTGTTATCAAGCTGTGCTGTTCATACACTAGTATTGAGTTATAAGCCGGAGAATTTTGAGAGAGAGTTTTACCTTGTGAAACGAATGTGAGACGGATTTGAAATTTAGACGCTTAATGTTTTGCTCCAGTTGTTACCGTATGGCCATCATTACAGCTGCGTATCAGTGTTTCAGACCACTGCCGCCGAGTCGTCTGTCCGTTAGGCTGGAACGCAGAGCTCAATATAGTGTAGTGTTTACTAAGCTAGTGGCAGTTATAACAATATAAGTGATAAGTGAAAAACGCTCTGTTTTATATACAGTGACAATAGTATAGAATAGACGGTAACTGGACATTCACTTGTCACATCTGGCTAACTTGAGTGAGCATCATTTGGCTGGTGGAGTTGGCTGGACCTTTTTTTTAACTCATTTGGATCTTTCTATGAAAGATGAGTTCCATAGGTACTTCTGAATTGGTGAAATTTCTAATTGATAATCATGACATCTTATTGAAGAAACCATTAGAGGGTGATTTGACACACATATATTTGCTGTTTAATCTTTCCATTGATGCTACATCAATGAACGTTTTGAAACTTGAAGAATGGCTGGTTCAGCTAGATCGGATCAACGAGATTGCGCCTGGAACTCTTGTCTTCAAAGATGCCTCTGGGTTAAGTATATCAAGGTTGAAAACTGTGGAGTTTATTAATTTATTTCAACTACAATTGCTGTATAACAAACTGACTGATGGCATGGATTATGAGTTTACTCAACGTTCATCTCATGATTTAAAGGATGGAATCACTCTTCAAGATTCCATTATGAATTTGATTGATTTTAACCGGGATAATGACAATGTAAATGCATTTGACAGACCTTTGAACAAATTACTTCTACCACGACTAAATCGTGTGCTAAGTAGAGAACTTTCATCGAGTTCGTTAGCTAAAGAGCGGGCCTTACGGATAAATGAGATCTCCACTTATATTGCACCATGCCAGGATAGGCAGCATATGGCAGTGTTGGCCAATACGGTTACAATTGTAAACAATAAAATTGTCTCAATCCAGTGGAATAAACTAACAAAATGGAAGATGGACTCTGTGGAATCATTCAATGCGTTATTAGAATGTTTGCAAACTAAGATCCACTATGTCCCTAATTTGAAACCGCAAACGGATGCGAGTCTCGGAGACTGTTCATATTTGGACACATGTCATAAACTAAACACCTGTAGATATTTGCATTATTTGGAATACATCCCAGAATCATTAATTCATAAATTGGATCATCAATTAACACAAACAAATTCAAACCAAAGCTCAACAAACTTACGGAGTGTAATGTTTACACACGGATTTTGCTGCTCATATTACGTGAAACAGATCCTGCCACCTCAATGGATTAGATGTGATGTAAGGAAATTTGATTTTAATATCTTAGGTAAATTTTCAGTGGTGATAGCTGATCCTGCATGGAATATTCATATGAATTTACCTTATGGAACTTGCAATGACATCGAACTGTTAGAACTGCCCTTGGATACGTTGCAGGATGAAGGTGTCTTGTTTCTGTGGGTCACTGGAAGAGCCATTGAGCTAGGGAAAGAGTCCCTAGCTAATTGGGGCTATAAAGTTATTAACGAAATGTCTTGGATCAAAACCAATCAACTGGGAAGAACTATTGTAACCGGAAGGACTGGACATTGGCTGAACCATTCCAAAGAACATTTGCTTGTAGGGATAAAAGGTTCACCTGAATGGATCAATAAACAAATCGATAGTGATATCATAGTGTCTACCACCAGAGAGACAAGCCGCAAGCCTGATGAATTATATGGAATTATCGAAAGAATCGTGGGACCTCACGCTAGAAAACTTGAAATATTTGGAAGAGACCATAACATCCGTCCTGGATGGTTTACCATAGGAAATCAATTAACTGGTACACAAATCCATGAAATGGACGTGAAACAAAAATATGATTCATTTGTACAAAACAAGCCGAGACCCACCTCGACGAACCGAACCAAAAAACAGGCTCAACCCTCACATATAAAAGAACGAACACTTTCGAACATGCCTAACAATTTTCGATTTGGTAACCCAAGAGAGATTGAAAGGATAACAAAACAATATTTTACATAGCGGTAACTTACGACCACATAACAGAAATGGAAATCAAAAAATTGCTATTCACAACACAGAGATATACGATAGCAACTACACTTCAATATCCACACAACAACTTTCTCAACTAATTAAGATTCGCTAAAGACATTATATAATGGCATATGATTACACATTTGATTAAAGTCATGTTAATTTTTACATCAATTTTCGCCAATTAATATTTTTTTGTGTGCGCACACAAAAAAATATTAAATGCGCGCCTGAACAGGGTACGAAAGGGAGCAATATAGAGGGCGGTTCCACAAAAGAAATGCTTCCCGGCTGACTTGGGATGCATTGCTTACAGAAAGGCTGTATTACGGGACTAATAAAATGACCCGTGACGAAAAGAATCTCAATGGCAAAGATGATCACTATGAACGAGTAGCGTGACCGTCTGGCTTACCAAATGTTGTGCCTGGAAGCAAGTTGCACGTGCACTAAATGTGTATGAGGCTACCTTTCTTCATCGAAAGGCGTTGCACCTGAGGTCCAGATCCAGTACTATGAGATCTAGTAGTATCACTGTATTGGTTAGTTGTGTCGTGGGACAGTTCAATTCAAATGTGCGAAGTTCGGTTGGTTTTACGAATGAGAGAGAATAGCACGTGATTTCTAGCCAAAGGAATACATCACGTGATCTTTAGCCAATGGAGCGGAGACTAGAAGCCATACGCAAATTACGGGTTTTATATAAAAGAATCCCATTTAATAAGAACTGAATATTTTACAAACCATTGAACCAAATCTTTAGAAAACTCGACTACGATTGTGAGCCACATTTTACTAGACTCGAGTTAGTGACAGTGTGAAATTGTATAAAAAATGTTACAAAATATATTGAAAACGAGTGTGAGAAGGTACGCTAACCTTCCTCCTCATGCTTTAAAGCCAGCCTTTGGTGCTCCAGATATGGCTGCTGCTAAAGCTTTTAAGGAGTCTATGATGGCGACAGAGCACCATGCTAAGAGTACGAACTCTCTTTGGATGAAAATTTCATTTTGGGTTGCTGGTCCTGCTATTATTGCTGCCACAATAAACACATACTTTGTTGAGAAGGAGCATTACGATCATAGACAACACTTGAAGCATGTGCCAGATAAGGACTGGCCTCAGGATTATGAGTACATGAACATGAGACAAAAACCATACTTCTGGGGTGATGGTGATAAAACTCTGTTTTGGAATCCTGTAGTGAACAGACATGTTAACCACGATGAATGATTACTTTAAGAAACGACTTCCCAACATAAAATATTATCTATGTAAAATATAACTATTCCTTTAAGAGAAACTAATACTATTCTATTTACTAAGGGCAATTCCCACAAACTATACAAAACTTTATTGTATCGATTAAGATGAGTGAACCATATTGATACAAAGACACATACATACATGATCTATATACGAGGATATATACCAATAATATCTTATTCGTCAAGATACTAACAATTTTATTATGAAGTACTTTTTTTTCATTGTTTGTTAGGACTAAAGCTCATATCATGAAAGTTGTTAAGATTAGTTGAATTATAATGCAGAGAAAATAAATAAATTGTTTGTGGCCGCAATAGCAATACTGTTTTCCTTTGGATGCCACGAGAAATGCAAAATACTCTTCTTGAAGTCAATATCATCACCCCACTCTTTATTTCTAGAAGATCTTTGTGACAACGAATCAGCATGTTTATTTCTAAATGCACTCTTATCAGCTTTCAAGACAATCTCATCTAAATCATCCGACTTATTTAATTTCTCATCAGTATTACTTCCATGATTTGCCGTATTTTTATTTTTCAATAATGAATTCGTAGAGCTATTGTTAGGCTTCTTAAATTTATTTGCATCAACGGTATTAGTCTTGTTGCTATTCAGTATATTATTATTACTGCCAAATTGTATGCTATTATCATTTTCATCAAACGTTTTCACTATGCTAAAATCATTTTGGCCATTATCATTCTCACCGCAATTCACTACATTAGGATAAACCATAAAATTACTATTATAAGAACCAGTCATTATACTTGAACTATCTCCACTAAAAGAAACTTCAAATTTATCAAAAATAGCATCGTTTTCATAAGTATCGCTTAACCTCTCTTTCAATTGATCATGAATATTTATTGTCTTTAGTGGTTTGTTATTCATATTAACATCCCAAATTTTAATCGTTAAATAATCTCTGGATGCAATATATCTACCATTCGGACTGAATTCAATGTCAGATATCGAAGAAGTAATTTCAGTAAAAAAATTGTGATTTATTGGATTTGTATATTCTTCGAAAATCATCGTCTTGTTATCGCACAAGGCGTTTGATCTCATATCACAAAGCTTGATAGTGCCTTTTGAAGATGAATACATGAAAAAATTACACTCATTTGGATGGAACTCAGCGCTTGTTATCACCTCAGTTAATTCTTCCATATTTGCAGGTTTAATATCTACTATATTGAAACTTTGGTCGGGTAAATCTAAATTCCATAAATTAATTCTTAAATCATCTGCACTAATGAAAGTTTCTTGATCTGAATTTAGAGAAATAGAATTAATATGATAAGTATGAGCATTAGCATAAATTTTTTTCGGGGTAGCAGCAATAATCTTATCGTGGTAGGATAGTTGTGGTAATTTCAAATTTTGTAATAATAGTTTATTTTTCGATAGTGAATGTGAATAATTTGAATCTTTATTATCAACAGCATTATTCTCACTAACTAACTTAATATTCTTTTCATAAACTTTCCATAATTTGATAGTCTTATCATTGGTACTGAGTAAGAAATGAGATTTTTGAATAGGTTTCAGCCACTTAATTTGATTGATCTTCTCTTCAATTTCTAAGGATTTTAAGTAATCAAATTCAGCGTCATGACTTTGAAACTCAGTCATAAATTTATATTCGCTATTCTTATAATCATTTCTTTCAAAAAGGACAACCCTGCCCCCTTTATCACCAGTGGCCAGATAGTTCCCCGAATGGTCGAATTCTACCGCTGTAATGATATCAGCCTCGGTAACAACAATATCAGCTTTGTCACCAAAGCACTGGCTAAATTTGAAATTAAATTCATTTCCTTTATTATCAGTTTTACTGCCCATAATAAAAATAATAGATGAGATAAGTGTAACAAAGATACTATTCTCGTTGAAATTATCTCTTTTTGCAAGAATTAATAATCTTTTCAAAAAAATATCCCTACTCGAGCCACACCCAAAATTTCGATGAAAAAAGTAACGGCAAGCAGTGTAGAAGACAATACTTGAACAATTGACCTTTATTTAAAAGATTAGAGAATTTGAATGGTTTTTATAATTGCTAAGGAAGTAAACGACCAAATTTATATTTTTTGCAAATAAATTTCCCTTTTATCTAACAATAATTCAATAACAAAAACCTTTAAAAAAACACACACACTTCTTTGCAAAACACAGAAACCAAAGTGTCTATCTCTAATAAGAAGTCAAATAAAATAAAGTTGAAGCAATTTAAACTGTCACTTGGCAACTATATTGTTAGCTCACTACAATGTATACTACTAGTACCAAATAAATTAAACGGGTTCAAAAACCTATCTGTTTAATAAATAGCTTGAATCAGTAAAAGGGACAAAATTTTTCTTGAAATAAAAAAAACACCGAATTTAAGAAACAGTCATGTGATGCGAAAGGTATTGACGCCAGCGCAGGGAGCTATAAAGGTGCTTGTATGCTATATAAACATAGTGATATTGACGTGGCTATGTAGAAATAATTAAATTCATGTTGGGTTATAGATTAAATAAAAAAACACAAATAAATGGTTAGGGATTTGTTTATACAGCTTTCTTAGCAGCATCTCCAGGAGACACTTTGCTGTCTCTATTGAATCTTGGTCTTTGAGGAGGAGCTCTGATCTTTCTGTTTTCTCTAGATCTGACTCTGACAATTCTAGCGTGAATGGCACAGGAGACACAGTAATGTAACTTGTTGTAGGTCTTTGGTAAAGCGTATTCAGCGTACACTGAGGCTTCCGACAAATCTCTAATGGCAGCAGCTTCCACAATGTTTCTGATAGCCATTCTCTTGATGGCTTTGTCCTTTGGAATGGATTTCGAACAGTTAACACATCTTACTGGTTTAACGTGACCTCTACCCTTCTTGTTTCTACCGTTGGAAGCTCTCTTCTTTGGCATTGTGATGTTCTATATTATTTTATTTGTTGGGTAAACAATAGCAAAAGATATACCGGAACAAACAACACTCAAAATTTAAATGGAGGTAATTCACTATTCAACTATATTACTAGCCAAGTTTATTATTTGGAATGGAATAATGAGGATTATCACCATGCATTCGATACGAGTAATATGATTCAGAACACACTACACCTTACTAGCGATAAGTGTGCAGTACCAATGGCTCTGCCTAAAGGTATCAGTCTACGCAGGGAACTGCAATTACGCAGACTCACAGACAGCAGCCCAGACACTCCTGGCCAGTGTAGCCGTTAGAAAGAAACATCTCTCGGCACACTCAGCCAGCGCAACATGAAAGTAGCATTTTCCCAGTAGTTTAATGTACGCAAGACACTGACTTAGCATGGTATAATGATGCTTCAGTAATATATATTGAAATTACTTTCTACGGAAATATGTTTAGCGCACGCCCGGTTTTTGTCATGCATCTAAAAAATTAAAAAAAAATAGTGCAACAATAGTATTTCAATATATGTACGGATGCTAAAAGCTTATAAAACAGTCTCTGCATACTTTAGCAGATCCCATTATTTCAACAAGAGGTATAGTTTCCAATTGTGTGGAGGCAAGTGATTGATTAATGGAACGTTAGTATTAAAGAATAATTATATTAGTTTTCTAAATAATATGGATAAAGACGTATCATCAAGGGCCGTTTCGCAGATTGCTCATTTGCTTCCTGTATATTTTTGTTTTTTTGGATTATATCTACATTGAGTTTTATATCCATTCAATGAGCATGACTAGGGTCTGCTACACCAAGAGGATTTAGTTTATAAACAGAGCCACATTCCCAGCATCTGGCAACTTCCTCTGTAGTAGGTTTCAACCACATCACAGTATGAGAGCCTGCTGGCGACCCTGTGCAACCGACGTATCTGTAGTCATCGTAAGAATCAATAATAATTGGGTCCTTCATAGTACCAATCCTACTAGCATCTAATGGTTTAGTGTCAAAAAATTCTACACCTTCTAATTTGGCCAACAATTCTAAACGAGCTAACCCAGTTTCTTGTTCCAATTCTGTAGGAATAGTACCTTTTTTAGCACCAGGACCAATCAAGGTTTCTGGTCCTTTCACATCAGCCAAAGTTTTAGCCGTTTCAAATGTAGCTGGGGCCTTTTTCTGTAGTATTATCTTTGAATTTACAATCGTTCTTCTTGCAATAACATTCGGTTTGACCAATCTAAGTGAGGAAAAACGCAACATTTTATTTTTTAATTATAGTCACTCTACTATCGCACTACTTGTTCAAGATCAGGATCAATTACTAGTTCGCATTGAGTTCAGCGACTTTCATAGAACCTCATAACGCTTTAATCCTTATATAACTCAGTATTTCCGTTAGAATAACGCGACAAATCTGATTGGGTGTAGACCACGTGACAACAAAGTTTCTAAAATATATATGCTAAGCCCTAATTTGAAGCAGCCCAAGCCCTTCCTAATGAAACTACGATCGTGGCATTGAATCAGAGACAAAATCTGTGGATCTTTAAAAGTAATCAGTCTATCTAATATCTATAGCATAATGTATCATATAAAATTAGAATGATTAGCGACCATATTTCTTAAGTTCCCAATATCTTGCAAATGGATATACTAATCCAGATATCCCCATGCATAACCACATGGCAATGTCTCCCCCATTTTTACCAAAATGTCTAGCGACAGGACCTACCCAATACACTTGAGCCATACCTACAACGACCCCTGCAATACCACACAGAGTTGCAAACGTTGCTGCATACCCATGCGTCAGAACTTCAGGGTCATCCCACTTGTCCCAGTTATATTTTTGTTTAAATTGTGTATTTCTTCTCTTGATTATATGAATATTAGTGATTGAACTTCTTTCTTGATCACTGTTGGTGTCAAGACCAATTTCTTTATCTTCAACTTTGATGGCATCGCTTTTATAATTTAAATTTTCAAAAGAGTTTGACTTGTTCTCATTTGGATTATCAGTTACTGGAGTATCCTTCTTTGCGAAATGAGGAAATTCCTTTGTATACAAATGATGGTAATATCTTCTAAAGATTTCATTCTCTTCTAATAGTAGGATAAAATACATACTAATCCAATAACCAATCATGGGTAAAAAATTCCCTAAAATTGTAGCAAAATGATTTCTTCCGATAATAGCTGCCACAAAATAGATCCCAGTACAAACAATAGACCAAAACCAACGCGGAATCCTTGCAGCGTAGGCACCTGATAACTGGATTGAGAAAGCAGCGGAATATGTGTTAATAATATTATTGGAAATTAAACTTAAGATTAATATAACCACACAAAACTTGCCGAACCCATTCCATCTTTGGAAACCAGCCCATAGCAATCCTCCAAATCCGTGTTGCTCATATTCCTCGTTCCATGGTGCATATGTCACAGCAACTGAGCTTAGCAATAAACCCAACACTGCAACAAAAGTTGTTGGAACCGCTGTCCCGAAAAATGTTAATAGAAATACATGAGATTTAGATGTATCTTCAGGAAACAATATGTAGTAGTCCGCAGTAATCGATCCCCAAGTAGATGTAACACTATAACAAAGAGAGAAAAAACTTAACCAATTCCCTTTTAATGTAGAACTATCTAATATCGATTTGTTCTTGTATTCATATGCTATTGGATATTTATCACTAGCAGAGATGTATAATAGCAAAAATGTAGTCAATACGGGTACAGCAATTAAAGTCTCCACTTTCAAGACCTGCTTGATACCAAATACAGAGACTAGAATTGAACAAACCATGACAATAACGATTCCCACAGAGATCGGAACTCTATCATTTGATATAGCAGCTAGCATTTCACCACCCACAACAGAATTCACTACAGACCAACCAAGGACCCCTAGGATTGCTGCTAACGCTACAAATTTAACAAACCACCAACCAAAAAGATATCTAGCGGTAACCATTTGTCTACAACCAGATTGAGGTCCCATGATCGAACAATAAGCAGCGATGAGACACCCAATTAACATGGATATGATCCCAGAGACCAAGGATTGCCTGAACGTTAGTTCAAAGACTAAAGGTCCTAATAGAAAAGACGACATCGAGGATAAACTGCCAGTAGCACTTAACCAATAACCTGCAACTTGTAGAAATTGATTTTTTGTACTTCCTCGATCATAGGGTGAGATTCTATCTATCCCAGTCATCTCAACCCCTATGGAATCTAGCTTATCAGACAAAAGTTTGAATTTTTGAAACCCAGAAGTAATAATTGCATTGTGGTCCAAATTACGCCGAAACCATTTCATCCTTAGATATGGTCACTCTATTGACAAAAATGATTAGCTAAAAATATGTTTATACCAATCTATTGTAATAGTCTGGAGAGCTAAGAAACTAAGTATCAAGTATTAATAATCGTTTTATATATTCAGATCTTATTCAGATAGTATTTGTTAAAGTGTGAGTCAATCCGATGAAGGCTCAAATGCAAATTGCGGAAAGGATAAAGAAGTCAATCTTTTCCTCTGTCACTATACTTAAGACATCTCCCGTGAAAAACAAAATATGCTCATCGCTCGTGTAATCATCACGTGAAATCAGAGATGCCGTGGCTAACCACCCGCTAATAAGGTGAACATTTTGCAAGAACATTTTTATTAGTCGTCGATATGTATTTATGAGGTAATACGTGTTATGCAATACATGTTTTAAGCGTTGATTCGTTAGGAAAACTATGTGGCTACGACAAAATGACTCGATGTTACATAAAAAAGTCTTAGTCATCTAGATGATTCTTGAATGTGATTCTGACTTATACATATCATTATCTGGTAACGTGCTCTTAATTATATTCAAGAGTGCCAGTTCTGTACCTTGCTTGAAAACATCTGCTGTCCCAGACCCAATATGAGGCGATATTGAAGTGATTAGATCGTCTTCTGTGTACAATTTTTCCACGACAGGTTCATTCTCATAAACGTCTAAACCCAAATGCCTAATCCATTTGGATTCTAAGGCCATTTTCAAGGCTTCTGTGTTGATAATCTGACCTCTTCCTAAATTAACTAATATTAGATCACCTTTCTTGCAATGATTGAAGAATTCAATGTCAACCAAATTTTCGGTTGAATCTGTCAAGGGTAAAGTAATGACTACGACATCGAATTTGCTTAACTTGTTCAAAAAAGTAGATCTATCATTTAAATCAATGAACTCCCAATTTTCAGCCTTCGCAACGGTCAAATCTTCAGTTCTCTTACAATAAGAAATCTTCATATTAAACGCATATTGTAATTTTAAACCTAGTTGTTTCCCAATATTTCCTAAGCCCAAAATTAAACATTTGGAATTTCTTGGAGATCTAGCCAGTTGTTTGTCTCCATTAATTTCGTTCACCAACTGATGTCCATAAGCGAATTTCATGTTTTCTTTCGTAAAACCAGCAATTCTGCCTCTAGATTCTATAATATTCCCGGTGACCCTTAGTGCGCTCATATGATAGCTAAATTTTCTGAAACCTTCTAATATATGCCACATAGCACAATCGGCAACCTCACTCCCTACCAGATTGAGCTGGAATCCAGGGATGCCTTCTTCCAAGACCGAGTCTTGATAGTTAAACAAAGCAATGTTATGGGCTTTTAATTCTTCCAAAGGATATCCATTATACCCTCTAGAACAAATAGCAATACATTTTAAACTCTTGGCTGGGAAATATGGATGGTTAATCAATTCTTTAGTAAGACCTCCAATGCTGTAGAAACTGGGGAATCCTCCAAAGATAGCAGTTATATTAGCATCGAGATGTTCAGACAAAAAATTTAATAGTTCATCTACACTTTTAGGAATATGGAACAAAAGATTAAAATTCTGTTTTACTAAAGCAGAGTTCAAAAGCTCGGAGTCAAAATCAGGCTCCTGGATAAATAATATAGTTTGCTTTACAGTTGACATTTTATGGAAAAAAAGTATCAAACAGTTAAAGAATACTACAAATGCTTAAAAGTAATCCAATGGTAAATATAGTATACCAATATTCAATTGTCCGATTAAATTCGAATCTAGAATTTCAATTCAAAGGATTTAAAATATTGGATGAGGATGTTACTGCGAAGTTAGATCTATTGTTAATGTTATTGTAGTTAAATTTTTCAAATTTCTCTAAAAAGCAAATACGTTAATTTCATACTAGACATATCTAGAAGTAGAAGAATTAACCATTAATGAATAATGTTTGAAAACCCAGGTGTCCTATTGCAATAATAAGTTGGCATTGTGTAAACAGGGAAGATGCTGGGCAAACAATGGATGAACCCAATTTTTAACTATTGAAGCCTTGCAACGGTTTAATTATGGGAAAATTACCCAACAAAGCTGATAAACACGAAATCAGGAAAGTACAGTAGTAGTCGCGCAAATATTAATCGTATTTTCAGAAACGTCCTCTCATTTTTTCTGAAAAAAATCATTAAAAGCTATTTTGAATTCAGCCATTGCTCTGAATTCAACTAATTGGACAAGCTTGTTTTTTTCACTTTTAGGTAGAATTCTATGAACAATCATCATTATGGTAAACAAACACAAAACATTTTAGCTAATCGTCAGGCATTCACGCCTGCATTGGAGATTTAGAGATCGCATTGCCCTCAACTGCTTGAAGGAAATGATGATTCTTGAACAAAGGCTGAATCGTTGCGTACTAACACATTTAGGTTTTTACTCAACAAGGAAAAAGCCGACTGTTTCTTTTCCGATATCTGAAAACAAAAATCCACTTTTCAACAGTAAATTTCAAGGAGAAAAAAATTAGAAAATTCATAAAAAACTTGAAATCTTGAAAAATGCATGCTTCTGTAAACGTTATTTTTTGTAAAATGCGATACAATACCACACTGCAATAAATCTATGATAAACATTCTTTCTACAAGGCATTCTTCGGTGATGTATTATGTAAATTGGACTCAAAGGTTATAGAAGCATTGCGTTCTATTAAGACTTTTCTACGTCTTTTGATAGGAGCACGGCCTCCCATTAATACAGAATTAACTTTCAACATAAAATAGAAATACCACCCATTTTCTAAGCGCAATTTTGCCTCAAAGCTCCACGGAAGAAAAGTGTACCAAATGTATTTATGCACACCTCCTCTAGTAAATGGACTAGATATTACCTGACAATTGGTGGGTGGAGAATATCAAATTCTTCATGTATGTGGTTTGACCTGAGCGTTTTTCTGTGGTGACATTTCTTCAGTAACAAAATGAGTCTAATGGTTATGTAATAAGGCCCCCAATTACATCAACACAGTATACTCTGTAGAGCAAAATTTGCTAAGTTTCTTAAAGTTTGTGTCATCTGTTACATCATTGATATCATTGTGTGAAGCTTTCTTCCATATCCAGTCAACGGGGCAGTTTCTCAAGGAAGAGATTAAGCTGTGATTTAAGAAAGTCTGATAGTTTAAATGACTTTAAGCAGGCTTTTGAGCACAATGGTTATCATTGGGCACTGCAAGTATCCTCAACAAAAGTTCACACAGTGCCATCTGAGAAACGACTTTACACGACAGCGTATAGTACTGATAGTGTATTATTAAACAAATTGGTGTATTTACATTGTGAAAAACTATGTAACGAGAGTTTTGTAGTAACAAATAGAGATTGAAAACCTCTTAGTTAAAAAAATGGTAATGAAGTTTTCCTTTTCCCCTCTCTATTCATAGTGAAAGAAACGTTAGTGAACTATCTGAATTACTTTCTTGCCCACTTAGTGCTTAAAATGGATTTAATCTTACGAGAATTTTCATTAGAGTATTTGGCTACACAAATGTCGTACAATATAGGTGTTTAGTTTTACATGCTGATGTGTCTCTGCATGCTTCTATCAAATCTTAATGAAACTGCGCTGATTTCTCTGCTGACATTTTTCAAACTATTTCGAGAGCTTATTCAATAATACATAGATGGTTAAGTGGAGACGCGTTAAGCCACATATTTACAGCGGAAAGACGTATTCGTAGCACTGTCTTTTAGCAAATAGAATACCAATTTACATAATTCCACTTATAATCGCTTAGTCTTGAGAATTAAATCATGAAAGAAATGATAGCTAGATAATCGTTCCCGTTTAATTGATATTTTAATAACGAGGTTCGAATTACTGTCTTTTAAAGTGATTTCTTAATAGAATGTGAATTATTTAAGTTTCACATGACGAATAAACAAAAATATGAAATCTGCAATCTCGTTTTGGATATCTTGCAGCATTTAAAAGCTTTAATACACTATAACCTTTTTTGGGCAATGATCTTCAACGAATTAAACGTTTGTCCATTCCTAGATATAATAAACTTCTAAATCCTTGAGCCAATCTCAATGAAGTAATCCTTGACAGACGTACATATTAGCTGATCAATTGAGAATAAAATTGTGTCTCTGGCAATGTATCTAACTGTACCTTTAACATCAGCTTACTTTATCCTGGAGATTATGCGTTGCGCAAAATCAATAACATTCAATTTTAGGTTATACTAACAAAGGAAGAAATAATCTAAGGAGAGATTAACTTTTATTTTATTTATTTTTGTTGTTCAGAGATTTTGTTATTCAATTTATTTATTACATTTTTGTTTTTTTTCCCTGTGTCCTGGTTAGCTACCACGCTTCTCTTCTTTATAATGTTTTTGGTTCTTAGTCAACAGTTTCTGTAGTTAGTTTCTTGAATTGAGAATAAATTTTGCATATTCTGTTATATAAGAAACCGATGATTGTAACATAGACTTAGGATCTTTTATTTCGTGTTCAGTAGTGAATACCTTCTTCTAATTAATTGCGAACTTTGTAGTACCTGCTATTATTGGAAAGTCATTCTCTCAATTATACCTTAGAATACGAAGCTTACGTTCACATTATTAAGACTCTTTCTTTTAAAACATCATATTGATAAAGAAACAGTGATCGTAATTAAGAATAGGACTTTTTTACTAGTGCTTATTATCATTGTTCAGGCAAGAATATTCTTTTGTAAGCAGTTTGCTACAATCAATAAAAGATACAACTTTAGCCTCTTACCAGACCCCTATACAGGAAGGTAGGATTACTATCGTGCAAGTCATAGAGTAGAAATTGAATAACTGGTTACACGGATCGCTCCAAATATATTACTCTCGAAATCAAGATTTTTCTGAATATATCGATAAGTTTGCGGAATAAACGTAAAGAATCTTCGAAAGTAAGAGAATTAAGGACTGATTATTTAATATAAACCCTGGAGCACCCCCACCTAGATATTCGGATTTATCTAAACAACCCACTTTTCGACTGAAAAAGAACTTTTACCGCAAAACTCGGTTACCCAGCTTCATAGTTTTATTCTCTTAGAGAACCTTTTTTTTAGTTGCTCTTAGAAATTTTTTGATTGTTGGCGGTGTTATCATTAGTTCCGGCCGATTGTCTTTTTTAAACTGAAGCTCCTTACTGTACATTTCAAACGATAAGGCGAAGCCAGTTTTACTTTTTTTTTTGTTTTTGATTTTTAATTTTTACTTTTTTTTCTTCGGGTTCTAAGAAACGGAGAAAAAAGTCCTAATTCGGTAATTCAAAAGCTTAAACTAGCAGAACATTCCTATAGAAGGAACAGAAGACGGACTTTCTGACGGATTTGATAGATTTGCCCGCGCATTTCTGTGGAATTACATAGATCTCGCTCTCGACCTCGTTTCCATACACACTATTTTCTGTATTACTAATACAAGAAACAGATACTCTGTATTAGCTGCTCGAATCTGCCACTCGCAAGTGCTTTCTTTTTCGGCCTTTTTAGATAATAATCGGTTGAATAACAAATTATTAATACGATTCCAGATTTGCTAATCACCCCGCGCTCAAAACTATAAATTATTCATTGTTTTCAAAGCTATTAAATATTATGTGTGTTTTACCAATACAAAATATGGGTGCCATAGATACATTCACAAATTTTAATTTTAAAGATAAGAAGGATCCTAATATTAAATTGGAAGATCCTGACGATATGATACATTTTGATGAAATTCTTAATGCGAATCCTCATGAGATGGAAGATTTAACTAAATTCAAATTGACTGACTTCTCATTGAATGGAGTAGATATAGATTTCAATGTACCGGGTATCATATTGGATGACAGTAGCGATAGCAAAAATTTCCAATACCAACATATCACGAAAAAGGAGGAAATGCCTCTGGAAAATGTAAATACAGCCACTGCTACCACCACTGAATTGGATGATTTTTTAAATCTGAATTCTAATTCACAAAATGACTTTGAGCATAAAATTAGCACTAAAACCAATAGGAATCTTCTGAGAAGCTCTTCTATTGCTAATTACAAAGTGTTTAACCACAATGGTAGTCTACTTGATGACAAATCTATTCAATTCGATAATTTGTTTAATGGTATGCCAAGTTTTGTGAATTTTAACGAACCTAATGAAAAGTTTAGTGCCGAGGCACCAATTAAAGTGGAATCTCCACAAACTTATGATATTAAAACTGAGTCTCCAGAATCAAATTATAATTTCGGCGACGCGAATTATAATAGAAACTACTCTGTTTCAGATATACATAACGGGCTAATGGAATTAGACTTAGATTTCAATATGAGTTCTAAGAATGGTTTAACTCATACAGATTATTCCATGGCGCATTTTAATTTGAATATGTTTGATAATCATCAGGATTTTAATACCAAAGCTCAAATACCCACTACACAGAAAAAGCAATACTCTAGCAACTACGCTTCTGATACGTCGTCTCCATTGAATACTTCAATTGGGAATAATATGAAAGTGGAAGAGCTTTTATCTTTAAATTTCAATAACAATATCATTACCCCCGCATCTCAATCACATTCTCCAAACTCTTCAATGATGAACAACGCTGACTCACAAATCTCAGGAAGTATTGTTTTCAATCAAGCAAACGTGAATCAAATTACAACAAGTAATTTAAATAATAGTGCTGAGCCATTGACACCAATCGCTTTAACATCATCAAATGAAAATAGTTTATCAATGAATACACTAAATGAACCACACATGACAGCACTAATCTCTAGTCCTACATTAACCGTAGACTTGAAAAAATCTAGAAGACCATCAAGCTATTTCCCTAGAACAAAGAGAAATTCAAGCACTGCAAACGTGAGAAAAAATGTTGCTTCAGTGACCAAAAACCCACTACTAAGGCATAATAGTATATCCCACTCAATTGGTACTGCTACCATCAATAACCCAAATAGTATCAACTCAAGTTATAATAGCAGCACCTCTTTGAATTCTTCTAAGATGACTAGAGTTATAGATAACTTGAAAGGAATCCCAAAGACCAGAGGTCGTAAACCCTCTTTAAAAGATGATCCCTCAAAGCAATTTTGCTGTGAGTATTGTACTAGTCGATTTAAGAGACAAGAACATTTAAAGAGACACACAAGATCTTTACATATGGGAGAAAAACCATTCAGTTGCCACATTTGCGGTAAAAATTTCAGTAGAAGTGATAATTTGAATCAACATATAAAAACGCATAATCACAACAACAACAGTTCTACAAATACAAAGGGAGGTAGACCTAAATCTGCTGCTAATTATACTAATTCCAATGACGTAGATGGAAATGTTCTTTCTTCGTAATTGCCGTAAGCATTTTTCAAAATAATATTAATAATTCGTATCAATGAGTAAACTGTCCATATCAGCAAGGTGTTCAATTGAAGTGAAGACCAAAAAAAAAAAACGTATTGAGGATAACAATACTAGTTTATAATTCGTTAATATCAGGGATTTTTAAGAAATATATAAACTTAAAGATTTATATCATTTTACAATGCAATGTTGGATTGAAAGTTTTTTAGACATGTACTTCCAGTACATTGAACAACTACGCATCTTTTAAGATATATATATTCCTTGTCTGTATATTTGTTTCATTTTGTTGAATTAGCTGAAATCTATAGGAATATTGAATTCTTTTCTTAGCGAGTCTTTGTCAATAAGGAATTTTTGAGAAAAGTAATCTAAGAGAACTTCGATATTATCAGCGACAACCTCTAAAGAGTTTTTCAATAGTTGTATCTTTGTCTTTTCTGTATCAATTTTTTCATTAGACCACCTATTTTGTTCCATGTTTTGTAAAGCTTGTTTGGCAAATTTTAATTTCTTGTCTAAATCTTGTTTCTCTAATTCCAATTTCGATCTTGTTTTATTTGGTTTCCTTTTACCTTGTAGCAAACTCAATTGATCTTTCATCTCAGTACATTGTTTTTGTAAAGTATCGATCTTGTTTTCAATAAATTCAAATTCTTGGTTAATCTGTGCTGTTTTAACGTTTTTGTAGTAGTAATAGACGTTTATATTCCCGCACTTGACCAATTCAAGTAAGTTATCATCAATAAGAGCATCAATATGTTCTTTTATGATACTTGATGGATGCCTTCCGGGATACTGCTTTTCAAACTCTTTTTGAGTAAAATATACGGGGGATTCTTGTTTTGTTAGCCAGTTAATGATTGATGTCCGCTGTTTCTGTACCTGGGTTGCAGGCATATTTTATAAGTTTTATATAACTTAAACAACTCACCAAGTGTAGCTTAATAGATATAGTCGTGCTTTGTGGCCTACCCAGAAGTGGTACGTAGTTTGAAGGAATGACTTTAGCCGCTGACATTTTATAGTCTGACCAGTTTGTTACCCGGAATGTAGTTTCTCTCTGAAAAATTGCTTCACTTGCTTAATAATACCCTAGTACCTTAGTTAAGTTGTACGAGCCAGTGAGTAAAACATTCTGTTATAATCTATAAACGTAGTGTGATTGAGTTGTGTAAGTGCAAGTACAGTTGTGAATTGCTTCGTGAGTGCTTACGAAAAGATCTCTTTATTTATATTGCTATTAACGGCTTTTAATAAGTTAGATTCGTATGAGATTCCATTCTTCTAGAAGTCGCGGAAGGAAAGGAGGAAATGAGAGAAATTCTGGGTTTGATGATGTGGATAGTGAGCTGAAGGCATTTATCAATGCTCCTGAAAACAATAACCGTTGCGGTGAATGTAGTAACTCTTTTCCGACTTGGTGTTCAATCAATTTGGGTGTTTTCCTATGTGGGAGGTGTGCATCGACACACCGGAAAGTTTTAAATGGAAGAGATGATGAAGTACATTCTGATGTCAAATCTTTAAGTTTAGAGAGGTGGAACCATGATGAGATTGATTATATTATTAGACTTGGGGGTAATAAGGGGAATCGTAAATCCTGGAACCCTAAAGGTGAGGCTTTCCCATTTGACGGTGATGACGATAAGAGTATAGTGGAGAGATTTATTAGAGAGAAATATGTCTTAGGTAAATTCAGATACGAATTACCTGTACGTGCTGAGGATTTCGACGGACCTAACAGGAAGTCTCATCGACGTGGCGCTATTGGAAGAGAGAGTTCTCCACGGGAATCTTTGCGCCAAACGACGACAGTACCACATGACCGAGAAGTTACTCCTGAATTGCCCAAGAGTCGTCCTAGGACAGGTCCCAAACCTGCTATTTTTGATGGTAGCAACGATATCGTAAACAGTGCAATAGCACCTGATGCAACTGCTTCTACTCAACCGGCAGCTATAAACTCTGGTGTACAACAATATTTAGACCCAGCCACTGGAATTATTTACGTTGATCAGACGCAATATGCACTAGCCGTGCAGCAGCAGCAACAACAACAGGCAGGAATGATGATCATGCCGCAAACCACATCGATGGCCTATCAACAGATAAATGCATTTTCGACACCTGTCGGAACTAATATTATCAACCCACAGTATCAACAATTCATGCAGAACCCACAAGCTCAAGGTCAAGGCCAAGCTCAATATTTTCAGCAACCTTTCTAGCGAGAAACCTCCTGATGTCAGTTGAGGACGCGACATACACGCAGACAAATTGACAAGATGGACCAAATGCTACACATACACATGCAAGGTCATTGCTCGAGCTATCTGTTATTTACAAATATATACACATTACATACAGAATTCACATTCATTATAGGTACTAAACCAAGGTCATCGCATCACATTACAGTGTCACGTTCTAGACGCCAAACTTGTAATATTATTTTTGCTTATAAATGACTCTTATTATATATAATGTTTTATTGTTAAATATTAAAGGGTTCCAACCACCTCTATTTGTTTTCTGCACCGAGACTCAACTAAAGTGCAATAGTGATCTAGAACTTATCAGAGAACTATAGCTTCGAATAGTTAATACTCGATCATTTAGTTGTTTTTAAAAGGGAAGTTGTTTGTGAATTTTTTCTTAAATTAAGACAGGCACATTTTTGCCACAGTTTCATAAAGTGGAGACATAGTCACTTTCTTTAAAGATATTGTTTAAGAAGGGGCCTAGTCTATCATATATCTTTTGTGTTTCTTATCCCAAATTTTACAAGAATCTGAAGAGCAGGATAAATAAAGTCTTTGTCTTATTTTTAGTGATTTGTTTAATGAGTGCCACTATAATCACATAAAAGAAGAGTTATAGTAAGGTTATTTACAAATATTACCCGCAAGATGTCTTCTTCTTCTCTAAATAAGCATTTAACCATTATTGCTGATAATTATGTTGTTGAGAAAGAGATAGGAAAAGGTTCATTTGCTACCGTTTATCGAGCACATATTGAAAATCATGCTTTGTCGAAGAGCTTAGCAACAGATGATCATATTGCTATCAAAGCTGTTCCTAGAAGTAAATTAAAGAATAAGAAACTACTCGAAAACCTTGAGATAGAAATCGCTATTCTAAAGAAGATCAAACACCCACATATCGTCAGATTAATAGACTGTGAAAGAACACCCTCTGATTTCTATTTGATAATGGAATATTGTTCCTTAGGTGATCTAACATTTTTAATTAAAAAAAGACGAGATCTAATGGAAAATCATCCTTTATTAAAGGAAGTCTTTGAAACATACCCACCACCTAGTGAAAACAAGAATGGTCTTCATCCTGCTTTTGTCCTAAATTATTTACAGCAGTTAGCTTCTGCTTTAAAATTTCTAAGATCTAAAAATCTAGTTCATAGAGATATTAAACCACAAAATTTATTACTATCTGCACCATTAATTAATTTCAAAGACTCTCACTCTTTTCACAAATTGGGTTATGTGGGTATTTACAATTTGCCTATATTGAAAATAGCAGATTTTGGATTTGCTAGATTTTTACCCAATAGCTCCTTAGCTGAAACATTATGTGGATCACCTCTGTATATGGCCCCAGAAATATTAAATTATCAAAAATATAATGCTAAAGCAGATTTATGGTCTGTAGGAGCAGTAGTATATGAGATGTGTGCTGGTCATCCACCTTTTAAGGCTACTAACCATTTAGAATTATTCAAAAAAATAAAAAGAGCTAATAACTTCATATCTTTTCCTTCATATTTTTCTACTTCAAATGATGAACAATTTTATGACCTAGATCAAGACTTAAAGCGTTTAATTTCTAAGTTGTTGACTTTTGAACCTGCAGAGCGAATAACGTTTGAAGAATTTTTCAATCATAATTTGGTTTGCGCCGATTTGTCCAGATTTGAACTTGATAATAGTAAATCCACAGATATTGAGTTAAAATCGAAAACTTTAGCGGAAAGTAACATGTTTATTTCTGAATTTCTATCTGATAATAGAATGGGCCAAACTAATTCGAATAATATTCGGAAGCAACAAAGAATACTTAAACAAAATGAAGATAACCCGTCAACCAAAGGAACTTCTTTCAATGAGCCACAACAAAGTGTATTAAATACAGATGCAGACAAGAACGATAAAATTGTTGTTAACAGGCGAAACAAACTTCCAACGCATAGTGAACTCTTATTGGAAAAGGATTACGTTGTGATAGAAAAAAAATCAGTTGAAGTAAATGAATTAGCTGATGAGTTTGCTCAACTAAACCCACTTTCCCCACCAGAACCCCATCATTTACACAATACCATTCAACATCATATGAATGACTTGCGAAACCCATTGCATGAAGAAGTATCAAGATCTTCTTCTTCTTCCTCCACATTAAGTAGTGGTCCTAGCCACTTACAGCAACTATACGTTTCCACACAACCACGAAGAACATCAATTGTAGACAGAAGAGCTTCCATCACGTCTAATTTTAATCCATCGAATGCTCTTTCCAGGGCGCTAGGAATTGCTTCAACACGATTATTCGGTGTTCCTAACTCTATGCCAGGACTGCAACAAAAACAAGGTATGTTATCTTCCTCTCCTACGTCAATCCATAAGAAAGGTGATAGAACTAGTTCACTATTTAGCTCTCAGCTATTTCAAACTTTAACCGAAAATATGCTTTTAAAAGTAGATAATTTTGCAAATGAATCTACAAGTATTGATGCTAGAAAGACGGAATCTAATAATAATGACCAGCTGATGCTGAATTTAGAAACTTTAGCTGCCAAAGCTTTCGTTGTTTACTCTTATGCTGAAGTGAAGTGTAGCCAAATTATGCCATTACCTTTAGAGACAAATACTGATAACGTACTAATCATGAATCATTCAGCTTTTCCTGGATATAATTTGAAAAAGAGATTAAGCACAGGTAGTTGCGCAATCGAAGAAGAATCTGAACCAGAAGACTGTAAATTTCATGAAAAAGAAAAGGATAATCAGAACGATAATCCTCCAAGAATAGCTAGCCAGGATGAGGAGGCCCTGCTGGATCATAGCATGCTAGTTGTCTGTAAAGAAGCTATAACTCTCTATTTGAAAGCTTTAGATCTATTAGGAAATGCTATGCAAGTTACTTCTAATTGGTGGTATGATACTTACAACGAAGGGAATGAAAAGATTTGTTCTTTACGGCTGAACCTCTTGGTTCAATGGATTAGAGAAAAGTTTAACGAATGTCTAGAAAGGGCTGAATATCTAAGATTGAAATTGGACGACTTAGAATTTAGAGCACCTGAAACCTTTTCTGAAAATCATACAGAACATATATTTTTGGAGAAGTTGTTATATGACCGAGCCTTAGAGATCTCGAAAAATGCAGCCAAATTAGAACTCACTGGCGAGAATTTATACAGCTGCGAATTGTCTTATGCTACCTCGATATGGATGCTACAAACATCTCTGGATGACAGTGCCAATAGCGTTCTAGATGATCAAGATAAGTTGATAATCAAAAGATATATGGCCAGTATCATGAATAGACTAAAATTATTAAAGATTAAATTGAGCGCAAGTGAATGAATCGATATTGTCTATTAACCAAGAAAAATATCTCTATAAGTATTAAGCAGATTCCTACATTCGATATTCAAAATATTTCCTTATAAATTCAGACAAGTTTACCAAACTTATAATTTCACTATCTTAAAAGATACAATATTACTTCCTATACAGGTCAAGAAACCTGTAAAAATTTGAGAGCAGGGTAGTCCTTATAAATGTTTTATTTTCTTTTTTTTTTTTTGGAATTCAATACTGTTGTTATGATTATTAAATTTTACATATATGTGTATATCTATAATATTATTTTAGTAAGATCGCATAGAATTTACAAACCGAAAATATCGAAATAAAAGAAAAAACCTCTTAATGTGTTACAAATTTCATGACGTGTAGAAGCTCGATTAAAGAGATATACCATCTATAAATGCTAAAGAACTGTCTCTCCAGAAGTTATACTTTTATCTAAACATTCCTTTAGCATGTCTTTTGAATTCATTTCAATACCTGTCAAAAATTTTGATAGAATCACATTCTTATGATTTATGTAGCTTGTTTCTAAATTTGTATTAGAGGTGGATTTCTTTATAATAACTGGGTGAATATTATGGCCATTCGTATAAACAGAATCACCTCCTGAGTACAAAGAACTTGTGTCATGATTGAAATATTTGGGGACTGATCGTATTTTTCCCATATTTTTTGTTTCAATGTTTACTTCTTTTAAATTGGTATTCAGATTGTCCACTACGGAAGATGTAGAATTAATTTCTTCGTTTTGAATTGGCCTTTCTATCATTGTATTACCCATTATGGCGGGTTCGATAAATGTCGGGCGACGAAGTTGTTGCCTTCTTTTTTGTCCACCCCTTCCTACATTCAGAATTAATTCGTGATCGGAATCAGTGCTGGAGGAGATACAGTCTGATTCCGAATCACAATCTCTTGTTTGCTCAGATTTTGAACGAAGAGAAACATTGGAGTTACAAAACTCCAATCCTTGTAGTGTAGAGACTGGAAATTCTGGCATATTAGTTAGAGATATTACACTGGCATCTTCTGAAGTTACATGGAACGATGGGTTTTGTTGCATATGCGAATTAAACGAAGTATTATTGTATGCATGTGAGGAAGAATACGACGACGACGATGATGCTGATGAATCTGTTGATGAATCTGTTGATGATTCTGTTGATGAATATTGGAAGCTTGCCTCACCTTTACTAGTTCTACGTAAGTCATCTTGGAAAAAATTGCCCTTTTTAATACGGAAATCCGTAGGGCCAGACGAAGTTTGTCTTTTAATAAAGTTTAGTTTAGAAATGGAAGAGGCATTAGACATCGATAGCTTACCTTCTGTTGCTGTCTGTTTGGGCAAATTTTTCTCCATATCCTGTACATTATTATTAGAGTTCCACGGAGTCAATCGATAATTATTCAAAACTGTCAGTCGTAAACTACTGGTCTGTAAGTGTAACGACGAATTTTCAGAACTTGAGTTTGGCAAAGAAAATGGTGATGACGATGAGATAATGAAATTCTGTCTATCATCAGTAGGTTTTTGCCTCGTCGTTACTTGGTTTTGACTTTTTGTTTTGTCTCTCTTTTTCTTCCTCCTCTTTTTAGCCTTGATTTTATTGTTTGTGTTACTGGGGGATACAAACTTATTAGCAGTTCTACTTATGCTATCGCTATTTTGATCTAATTTGGTCATTGCAAAATTTTCCATATAATAACTATCCAACGATGCAAAGGAAGAGTTGATCGGCAGGTCTACTACGCTTGTCTTACTTATTTTTGGAGTACGGCACTGACTGTTGTAATTAGAATTCGTTCTCATTAATGATAATCTAGACTCTGTTTTTGATGGTAACCTAGGGTTGCTGTTATTCCTTAATAAGACTTGACTGTTGTTATTGCTATGTGTTCTATGATTTCGTAATTCTTCTACAGAGCAATTAGAAGTTCGATTATTATTGTTATTACTATAATTTTTCTGGGAAAATATAGTTGGACTCAATAAAGCAGTGGCATTTTTATTAGAAGAATCGGATGACAGTGATGATGAATTCGAAGAAGAAATACTATTAGAGCTTTGTCTCTGTGTATTTTTTGGAGAAGACATCATCGAGTATGAAGTGTACGTTGCTGTTTGTTTGGATAAAAACTTAGATTTATTCGAGAATTTAACCTCTTTAGAACTATTGTCATCCAATTGATGATCAAAATCCCAACAAATAAACTCATGTGTTTTCAAAGCAGTAATATGTGGTCTTTCCATCGGGTTTTTGGTTAGCATCTTACAAATAAAATCCTTAGACGCTTCATACTCTTGTTTTGAATTTATATTACTCACTTCATTTGAATTCAAGGAATCAAAGGATGGGAAATTAACAGGTGTGTCTACAATTTTTTCAAAAAGTTTAAGCTCAAACTTTGATGTAAATGGTAACATACCAAATAAGATACAGTATGACGTGACTCCCAAGGACCAAACGTCAATTTTCGGAGTAATGAAATATGTTTCCCTTCCTTGTAAATCGTCTGGGATAGGAATATTAAATCTTTGATATGTGTCCTTCCCTAAACAAATTTCGGGACTGAAAAAAGCAGGTGTTCCATCTGTCTTGACAATCTTAGCATTGTCTTTCCTATTAAGTAACTCGCGGTTCTCGAAAGACGAAGCACTTGATAATAAAGATATACTAAAATCTGAAATCTTCACTGTACCTTCATTATTCAATAACAAATTAGCAGGTTTAATGTCTCTATGGATAATACCATGGGAATGCAGAAATTCCAAGCCTAGTATAACATCTCTGATGATTTCTCTTGATCTTTGGAATGAATTTATTGGAGGGCCTATTGCTTCTAATTCATGAATTGATTCAGGACACCATTTAACTTCGCCGTTGGAGCAATATTCTAGGATTAAATAAATTTTTCTTGATTTAAAATCATCCAATACTTCAAATAATTTTACTATATTATTATGATTTGAGCATTTTGCTAGGATGTCAATTTCTTTTCTAATATTATAATTCTGTTCAAATTTGAATTTTAACCTTTTCCTCTCTTTCCTATTCATAATCTTAATGGCAACAAACCCATTGGACTTAGTTAAATCTACTGCTAATTTTACTTTGCTATGAGTGCCAGTACCTAACTCTTTTAAGATCTCATAATTGTTTAGTAATTGACGTTTCGTCGCTTGGTCGTATGATAATGTCACATGGTTAGTTTCTTTAATTAATTTATTTGCATGTGCAACACTGATCGATGGGTTATTACCTAGTTTATGGGGGGTTTTCTGCTGGCCTGTCGAGAGCAAAGCATTAGACGAAGCTGAGAGTTTGGGCTTAAAAGTGACACTTGGATCCGATTCATGACCGTTGTCTAGACTTATTGGCAGCGAAGGAAGACTAGAATGTGGCTTCATTGACTACCAAAGAGACAGTTGTATGAAAAAGTTTAAAATTAGTTACTTGAAGGATAATGAGGCAAACGGTGCAAAAGCCAGCATAAGACAAACATATGCTTCAAATCTTACTTTTATTAATAGATACTATAAAATACTTGAACTAACTAATTCAATTTGAAGAATAATCAAAGAGAGCCAGTAAGAACGAATTTGAATTATTCAAATTCGAATAATATTCTCGAAAAAAGTCACATAAAAATCAATGTACAAAGACGTTTTTGTACAGAAACACAAACAATAATGCAATGAAATTGTGATTTCTTCAACATGAGTATTCGTCTTAGCTGTCAAAGATGAATCAATGAGAGCCATGCGCAGAGTATCAGTCAGTTGAAAACCCCCTCCCCCCTTCCAACCTAGAAGACCATAAAAAAAATACCAAACTGGGAAAACGCTAACGTATTTTAACGCCTTGTGATTATTCACTCAAGCGGGTATTAGATCCTATGCTCCGCAACATAAGGTCCTGATGGGGTTTATGCCACGACCAACAGACATAGTTAGGGCGCAGGGTTTTTTCTATAAATTTTTCAGTGTGATGTGTATGTTAATTGAGGGTATTTTGATTCCAAAATTAGGGTATTACCGTATTAAAGCCCGAATTCGGAAACACTTTTAGCCCCCTTACTAGTTTAGCCAGATAAATAGAAGTAAATAACACCCACGCAAGATCAAAGTTAGTCATGCATGAAGTGATGGTCAATATTGATAATCCGATTTTCTGAATAACTTCGTACAAATGAATGCGAAACGTTCATAGAAGCAATGATTTACAATTGCATGGTTGTCACGGCAACTAATGTGCCGAGCTGTGCGCTTTTACCAGCCGAATGGCCCTAACCCTAAGGTGGGTTTAGGAGAACATAAAACCGCGAATTTGATTTTATGCTTGCGTTTTGCATTTTGCGTGTTGCGCTTTGCGTGTTTTTGTAGCCCTAACTTTGAAATCTTAAGATCTGCGCATAACTAAGCCTACCATCTATCAAGACAAGCGTGCGTATTGCAAACCGCAAAATTTAACTCCAAGATCCAATAGCAATTTGAAATGCAAACTCATTAGGAGTCTAATGAGGACTGAATCCCGTGGAAAGTGGTTCCCCTTCTTGACGGCCTCGTACTAACCCTAACTGTGAGGTTTGGGTTTACCAAGTTTATGGCCACAAATTGACTGAAAATAATCTGCATATTTCATTGAAATAACTCGCTCAAGAATAACACCGTTATAATTATATCAGACATGTTATAAATTAGGAAATTTCTTCAGATACTGCTTGAATAGGTCATTTTCGTATTTAGCTCTAGTTTTTCGCTCGTATTCAAACCCACTAATAATGGAACATGCGTAATGTAATAATACCTTCTTCTGGGCTTGTTTCAACTGAGTTTTTAATAGATCATTATTTGACAAACTTCGTAGTAAATTTCAGTCTTTCTATGACAATTTTTCTCTCATATTAAGGATCTCATTACATAGTTAAAACATTGCATTTAAAGATTTTTTATTAAAACAGATCAGATTAGTATTGAACTGATCTATTTCATTCCATTATAATATAATACAGTATATTATCTTGCTATAGTTTGTCACTTCGATTTGATCATCGCTTTTACAGTAACAAGTTTTTGACTGTACTGTGTAACTTACGCATTGGTACAAGAACTTGTTGAAGAGAAGTTTATCAAGTTGATGGCATAATAATTGGTGGAAAGATCAATTTTTATCAAAAAGCTTTATCTCTCTGGCATTCGGTTGTTCACCTTTATCAAATTCGTTCATTTGAAAAGATGCATTCGAATTCTATTTCTTCAACGTCATCTTCGTCGTCTTCTACTGCAGGCACGAATCTGAGTGGTAGACACATCTCTCATCAGCAGCAATTATCTGTTAACTCGGTACAATCAATAATTGAACCTGTCACTCCTCCAACTTTGGCGTCCATGAACAGCAAGAGGAATCACCAAAAGACACAATCCTTAGATGTTTCTAGTTTCAATCAATTGATGGGGTATAGTCATTTGAACAATATGGCATCTCCTACAATGTATCATTCAATAAATCCTGATTTGAAATTTACACCAAATACAGTTACTCTTTCAGAGACTGATAGTTTAGCATTGCCTCTAATCAACGAATCTTCTTATTTCGATTCACAGTTGTTGAATCATAATAAAGAGAATATCAATAGTGGATTACATGATGCAGTTTCGAGTTCAAAGAATACACCATCTCAAGTGACCCACAACAAGTTGACTTTATTACAACAACCTTCATTGACTAACAATAATAGTAATGGGTTAATGAATGATATTAACTCTTTACCATTGTCCGAATTAGACTATGTAAAATTGGCTACGGACCAATTTGGCTGTCGTTTCTTACAAAAAAAATTAGAAAGTGATTCCATTGATGTGTCAAATACTACTAGAGATATCATGTTTGAGCATATTCATCCTTATTTTCTAACTTTAATATTAGATCCATTTGGAAATTATTTGATACAAAAGTTATGTGAATTCTTAACTGTCACGCAAAAGACTCAATTAATTCAATCGATTTATCCTCACGTTTTCAAAATCTCTACTAATCAATATGGTACTAGATCGTTACAAAAAATCATCGATACTGTGGAGAACGATTTACAGATAGATTTGATTGTGAAGGGTTTTACTGCAGAGTTTACAAGTGTTGATCAAGTTGTGACATTAATCAATGACTTGAATGGTAATCATGTTATTCAAAAATGTATCTTCAAATTCCCGTCAACCAAATTTGAATTTATTATTGACGCCATTGTAGCACATAATAATATTGTTACCATTTCCACTCACAAACATGGTTGTTGTGTCTTACAAAAATTATTAAGTGTTTGTACTTTACAACAAATCTTTAAAATATCTGTCAAAATTGTCCAATTTTTGCCAGGTTTGATCAATGATCAATTTGGCAATTATATCATTCAATTCTTATTAGATATTAAAGAATTGAATTTCTTCCTACTAAATGAATTATTCCATAAGTTATCCAATGATCTTTGTTCTTTATCGTGCTTAAAATTTTCATCCAATGTTATCGAGAAATTTATTAAACAACTGTTTCAAATAATTGATAAATATATGAAAGGAATTTTTTTACCAAACTATGATGATTCCATCATCAATACTACGATGAACATTTTATTGTCAGTAATTGATATTTTTACTTTGAACTTAAACGTTTTGATAAGAGATAATTTTGGAAATTATGCTTTACAAACAGTCTTAGACATTAAAAATTACGATTCATTGTTAATTGTTAAGAACAATAATTTTAAAAATATTCCAAACAACAGTAAATTATTATCATACCCTAAATTTGCCACTGATTTTACCAATAGAATCACTAATTTGATCATATTTACTAAAGAATTGTTACCTAGTATAAAGACTTCTTCATATGCTAAAAAAATTAAATTAAAAGTTAAGGCATTTGGTGAATTTAATGGAATTAATCTATCTCAGTTAGCTTCCAAGAAGTTAGATTCTTCTCAATCTGCATCATCTTCAAACTCATCAGATACTTCGCTTTCGCCACAGGGCTATTTCCCAAGAAAACATCAAAGACATGTATCTCTTCCCTCGAATGCTTATAACAGAAAAAATAGCAATGGAATACTGCCATCTTCTCACGAAAATATTAAACAACAATCTTTTGAATTAGCACCATCATTATTGAAAACAAATAACCCTCCAGCCTTCAATAATTTTACTATACAAAATACATTTGAAACCCAACCTTCAAATGTTATTTCAGATATTTCAGGACAATTAGCAAATTTAAATGTAAATATTGAGGGACAAAATCTTATGAAAACCAACAATGATATACCCTTTTCAATGAATCCTACTAATTTGAATAACACTAGTAACTCTACCTTATATGACAATACTATGTTTGTTACACCAAGTTACAAGGGTACAATATCAAACTCAACTTTTAATAATCATAATAGATTGTCTTCTAAGTTTTCTAATTGGAATCATAACGCGGGAAATATTACCACAAATGCAACTAGCTCTACTTTAAATTCAATGCAACTCGGCTATTATAATCAAGGTGAAATTGTTGCTAATTTACCATCCCAAGCAGATGTTGTAGAAAAGGTAAACGTCTCTGAATTCGGCAAAATTAACCATAATAATTCCATTTTTTCACAGAAATCTAGAAATTAAAGCGTTTATTCTCAAGCATCTCTAGTTAAACCAAGAATATGGATACTCTTTACACAGCCAGATTTTAATAATGTTATGTTCACTCATTTATTCATAATTCAATGCTTTCCATCTTAGCATTGCAAAAAATATTTCTTACCAATCATATTACCCTTTCGCTCATTTAATGTTATTTCATGTCATTCATTCATGCATCCATTCATTCATTTGCTCATTTTTTCATCTATTCATTCATTATTTTAAAAAAATTCTATACCCGTTGTACTATTCGACATTTATTTTCAGTTTCTTAAACACAACGATTTACCATTATGAGATCTATATTTCTAACAAGGAAACGTATTTTTCACTCATTCATATTTACTAAACCTTCTAGGATTATAATCTCCATACTCATACGTGTATGTATATATATATATATATATATATATACCTATGCCAATAAATTTCTATTATTTATGTCATCTTACTTTCGATACTAGCAAGATATAAGTTTGCATATAGTGAGATAGCAAAAAATACATTTCAATCTATACACATTTTAATAAGCAATGGTGGTTCATAATCCTGTTGATCTATTTCGTGAACTTGAAATACAAAATAATATCCGTTTTCCGTGAAAGTATTAATATTAACATGTTTTAAAAATCCCATATCTAGTATTTTGTAACGTGAAAATTCAATATCAAAATAATCGTTCATTTTACCATTAGGTCTACACAATGTATTTGTGATTTGTTTATTCTTGTAAGGTATTGTTTCTTGCTCCAAATAATTCATATCGAATACTTCAAAATCGAATCTTCCGTCGGTACCATATTGACCATAACATATTCTCAATCCATCATTGGCTGTTTTGAAAATCTCTCGATCTTGGGTAATGTTAAGAAATTTTGTCTTCAAATGTATCACCATTTCATCGTCCATTATTGAATTAATATTGGCCAAAAATGGATCAAAAACGAATAGGCTTTGAGTCATTTCATCTTTGTTACTTATTCCAGAGATAATCAACCTACCATCATGTCCGGGTTGGCATGAAATTACGGATTTTAATAATCTTGTAAAACGAAAAGTTTTCTTCTCATGTACAGAGTAATAACCATCAATGTTAGGTAAGAAAAAAATGGTCCCATCACGGGTTCCACAGCAAATAGCAATTGGCTCTTCTTTTAACGGTTGTCGTATTAGTGTCATAGACATTAGGTCAGATCTCCCATCCTCAAAGTTCTGATAAAAATCAATTTTTCTGCCTTTCCCGGATCTAATGCTACTCCATTTATCTATAATTAACATATTTTTTGTTAAAATGAAGATATGATCGGTATCTGAAGCAAAATCTACAAATGAATTTTTCTTATTCATTTGGAATTCAAACTTAAAGCTCTCTAATGGTCCATCTACAGATGAATGAGCTATGGAATTATTAGTTATCTTTCGAAAAGAATGTAATGTTTCATTCACTTGAACATGTATTAGTATTTGATTATTATCCTCTCTCAAGTCAATCATTTCTAAGACTTCTTTCAAACCTTTTGTTTCCAAAAAGTTTGAGAAAAGTCCACCAAATCCTAAATCTATTGATTGAAGTTTATCTTGTCTTGAAATGTTAATGTATCCGCTACTTGATAAAAACATAAATTCAATTTTATTATTAGTAGTTTGAGACATGGGTAAGCCTTTCATAAATTGCTGGCCTACCTCCAAATCATAGGCAGAGACAGTCTCAATAGTCTTCCTAGTAAAATAAGATCTTGTTGATAAAAGATTGCTACGCTTTACCATTTGAAAGTCATTCCTTGCTCCCATGCAATTGATTTGAAAAGGTTCATACTGGCTCAATATAAATTTTTTGAACTGATTTTCCAGTTCATTATCATAATTCGCAGATTCTTTTAAAATATTGCTCTTACGTCTCTTAAACAATTCATTCTTAAGTTTCTTTTTCTCTGATATTGGGAAATAACGTTTTTTCTCTCTATCAAAATAATAGCCTGGTAAGTTTGGTGGTGATTGCATTTTAAAATTGGAAAATTCAATTTTTCCTTGTAGATGAGTAAATTTTCAACTTTTTTATATCAAACAGGAACTCGTTGTTATCAACAAGCTCATTCAATCTCTGTTTTTTAAATACAAACTCTCGCTCTTGTATTGGTATACGTGATTCTGTAGCTTTCAAAAACCTTACTCTTGTCTTTTTTTGAATTATTTCCTGTGCTTTATTCTTATCTTCTGTGCGTTCCTGGGTAGATGGAAAATCTAACCTACCAAATCCTGGCGGCGACTTCGACCGATTTTTCAAATTATCAAATTGTAGATCAAATTCTGAACCATCGACTTTTGTAAAAAAATCATCCATTTTAACGTCTGATATTTGGTCATTAAATTTCATCAATTTTTGTCTCCCTCTATTAACACAATGAAAATCATTATTGGGCCTAAAATCTTCTAGTATCCATGGTTTCTGTGTGATAGGATTAGTATTGAAGTCAATTTGCTGAGAATTAGTGTCTTGATGACTCTTGGTTTCTAATTTCACTTTTGTTTCCAAATCTTGTTTATTAGTGCTCTTTAGCTGTAACTTGCGTTTCAGGACCGTTTTTGAATCCCGACTCTTCGATGTATATGCATCTGTTCTTTGCTGCGCAATGCAGTCATCATGTTCTGGTTCTTTTAAAGGTGAACTAAAATTCTTTAAAAGTTGTAATCTTCTAGTGTGAAACTCTGTTGAATCGGCTTCTGTATTTTCTTTATCAGAATTGAATGCATGAGTATCATCTTCGAACTCAGAGACTGTATCGGATGCTTTAATATCACTCTCAGATTTATCAAATTGAGTAAGAATAAAGTCCTGTGTATCTTCATCTTGACCAGCATTGGCTTCCAGACTCACTAGAACCTTGGCCTTGATAATTAAAGTTAATTCCTGTTGTAATTCGATCAATTGCAATAAATCCAATTGACTCAATTCTCTTACAAGTGTGTCAATCGATGTTGACATTTAATTTAGCATTGACTAGAAGTGAAGACGTCTTATATACTTTACAGTTTACTAGCTATATACTGTATCCAATACTAAATGTCATATAACAATTGATACGAATTTGGTTGATGGCGGCGAAGATCTGTTTGTCAAATATCATTCGAAGTAGTAAATATTGTGATTATTTAATTCGATCTCCGATGAGCTTGAAAAACGAATACAATATAATCAATAGTGGTTTTATCAGTGAAGAGTTTCTTTGTAAAAACATATTGAATGTGCAAGTTGGGAGCTTGATTTTAGTATTATTCATGGCTCTTCACGATTATTTAACTAAAAACTATGGTCAAAAACCTAAGAAGCAGAAAAGTAGTAGCTCTAATCCCAACCCTTCGAATGCTAAAAAGACCATTAAAATCGTGGACACTTCTCCTAACATACCTATCCCGAAAGAATCTGCTGATAGTCAGCATGTCGTTGATAAAGATGGGCCACTCTTGTGGAAGGATCTCAAGACTCAAAAATCAATAAAGATCTTTGGTAGTATTGATAAGAATGCCGATATTGATCATTTTGCAGAGCCAAATTTAAATCCATCCATTTCCGAAAGATCATCAACTGGACAAGTGCTAGATAAGAGCCAAGAGATAAAAGTGTATCATGAAACAGTATATAGAGACGAACATGGTCGGGCATTGACAAAAGAACAAGTTCACACAAGGAGAACTGAAGAAGATCTTAGAGAAACGATACGACTGAAGAGATTGAAAGAATTGAATATGGGTGAAGTTCAGCTATTGTCTTCCAGAATCCATCATACAACTGAAGATAAAAACTTATATGAGCAAAAATTTCAAGACCCGTCAACTAAATTTGATAATTCGAATGCAAATATCAACAATCAAATGGTATCACCGATCGGTCGTAAATTATATCAAGGTGTATCGCCTGAAAATCGATTTCGAATCAATCCTGGAGTGCGTTGGGATGGTATAGATAGGTCGAATGGGTATGAAAAAAAATGGTTTCAAAGAAAAGCAGAATTAGATCAAGCAAAATTACCAACTCAACAATTGTTAGAAGATGAAGAATAATCAGCAAGTATTTTAAATTATATTTTTAAACAGAGAGACGACAATGTAGTAGTCTGACTAATTTGAAATATATAAACATTCTGTATCAAGTAATGAGGGATTCAATGAAACTCTTACAGCACAAATGTGTAACTCAATCAGAACTTTGCTGAGGTTTTTTATTTGATGGTTTATTTTTCTTACTCCCTTTCTTTCTATTACCGTTATTCGATGGTTTTTTGGTCACACCAGACACAGTTTCATCAGTTTTACTCTGTGCAATATTCCTAGTCATCATAGCAATATTTTGATCAGGTTGAGGTGGTCCCATGTTATACATGAGAGGAATCATTGGACCGCCTGGTAGATTTTGAGGCATGTTGCTACCGTTCGAAGTAGGCATTGGAAGAGTATACCCTGGAGGAGGAAATAGAGCACCTGGTGGTGGCGGTACACCCATAGAGATTGGACCTGTAGGTGGATAGAACGCATTAGGGATAGTTCCACCAGAGTATGGCAATTTAGCAGGATCTAACGTTGGTAAATGGTTAGAAGGATTAACGGTGTGTAGATGTTGAGGTGTTGCTCCATATTTATCCAATACAGCATGGAAAACAGAATTTGCAACATTTTCACTTGGACCAACAGATTGTTTCAAATCCAGATCACTCAGTTTCGTTTCAGTGTTTTCTAAAAGGCTTTCAAGATGTGTCTTAGAGCCACTGGAACTCTTATCTTCATTAACGAGGGTGTTGTCAGATTTTTCATGTTTCTTTGATGGTTTAGATTTAGACTTCTGTTTGTCTGTTGCTTTGGAAGTTTCAGGTTGCTTAACAATAGAGAGTAATTCATGAGCTCTCTCTTTTCTCAACGAGGATACATCTTCTGCTCTCTTTAATTGCTTCTGGGTTTTTTGGTAGTTGACAAAATCTGGGTTTTGTTTCTTTATATTCTTTGCAGCTGCATGTTTGTTCTTTGAAGCCTTTGAATGATAAATGAACTGTCTGTCAGATATATTCAATAACAACGAAGAATCAAGGCCTAAACCTCTCTTAGTCCTTAACCTTCCTCCAAAAGTGTTACCAGCTATTATCTCATTATCAAATAAGACCTGTACAGATAGATTCAAACCTAAAGTAGTGTAACCCACGACAGTACCTTTTGAGAAAAGAGGCACTTTCCCAGAATCCTGGATGTACACAACACGATCACCCAAATTAAATCTTTGGGTACGAAGCAAGCCCACTGCCTCTCTTGGATTCAATACAGCTTCACGTGGAACCTTAGCTAATTGCTTTACCTCGTGGCTTTCAATTTCAGAATTATGTTCTTCAATGAAATTCTCTACAGCATTTATCGAATTCTTTGACAATGAATCACTTTCTAAAGAAACAACAACAAATTTTTCCGTAACACTTTTCAACCATGCTCTAATGTCTTTTAAGATTTCAGCATGTTTTCCAATAGCATCTGGCAATATTTCTCTAATGGAGGGTTTATCTCTAGATAAATTTTGTAAATTTTTGTAGAATTCAGGGAATCTTTTAGAATATTCAGATAACAAGGACATTGTTAGCACTGAATATTCCCATCCTTTCAAATTTCTTCTGGAATAACCTAGGACTTTTTCCTTCCTATTTTCATATTTGATTTGGATACCAACATTTACATTTTTACCCGTGGTATCAGTAATCATGAAGGTGGAAGTAATTCTCGAAAGGAACAGCTTTGAAAGGTTCAATTGTTTTGCAACTATGAAAGATGGTAAATATTTCACTACTTTGGAGTCAATTGCAGCTCTTTGATGGCCAATGTCAGGTTCAGCTTTAAAAAATTTTCTATTCACCGTTATCATAAGTCTCGTATCACTACTGTAACCATCAATGATTGTTTGTCCACCATAAGCATAATCTCCCAAGAAAATTGTGTGGCTTCCAAGTGGGAACTCTTCTTTAATTGGAACCGGGGGTTTCTCCTTATACCTTTCATCAACATTAGTTACCAACTCAACCATTAATTGCAATGGGAAATATTCAGGAACATCAGCAAAAGTCTTCACATAAGCACCTTCTTGTGTTCTTACTAAGCCTGTTACCGGAAGAACTTTAACAATAGTTTTAATATTATTCATTAAAACGGCTTTCCGCTTTTTATATTCCCTCAGCATTGATGCTTTCATTGTGAAAAACTCCTTTCTCTCATATGTATCACCGGTTCTCTTGATAATCTTAAATTTGAATTTTTCCTTGTTGTCAGATTTCTTTCCATGTTCTTCAAACTCGTAGATATTTTCCGAATCCATAATGGAAAGTAGCTTTGACTCTCTTAAGTACGGCCATCTAGTATAAACAACCTTATTCAAGTATCTTTTGGCAATTTCATCTGAGGTTAAGGCGTTCTCTTCATAAATATCGTCCATATGTAAGCAAACAGATTGTGATCTAGAAGGTTGTTGAAAGACCAAACTTTCATTGTACTCTAATTGAGAGGAAAATGGTAAAGTTTTCAATGTTGGAAATCCAGCCAATAGATCTGTACCACTTTTGATATCATCGGGTATGTCAAAACGTAAGTGTTCATTTGGGAGCTCTTTCACTACAAATTCTGATTCAATACAGTGGTTATGTTCAATATCAGAAAATAACCCCTTCAAGGGACTTTGATAAACATTGTCAACTTGAGCGTTAAACCTAAAAATAAGATCCTTCCCAAACTGATTTCTATTCCGCTCTTCTGGCGTCAATTTAGACATATATGGGGCCATGGCCGCACGTAAGCGGTTCTCATCAACAAATGATATCAAAACAACAGCTTCCCAATCGGCAGTCTTGCCATTTTTATCTAGTTTGACTTGATTCGGATAGAAGTCAATAATCGGGGAGTTGGGATCATACATCAAAGGTCTAAAGCAAGCAGGAATCAGATTTTTGGACCTTTCAGGTAGCACTGCCATCAATTGCTCAAATGGAGTAAATTGTTGACTTTGCTTAAACTCGATAACTTGGTTAAGACCTTTAGCTAAATCAGATATACGGGGAGCATAATGATTGTGGTAATACCAACCCCATGAAGGACAACCTTGATAATAATATAATAGAACCCATTGTAAACCTTCTACGTAGTTTTTGGCAAGGTCTGTGACCTGTTGTTCCATATTTTCAACCTGGAATCCCATTTTTTCACGATAAAACTGTTGTTTCCATTTATCAAATCTTTCACTATAAATGGATTTCTCTTCCTCTAATTCTTTCTCATCTTCTACTAAAACAGCTTGTTGATACCTCTTAATCGTTTTCCTCACAGAGTTTAAACGTTCTTTATGTTCTTCTTCTGATTCATTTGGATTGATACCGTTAACATCCAATTTTAAATAGTATTTGCCAGTAGATTTCGAGTGTGTCACGTATAATCCAAGGTCATGGGCAAAATCTTTTAAAAATCTTAATTCATCATAAATTAAGTCATTATCCGTATCATCAATTAAAAATGTAGGAACTTCAGTGTCTGGCATATTCGGTTGAAATGTTTTATTACTCTGCTCTATGATCCATGGTTTCACTTGTCCAACAAATTTCTTTTGTTGTTTTAACAATAGTTTTTTCCCAACACGGGCTCTTTTTTTTTCACCTGCTATAGAAATATTTTCTAATTGTTGATTAAACCAATTCACATCAATGTCCTGTCTTTCAAAATTCATCAATTCAAATTTAGATAGATACTGAAGCCAAATATTTAATCTTTCCAAATTAATCAGACCATGATCGTTGATATAACCATCTGAATGAAGAAGAGACTCTTTAAATGTCTGTAGCAATAAAGGAAACGCACCTTTATTTAGATGTAAATCTGGTAAATTGGGCAGGAAATCATTACCGATAACAAACAGAATTAAGATAAAATCGTCAATAATTTTTTCAAAGTCGTATTCAAACGACATTTGGTCAGCAATTTCTCGAAATTCTAATTCCATATACTCTCTTAATAGAGATAAATGTAACAAGTAAAAGTTTTGTTCCTCTATAGAGGTTATTTTATTGGATCTTCCAAAGACAACTTCTTCTCTCAATAATGCAAAATGAGGTAGATGGGTCGAAAGTCCCAAGATGATCAAATCAGCATCAAGACCGTAGATGCAATGTCTTGTATTGTAATCGAAATCAGCCTGATACCTCAAAGTTCTAATGTATGCCATAATCTTGTGTTCACCTTCACCTGGAACTTCATGGCCAGATAATATAATCTGTACATCTCTCCATTTAGAATCATTAGAAATTTTATCATGAATATAATATTTTAAATTTTTGGTTAAATTGGCCATAAACTCGGTACCTGGCGTGATACTATTAGAATCAAAAGGCTCGCCCTTGGGAATCACCTCACCTTTTTCAATGGCATTTTTCAATGCCGTCTCAGCATCCATGGCAGTTCTAAATCTTCTAGACCGCTGCTGGTTCATTTTAGCACGGGGTGCGACACCATCAATGGCCATGTAAAACACTTTCTTAGGTTTAATGGTCAAAAATAAATGGTCTATATAGCTGAAAATCTTAGAAAAAACTTCTTCTTCAGTCATTCGTTTCGTCACATCATCATCATTACCGTGCGTACACGTATGTAGAATGGAATTCATATCTAAATACAGGTTATCAAATTCAGGGATTTGATTCCCTTCAATTAATTGTGAAATCATAGGCCATCTTTCACTGATGTACCTGAAAAATTTGGGAATACCCATATTCTACTCAATTTTGGTATGAACTGAATATTTCTATCTTCAACGAAACAACAAAGAATCAAAAACTTGACTTAATTAACCTCTTTTAATTGGTCTAGTGCGCTTCCAAGTAACCGCTAGCAATAAATGACGGAGTACAAAAAGAGCTACAAAAAAAGTAACAGAGCAAAAGACAGCAAATTTGATCGCACGAACGTACACAAAGCACTGTGGTATTCAATTCTGGTCACATCTCCAAACTGTCAAGAGCTCCAAATGGATGGTAAACTGCTGGTCTCTTCATTTAATTTCCACAATATTTATTTTTATTTTTCAATTTTAAAATGCTTCCGGGTAATGCTAAATCACTTGATACGAATTTGGTGATTTCTTGATTTGAAGAAATGAACATGAAATATCACACTAAACCATCAAAACAATTATTATTCGAATTCAGTGGAGAGGTGGTATAAAGAAAAGGAATAGCGATTGGAAAGTGTCTTTATTGAACTCTCCTCCATTAATTGAAGCTATCTGGGTTTTATCTGAGTTCAAAGCAGTTTCTATAGCTCTAGATCTGGCAATATAGTTCAATGTTTGGGTTAAATAAAACAGGTTCTACTACAGGTATTGGGAACAATACGGGTGGGTCTCTTTTTGGTAGCACTTTAAATACAGGCACTGGGACAAATACTGGATTTGGTCAAAATACGAGTAATTTCGGTGGTACCACTGCGCAGTCTTCTAATAATTTCAGCTTTGGACAACAAGATCAAGCTAACCCCATAGGACAAAATACGGGTTTATTTGGAGCTAAACCAGGTGTCAATGCCAGCACTAATGCTGGCGGGCTCTTTGGGAACAATTCTAACGCTACGGGATTAGGTACAACGAATAACAGCGCCGGTACATTATTTGGAGGTAACACCAATAGTGCTAATACTGCTAATACTAATGCAGGTGGATTATTTGCTCCTAAACCTGCTGCTGGGTCTTTATTTGGAAATACGAATAGTGCCACTGCAACTAATACAGGGTTGTTTGGTGCGAAACCTGCTAACTCCAGTTCTACTCTGGGCAATGGTACTCTTTTTGGCAACAATACAATGAACTCAAACACAGGGACGTCGCTTTTAGGCAATAAACCTGGTGGTCTTTTTGGAACTCAACAGCAACAAACATCGACACAACCTAGCGGGTTGTTGTTTGGTTCCAATCAGCAACAACAACAACAGCCTTCGTCATCTTTATCCTTATTTGGGTCTAACCAACAACAGCAATTACAACAGCAATCCGCAATAACAAGTATATCGCAACTACCTATAACACCAATGACGAGAATGATAGATTTGCCACCTCAACTGCGCCAAGAAATCCAACAACTGGACTCCTACATAGAGAGACAAGTGCAAATTTCTCAACACCTTAAAGCAGGAACTGAAGAACATATCCAACTATTGGAGTCAATACCGCGTGATACTTCCTATCTTTTGAAGACACAATCTATTACAAACCAAACTTTAGCGCACGATTTGAAAAAGATTAATCAAATTAAACAGTTAACTGAGCAAGATATTACTGATACACAAACTTTTTCTGTGTTGTTATTACAATTCTCTACTCCAGGTAGTAAAATATCATCTTTGGAGTTAGATAAGTTTTTCCAAAATAGGATTCAATCATATCAAAAAAGATTGGACGAATATTCTCATGTCCTTTCGGATATCGAGAGCGCAGTAAATGGAATCAATTCTGACATTTTTGGAAGCTCCAATGATGATGACTTTTCGAATAGCAATATGGCCACAGTGTCCAGTAATAAACGTGTCACTGAATTAAGTGATTTATATTCTTTAAAGACTGGATTAAACGCTATCGTATCCACAATTATCGAAGAATTCAGTTTATTTATGGATATTGCTCAAAGGATAGCGGAATTGCATCAAAAAGTGAAAGAATATACAAGCCTGAAGTAAATCCTGATATGAGAATTACGTCAATGGAATTGATTTTTTTTCAGGTGCTGACTTGGCAAAACACTATAATGCCAAAATATTCTTACAAAAGTAGTAGGTTTTTGAAGACTTAGAAATGATCACTGAAATATACATGACGTCTAATATTTAATATATGAATTTATTTGTAAAAAAATTGGATCACAAACGTAACTGAAGATATACTAATTCTCACCTTCATCTCAATGATGAGCTACTTCAGGGTGATAATAACTCTTGTAACCTACTAGATTCCTTCTTCCAACAATTTCACCTAAAGAATAAAAACCTAATAGTTGAACACCAATTATAGAATATTTGACAGTGTTATCCTTATTGACATGTCTTAGGAGGCCCACTAACTCTTTGGGTCTCTCCGCATATTTTAATCCACGTTGATATATCTTAAAATAAACAGATTTAAACTCCTCTAAACTAGGTGGCTGTAATTTCTCCTTTTGATACACTTGTTTTGATATCTCCGCAGTAACTTTACCATAATAAAGAGCTTTGTTTGTCGTCTTTGTTAAAAGTCCCAAAGTCTTCGTAGTAAAAGAAGTTCCAGCTCCTACTAATCGGTTCAGCATTTTACTTATGGTTCTTCAGTGATAATTTGAACGATAAACACTTTCTAAAAACTAGAATTCCAAATCTACTGGGTAATTAATAAATTTAATAAAAACCCACGTTTCAATCTTGCTGGACGTATAGTTTAAGGCCTTGATTTGGTTCGAATCTTGAATATGTGCTCTTTCTTTAATATTAAAAAAAAAAAAAAAAAAACTAGATTCAACAGCCAATCACAATAAGAGAATAGATTAAATGGCTATAAGCAATGTTTATATAGCTGGTTATCTCTATATATAATTGAACCCAGTTGATGATGGTAATACCAATATGCTGTGTAAAATATGTATTTCAAACACGATTATTCAAACGTACAGACCTTCTGGCACCTTCACCCAGGACGATCACTTTATCCTCTTGTTGTAATCTTGACAATGTCTCTGATATGTCATTCGTATCTATTCTGTCCTGTGAATGCTCGTTTATTTGCTTCATCAGTTCACTGAGGCTCATAGAGTCAGATGTATGATCCGTTAAAACTTTGATAATTTCTCTGGACAAATCTTCTTGGAGCTTTCTTTGAATCACCGATTTACCAGTTTGGACTAAATTCATATCTATCTTGCCTGTCTTTGGATCGGTAGCATAATCTTTAATGGCAGTTCTAATCAATCTGACAGATTCTTGTACGTCTATAAGTTCTACTTTTGATGATAATCTCATCTTCGCGTGTGCTTCTGATAAACGAATCATGCTCTCTAGCTGTCTTGTTGTAGCGGTGATTCTCTTTTCATCCGACCTTGAGTCATCCCCCATCTTCCTCATGCTTACATAGGCCTTTACCAATTCAGTCTTAGCTGAGCTGGTTATTACAGGTTGGATCTTCTCCTTCGCATAGTTAATATACATTGTAAGAAATTCTATGGGAAGAATATCATCTGTGGAGACATGTTGTGGTTTATCTTCTAAATATAGGCTAGTCAAATGTCTAGCTAACTCCCTGTCTGTTTTTTCATCTATTTTATCTAGAACTAAGTACACCAAATCAAATCTTGATAGCAAAGGCGGAGGTAAATCAATGTTTTCAGTAACAGGAAGATTCGGGTTGTATCTGGATCCAATTGGGTTAGCACTGGCTAAGATTGAACTTCTAGCGTTTAAAGTGGTAATAATACCAGCTTTAGCTATAGAAATGGTTTGTTGTTCCATTACTTCATGTAAAACCGATCTTGTAGAATCACTCATCTTATCAAATTCATCAATACAACAGATACCACCATCTGACAAAACTAGAGCACCACTTTCCAATACTAATTGCTTTGTGTCTACATCTCTCGTAATATAAGCAGTCAACCCTACCGCAGATGAACCTTTCCCAGATGTGTAAACGCCTCTTGGAGCAATTTTATGAACGTATTGTAGAATTTGAGATTTGGATGTCGATGGGTCACCACATAAAAGAATATTGATGTCACCTCTGTATCTGCCACCTTTTGTAAAAGTTTTGTTAGCTCCACCAAATAATTGTAAAAGAATTCCTTTCTTCACATCTTCTAATTCAAAAATACTTGGTGCTATGGATCGAGCTAATAACTCATACAGATCAGACCTTTGAGCAATAGAGTGGATTTTCTCTATGTCTTTGTCTGTAACCTTTCTCACTTCTTCAAGTTCATTGTGATTTAATTTGTTTTGTAATAATTCTTGCTCTACTGTAGAAGTGTCTACACCTAATCTTTTATCAGAAATCTTTTTAACATGGACAACATCCACGTAAGTTTTGTAAAGAGCTTTTAAAATACGTTGCCTTGGGTTTGCTCTCACAGGAATAGATCTGAAAGTTCCTGTAACCTCAATACGGTCACCAGCACGACAAGAGTCAACTAATTCATCATAAACACATAGCGATACTGAATGTGGGGTTTGGCCATCAGGAACCAAATCTGGAGTTTCTTGCAATTTTATCACTTGCTTATCAGCGAAAGAACAACGGTTGTGTATTAAAGACATCGAGTTAGGCTCATTACAATCCACACGTTCACATCTTGTTGGTTCCTGGATGATACCACGATCAATTTCGACAGTCATTGTATGATCACAAACTTTGCATTTAAAAAAAGCTACTTTCATATCAGGGATCACCGGTGTAGCTCGTAACACTAACCCTTTCAAACTAATTAATTTATCAATATCGTTAGGGTTTAGTTCACGCATGCCCTTAGCGGATTCTGTGTTGTATGGTCTAACTTTATAAAATCTACTTTCAATATCATCTAAATCGTGTTCTGTTTGATTATCAACTACCAATGATACCATACAGTCCTTTATGGTCTGATCCATAATAGATATGACTTCTTGTGGATAATTTAAGAGTTGATAATATAATTCTTCCGATTGACTATACGCTAAGAGATTTCTTGCATCCAAATTTAAATTCGTGGTACCCAACTCTCGCATTTCATTGAGCATATTAACGTAATATAATTCTTCGTCAGTATCAGAGTTGATTAAATCATCATTCCCATCATATCTCTTACGATATTTATATTTAAAAGACATTAAAAAGTTCCTAAAATTATTAACACATTCTTGGATGCTGACGTTAGTACCCCAAATAATTCGCATTGGCTCATTCACTTCAGCAGGCCCATCAGAAGATGAAGAATTATGGTTAGAGTTAGGACCTAAAGACGGTCCTGTAGAGGTCTGTAACCCTGAATAAAACCGTCTTGGTGAAGATAAATCAGAAGCCTGAACATCATTTCTCCTCATTCTTGCTCTTTGAGATGACAAATTCCCTAGGGAAGAAAAAGAACTATCACTGTGAAATTCAGACGATTTTTGACTTTGTGTATGTATCCTACTAGAGTTTAAACCGGCATTTCCATACCTTTGAGAATGGAGATCAGAAGGTACTGCTTGAGATGAAGGAAAATTGAAATATGAAGATGGACCACCTTGTTGCTCCGAATCTCTCTCATAAGTGTCACCATTGTTTTGAGAAGACGAAGAACCTTGATAGAACAACGCAGGTGAAGAAGGTTGTGGGGGCATTGATGCTGGTTCTTGACGTGGAGAAGAGTTGGAACCATTGCGATCTACAGGATCAGTGTTTCTTTCTTCACGGTTTTCAGACATATCTGATAAGATCTATGCTTAGGCACTATAAAAATAGTACACAATACACAATATATGAAGTAATCTATTGATCAAATCCCGTATATTCGTTACTATTGTTAACAGCATTAAATACTGATTATTTCAGCAAAAAATAATTTTTTATCATTCTCGAGAAAAAGATCACGATAATAGAAATCGCGGCACTTACATTGCCTAAAACTAATAAGTAATTAATAAATATGACATTGAAGATATTAACAGTCACGCAGTCGTTCGAGGAGTTTTGTTTATATTATGGTATTAATAAAGTAAGGGAACCACAAATCGTAAACAATTTTTGGATTTTAATTCTACGATTTGCGGAAGTCATTTTTTTTAACATCTGGTAGATTTTTCAGTCATTCCAGATAGTTATCTTCCAAATTTTATAAACCTATTTTCTTGTTGGAAAAGGTATATATGTAAAAGATTTAGGTATGTAGAATTGTCTATCAATCTAAAATATAACATCCTAAAAAACTATCGTATGACTTTATATTGATACCAGGCTTTTCAAGGAATCCCATTGAGATGAATCTTTAATTTCCCACTTCCTAGAGGTATCGCCTTTGCCAGAGTTACGTGTAGCGTACTCCTTTACGGTATTCTTTATAGTCTGTTTATTGTAGTGAGGTAGTCCTTTTTGTATAATCTCAGTAATTGTACTGAGAGAGAACGTACTTCCTTGTACTTCTTCCAATAATTTTAATAAATCATTGGGTTCTATTATCAACGCCTTCAATTTTTTGTTTGAATGTATCGTGCTATTAGTGCCAGCCTCGTTTACATCCTCAATTTTCCGTTTTTCTGGTGACGACAATGGGGTTATATTTTTATTATTTCCAACTTTTGTTGGAATCTTTGAGTAAGGGTCGATTGGGAAAGGCAATTCCTCGAGTAATGCCTCCGCGCTTAACATATTCAAATATTTAATATCATCAGGCTCATTCTTATTTGATTCGCAATTTACCCTCAAGATTACTGTGGGTATTAGTGGTCCAATAAATTTATTCTTCGAATTATTACCTGACTCTTCTCCATCAAGGAAACCATCAAACTCTCCTTCACTTCCCATTTCATCCTCGTCTTCTTCTTCATCATCATCTCCACTTTCCAAATTATCGATATCTGCACCGTCACCATTTTCTTCTTCCTCATTCACCCATTCTAAATCAGAATCGTAATCATAACTATAATCGGTATATTGAGTGGAATATGGTTCATCTATTGGTAGCACAGTTTCTGATGAGTAAGTACCGATAAATGGAGGTCTAACATTCTCATAGAATTTAATATATTTTTTAGGAATTTTTGATAATAAAGTTTGTAATTCTTTATCAGATTTGTCCTTTGAAGTCATTTGTTGTAATAGTGTGACAGCTTTATATGGTACGGTACGATTTCGCAGTTTATAGTGAGATGTTAGCCATTCTTTCGATTTATAAGTAACTTTTGAAGTCGGCTCCATTAAAAGTTTATCTAATTCATTTTTCTTATCGAGTAATATATTATTAGATAAGATTCCTTGATTCGATAATTTAACTTGGTCTCTGGCATAAAATGGTAAGAAATTTGCATCGAAATCTGATTTCTCTTGTTTGGTGTTTGATTTATCCGTTAATTTCTTGAAAAAGTTACCTATCCTCAACTGAGATTTCTCTCTGGCCTCTTGTATCAATTTTTTTTCTTCTAATTTTTTGAGTTTCAGTTCATCCTTTTTACGACGTTCTTCCTCCTTTTGCAGTTTCAATTTAATTTTTTCTTCCTCTTTCTTACGGCGCTCTTCTTCCTTTTGTTGTTTCAGTCTTTCTCTTTCTTCCTCTTTTCTTCGACGCTCATCGTTTTTCTGTTGCTTTAGCTTCAGTTTTTCATCTTCTTTCCTTTTCCGTTCTTCTTCCTTTTCTAATCTCAATTTCAATTTCTGTTGTTCTTTCAATTGCTTCTTTGCTAATTTTTCTTCTCGTGCTTTAGAGAGATCTGTCTTTTTGGGAGCAGTTTTAGGAGATGTGCCTGATTTTTGACCTTCCTTTTCCGTATTTTGCTCTTCTGTATCAATTTCTACTTCATTTATTATTTCCTTTTCTTTTTTATATTCAGTTGTCACAGGAGTATCTTCTTTTACTTCGCTCTTCATCTCCATTTTCTGTTCCTTGCCATCACTTTCGTTGGTCATTTCTAGGTGTTCTACACTCAACTCTCCAACACTGACATTACAACTTTCTTCAATATCAGATGTATCTAATTCTATAACTTTTTTATCTTTTGCTGTATGTTGTCTATGCTTATTGTTTTGGAAAAATGTTAGAATGTTCTCCTTCGAATTATTTGTTATTTTACCTTTCGTGCTCATTATCAAAAGCAAATTTATTAACAGGAAAGAAGGTGAAATATAAGCAGTAACTGGGTGCCAGAACCCGACCGAATGATATTTCGTTTATATACTGTAAAGTAAGTGTAGCTGTTATAATGTGATGGATCTACAGTAACGCGTTAGGTTGTAATGTAATATTTTTCAACATTAACGCGTTACCCAGTTCGTGCAAATAGTCATCGATTAAGAATAACCAACTATTTAGCCAGAACATATGATTTTATAGAGTTTTTGTCTGTCAATATATAGTAAGTAGCTGTGCTTAACATTATGCCTTTGTGCGACTCTTATTTGTGAAGAAATCTTGAAAGCAATTAAAATGCATTTTCTAATGTATCCGAAGTTTCATAAGTGTAATTTCCCATTGTATGATTCTGTAATCTCTGCTCTGTTGGAAAATTTCTTAGATTCCCATCAGATGTTCTATTGTATCCTATGGGGACGAATTCTAAATCATTCCTATGCGGTTTCCAGGTTTTTGGAATTTTTCTGGAATTATTGGCATATTTAATGCCAGTATATATATTTTGATCTTGAGATAATAAAGGGTTCCCCATATTTGACTTGCTATGAGTAGTGGTATAATTAGTACCCAAATTTGTCTTCTTTAAAAGGGTTTCAAATTCTAAATCGAATAAACCTCGTTGTGCTTCCACTGGTAAATTACCAGTTCTATCTCCATCGTCGTTTTGAATTAATGGAGATGCTGGAAACGTATATTTGTAAACTAGTTGAAGAACTAATTCTTTTAATTGATTTAATTGGAACTGCGGTTGGCTCATATGTTGGGCATTTTGTTGGAAAGATTCGAAGAGAACATCAATTTTCTTAGACAGATTTTTAGTTTGTAATTCTTTGTTCAATAGAGAAGTTTGATGACTCTGATAATGTAAGAGCTCATTTAAGACTGATACGAGCACACTGGATTTAATATCTTCTTTCTTTTCTTTATTGTTGCTTTTCAAATCCCTCAATTGTTTGATTTTATTATTCAATAAATTGGCCTCATCTTTAAACACTAGGCTGGTTTGTAAAATATTAATGAAATTTTCAATGTAAGGTAATATAATATCCTTTAGTAAAATATGGTTCCTCTTTACTTGTGAAATACTGGTAGTTGCTAGCGATGCATCTGAGTTTGTAGCAGATATATCTGGATCTTGTTCTAATGTATGAGAAGAACTTGATTCTAAGTCCTTCTTTAATTGATTCAATTCTTTCTCTTTCTCTTGTAAGATTAAATTCAGATGAAACATTTCATCGTTTAAACAGTTTTTATACTCATTCAATACCGAATCTTGCTGTTCATTGTGGCTGTTGCTCTTTGTTGCGTTCTCGCCAGTGTTGATATTTTTACTTTTATTTTTGTTCAACTGAATTTGAGGCTCTTCTTTAGTTCCATTTAGTGTCATATCATTAAACTTAAGATCTAATTTTGACATCGGTTCGGTCGAATTTTTCAAAATGGACATTTTTGTAATGATGATATAAGAACCTATTACCAAGATCCAACAAGATATTTGATAACAAGAGTACACTTGGTAGTATAAGAATCTTTAACTTTTGTTCATTCTGCACTAAATGAACGAAGTTACAATGAAACATATATTATTAACCATGAGCCTAAAAATGAACCATAATAATCCAATGGACAAAATGGGTTACAAAAAGTAGTGGAGTAAGAATTCATGACAATTATGCGAACCACAAAAATATACACACTTATGAAACTCAAATATAAAGGAAAATGACTTATAAATCCGGTGTAAAATATAATGATTATTTTGACGGAGTTATAAGAAGTTCAACTTATGAGGATCACACCTATGTATTTATTTACAAGGATCTTGAATGAAGAAGAGAGTAGCTGGTCAAATAACATCGAATAAACCAGTAAGCAGTATCAATAGAGTCCTTTGACTCGAACAACAACCGCATATCTTTGTTAAATGTTATAGATTTGCTGACACATTCAGTTTAAGACATAATCAAAGGGTTGGCAACGACGTTTGGATTCTCTGGGTACTAAGAGCTCGAAAAACAAACCGTTTAATCAAGAAGAAATTTATAACGTTTTATTTTTTCAGCCCAATACATCTTCGCATTGCTAGCATTAAAGCGCATTTCAAACAATGTGATTTAATTTATGTTGTAGGCTCAAAACTTGTCAATGATTCATTAGTCGAAACAATCGAGAAAAAGCAATAGCTATAGGGATTGTAGATGGTAGCGATCCACATCCCCAAGTTTTCCAGGCAGTATCTCAAGTTCATTGCGTGAATTAGGAAAGAGTTGCTTAATGATGAAGTCTAGATCACTGTCGAAGATGGTAAAATTGGCGCACATTAATGAACAGGGTCAAAACTAAAGAAATTCATCTCTTGAACTTTGAGTAAATGATTCCTAAAAATACACCCTAAACCAGGAGATAATGAATTTAACCCTAAGCCCAGATTTAAGTATTGCACATCACGAGACAAAAAAAATTAGTACAAAATTTATGCAGATTTACACTGGAAAAGTTTAAATGTCTTTGAGAATGTGTTAGACACAGGTACCATGTAACGTTTCTTTTGTTGCTTTATGCTTTAAATATCGAACGACTTAACCTTGCGCGTCCCCGTGGTGAGAATATTATTTAATTTGTTAAAACATGTCTATGTATTTTGATAACGTCCATAAGCTCAACAATTTACATCTTTGTATTTATTCCCCTTCATAGACGATAGCGAACTAAATGCAATACAATTTACAGTCCAAGAATCCCGAGTCAAAAGGAACGATAGAGATACGCAAAAAACCAATGAAGAGACACGATAAGTAGTTTTTTTGATACGACAAATCTTACTCTAATCAAGTTCTCTGTTCACTTGATAAAACAATCTCTGAAATACACTTGTAAAAGTCAAAACCAAGCTATTAGTTTGAATTGATATTTTTAACTTCCATCTTGAAGAGTGACCCATACCAACAATAGATTATAAAATTTGCTTTGGCATACTATGGAACATTTCATTGATCGCTCTTTTCTTTTTCTTGCCACACAAAATTAGAAAAGTTTTTGATTAGACAACAAATGTCTCATGGCACTTTTAGTCCTACCACCTTACTCCCACATGTCTGTATCCAAGAACAGTAAACGATAGACAATATAAATGAAATAAATTCCCATGACAAACAGACCGCCCTTTTGTCTGATGAAATTTCCCGAAAAGGAGAAGGGAGTGAGTGTGTCGTGGGGGACAATCAGTGACAAAATTAAAATTGTCGCTAATGACATAAAACGAATAATTAATAAGTATTGATTTTCCTAAATTCCTTAAAAATATGTACTATGAACCGTTATAGGACGGGGGAAAGCAGATTTTTAAGCCGCTCAATGATTTAACGTTCCCATATTATTGCCTTGTTTTCTCTTCAAAGTAAACTTTATTTCCGAGCGCGAAGTGTATCCGCGAAACGTGGCAATTCAAAGCAATTTGTACCCCCCCGAACAGGTAACTCAAATATGAAGCGTACGCTTGTATCTCTGTGCAATTCCCCTTTCAGACCTTGGGCATCTGCTCCCATACTGCGCGTCTTTTCTTTTTCGTTCTTCTAACTGTCTGTCTGGAACCAAGCAAAAAAGTGTGGGAGATATTGAAGTTCTCCGAGATCACCATCTTTGTACAGGAAAAAGAAAAGGGGGTGAGACAAAGATTTACCCAGATTCGTAGGACGGCAGTCATTTTGCCTACGCAGATTTCTAAGATATTGTTTCTTGGAACTAAACTTTTCCTTAGAAATCAAAATAATATTTCTTGTATTACGGGGAGGTAGGGGTACCTCTGCGATTTGTGAGAAAGATTAGTATCTAAGAGACAGAAAAGCAAAGTGCTGATTACTAATTGTCTTACGTTTTCCACAAGATTTTCATAGGAAATCGCAGTACCGTTCGTAGGAATGGTTAATCACATTCCGAATAGATCACTTTATACTTTATTTTACCCAGATTTCTTTGATAAAGAAATGTCCTTGATTATCTTAAGAAATGAAGGGTTGATGTAATAAAAAAATTCATGACAACATAAGCGTAACTTTCAAATTAACTCAGATATCATTTGTTGCTGCGCTCCTTAGTTCCCTTATTACTAGTTAGCAGTGATCATGCAAATGTGCTGGGAAATTGGATTTGTTATAATCATTTACAAATACTTGGTGAAGAAAAAACTCGATAATTGAGTAGATTTTCAGTACTTGAATGTTAATAGAAAACAATGTTTTAGTTCATAGAGCTGCATAAATTCTATTAACCTTTAATACGTTTTTTGAATTTCAAAATTTTGGTTTTAATCGAACCTCATTGTGAATTAAGGTTTAAATGAGAAATTTCATTATGTTCTACAGGCTCTTTTCTGCAGTGTTTGGATTTTCTTGGATTACATTAGTTCCTCTTATCAAGCTTTAATGGTGGTATTTTTACTCTTATTGTCAATAATCTTGTTAGTAATCTCATTGCTAGTTTAATACTCACATGTTAAACTTTGTTCGGTATTTATTTTCTTGTTATCCCCTTCAATATGGCATAACATTTCGCACAATTAAGGTATTACGCCAGATTCAAATAGCTTATTTGTGAAATTGGAAAGTCAAGCTTTCTTGAACATAATCTAGTGGTCATATTCCAAAAGATTGCTTGAAATAAATCTCGTTTCATTTGTGATACAGGACATAGTGAATTGAGAAAAATGATATATATAGATTACTAATTTCCTGAATCTAAAAGGAAATCAAGTTTAGTGAATTTGGGGATCCTGAAAATTCTTGTTCTTATTAATTTGATTTCTTTATCAGTTACATTAGAGTTGACACTAATTAAAGTAATAATAATCAAGGGATTACTCTGTTTCCTTTTGTAAAATCAATCATCGGATTTGTTCACATAAAGAAAATAGTTTATCACTTGCTTAACAATTATCACCTTAATTTAAAGATTAGAATTACAATACTATTACTAGCCAAATTAATTGTAAACTCACATTTATGAAAGATGATGAATATTGCCTCATACCAATACTCCAACATCCCTACTCCAATCATGTCTGCTGCTCCACACGAACAGCCAAGAAACGCTGATCAAATCAATCTGCCACCAATTTCTTCTCTAATATCGAATAACTTGCTAGCTACACCTCCTGCTGATGTTAGATACCATTATCATCAAAATTATAACCATCAACAAAGTTTACCAAATCAGTTTGCTATTAATATACAACCTTCAAATGGTAACAATGCCAACGCATCAAGATCGAATGAAATGTTTGAGCATGACAACTCAGATTTGAAAATTAGAACATCTAATAACAATAACTTAAGAATGAGTGGTAACTTACCCAGTCCTCTAGGCACACCCTTAGAAAGTGTACAACAATATAATAATGATCATAATCCAATATCAAATCCAGCAAGTAGGTTTCAGGTGTATACACCTTTGCCAAGAGAGTCTAGTTACCCTCATGTACGACAACAGGTACCAAATTATTATCCGATACAGAGTGATATGACATCAATTCACCATGCTATGCTTGCACAACAACAATTATCGATTCAACAACCGGTACCTCACATAAACCATCAACTCCCGCAAAATCCCGAGATGACCACTTTAGTCAATACAGATAACCAATTACAATCAACTATACAGTCTAATTTATCATTGGCAATACGGTTGAGAAAACAATGTCCTGTTTGTGGGAAGATTTGTTCTAGACCATCAACATTAAAGACACATTATTTGATTCACACTGGAGACACACCATTTAAATGTCCTTGGAAAGATTGTATCAAATCATTTAATGTAAAGAGTAATATGTTAAGGCATTTAAAATGCCATGAAAGGAAAATCAATAAGGATTTACATTCAATATCAATGAAAAAAAGTAAATAAAATAGCGAGGATTATCAGAGAAATCTGTGTCTCATATCTATAATGAATTTAATGAATACAAATGTAATTTCTTCTCCATGAATCAATTCCTCAAATATGCTGATATCTAGAAATAAGACTAACAAAGCATTATCTTGATTGAGAATCTATAATTTTTGTTTCCTTTTCTATATACATGATTTTTTTTGATAATATTATATATCCCAGTCTTAAATTATAAATGATCTTTTCAAGGATTTTTATCACCTTTAATTTTTTTGAATGTCTTAGAGAGAAAGTTTTCCAGTCTTCCTAAAGCACTAGGCTCATCTGGGTTACTATTTGAATATTTCTCATCTTTAACCTTAGAGTCAATGCGTTCGTTTCCAAAGATATTCATATCCTTTAACTCTTCTCGCTTCGCCATTGGGTCATGTGTGACATCTGCCAAAGCTTCCCATAAACATTTCTCAGCTTTTGATTTTGGTTTTCGTATCACGATTTTGATTTGAACTTTCATGTCACCCCTTTCCTTGCTCCTAAAACTGATTTTGGGTACACCCATGCTTGGTATTGATACAATTGCATCATGCTGGGTCCCTGGAGTTATTTTCAATCTTATGTTATGTCCATCCACCGTCGGAACTTCAATGGTACCACCTAACGCTGCTGTAGTGATAGGAATTTCCATTTGATACCATATATCAAATTTATTTTTGATTGAGAATTTAGTATCTCGGTCCACTTTGACTGTTAATAAAATATCACCTCTTGACAAGTTCCAATTATCTTTCATCGAGGGGTCCACCGCCATCTCAGGGTATGAACCTCTTCCCGGAATTCTCACCACATCTCCATCCTGCAGACCATGGGGCAAATCAACTTCAACAGTTTTATCTCTAGTAAATTCTACACCATCTCCATGACACGTAGTACATATATCTTTTTTATTCACGCTTGTTCCTTCCCCATGGCACACATTGCAAGTAGCCATCATTTGGAACCCACCTCTTTGATGTACTTTCATACCAGAACCATTACAGCCAGAACATGTACTCCTAGAGGCACCTTTCTTTAACCCTGACCCGTGGCATGAATGGCATGGATCAAAAGAATTATAATGCAATTTAACATTTTTCAAACCAAAAACAGCATCTTTAAAACCTATTCGATGTGTCAAATGGATGGAGTCACCTTTCACATCGCGTTGATAGTAAGAGTTGTTCGCTTGTCTTCCTTGAGACCGGCCATTGGCCTGGTTAAATGCAGCACCAAATAAATCTTCAAAATTTATACCACCAAAATCAGTGAATGGTGACCCACCGGAAGACTGGAACGGATTGAACCCTGCAGAGTTGCCAAACCCTTGGAAACCATTCGTTGCATTCGGGTCGAATGCTGCTGAACCAAACTGGTCATATTGATCTCTTTTAGTCTTATCCGATAAGATCTCGTAGGCGTTCTGTAAATCGTGAAACTTTTTCTCAGCATCAGGCTCTTTGTTCACATCAGGGTGATATTTCTTAGCAAGGCCGTAGTAAGCTTTCTTGATATCCGCCTGAGAAGCATTAGAATTTACACCTAGCGTCTTATACGGATCTTTTATAGATTGTCTCCAAACCGATGAACTGTGGAAAAATCTGGCATTTTTCAAGAACGGAGTTGCGTATCTCACCCTACCAATCATAATGCCATCGACAAGTGCTACCTTAAAGATAACCGATGTACATTATAAACAATCACCAAACTTCTCCAATCACATCACAAGTACTAAAATATATATGTGAATACGTTATTTTGTTAGCATGAGTAATCGGTTTCTATAAGATTCCAGAAGAAAATTCACGTTGTTCAGCACGTGACTAGTCACGTGCTGAACACGTATTTAATGACATAGTCACATGCGCGAAGCAAGCGACGCGTTCAAGATCCGCGAGTGACCATCGGCAAAAAAAAGGAAGAAATAAGGGAAGAGGTCAGATTGGGTTTTAACTCCCACCTACAGTTTGGGAGTCAAAAGAGAGGGTTGAAAATGGGGCTCACGCCACTGCAGATGTGCAAGTTGCAGATGTGCAATTGCAGTTTCCCGCTGTCGCTCTCCCACAAAGCCAATGACGCAAGTGCCACGAAGTGACAGCTAAGCGGTTGCCGTATGCGGAATCAGACGTCTCCAGCGTTCTTACTGTCATTTGAAGTGTGACACCGGTAAAACAAGGAGCTGGCTACGCATTTAGTTCTGTTACAGCGGCGTATCTCCGTTTTGGTAGTTGGGAAGATGTGCGGCAAATGACTTACCCTTTAAATCTGTGAGACGAGCTGGCGCTTCCAAGGTGTATGCTGCAAAAACGCTCAGTGTGAGGTCAGGATTGTACATGTTAAAACCGTTAGGGAATGGTACATAACCCTCAGGTGTTACTTTGTACATGTCTCTTAACTGGTGCCAGCGGACCCTTAATAGAAGTGTGAGTGGGTGTTGGTGCAAAACGTATATAAGGAAGCAGCTTTTCCATAACTGAATCTCGAATTACTTCCTATTCGTTATTCTTTTGTATATGTACTCTAATTGAACTCATCAGTGATATTGTTATTGAAAACAACTCATACACTAGTTTATTGCATTTATTAATCGTCCATACAAAAATGTCTGACCAAGGTAGAAAAGATTTTTCCACTAAAGCTAAGGAGGCCGTCAAGCCAGAGTCTCAGAAATCGTACATGGAGCAAGGTAAGGAGTTTGTCACCGACACGGCTGACAAGGTTTCTGGCTCTTTGCAACCAGAAAGAGAGAAGGGTGTGGGCCAAGGTGTTTCGGACTCATTCAATACTGGAAAGGACAAGGCTGATGTCGAAAACACTGGCGAAACAATGAGCGATACTGCTAAGGAATACTACGATTCTGCTAAGGAAAGATTGAACGAAGCCGTCGAATATGTGTCTAACAAAGTTCACGGTGGCTCTGGTGCTGGTACCGAGGCCGGTCCAGATGTCACGAAGTAGGTTTGCATTTGATGCTCTGCTTTTCTCTTTCTGTTATTTTCCTTTTCATATTTGGTTTTCCAGTCACTTTAATGTTTTTGCTCTCTATATCATCACCAATTAGTCTTCAAAAGCCTTATTGCCAAGTATAGTATATATTTAGTTTTATTTATTTATCACTTGAATATTACAATACAATATATTTTTTGAAGCCTTTCAATTACATGCTTATATTACTCATAATCTAAATATGTTATCTTGTTCATTATTTTCATTTAATCTGGTTGATATCATTTTCCTCTTTGCCTGTCTGAGGACGAAAAGAAATTTTGTTTCAAATGCTAGCAAATCGTCTTTGAATTTTCGTCTCTTCTTACCTCTTAGTCCAGTTAACGACGCCATGGGGATATCTTCGTATTCATGAAATATCTTCATCAATCCTATTTCTTGCCTCTTATTATCAACGAATTTTTGGAAAGTTAATAATTTTTTGATGTAATCATTCATATACAAACGTGGGTTACCGATGAGCACTCTGCTTCTATCATAGTCAAGTAATCGTTTCACTCGAATTTTATTATTCTCTCGTTCTTCGTCTTTTACTTTTTTCCGTCTTTGTAAAGTCTTATCCACTTTTGCTGTTTCCACAGGTTCGGTAGATGCAGTTGCTACTAGCTCTTGCTTCATAGTTAATGGTTCAACATGGATTCTTACATTAGGACCCAATACAGTCGATTTATTTTTCTTTGATTTTAATGATCTTTTAAGTAAAGTACTGTTTTTCCTATTAATCTTATTTCTAAGTGTGTTATTGATGCCTTGCCTATTTTCCTCTTTATCCAAGTTTTCAATTCGATTCAAGAATTTCCGACGCTCGTTTCTTTGAGAATCACCAAATTGCTTCTCATCCTTAGGTTCTTCATCATAATTCTTCAAATCCTTTCTTAAAAGTAATCTTGGATGGCTGTTGCCGTTAATTAAAAGTATTGTTTTCTTGATATCTTCCTCAGTGATCTTAGTCTCGACATGAATGTACAGTAACCATAGCATAACGTTGACTCGATCTTCGGGGTTATAGTAGTTCACATCCAGAACGTTATATAACGATACCTCATCAATATCATCGGGTGAAGTCTCAATGTAATCATCGTTATTTAGAAATTTCTCGTTAATCACAGTAACATCATCCACTAACGTGAATAACATATTAATAACATTAAAGAAAGGCGTCTCGCCACGAGCTATGATATCATAAAATTTTAATAATCTAATATACTCGTTTCCTAAGGGTAAATTTTTCAGTATAGATTTTAGTCTAGGCGTATCTTGTAACGATTTCGGATCCAGCACTTTATACTGTAATACTGGTACCGGATGGAATGTTCTTAATTGAGAAGTCATCTCCAAATAAAAATTGACCGTCGTGTTCAGCCTATACATGTTCACTAATAAAGCTAAGATACAGGTAGAGAATGCTGTTTGGTGATCTGACAATAGCTTATCCCTTAGGATTTTGCTGCATTTCGATGATGTAGCTAAAGAAAGGACATATATTTGCGAAAATGTTAATTTTGGATGATTGAAAAACCTTCTTGAATCAAAGTCTTTATCCGTTACGTTTAAAATAATAGGTTCTCCAGTATTGGAATCTACCAAATCAGGTAGCGGGACCAATTGACCTTGAAATTGTTCTTTAAATGGGTTGGTGAAAACAGCTCTCTTATCATCTAACAATGATCTTAAGAAATTAAACTGAATATCTTCTCTAGTGAACGGTTCACCATCAGGTTTTTTCAGATGTCTTGTATATCGACTGATATTATAAGTAACCTCTTTTGGAATTCGCCTCCTAATAAGCCTCTTATGTTTAGGCAACATGTCAATAGGCTGTAAATCGTCTTCACTTTGAGTCGAATCGTTATCGTTATCGTCATCATCATCGATATCGTCATCCTCTTCTATTTCCATATCTACGTCGTCCTCTTCGTCATCAATGTGTGTAGTGTTATCCTCGGTTTGCGCACTAGGTGAAGAGTGCAATTTGTTTAATTCTATGGAAGAAGGTGAAGGTGTCTCATGAATGATCACATCATTAATACTTGCAGTTTTTATGGGCGTACTAGTGATATTAGATATACTGGCAGTGCCACTGATATTCGTACTGGTAGTTTTGCTCTCCCCATTACTTTCTTGAAATACGTCATGGATGGGATCGTACACTCTTCCGCCCATATTAAAATCAGAACCAAGTTACCAACTCACGACTAAAATTTTATATCTTGTATCTGTCAAAATTATAAAGATGCAATTTTTATAAGATACTGGCAAAGTTTGCGTGTATGTGTGTGTGTGTGTGTGTGTGTGTGTTGCGGAAAACTACAAAGACCTCAAGAGAGAAGGATATTTACTTACAAATCAACCGAACGAAAGTCCACATATATATGTTAAAGGAGAAATAAAAATAAGAATGTGAAATGTTCAATTTAAAGGATTATATGAGCACATTTAAAAATGTACATTTCCAATACATCATATCATGTTCGTTTTTACAGCAATGTCTACATTAGTTCCAAATAATGACATTAAGAGCGCCGGTAAAGACGGAACTAAAAAAATAAAACAAGAAAAGGATATTAATTAATAAACGTCTGTACAAAATATTTTTAAATTAAGACTTTTTTGTCTTTCAATCAATTTATTGCATATCGCAAACCGTTTATGAAAAAAAGTTTTGAGATATTACGAAACACTTTTCCTAATATCATCGTTTGTAGACGTTTGAAAAACAATTCGGATTAAGAATGATTGGAAAAGACACAGATAAAGAATTGTAAACCCTATTGGAAAAAGAAAAATATATTTAACTGATGAATAAATGCAATATGCAATTTCCAATGCATAAGTACATAACAGCTACAAACTGAAAGTCAACGCAACTTGTTCCTCATACCCTCTTAATTATTTGTAAACCAATTTGCTCCCATAATCTAGTTAAGAATCGAAGCATGGTTGCAATTCCGATGAAGCTGATAATTATGTAACAAGTTTTGACAATGCTAGAGTTGAGTAAGTTGAAATTCATGGTACGGTATTGAATCACAATATTAACACCTAGTAGAAAAGTTATTACTGTACAAATTGTACAGACGAAGCTTAACAACAGGAGCCTTGGTGTAATCTTTGTCTCAGGGTAAGCTTGAAATTCAGATTCGGAACTGCTCATTTCTGTGAGGTTACTACGTCTTGGATTCGTAACTGGTCGGTCTGGCCGTCTATGATTTAAGCAACATTTAAAGTTGCCATATGAGACAAATCATGATTAATTTAGTATAAATTAGTTATATATTATTCAATATCGATTGGAATTTGACGTAAAATCGGGTGCAAAATAAATTGAAAATAACATATTTCGAAGTGCACTAGTACTATCTTCAGTCACATAATTCGGTGAATTTTTTCTATAAAATAGACAAGTTATATAGTAAATGATTATTATCATTGCAAAGTTATTATTATAAAAACTTTCACGTACAAATAAGTTGGAGAAAGACAGAAGAACAATTAAAAGCATACGTTTACACGCGAAGCGTTGGAATGGGTTCATAAATTCCAAAATCTAATAGTTCAATATAACTTTGTCCATTTTTCTCTACAGCAGCAACTAACATTCTCCCTTTGAAATTGACAGACCAAATTTGTTCCGCGTCTCTTAAAATATTAGAATGAATTAGATTTCCATTCCTTAAATTATAAATATTGAATTGCCCTTCAGATCCACTGACAAGTAAGTTATCATTCATGAAAAACGTCGTAATAGCACTAAGATTATTATGATGATATGCAAATTTTCTCGAGTAATCGTTACAGTCCCAACCCTTTAGAGTACCGTCAGCGGCGGCACTGACAAGAAACTTATCTGACAATCGCAACAACCCCACTAACGCAGTGTGTCCGTTCAACGTCTTCAAAGAATCTGTAACTCTTGTGCATGTGTTACCTGAACTTGTTACCACTTGACAATTACCATTTTTCCAAATATTAGCTAAATCCCATATCCGGATCGTAGAATCCATACTTGCAGAAATGCAACGTTTCCTTTTCTCATCATATATTGTAGAATAAATTCTATCAGTATGACCAGAAAGTATATAAAGACACTTCATTTGTGCGATATCCCAAACCATTAAGGTATTATCGTAAGACCCACTGACAATAATATTCCCGTGGCCTGAAACAGTACGAACAGAGGCTAAATGCCCTCTTAGCACACCGACAAAATATGGGTTTTCATCTGGCGAATTGAATACGATGGGCCATTGATAATTACTCCCTGCATCGCGGTTATCATTTTTCCTATCAAACAATTCTTTAGATAATTTCCAAACATGTAAAGTGTTATCTCTTGAACCTGTGACAATGTATTTTTGATTCTTATATTCCACGATATCTAAACACCTCACAGTGGAGGTATGTCCCTTGAAGACATGTAGACAACAGCCACGTTTAATATCCCAAACCCGCACACTTCTGTCAGTGGATCCACTTACTAAAATCCCATCACTATCATATTTTAATGCCCAAACACCTCCTTCATGTCCACTCAACTCCAACAGGTATTTCTTATTATTTGCATCATAGACTCTAATCATTTTATCATCGGCCCCAGTAATAACGTAATCGTCCTCAAATTGTAAACATGTCACCACTGAAGTCATATGTCCTCTTAATGTAGTTCTTTGAGGTTGAAATTTTGGGTTATACCAATTTTTCAAAATATGACAATTAGTTAAGAAATCATATTTGTAAGCATCCTCAACATTCTTAATCAATGGATATTTAATTTTTAAATCAAGCATGTAATTTCTAAAGTTATCCTTGGTGACAAAGCTTTCAGAGATTAATAAATGCTTCCAAAGGTATGGTGTCTTATGAATAATGTTATTCCAGGAAGTACATACTAACAAACAGTGAGCAATATCAAGGAATGAAAGTTTGGTTAAGATTTTCAACGAAATTTCCAAGGGTAACGAGGTAATAATATCTCTTTTCAAATTATCTCGTATTACCACATTTAAATCAGTCAACTGGCTTCTATTTAACGTTGAAATAAATTTGTAAGCCAAATTTTGAATTTCAATAGGTGACAATTTATTGTATAAATCTTCAATTAATGCTCCATTTAAGAAAATATCATTAATACGAGTAGCATCAGCATCAGTAGGTTTTTCTAAATTATCGCCTGATGAAGAAGGAGAACTGACTCCCGAAGAAGCAATGGGCGATAAAGGTAATGCTTCTTCTGATAATATACCAGTATCACCACTACTGTTGTTAGAGTTAGCAGAAGGAACGAATGGATCCAAATTATTATTAGTCATAGTAGATGTATTAGCGCCTGCACTAGTAGTTGTAGTATTAGTATTCGTATTAGTAGTACTGGTAGGTCTTGTCGTTTCGGGAGAATTTCCACTCATATCAGCTGGTTGATTCTCCGATAGAGGTGTTGGGTTCACAATTTTAATCCTCTTATTAGGTCCTTCATCGACAAAGCTCATTTGGATCCCATCCATTTTCCTTTTCTTAGCACTAAGAGACTGTTTAGATAATATAAATAACGATTCAGCAGATATCGATTCGTTAATCTTATGTGTATCATTTGGTGGCCTCGCATCAACTCCCGTGGTCGAAGTTATTAGCTTGGTGTTGCTCGAACGACTTTCATCCTCTTTAGCAGGTAACAAGTATCTATAAGGAACAGGTAAGTCACGTAGTGGGAATTCCGAAGGCTTATTAAAATTCATATTTCAACTTAACAAATCACTCTGGTGTAAACACCTTATAATAAAAGAATAAACCGCACAGTTCCAATTTTTGATTCACCAAATAATTCGACTATCAACCATCCAACGTTCAATATCTCGTTTCCAAATACTAACAATAGAATAAAAAATCGAATTGTATGAAGAACGTCACGATATTTCGACAAGAAACACACAAATGTAACTAAGAAGACACCTGTTCGTGTAAAATCTAATATTTCGACTCGAACTGGACCACTACGCAGCGTAAAGTTTTCTGTACTGTATTCAAGCGAATCAAGTCTTTACTAAAGAGAGCTAATAAAATTTTGTACATACCACCAGAAAATTTTATTTCAGTGAATAACAACACTTTTTTCCTTGCTTACAAAGACACTCCGGACCGTTAGTCCAGTCCCAAGATCTCGAAACGCCTATCTTACAAGCGAGTGTACACTAGTTGTCTTGCTTGGCAAGAGATGACTGCCGAACCCGGTGTCTTGCGTTGTCGCTCAAGTCCCAATATCTTATTACCTAACGCTTAGTAATCACTCGTGGTCTTACGTTAACACTCGGAAAGATCTCGACGTTCGAGGATAAGGATTCATCATGCGTACCGAGTTGTTACACCCCGCCTAATTATTTCGAAGTTATAGAAGCATGGGACTCCTATTTCGTTGCAAATCTTGGAACTTTTCAAGTCCTCGGGTTCAAACCGTTTCTAACAATCATTTCTCTACATATCGGCTGATGCATACGTACATGCCTTGCGTGATAAGACCGTGGCTGTGTGCTCACAGTTTTATCTATGAAGATATATATATATATAAGCGCATTCTTGTATGATCTGCAATCATTGGATTGTGGTCTATGGTAGTTAATTTCTTGGCGAGAGGACCTCACGATCTGTAAACACATTTTCATCACTATGTCAGCTCCTCCAGCTGTTCCTCCCGGTTGGAAGGCAGAATACGATGCTCAATATAGAACTTATTACTATGTTAATTTAGCCACTGGTGTGTCGCAATGGGAACCACCACAGTATGCTCCTATGGGGGCTCCGCCTGTGGGTGGTCCTCCAGGCTACGCTCCACAGCAGGCCCAATACGCTCAACAAGCAGAGTATGCTTCTCAGTCAAGATATTATCAACAGGCTCCCGTTCAACAGCAAGCTCCACAGAAGAAAGGGAGTAGTTGGATGGGACCCTTGTTAGGGGCTGGTGCTGGGTTTTTAGGTGCGGAGCTGATTAACCATGAACACCATAAACATGAAAGGGAAAGAGAAGAAGCTTACGATCAAGGTTTTGATCGAGGTGAAAGAGATGAGTACCAAAATGACAATTACGACAACAATTTCGATAATGATTACGATAACAATGATAACAATTGGTGATTGATCCCGCAAACAAGTGGAAACGACCCTTTCACCGGAAAAAGAACTCGTGGCTACGCACTGTCCTTGGAAATTTACGTTACAGTGTTGAAGTTAGGGTTGGAGTGACTACGCAAATTAGGGCATTATGTGACGCGTTAGCGATGACAACAAACATTATAGCGATTCTGTAAGAATATATAACGCGTAACTCAGTGTAAGACAATGTATACATGTTCTTCGGATAAGAGGCTAGGAAGCCAAGATGGGTCGTCTGTTGGGGTTGGAGTTGTACAACTTCAAGTCTTACAAAGGTGCAGTTAAAGTTGGTTTTGGTGATGCGAATTTTACTAGTATTATAGGCCCCAATGGATCTGGGAAATCAAATATGATGGACGCTATCTCCTTTGTTCTTGGAGTGAGGAGCTATCATTTGAGGTCTACCGGAATGAAAGATTTGATCTATAGAGACGTTTTGGATGAAAATGGAGCTACGGACGAACAATCAGACAAGGAACGTACCTCTTACGTAAAAGCGTTTTACTGCAAGACAGAGGATAATGATACCGTAGAGTTAAAGAGATCAATTTCAAGGAATGGAGACACCGCATATTTCATAGATGATAAGTCAGTTTCTTACAAAGAATACTCTAAGTTTTTAGAATCCGAAAATATCTTAATTAAAGCCAAAAACTTTCTTGTCTTTCAAGGTGATGTAGAACAAATAGCTCAACAATCTCCAATGGAGTTGACTAAATTATTTGAAGAAGTTTCTGGTTCAATTCAGTTCAAAAGTGAGTATGATGATTTAAAGGAAAAATTGAGTTTAGTGAATCAATCTACTACTGAATCAATGAAAAACAGAAGACGTGTCCATGCAGAGTTGAAGGCATACAAGGATGGGATTTCGAAGGATGAAGAATATAATAACAATTTGAGCAGATTATCTTGCTTGCAAAGAGATTATTCTTTGTGGAAATTGTATCATATCGATCAACAAAAGATTGATGTTTTAAATAATTTAAAGGATTCTAAAGACAAAATTGTTGGTGCAAAAGAAACTGTCACACAATACCAAACGGGCTACAAAGAAATGAAGCAGAAATTTTTGAAAGAGAACTCTAATTTGATCAAATTAAGAAACAAGATTGATCATAAGTCAAAAAATAAAGAAAAGCTACTTAATGAATTGAAAAAAATTAATATTCCTCAACGTGCCACTTTGACTAGGATTAAAAATATTGAAAAAAGAATTGAATCGGTGAATTCGGAGATTGCTAAACAAGAAGAAGATGTGAAAACGTATGAAAGACAATTAAAGACTGTCATCCTAACAAAGCAAAGGTTTCAGGAAGATATGGACAAGATGAATTTGAATCATAATAAATATTCTTTGTCGGAAATTAATTTGAAGCGATATAATGATTTGAAGGAGAAATATTTGTCCACAGGAGGTTCCCCCATTGAAGAACAACTTGCTCTTGTCGATAACGAGGAGCAAGAACTCCTAGAAGAAATACAATTGGTTCAAAGACGTGTAGATTTAGCTAAAAAAAGAATCGAAGATGAATTATTAACAAATTTAAGGCAGTTAGAATTTGATTCGAACGAATTAACTACATCATTGAATGAAAAAAATGCTCTTAATGCAGAAAATTTTAAGATTTTGAAATCTCTACAATCTGATATCGAATCCAATAGCAACAAAGAATATGATTTAACTTTCAAACTGAGACAAACTTTAGTTAAGCTGGACGAAATAGCCGCTGTGCAAAGAGAAAATTCAAAAGAGCAAAAACTGAGAGAAAATGTTAAAATGTTGAAGAAATTTTTTCCCGGTGTACATGGTTTAGTTCATGAACTTTGCAAACCAAAGAAGGATAAGTATGCCACTGCTGTTTCTACCGTATTAGGAAGAAATTTTGACTCCATAATTGTAGATAACCTATCAGTGGCTCAAGAATGTATTACGTATTTGAAAAAACAACGTGCAGGAACGGCTTCATTTATTCCATTGGACACGATAGAGTCACAAATTGCAAACCTACCTATAATAAATGGTATAAACTCTAGTAGTTATTTCTTGGCTTTGAATTCTATCAACTATGAACCTGTTTTTGAAAGAGCAATGCAATTTGTCTGTGCTGATGCCATTATATGTGATAATTTAGATACTGCTAAAAGATTAAAATGGGAATTTCGTGTGAACGCTAAACTAGTAACATTTAATGGTGAGTTGATTCATAAAGCTGGTTTAATGACTGGTGGTAAAAATCAAAATGACACTAATAGATGGGATAAAAATGAGTATCAGTCACTAATGACATTGAAGGACAAATTATTAGAACAAATAGAAACAGTCTCAACTGCAGGACGTTTAGCTTCGACTAAAGCAAGGGAATTGGAGAATTCTATTTCATTACTAAATTCAAGTATAATCAAAATCAGAACAGAATCTGCACACGTGAATCGCAGTATTGAGGAAGTGAAAACAGAGTTGAATTATCAGAATGATTTGATTTCTAAAGAACATACTCCAACTCTAACTAAATTATCTAATAAGAAAACTGATTTAAACACTAAGAGAGATTTAATTTTGATTGAGAAGAAACAATTTCAAGAGATAATCTTCAAAGGATTTGAGCAAGAAGTAGGTTTTACAGTGAAGGAGTATGAAGAAAACTCTGGTGGGCTTCTTAGAAAACAGAATAAAGAGTTACAAATTTTACAAAAAGATATTTTGAACATTCAAAACAAAGTAGAATTTGAAAAAGATAGATTAAATTCAACCAGCAAAAGACTAGAAAGACTAAATAAAGATTTAGAAAAATCTAATGAAGAGTTTAAACGATTTACTGAACAAGAAGAATCCTGCCAATTTGAAATAAATTCTCTTGAGCAAGAAATATCAGATAGTGAATTAAAATTTAAAGAGCTTCAATCAAGCGTAGACTTGAAACAAAAAGATATAGAAAGACAAGAGGAGAATCTCATGGAAAAGCAAGCAGAACTACAAAAATTGGAACATTCTAAAACTGAAATTCAAGAAGATATTGAGAAATTTGATCTTGAAAGAGTCAGTATCTTGAAAAATTGCAAAATATCCAATATAGAACTTCCTGTGACTTCAGAAGTCACCGTAGCAGATGTGCCCATTGGTTTAATAGATGCTGAGGCAATATCTGTCTCTAATGAATTAGAATTAGATTACACTTCATTACCTGAAAAATATAAAGAAAATATTGATGCTTCGTTCCAGAAAGCATTAGAGCAAGAGATTAATGAAGCAGAAGAAATTTTGGAATTATTACAACCGAATCCTAGAGCTGTAGAAAGGTTTGATGAAGCTAAGGAGAGATTTAATGACGTTGACCGTGAAACTGAAGATTTAAAGAAGCAAGAGAAATCTTTATTAAATCGATTCTTAGAAGTGAAAAGACAAAGGAAAGAAGCATTTGAAAAAGCATTTGACTATGTTAGTGAGCACTTGGATGCTATATATAGAGAATTGACTAGAAACCCGAAGACTTCTACACAACTTTCGGGAGGTAATGCCTCTTTAGCATTAGAAGACGAAGATGAACCATTTAATGCTGGTGTAAAGTACCATGCGACTCCTCCTTTGAAAAGATTCAAAGACATGGAGTATCTATCAGGAGGGGAAAAAACCGTCGCCGCATTGGCATTACTTTTCGCAATAAACTCGTTTCAACCATCACCATTCTTCGTCCTAGACGAAGTAGACGCTGCGCTAGATATTGTTAACGTTGAAAGAATTGCTGCATACATTCGTAGACATGGTAACCCTGATTTACAGTTTATTGTCATCTCTTTGAAAAATTCCATGTTTGAAAAGTCAGATGCTCTTGTAGGTGTCTACAGGCAACAGAATGAAAATTCATCAAAGATTGTTACTTTAAATTTACAAAATTATATCGAATAACGACAAGAAAATTTTCCTCAAGTAAATAGCTATATAATGAATTGAATCCAATGGCAATTTCAACAACCATAGTAGCCATGGTGGTAATATCATGTTGTCTTTAAAAATTCATTGTACTTAACGATAACTCTAGTCATTATTAAGAATTTCGCTTAAAGCAGAAAAGTCGTGAAAAATGAAGGGTTTTTCTCAATTATATAATAGAATCCTAACTCATCACTTCCATCCAAGACTAAAGAGAATTTGCCACTCGATTTTTTAGTGTTCAATAAGATACTGTATATTTACACGTAAATAATTCAACGCTGTGATTAGTTACTATCTATTGAAATTGTTGAAATTGAGTGATATTTAGATATAATAACTGACCCCCATAATATTAAAGCTGTGCAGCAACTGAACCTTTTTATAAAGCGAGAGAAGAACTGCCTGTAACCCGTGTTTGATTCTCTTAATTTGAACAATGGATGGACAAGATATTTGGACACCTATTCCTGTGAAAAATAACTTAACTGTGGACTCGAAATCTAAGAGGGCGTTTACCTTATCGGAAAAAAATGCTGGAAGGTCAATGACTCCGGGACTAATGTCTCCGCCTAGGAAACATTTGAAGGATCATAAAGCGAGGTCTGTTACGCCAACGTTATATAAGGAAGATGACTCGCATTCAAAATACATGTCTACACTAAAAGAGAGGTTGAAATGTTATCACTTAGATTATCCCGAGGATGCGGAAGAGTATCAAGCTGCTATATTCGATCCTAATTCCAGATGGTACAGTAGAGATAAAAGAGTCAAATTTGTAGTACAAAACCAATTGCCGTATAAAACTGAGACTCATAAAGAACAAGCACAGTATTTTGTTCAAGTGTTAGTTCATTTGTATATTGCTATTAAGACTTTAGATATCGAGGGAATGCTTGCAATTTCAAGTAAAGATTTAGCAAATTTGAAATCAGAGGTAGATAAATTGGCTTTAGATACTGATTTGTTTAGACTTATCGAAGAAGAACAAAAGGATTTCGATGAGCAGAGCCTAGACAATGAAAATGATGAATTATATAATAAAAATGATTATATCACCGAGACTACTGTAGAAGGTGGTACCACAGGAAATATTACTGCTAAGTCTGCTACGATAATTAACGTTAATCACTGGACCAATGAATTGAAAAACTGTTTAGCATTTGAAGTTCCTATTGCATTAAGGAAAAATTTATTCATCGCATATTATTATTTATCTTTAGTTCAAGGACAAAATACATCAAGAGATTTACATATAGAGATTCTTGAGATTTTATCTGATACTGATGATGAAGGTACAGATTTCTCCGAATTATTATTACGGTCAAATCTAGTGTTAGATCACCAAATATTATTTGAATCATTATGTGCATTTTTTCCCTATCCTGATTCAGATTATGTTAAATATGATTTATCTGTGAAAGAAGACATGAAACTTTTCAGATCCTTCTTGAAAATAGCTGTTCTTTCGAAAAAATTCTTCAAAACTGATCATGAAGATAATGTCATGGAAAAATCTATGGGTGTTCTATTAGCTAGCTTTTCTCCTTCAACCGTAACTGCTATACTGCCCATAATAAGCTCCTTTGTTCCTTACTATTATGGAGATGATAAAAAGATCACTGATTATTTTCCTTTTTGTTACAGTCTTTGGGGATCGATTGGTGCCAATATAGCAGTTGATACTCATATGTATGAATTTGTCGGTGATGTTGCGGAGTTTACTTACTTTAAAATATTGAAAGAAGGAACCTCTTTTATAGACAAGCGGTATGTCGTATTCGGTGAATTTGGTGTCTTCTCAGAAGAACAAATGTTGTTCATGTTCAATAGATTACAAGGACATCTTCGTTCTGACGGTCAAATTCATTCATATACTAGAACTGTTAAACCGTTTATCTATAGCTTGAATGGATCGAACTTTAATCAAATGCTTGCTCTATTGACCAAATTGTGCAAATCTATCGAAACCTTCGTACATCCATCCAATAGTGGATTTTGGACGAGACCGATTGCAAAGTTTATTCATTGCTTCACGAAAATGTATCACAGTAGAGTTCAACGTGAGAAAAATATTGTATCCAATTCTGCTACAGCTAAATACCATCTCACTGGCGAGACTCATTCCAACATTGTAGAACTACTTATGAATATCATATTCACCGGAGCTCAGAACAAGAATCAAGATGTCTCTAACTATTATATTTCAAGTTTAGCTTATTTGTTGGATCTTCCGATTAATAACTCTAAATTAATTTATGACCGAGTATTAGAGGATATCTATGATGCCTTGTCCGACGAATTTGTCAATTCAAGGCATAGAGTCATTGCCTCCCTGAAACAATTTACAAGAGTTGTAAGATTCATGGTTTTAGATAGGTTTTATCGAGTCCATGTCACTAACATCCTGTCTTTGCTAGTAGCTAAAATTGATGCAAATGATTCAGCATTGACTAGTCAATTAATAAATGGTATAGTTTCCATATCATCTTTTATCCCGTTCCAAAATTTAGTAAAGGAAGGAGAATATATGAACTTTGAATCGTATACTTTACCATTTGTTCAGCAACATTATTACTTCTTTAAAGATAAGGAACAAGCTGAGTTTGTTTATGATGCGGATATTTTGGATACAGTATTTAAAGCTTCTACCACAATATTTGAGAATGTATTAGTGACATACACAAATAAACTTTTTTCGTTAGTTGACGTAGAACTCGATGATACACTCATAACAAAGCTTACTCAAACGACAATGATTATGATTGAATCAATGGATGAGACTCTGTTTGACTACTTTTCTAAGCTTTTCGAAAGAAAATTTTGGGATAATGAATCATTTCAAACTACTGATTGTAACTATGAGATTATTACAATTCCATTAGGTGCCATAGTTAGGAGAAATCGAGCTTTAGGAAATAAACTCATTGATTTATTGATGATTAATGTGAAGCAACAAGTTGAAAAAGGGGCCGGGTCTATTAGAAGTTATTCGGAGATTAATCAAAGAGATGTGAAGCTTGTTTTATATTTGACTGCACTGAATGACATTTTGAGATACTTCTATGATTCAATACCCCAGAACTCCGAGGTGTTAAAAGGATTCCTTCAATACATCTTCGAGAACATATCAAACCCACCATTAGATGTTATTACTTCGATCATGATACATAGTATTTTGACAAGTTTGACAACCACAGAGGTAGTGAATTTCGAACTATTTTCTAAGTCTTCAGATATACCGATTGAAGAAAGATGGGGAGGTTTGCAAAATGATTCCAGAAAATATTCACAGGATAATTTAAACTTTAACTGGCACAAAGCAAGTGTAGAGGAAATCCAAACTGCTGTTAGCCTTTTTAGTTTTATTGTAGAATACTGTAGCTCAAAAATAGATCCTTTAATCAATAGATCTGAATTATCTACGAAGGATGCTGACAAACTTCAGAAATTCATTTTGATTCTGACCCATACATTATCCGGATGTAGTTTACTGTTTGATCCTGAATTTTCTAGAAACAAAGCAAGAACTAAACAAGATCTCAATAATCAAGAAAAATTCTTGCTGTTGAAGAAAATTAGAGAAAATAACTGTGCCAATGATAGTATTAATATTGATATTGAGCAGATACGCTCAAATATTCAAGAAGAAGAATATATCGACACTAATAACTTAATTACTAGTGATGACGAGCTGGTTATCGCTGATCTTGAAAAAGAGGGGAGTATTGATGTTATTATCGATGACGCTTTCTCGCAAGTTCCTTCCACCCTAGGCACTCCAATTCCTCATGCAACTGGAAAGACTTCTTCTATGAATGCAAATCTCGTTTTTAGAGATTTGAAGATATACACCTGCGATTATTATTTCGGTACCACCCTTGAGGAAAAAATTGCAAACCCGGAATACTTTTTAGTTCATAAGGCAAGGTCTAAAATAGGGTTTATATTTCATAAACTCTATATTCGATTATCAGAGAGAGTTGAGAATAATACTAATTTATTCCAAGTTCTACTACATGGATTAAAAGTTTGGTTTACTGATGTTGGACAAGAAACTGTGTTCAGTGACGATATTGGAGCAACATTAGATTATGATTTTGTAGAAAATATCCAAGCACTTTCCCATCTTTCAGACCCAGTGACCAGGACATTCCTAGCTGTCAAGGCAGACTCTTATCATCAAAATAGAGTACTTCTAAGGTCAACCAACAGATTACCTTCAAAACAAGAAGTACAACTATTGAATGATATAATTGAGCTATCAACATCTGTCTATCCAGATATTCACAAGATAGCGCAGAGCACGTTGACACATTGTATGAAACAACTGATTGGTTCATATTCTATTATTATGAAGCAAGTAATAAAATTATTGAAGCAAAATTTGGAATCAAAAAACTATCTACGAATTGAAGCTATTTTAAAAGTACTAATGATTAGAAAGATCCATAGTAAATTAAAAGCGGATTTCAATAACTTGGAAGAGTTGATACGCTTGTTAATCGAATGTTTTGCTATAAAGGAGTTAGAAGTTGCTACGCATGCCGACTGTATCTTAACAGAAATAATAGGTAATTTTCAATTTCCTTCGAGTACATGCGTTTATAACGAAAAAATGTATACGTCGTTAAGCTCACACGACCCTGCAGCTGATTTACAAGTGGAAGTAGTAAAATTAGCGAAAACAAAGAAAAGAGAGAAATACATTTCACAAGTAGAACAAATGGTTGATTCGATGTTGAACATTTTGGAAAAAGCTGGCGATACAGTTACTTGGAAGCTTAGAATCTTCTTGATTCGCATAATCACCAAAGTGAATTGTAGTCTAGAATTCAAAACCAATAAAAAGGCAGTTTCAATTATTATAAAGCAAAGTTCTTTTTCTCATCCAAAGGTCATCCATCAGGTTATAAAGTCTCTCTTTAGTCTATTCAATAAACTTCTATCTTTGTCTGATTATGAATATAATATAAGAAGAGCTTATGAAAATTCATACCATCCAAAATATGTGAAAGAGTTAGACACTAGCAAAGCGGGATTCCCTGATGAGTTCAAAAAAGAAATGAACAATTTTGAAAACCCAAATTATTTTATTGATTCGAAAGTTTATATAGGCTGGCTTTCTTGGGGCACGCCAATGAAGGTTGTTGACTCTTCTAGAGTACAACTAAACTTGAAAGGTGATGAACAAGAAGTTTTAAAAATTATTGGTGAAATTTTAACCAAGGAATGGATTCAGCAAATTGCGACTACTCTAATTGAGGATAACGAGTCCAAGAGTGTCTTTAGTAATGGTAATGTGTCACTTTTCACTTTAATAATTTTGTCAATCTCTGAAGGGTATTCCAAATTGAAGTTAAGTGATGTCACAGAAATTTGTGAGCGTTCGTATCTCAGAGATCAAAAGGCTTCTATGATATTATCGGTTGAGTTAGTTGCTGCTTTAATCTGTAGCTCTAAATATGTTACCAAGGAAATAATCAAGGAGAGGGACATTTTCCTAGATAGGTTCTTTGAAGAATCTTTAACCCATGATCTAAACCAAGATGCATTTGATATATGGAGCACCCTTTGCTGGTGGTTACCTACAGTGGTTGATATTAGAAGATGTTATCCATTTTATAAGCATTTTGTATGCGTGAAAGATATATTGGATCTTGAGTCCGATACTGCAGCGCAACAAGCATCTCGAGTAGCCATGTTGCGAAGCGTGATCTCGGGGACGGAATCGAGGTCTCTAGATTTGAAATCAGTATATGAGCTTTTGGTTTTCAATCACACATATGATCAAGTTAGGGAAGAAGTAGCGAAACTTTTCGCTACTTTAATTCACTTAGAGTGCACACCATCGAAATCATCTATTTCTGAACTACTAAACCTTAAACAAGTTTCAGTTGGAATTGGGGCTCCATTAAAGGAAATGCCTAAATTTTATGCGGAGCGGATCTTAGAACTGTTTACCAAAACGTTTATAGAGTACACTAAGTTGGAAAACTTGACTCCACAAGAAATTTTAAAGACAGACTACTATTATTTGGCCTCCACGCTATACTATTGGATTGGTGAAATGGCCACTAGTCGGAATCGAACTTTATTGATACCGTATATCACCGCATATGTGGTTCCATTCTTAATGATTTTAATAGATCAAAAAGATGTTTGTAAACTAGGTGGTTTAGATCCTGTCAAGTTTTTTTTGCTATTGAGCAATATTCCAATACGAAGAGAATTTATTGGCAATATTGTGGATCATTTATGTGATGTGAAATTAGGTCCTCGTTCTTCATATCAATTAAGGACACATTTATCTGCTATTCAATTCTTCTTCTCATACCAATTATTACTCTTAGACGATAAACAGGGTGAAAAGATTTTTGATTTCGTCTTGCAAAACTTACAAAATAAGAAATTCGTTGAAGTGAGATTGAAAGCTGCAGCTGTCCTATCAGATATAGTTCATAACATGGGCGAAGAAGAGAAGATCAGCAAATTATTATCACAGTTCCATTCAGGTTTAGCAAAATTCGAGAAAACCCCATTAGAGACATCAGACGACAAAATATCGGCACATGCTAACGTCCTGGGGATAGGTGCTATCATATCTGCATTTCCTTACGTTTTTCCATTACCGAAATGGATACCTAACGAGTTAAGTAAATTGGCTTCTTGGGCAAGAAGAACAGGCATGGCAGGAAAAGCAGCAAAACATACAATTAATGAATTCAAAAAAGTGAGGACAGATACGTGGAAATTTGATACAGCTCAATTTACATCCTCACAACTAGAAGATCTGGAGGGAGTCTCTTTCAGAAGTTACTACGCTTAGTCTCCATCTTTTCAATTTCTGGAAAAATGGATCTGGCCCTCCACAATATATGCATTTGTGGAAACCAAAAACCCATACTTTCAAACTAATCAACCCTGTAGCCGTTACTAAACCTCTAAAGGAAAATATTCCTACGTGTGTTGCTAACTGTTTAGTCAATTCGATTGCCGTCGTTGGCACCAGGTCTTGGCATTGGAAGGTTGTATGATTTACGTACGATATGATATTTTGCTATATTTAAATAGAAAGCCTGAAAATGGAACGTCGTTCCAACTGGGATCTTGAAGTAACAGCAGAGTCTTACAAACCGGAATAAATACTAGAATTGGAACTCATTTTCGAAATATTTTAACGAAGGACATAGTTTGTTATTTGTTGAATACGTTTTTGAACAAGTGCTTACAGATAACGAAGACGATTACAAAGAGGGACAATACGACCTTTACAAGTTACTATATTCCTTTAAATAACGGATTTTCCACAAAAGCGAATAAAGGCAACTTTCGAATTGAATATCATCTAGCACTTCACTGAATTATATAGGAAACTCTCTCAATATGTCCGGTTTAAGAACTGTATCTACTGCTTCCGGGAATGGGAAAAGTTATGACTCCATTATGAAAATATTGCTTATTGGTGATTCTGGGGTTGGAAAATCATGCTTATTGGTACGTTTTGTTGAAGATAAGTTCAATCCTTCGTTCATTACCACGATTGGCATTGATTTCAAGATTAAAACTGTGGATATTAATGGTAAGAAAGTTAAATTACAGTTGTGGGATACAGCGGGACAAGAAAGGTTCCGGACCATCACCACTGCGTATTATCGCGGTGCTATGGGAATCATATTAGTCTACGATGTCACAGACGAAAGGACGTTCAGCAATATCAAGCAATGGTTCAAAACAGTTAGCGAACACGCCAACGACGAAGCACAATTGCTCTTAGTCGGAAATAAGAGCGATATGGACACTCGAGTGGTGACCACAGAACAAGGTGAAACGTTAGCAAAAGAACTAGGGCTACCATTTGTAGAGTCTAGTGCTAAGAACGATGAAAACGTCAATCAAATTTTTTTCACTCTAGCTAAATTAATTCAAGATAAGATCGATTCTAACAAAATAACTGGACCAAATGGGAAAGAAGGGAATGTAAGTATCAACTCTGCCAACGGAAGCGGTAGCAAATCCAGTTGTTGTTAATTTTCACAGCCTTTAGATTAGAAGCCCTCATCTCTTCAGGTTTATTTTGTCTTATTTTAATTGGAGAGTATTCTACTCTCTTCAACTTGATATCGCCAATTCTACATTATATTAAATATACCAAACGTTAAACCGTATATATTGTATCTCTTTGTATCCAAACTTGACTATTTGAATCACAAAAATACCATGTTATAACTTGATGACTCAGTCTAGGACACGTGGGTTTCTACAGTAGTAAATTATATAACAATAGTGCTATTATAAACTATTTCCTATACTAATTATACTTAGTTATACTTACTTAATATATGGTAAAATTCTACAAGTCTGCAAACTCAATTACGGTGGTTGAGTCTCTGCTTGTAGCACAACTTGTCTGAATATGCTATTTGGTGTTAAGTTAGCAAGAGATATATACCCTCCTTGGAAGGATTCATATATTAAATATGATGAGTTAAAGGCTTTATTGAAAGAGGATGATAAATTGCTAGGGAGAAGGGACGGAGAGCAATGGACTGAGAAGGACGAGTCTACTTTTGTGGAGAAATTAGATTTTGAATTAGAGAAAGTTTATGGATTTCAAATCAAGAAATACACGAACTTGTTAAACAAATTGACAAATTTAGAGAAACAAACTAATACTGAAGAACAAATCAAATCTTTAAATTTGGATTCTTATCAAAATATATTAGAGAATTGTTTAAGTGAAGCCACTGAATTAGACAATTTTGTTAGATTAAATTTCACTGGGTTCATTAAGATTGTGAAGAAACATGATAAACTGTACCCAAAATTCCCATCCGTAAAATCTTTGTTGGAAGTCAGGCTGAAAGAGTTACCATTTTTATCAGAAGACTATTCACCTCTCTTATACAAGATATCTTATCTGTATAATATATTGAGAGGTAATTTTAGTACAGTGTCAAAATCGTTAGCTAGTAATACACAATTATCTGGGGTAGCATCTGTAGAGAATTCTCTCACTGATTTCAAGATTTATAAATTTTGGATTCATAAAGAAAATCTAATGGAGGTGAAGACAAGAATTTTAAGACATTTACCTGTCCTTGTGTATGCTTCTGCGACTATGCAGAATGATGGCCATATTCATAAATACGAGAATAATTTATTAAGTGAAGATGAGGGGCATAGGAACTACTCATCGTCAGGGTCAAGTAATGCTTCTGATAAACTATTGGAACATCAATCCTTGGACCCCACCATTAACACACTATACTTTGATAATGATTATTTTGAATTGTATAACAATAAATTATTGAAGAACAATTTAGCCCCGACGTTACGATTAAGATGGCTTGGTAAATTAATTGATAAACCAGATATTTTTCTAGAGAAAAGAATGACCTTTGATAACAATGTTTCAGGCAGAAAAGAATTCGAAGAAATAAGATTGAAAATGAAATCAAAATTCTTAAATGGATTTTTATTTAACGAAGATCAAACTTACAAAGAACATATTTTGAAAAAGTTGAAAGAAAGAGGAGCTAGAGACATTGAATTGGAAAAATTAGAGAATGATTTTAATTCAGTTCAAAAATTGATTCAAGAAGATGACTTAAAACCTATTCTGAGAGCTGTATTCAATAGAACGGCTTTCCAAATTCCAGGTGACGATAGAATTAGAATCACAATTGATTCAGATATTCTATATATAAGGGAGGATTCTTTTGATAAAGAACGGCCTATTAGAGATCCCCAAAACTGGCATCGCTCAGATATAGACTCTAATGTTTCTCATCCGTTGAAATTTTTAAGAAAAGGTGAATATTCTAAATTTCCATTTGCTATGATGGAAATTAGAGTGAAAAATTCCATAGCTAATGGAGCTACTCAAGCTAGTAGCGTAAATAAAATGTCTTCAGCACAATTACCGAAAAGACATGGGCAATGGATATCAGAATTGACTAACTCTCACTTAGTGAAAGAAGTACCAAGATTTTCTTTATATATCCAAGGTGTGGCATCTCTGTTTGGAGATGACGAAAGATTGGATACGCTTCCATTCTGGTTGTCTGAACTAGAAAAAGATATTAGAGTAGATCCTAGTGTTGCATACGAAAAAGAGAAGAGAAAAGTTCAGAAACAAAAAGAGATCCAAAGTAAGATAGACAGAATGAGAAATTTATCAAAATTAAGCCAACAGGGTTCTAATGATAACTTGTCTGATAACGTTGAGCCATATGATCAAGAACAAAGGTCACAACCTACAGATCTGGAGGAGCATGACTCTTCTGACGACGACCAACAAAATAATATGACCAATAGAATGAATATCAACAGCTCAAAGCCACGGAATAAAGCCACATTTCTTAATATACTGGCAGGAAAAAAATCTAAACTCACTGGCTTTGATTCAGAAGAAGAAGAAGTAGAATTGCCTGCAGGAGTTAAAGCTCCAGTGAATTACCTGAAAAATGCTGGGCCAGTTCAAGTAGAGGCAAAAGTTTGGCTAGCAAACGAGCGTACATTCAATCGATGGTTAAAAATTACAACATTGCTGAGTATTTTAACATTCTCTATCTACAACTCCGTGAGAAAAGCTTCATATCCCAGGCTAGCGGAGTCTATTGCTTATGTCTATTTCGCATTGACTATCTTTAGCGGTTTATGGTCTTATTTGACTTACATTAAGCGACTTCGGATAATTAGGGAAAGAAGTGGTCAACATTTAGATGCTCCTCTGGGTCCAACTATTCTGGCTATAGTTTTGATTATTTCATTAATTATTAATTTTGTTGTGGCTTTTAGAGAGGCTAGAAGCAGAATGATGACAGTTGCGGCAATCAACACAAATCAAATACCGCCCCACTTAGAATCCATCGTTAATTTTATATTCAGGATAATCTAAATCTCCATTGGTGCTTACTGGATATTTTATTTCTCGTCGTTAGAAAATATTAATTAAACTTGTATATAGTCTTTCTTATTTTCTAGCAACATATCCAATTCCTCACGAGCAGTTTCTATAAATCAAAAGAATTTATGAAATTTGATTGGATTTCTTGTAACTTTTCTAGAGTAATAGGCTCATGATGAGAAGAGTGCTTAATTAATGCTTTTAATATACAAATAGTATTCTGTACTTTTTTAATCTGATTGACTTCTTTCACTTTACTTTCAGTTAAAATCATCTCTTCTCCTAATTTACTCAAGCTACCTTGTCTTAACTTTGCGCTTAATGAAATCGCTTCTTTCACAATGATCGGATCAAAATATTTACCAACGGCTTTAATTCCACTATTTTCAATGCTGTTCGTATTATTGCAGAGTTTGTATTTCATAGCCAACTGATGATTATCCGCCAACTCTACTAACATGTTTGAATGGATCACAGAAGGTTTGAACATCAATAATTTAGGTATATTGAGAAAATGAGTAGACATAAAAACTACACATTTAGCTTTCAAAAGGTATTCTGCAATGGCTAAAAAGATGATAAATCCATCACCGATACTAGATCCTCTACCTAATTCATCAAAAATCAATAACGTTTTGTCATCAAAGTTATTCAAAAAATATGCGACCTCCTTCATTTCAAACGAAAAGTTTGATGAATTCATTTCCATTGTATCGCTACAAACTCTAGCATGGAGTTTTGTATATATTGGCATTGTGGCATATTCTGCAGGGATAGGACAACCCATTTGAGCCATTATAATTAATAGAGCTATTTGTTTAAGATAAACAGATTTGCCGCTCATATTAAATCCGGTAATCAGGTGCACAATGGAACTACCTGGGACACTGTTAATATCGTTAGGTATAAAGTCATGTATAGTAGTTTCCAATATTGGATGTCTAGAATTTTTCACACATAATATATTGGAAAATTTAGGCATACAATAATCATCATTTTCTAATTTTCTAGTAAAGCAACATAAAAGATCAAGTAAAGCGATAGCTTCTGAAATTATAAATAAAGTTGATATTTTTTCAGAAATCTTATTCAGTAAAGTATCAACAATTTGTTCACTAAGAACTGATACTTCCATTATTAAAATTTTCAATCTCTCATTTAATTTCAAGATATTCATGGATGTACATTCAATATAATTTTTTTTCACAACTTTATTGATCAAAATCGATGGTAAACTTGAAGTGTCTGAGAAATGTGCCCTTTTAATCTTTAAATAAAAGCCTCTATTTCTTTCAAACCCATGTGTTAAAGGCAATTCAGTTTCCTCACTTAAAATACTAATTTCATTAAGAATTTTTTCAATAAACTCTCTGTAGGCATTACGAGATGCATCTAAGAATCCATTACTTCCTGCCTTCACTGCATAAGCTTTTTGATTCTGTAGCTCTAAACTGGAAGACGCAAATACACAATCTTCATTGATGTACTCATCTATCTGTTGTTGAATGTAATCGATGTCATTATTAATTAAAGTAGATTTGATCTCGCGTAACATATGAGATTGAACATCTATTGAATTGAACGCAGCTCTTATCTTTAAGATGCCATTTATAACATTCTTCAACACTAAAAGATAATTAATCCTTTGAGAAGATTCTATAGTCTGATAATTTATCGATAATAATTTAGCAAATAGAATATCCAAATCTGGCAATTTCTTTATCTCTATAGATAAATCATTTACTAAAGTTGGTAAATGAGACAATTCTTTTATGGATTCTTGTCTTAATAAAATATTATTTTTATTAGTTAAAGGTTGTAGGATATTATTTTTCAGTAATCTCTTCCCCATAATTGAAGAAGTAGTATCTAAAAATTGGAACAGAGACATTCCTTTTCGATAAATTTCATTATCAATCAACTCCAAGCCTCTGATAGTCTTTGAATCAATTAGCATCATATCTTCAGCGGCTTCATAACATATATGAAATTTTTCCAACTGATAGCAATTTGGGTATTGTTTGGTAATAATTTCAGCACTGTAAAACATTGCAGCTGAGATAGCACTTAATGCAAATGTTTTACCAGTCAGTTCAGTAAAAGTCAATTCCTTAAATTTATATGTCTCAATAACGTCTAAACCATGTTGTTTGTTAAAATGTTTATTTGAAGTTTCGCATAAATTAACAGATTCATCTAAATTATATTTCAAAATAGTAGCTAGTTTTGATACTTTTGGTGATAGAGAGGAAGATGATATTAATACATCTGTGGGAGTGAAAATTTGAATCTTATGGAAAGTCCTGATAAAAATTTGAGAATCTATAAACTCAGTTAAAAAAATCTTACCAGTAGAATAATTGATAATGCAGATACCCACCTTGCAAACAACATTCAAAGGCAGCTCATAAATAGTAAGCAAGATTCTATCGTTACTCTGAGCATGATGAAAACTGGAATTGAAACGCGTTGACCCACCTACCAATTTCGATCTCACTCTCGAACGGCACTGGCTCTTATTTGATAATGATTTTAAAGGTAAATTGCTACCTTTCGTCACTCTTAATCCAGTATACTTATCTATGGAGATATTAGCAGACTGAGAAACACTGCCAGAATGAGAATATTTGGAGTTCGAATTAACATCAGAATTAGTTACTTCTTTCAGAGAATCAAATTCGAAATAATTCGTTTGAATGAACTTGGACAAGTCTGGTGAATCCATAGTAGTGTATAATGAACTAATATAGTGTACTGTTTATTTTTTTAGAGCTTGTCATTGGAAATGAAATGTTTCTTGTAAAGAAATTGTCGTAAGCGGCTAATTTGCTGTTGTTGTTTTTTCTGTTTGTTTTTGTGGCAGTTACACATTTGTTTAGAATTGGTTCATATATAAATGGCATAAACAGAGGGGAAAAACTCTTTGTAATTATGTTGTTCTAGCCACCATTTCTGCGGCCAGAGTGACGATAACTGCCATTATTTGTACTGCAATGTAGCTGTACAGTGTAAGCGGACTTGATATGATATATCATAGAACGCGCACACACGCACATTAAAAGTGCATACAAGTAATAGCATAAAAATCAATACCACGAGTAAGTAAGTCACGGAAATACTTGCGTACTCGACAGCTTATATGTGGGTATGTAACTCAATCAGTTATCCTACGTACGTAGAGGCATATCAAAACTGAATAAAATATAATGCGTGTCATTTGGCATCAGAGGTGATCGCAGTAAAGGTACCTGCACAGCCAGTGTTAGGTTATTTGGAGGTGAAGAACTTTTGGTATAACCGCTTGTAGTTGTACGCTCCACTCGTGTATTGAGATGTATTGTCATAAAATTATTCATAATGATTTTGTAATAAGTTTTATTACTATTGAAAAAAAATATCATATTCTATCGTTTGAAAACTCATTACTCTGTGAGAAGTTGGATATAAGCCTACATAGTATCATAAAAGAACTAGTCCAAACACTCAAACTCAATAAGTAGGTTTAGTAATGAAACAAAGGATTAGTGCCTTGGATTTATTGTTATTGGCTAAAGAATTGAGAAATAGCCTAGAATCATACAGATTAACGAACATTTATAATGTCGTTGATTCAGATAAAAAATTTGTTTTGAAATTTAATAAGCCGGATTCGAAACATAATGTTGTAATTGATTGTGGTTCAAGGATCCATTTAACATCTTTCACAAGACCATCCCCAACATTGCCTTCAGGATTTGTGGTAAAATTGAGAAAGCATTTAAAATCCAAGAGATTAACAGCACTACGTAGAGTTTTAAATGATAGAATCCTAGTATTACAGTTTTCAGATGGTCTTTACTATCTAGTGTTGGAATTTTTCAGTGCAGGTAATATTATCTTATTAGATTCTGAAAGAAAAATCTTAACAATTGCGAGAATTGTTCATGAACATGAAAATAAAGTTGGAGAAGTATACACAATGTTTGACGAATCCCTCTTTGACTCGGAAACGATAGATATTGAAACTGGAACCAGGTCTGGAACTGAAACAAAGTTCACCCCTGAATTAATTAATGAGTGGCTAACAGAATTAATTGTAAAAGATGAGCAGTTACAAGAAATCAAGAGCAAGAAAACCAAGAATGCAAAACGTAATTCATCGATTCATAAATTTTTAATGAATAAAGTACCGCACTTATCATCTGATTTAATTTCTAAAAACTTGAAAATTAATAATATTGATCCAAATACATCTGCAGTCGATTTCTTGGACAAGCAAGATAAATTGGTATCCATTTTATTCGAAACGGAAGAAGAGTATAAGAACATCCTAAATAAAAAGGAATCTGGTGGATATATTGTAGCTCGTAAAAATGCGAATTATAATCCTACGACTGATTCCCCAGATTTAGAGTATATCTACGAAAATTTCCATCCTTTCGAACCCATAATTGCTAAGGAAGAACAAGACCAATGGAAATTGATTGAAATTCCAGGTTTGTACAACAGTACAGTGGACAAATTCTTCTCTACAATAGAATTCTCGAAGCATGCTTTAAAAGTTCAATCGCATGAACAATTAGCGAAGAAAAGATTAGATGATGCTAGAAAAGAGAATGATAAAAAACTAGAAGCTTTAAAGAATAATCAATTCTCGAATGAAATGATAGGTCATCTAATAATTGAAAATTCAGATTTAGTAGAAGAAGCCAAATTAGCAATCCAAGGATTAATTGACCAGCAAACTGATTGGCAAACTATAGAGAAATTGGTTGAAAGTGAACAAAAGAAAAATAACGCAATTGCTAAAATCATTGTATTACCTTTAGATTTGAAAAATCAAAAAATCAAATTAAAATTGCCTGTCTCAACATATGAAAGTGATTTAAATAGTTCCTCAGATGGTTCTGATTTTTATGATTCTGATTTTGCTTCTGATTCCGATTCTGATTCTGATTCTGATTCTGAAGGTGGAAAAAATAATGCAAATAGTAAAAATCTTACCAAGAAAAAAACCTCAAAACCAAAAAAGGAACCTGAAACTCTAACAGTAACGATCGATCTTGGATTATCATCGTACGCAAATGCTTCGCAATATTTTACTGCTAAAAAAGCTAATGCAGAGAAGCAAAAGCGTATTGAAAAGAACATTGATAAAGCCATGAAGAATATTGAAAAGAAAGTGGATCAACAATTGAAAAAGAAGTTGAAGGAAACCAAGACTTCTATGAAAATTATAAGATCTACTTATTTTTTTGAGAAATATTATTGGTTCATTTCCAGTGAAGGATTTTTAGTGTTGATGGCTAAGAGTCCGCTTGAAACAGATCAAATTTACAGTAAATATATTGAAGATGATGACATATATGTCTCGAGTAGCTTTGGTTCTCAAGTTTGGATCAAAAATCCAGACAGAACTGTTGTTCCACCAAATACTTTGATGCAAGCAGGTATCATGTGTATGTCATCTACTGAAGCATGGTCTAAAAAAATTGCTGCCTCTCCATGGTGGTGTCCTGCTAAAAATTTAAGCAAATTTGAAAATAAACAAGTGCTGGATCATGGAAAGTTTAAGATATTAGATGATTCTTTAATTACACATTTAGCACCTGCTCAGTTGGTTATGGGGATAAGTTTCTTATGGAAGGTCAGAGTTCCAGGTTTGGAAGACGATGATCAGAACGAAATGAATAGGCGCTCAGAAGAAGAAAAGCAGAAAGAAGGCAAAGATGAAGATCAACGAGATGAAGGTCAACAAGATGAAGAACAACAAGATGATGATCAATCAGAGGAAGAACAGCAGAATCACAATATGTTACAAAATGGTGAAACATTTAGTGATAATATGGAAGATCTGGCCAATGAAGTTCAGACCATGGCTGTTACAGAAAATGACAGTGCTTCAGAGGAAACAGAATTGAGGAATACTGATGCAAAGGATAACATGGAAGATCAAGAATTTAGTACTTCCAAAGACCCAACTATTGTTACCACTGCGATCTTCGAAACGATGAAGAAGAATGTAAGAGGGAAGAAAGGTAAATTAAAGAAGATGCAAAAAAAATACAAGGATCAAGATGAAATTGAAAGAATGCAACGATTAGAAGCTCTTGGCACGTTGAAAGGTATTGAGAAAGAACAGAAAAGACAGCAAGATGAACAATTGAGACAAATACAAAAAGAGTATAAGAAAGAGAGAAAAGAGAAACAAAAAGAAAAAGAAGCATTAGCGTTCACTAAAAATGAGAAAATTAAAGTCAACTATAAGAAATTTAAACTAGAGTTGAAAGCTTCTCCCAGCAGTACTGATGAAATAGTAAGCGTTGTTCCTATCTTTGCACCATGGCCCTCTTTACAAAAAAATAAGTACAAAATTAAAGTTCAACCAGGGAATGCTAAGAAGACTAAAACAATGACTGAACTGTTAGCTCATTGTGCGTTAAGACCTGTCGACCCTTCATCTCATGACCAAGATATGGCATGGCCAAAAGAAATCGAGTTGATTAAAACACTAAATGCTAATGACTTGGTCACTTTACTATGTGTAGACAAATTGAACGTTACACTACCTGGTGCTTCTATGAAGAAGAAAAATGGTAAAGCAAAGAGTGGGAAGAAAAAATAGTTGATATAATTCTGATAATAGAAATTTATAAATAATAATACCATCAATTCATAGCATAATAGCATAAATTGAATGATCATTACCACGTGGAACATACGGTTGATATTGAGTACGATATGGTAGATCATACTAAAGTAGTAGACGCAATACTCGCTCTAACGAATAACGTCATTGAAGAGAATTACAGAACTATTGTTTTATTAGTTGGAGCACCAGGGTCAGGAAAATCTACTATTGCAGAATCCATATCTCAGGAAATCAACAATCGGTATAAACAATATTTAAAACAATCTGCTAATAATAGTACTGTCGATTTATTGTCTGTAGAAAATCTTGATTCGATAGCGTTAACGAAACAAATCGCAGAGTTGCCTCCCAGGTTACAAAAAACATTAAATGAGAATAATGGATTGCTAATTGACCATGTAGAAGACATAACTTTGAAATCAATGAAAAGTGTTGATGCAAAAAATTCGACGGTAAAAATCATCGGCAGAGGTGGACTCCCTAACTCCATTGAAGTTAAGGATAATGTGGGAAATGGATCTATAAAAGCCACTAAACTGAACTCTATTGATATATGTCAAGTTATTCCGATGGATGGATTCCACTTATCAAGAGAGTGTTTAGAGAAATTCCAAGACTCAGAAACTGCTATATTGAGACGAGGTTCGCCAATGACTTTTGATAGTAATAATTTCCTAACTCTATGCGATTTATTAAACAGGACTTCGAATATACCTCCACCTCAGTTCGACAAAAACAACTCGAATTCTAATGTCTTTGAGAATATTAATTCATCCTTTATCAGTAACATGCCAAGTATCTATATTCCAGGATTTGATCATGCTTTGAAAGATCCTGAGCCCAATTGCCATCATATCTCTAATTTTACTAGAATACTTATACTGGAAGGCTTATACCTCTTATATAATAAAGAGAATTGGTCCAAGATTTCCAAACTTTTCATGGAAAATTCAAACGTTTTAGTTTACAGAATTGAAATTGAAGATGATATTATTGCTGAAAGAGTAGCTACGAGACATTTAAAGAGTGGGCTAGTCGATACATTAGAAGAAGGTAGAAACAAATTTGCTTCTAATGATTTATTGAATGCGCAATTGATAAGGGAAAACAGTATACATTGGAATCAAATTCAAATTCTTCGCAATGATTAACTCCAGAGTAGGAAATAATACTGTTCGTATCACGTATAAATTGTATATAATAAAGAAATCCATTCATTTCAAGAGCAAAAGACATTAAAATTCGTGAACATCTTCGTGTATTATACTATTAAATAGTTTTAAACTGCAATTTGATTAATTATTTATTACAACATGATGTTGGCGATTGTACTATTAAATGATCATTAAATTACAACTTGAGGCTCTTGATCTCGTTCTAATATATAAATTACCCTTTAAACGTATAAACTATAGATATTTATCTACGCTGGTTAGTTTTGAGAAAAGTAAGAATTGACCATGTCGCAACCAAATGGATCACAACAGCAGCCACAACAGCAGATATACATGAGTCCACAGACTGAAAATTTGGAATATATGTATCAACTTGTCGATAAACTGGTGGATCAAATGAAACAAAATAAAGCTCAGAAAGAGAATCTGCTGCGGAATGTGGACCTCTTATCACAGAGAATGAAGCCAAGTGTAAGTTCATCGAGTGATAACTTCGATGGAGATATATCTATTGTACAAGAGTTTATTACCAAACGAGTGGGTTCAGAAAACTCTAATGAAAATGAATATGAGAATGATCTTCAAGCATTAAGAGCTCAAAACAAGATTTTAAGGACATTGCTAGTAGAACAAGAATCTGCAAACGTAAAAGCTGTATCTGTTTTAAACCACCACGAAGAAGCCTTAACTACAGTCGTACAAAACCTTCGAGAAGACATCTCACAGCACCGTTCTCGAGCAATCTCTAAAATTAAAGATCGAGTTAATCATGAGTTATACCATTTGGAATACCAAGAATTTAATGAATATCTAGAAAATGTGAAGAGTTTACAAAAAATCTCTGACATTTCAGAAGTTTACAGAATGGTCATTCGTATCTTAAATGCTTGAAAAGTGTTAAATACAGTTAGAAAACTATCAATTGAAACAAGCAGTATATTGCAAAAAGAGTAACTCATCGGATTATAAATCATTAAACGTGAGTTTTGAAAAATTTCCAAAACTTATAAAATTTGTTACACTAACCTCGACTGTACAGCCAACATTCTTTCTAAAGTGAGTTTAGGAACTCGGAGTCCTTGTAGTTAATCCGTTGATGATAATTAAAAATGGTATCAAATACGCTTGTGAATTATGCATCCGTGGACATCGGGCTGCGAGCTGTCAGCATTATAATCGAGTCTTAGTGGAAGTGAAGAGGAAAGGGAGGCCTTCTACAAACTGTTCGCATTGTAAAGATATGAGGACTACGAAGAACGTTAACCCTTCAGGCACTTGTCTCTGCGCTAAGAACGCTAAATTCGGATTACTCCCAGATGGGAGTCAAGACGTTTGCGGTTGTATGGATGGAGAAAGTTGTAAATGTCATCTGAATAGAAGGACCATACGAAATCGTAAGAAACCAGGTTCATCAGTAACTACACCTTCTTCGTTAGTTACTACACCAATTCTACCAGAAGCGTTGTCCTATAGTGAATCAGACAATCGGTACAATGAAATTTTGAAAGATGAGTTGATTAATTTACTAAATGAGCCATTGAAGCCCATTGGTAGTGATCCACCTGCTCTCTATAATATCAATGGTTCAAATGCATTATTTTCCGCATTGGAAAACCCGGCGACGGAATTAAATGATACCGTTTCCTTGCATGACTCTTTAATTGGTTTTAAGGATGAATTATTCAATGAATTGCCGACTAATAATGAAAATGTCTTATCAATAGAAAATATACAAGCAGATGAACAATTCTTCAATAATTACTCACATTATGACACTAATAATGATCACAATAATATTGATAAACGGTAATAAAAAATGAACTTTGTGATATTAACATTTGATGCTGACTGATTCAACCCAAGATGAAGCACATAAGCCTCCTCGGGTCACTTAGAAGCTTCTGGTAAACAGCACTTAAAATAAAATTCTTTTACTTATACAATTTGAGACTTCTATACAATATAATCTATATTCTTTCTCCGTTTCCTCAGCATAAGTACTTAAGTAGCTTAGTCGATCCCATTCGTTCCATAATCTAGGAAATTTATCAAAGCTAATGAGTTGTTTTTTCAATTATCTGTGTATTAAAAAGATGAGTTTAGCCTAATTTCACGTTCCTCAGAGTATTGCTTATCTCTTCAACATCAGTGTCTCGTTTGCCTTGTGGGTTTTCATCATTCATATAAATAGTCAATCTTTCATCCGATACCTCCAGCACATTCATTTGATCATTTTCCTGTAATAATGATAATCTTATAATATATTCAAGGAGTCCGACAGAACGAGATATGTCAGAATCTGAAAGTATGCTGTTCAAGTGAGAATCCGATCTGCTGACATTTTCAGTATCATTGTCATTTTCCTCATTCTTGCCTTCTTCTTCTTTTTCTCCTGGGTTTGCCGGTTCTTTGTCTTCTTCTTCTTCTTCTTCTTCTTCTTCTTCTTCGGATTCACTTGTCAAAATCTCAGATGATTCATATTCGGAAAATCCATACCATGTAAAGCGCTCATCTATGATATCTTCTTCTGTCTTTCCGTCTTTAACAATCTTATCAACAACCTTTAAGACAAGAACAGCACTGTCATTTTCTTCTAACTTCAACAATCTTCCAGATATACTAAAAAAAGACTTTCGTATATCTTTTAAAGGAATTTGAATGTTCCTTGGAACCTCTTCGTTGTCTTCTATGTTATGGTACCTTCCATCGTCGAAGTTTTGGGAAAGTTCAAGCAAATATTTGTACCTTAACCTTTCATCTTTAGCTCTAATAATCTTTACATTGGCTCTTTTCATATCCTCCTTCCAAGTAATTGGGTTTTCAGATGTCAAATTGTAAAATATGGAATAAAAAGTCAATTCAAAAGTAGGCCCCACTTGATGCAGTGATTTTTTATTGTTCTTAGAATCAAATTGCTCATTATTCTTCACAACAAAATTAGAAGCTTGAAGGAACAGGCCAGGTGATATCTTGTTGGGTAATGCAGCACTTAAATTAGCACCAGATGTTGTTAACGATAAATTAAGAAATGGTGTTACTTCCTCAATTCTTTTTAATAAATCGGATATATAAAACTCAACTCTTTTAACTGCATCGTTTTGTTTCTTACTACTCTTGGAATTTTTAATATCTTCCAACAATTCATCTATGTTATTATCGAAAGTGTCAATCTCTTTTTTTAAGCTTTTCGTTAATTTTAAAGTACTTTGTAGATTTGTATTCCCTCTAGCAGCAGCCAATTTTACCAAATCTATAGCTGAGGAGACGATTTCGATTCTATCCTCCAATTTAGCTTGAAGAGTTTCAATACGTTTTGCATCCGCTTTTGGTAATTGGATCACAAATGTGGTGATTCTCTTGATCGCATACGAAGAAGCTAAAGATATACCAGACTTTATGGCAAATGTGACAGCTTGTGAGCCTGCTTTAGACAAGAAATCATCCATTATCTTATCTTGGTGGTACTCTTTGGATGATCTTGGCTGGTGGTTCCTTTAAAATATATATATATGTATGTTACATGATTAATGTTTTGTAGATAAAATAAAGACTTCAACCTTTTCTAAGCTAACAAAATTTATTTAAATGAAAAACCTTGCAACAACCAAGGCTGATTTCTAATAAAAAAACCCATATATAAGACATTTATACCTGTATAATACCGTCAAAATATGAGCAGTAAATATTTAGCTTATCAATGCGAAATGTATTGGAAAGCATAACTGATATCGTCATATTGAAATTCATTTTTCAACAAATGATCGTTAGTCTTTTCCAACCGCGAATGATCTAGGTGATTCCATGTCGTTGCATCCCCATATAACATTGCTGGAGATTTTATCATTTGTTTGCCTGATTTGTTACAGCGCTTACAATTGTAAGTATCGTGTGTTTCACAGATAACATTTTCTTTGAATTGAAATAATTGACGTAAATTATCAGCACTGAATAGTCGCTCGACGTCTTCTTTTGCATCAACGACACACGAACTCAAACTCATCTTCATCGATTGCCTCTGGTAAATTTTTTCTTCAATGGTCCCAGTAGAAATGAATCTATAAATGAAACAATCTTTTTTCTGCCCATCTCTCCAAACACGAGCTAAAGCTTGCTGGTCTGCAGCTGGGTTCCAATCTGGATCCATTAAAATTAACCTATTGGCTCCAATTAAGTTAATACCACAACCACCTGCTTTAGAACTTAATAAAAATATGAATTCTTGTCCCTCAGGATCATTGAATCTATCTACCAGTTTTTGTCTTTTATTTATATTCATTGTACCATCTAGCCTTAAACAACCATATTGTTTATATCGACACATCCTTTCAATAAGATCTAAAGTTTGAGTATAGTTGGAAATAAGGACAATCTTGTCATCAGATTCTGTTCTAATCTTGTACAGAAATCTTTCTAGGATAGAAAATTTCCCAGAGTATTGAGTCTGAATTTCTCTACTTTTTGTACCAGGGAAAATGTAATCATTTGGTATTTGTAATTCTTCGGAATCTGTATCCTCAAATTCTTTATCAAAATCTAGCAGATTTGGATGGTTACATAATTTCTTCAAAATTCCAATGGCCTTTAATGGTTGTTGACCATTTTCTCCCTTGACCAGACTTTTCACATCTCTCGATTTCAATAACTTCTTATACAGATGTGTTTGGAATGGTTTCAAATTAACGAAAATGACATGTTCATACTTACAAGGCAAATATTTGGATAGGATATCATTTGTTCTCCTAATAATAAATTTAGAGACAATATTAGACAGTTTCGTTAGTTGTAAGTTACCTTTCTTAATTTCATTATCAGTGGCATCTGCGTCTCTACCTCTAAGAATAGGAATTTCGAAATTTTTCCTAAATTCTAATTTAGTCCCCAACAAACCTGGGTTCGAAAAATTTAATAATGCAAAATATTCAGATAAATCATTTTGAATTGGTGTCCCGGATAGGATAACCCTTCTGGGGCAGTTAATACTGTGCAAAGCAGTAAACGTTAATGAGTCCCCGTTTTTCAATCGATGACCTTCGTCTGCTAACATCAAGCCTACGTTACAGTTTTTCAATTGGTCCACATTTCTTCTAAGGGTTTCATAGGAAATAATTAACACCGGTTTAACAATATTCCTACCTGTGGCTTGAGCCCATAATTTGACTGCTTCAGCGACAGTCGTGGCTCCACTTGCTAGGGAAGACTTTTTCCCATCGACTGCTAAAGGTGAAAGAGTTCCTGGACCTAGCCATTTAATTAACTCATTTGCCCAATTGTTCACTAGAGAAGAAGGGCATACAATGATACATTTATCAATCAATCGTTTCCCCTGTGGACCTTGTCTTAATAGCGTCCACATTAAAGCGATACATTGTAAAGTTTTCCCTAACCCCATCTCATCTGCCATGATGCAACCGTAGGCGCCTCTTCTCTTTTCAATGGCCGTCACTTTTTCATCAGCCACTGCGTCATTTTTATCTGTCGTAGGAGTCGTCAGAGGAGGTTCAGCATCCGTCTCTTGTGTATCTACTACAACACTGGAATTCACTGCTTCTGCATCTAAGAAATCCTTCATCACTAACCCAGTAACACACCTGTACAAGAATTTCACACCTTCCACTTGATGGGGTCTCAAAATCTTAGCTAATTTAGGATCGATAACCACTGGAACGTTGGCGAATTTTTTATTTTCTTCCATCGATGTTGTCGAGCCCAATAATTCCAGTAAACTTTTATTCCTAACCCCATTAGACATTAGCTTTGGATGAGTAAAATGTTTCTTCGCCAACGCCAGGGACTTCACTTCTTCTTCTGCCTTTTGAATGGCCACCGGGTCTGGTTTCCCGTTCTTTCCCGTTTTCATCAATGGTTTTGGTTGTAAATCTTTGTCAGAGTCCATAATCATATCGCCATCGACAGACGGGTCATATAGAACGATAGCAAACTCATCAGATGGATCATGCAAGGGACGAGGCTCGGGAGTCACTTTCCTTTTTGTACCTAATGTCATCGGTAAGCTATGTCTTTGGATATAGCCTCTTATCGGCACTGTAAACGATCTCTTCAAAGTCGTCTCAATAGCAACCATTCTCGTCTGATCTTCTATCAATCTGCGCCCACTCAGTGCGTCTTTCCTACGACGTTTCAACTCGGGACTCATTGGCAACCCATTCTCGTCCAATACAACAGATTCGTCTGAATCTACTACAGCGGAACCATCTAGCCCAGAGTAAGACACCGTTCTAGCCCGTTTCCTTAGATTCCTTCCAGATTCATCAACAGTCTTAGCACCAACGTCTCTGGGACTAGCCTTATAAGGGACTTTGAACGGTTTAGTCAATATAGTCAAAGATGCATGAGTATTAATCGGACGTGGCACAAGCCGAGGCCTTTCACCAAATCCGATCCCATGAGGCGGTCTATCGGGCAATTTATGTCTTGCCATTAAACAAACACTACTCACAGTCGTTTACAGAAGCCACACTGTGTTTAACAGTTCTCAAGAACCTCACAAAAGGAAAAGCCACTATATATCATTATCTTTGTGCTCTCGCTTTGTCATACTTAACTTCTAGAAGGCGCAAGAGATCAACTCAGTTTCGGCTCTCGAACACATTGTCGTACCAAACGATAACAGATTCTTCCGGGATCGCAACGGAAAACCGCAAAAAAAACAAAAAAACGCAATAAGACAGCGTTCCGTTCCGCGGAGGAGTCGAACAGCACGATCTTGCCTTAGACGACTCTCGGCGCCCCAACAGCTCCACTGAGGTTCCAGCGGAGTTCACCGCCAACGTGCAACGGCTTTCACTCGGCCGCACGCCTTATAGCCAGCAGGCAGTGCGCGCCGTGACAATCTTAAACCCGGCCTTCGCTGTGTATTTGCGTCCTTGCAGTGTGGGATTGTCGGTTGTTCCGCGGCGCCTGCGATTCTTGCAGAAGAAGCGCGCTATAAAGGGCTTCGATCGAATCTTTGGTGCCAGAGCCGCGTCTATGGACCCCACTATTAGGTAAGCTTGCCGTTGGCAAGCTTCTGCATGATGTAAGATTCCGTCAGCTGGATCGGTCACAGTGTTCTTCCGTAGTGCGTTTTGGCCACTGTGCTACCAGATCTGAGAGCCCCACTTGGATCTGGAATCGTTTGTTACTGGGCATTCCTCTAGGAGAGGCGCTTTAGAATAGCGGAGTTTGGGCATCTGGAGGTTTTTCTGATTCGCAGATTAGAAGGCGATTGGCTAGTTGGTAGTATTAGTGCTGTTGCTGTTGCTGGCTGTTGTATATAAATTGGAGGAGTTGGAAATGGGATGCCTCTTTTCTTGTATTTGGGTCTCTTGTTGAGTGGACGCTTGCAGATATACTGAATAAGCATGCCTCAGAGCGTTCCAATATTTAACCGAATTGACGGTCTACCACCGTTGCTTTTACCGGACCTTGATCATAGTAGTGCCATAACGGCAGATTATGACTCGTCTCAGATTTTTCTTCCATCTAGAGTTGATGCTGATCTCTTAGAGAGATACATGCAACGCGAGGAGCCACTGCGGAAGTTTGGAGAGCCGTTGCAATGCACTGTATCGCCTTCTCCAGCGGTGGTATCGCCTTACACAATGTCATCGGCTACATCGATGTCTCCATTTACTAGTGAAAATGAATCCGAGAGCAGCACTCCTAACAAATTGATTGTGAAAAAGAGTAGTCCTACCAAGAGACAGAGAGTTGGTCCCAGTTGCGATAAATGTAGATACAAGAAGATCAAATGCAATGCTACAATCGATGTGGTAGTAAAGAAGAAGGTGATTATTCATTCTTTTTCCACCAAGTTGCACTACATATTAACTCCAGATGACCTTATTAGTAATGAACATTTGCTAAAGACACTAAATGTTCCGGAAGAGTGTTTAAAGACAATCCAATGTCAGCAAGATTCAATTTTAGAGAAGGACGAAACTTTTTTGGTCAAGCATTTTGATAAATTGATTTTATTTAAGCCCTGCCACTCGTGTGGCAAGAAAAAATCCTCCAAGAATCGTACTTCCAACCCAGATTCTTTAAGCTGTGTCTTCTCCAAAGGGTTAACCAGGCATGATATCAATTTTTTTTCCAGATTATTAGAAAATTCGAATAAAAAATCAGTCTTTGACCTAGACGTCCATGACTATGATACTGTAGATATATAAGCTCGTTCAGCGTCTCTATCTAACCATCATTACTGCATATTAATATATATATATATATATATATTTCATTATCCATTCCACTCTATTGCTTCCTCAGCCTTTAATATAACAACAACAAGACCAATCCACAGAATACTGCATGGACAGTGATGACTACTAGCATCGTTGTACTCAGCTTACTCGAGGCTTCTCCATTCACAGTGGAACGAAGTTGGAAATGGAAAAAAATGACAGTCTTGACCCATCCTATAATGACTAGACCCAGTTGGATAACATATACCATCTTCAAATATTTAAACCTTTCTAAAATATCTAACAAAGGTAAGATAGCAATCCACGTTAAATTAGAGTATCCATAAATGGAAATAATCCCGATGGGACTCTTCACATGGTCATTCATCTCATTAATGGTCGAGTCTCTGGTGATGAATTGATGCGTGATAAATGGACAAATGAAGGTATACCCACAAAATAGCCAAATAGAATGTAATAGTTTATAGAAATTATCATTCCGACTACTAGAAAGGTAACCATCTTTTTCACCTAATATCAAATTATCGTAAATTAGAGTAATTAATCCAGGAAACATAAACTTTAATAAGATCACAGAGAAAGTACACCAAATAGCACCGTATAATTCTACCTCATTGCTGTCAAATATCGAGCCAGTGAACTTCAAAGCTTGGAATACTCGGTTTTGGAAAACTTTCGAATCCAATTGAAAGTATTGAGAATAATAATTCAAGATCCCTGCTGGTAAGTCCCCATTATTCCTATCGCCGTGAACATCCTCAGCAATAGCGTCATGTTGCGCAACAGTGTTATCGTATGAAGGAGGAACCTCATTAAGACCAGCGCTAGTCACTGTAGGAAACCCTTTATTACTATCTTCAGCGTCAGTAGTCAGAACTTCATTCTCAAATGGATTGGTTTCATCGATAGAAAAATCGTCTACGCCGTCTAAACCGTCATCATTTATGACATAATCACTATTGTTCATAGCCATTAATACCCAATAAATGCAGAACTTCTTGTCCACTTAAACTTATCCAACACTAGCAATATTATAACTACTCTTTCCCATTAGTTAGTGGTTAGTACGATAATAGCAGGTTAATAGCATGATTGATATAACAGGAGCCACATCGTATGCTGTGATGTTCCAGCAAGTCACAGGCTTCGAATCCTCAAACTCATTACAATGAGTTCAAGATATCCAAGAATATTGGCAACCTCATCGGTATCCCGAGCAGTCCTTGTTCTAGGAAGCGGGAGGTAGGCGTCTTCCATGGAGGCTCTGGCAGGTTCATAGGAGAGCTTCGTAAAGTATTTAAATAAAAAAACAATAAAAAAATGCGCAAGCCCGGAATCGAACCGGGGGCCCAACGATGGCAACGTTGGATTTTACCACTAAACCACTTGCGCTCAGTAATCTGAAGTAAAAGAGAAAATACTGGCTACCCAACCTAATTTGCTCTGCCAGATAGAAATTGGCCGTTGTGCAAACTCGGGCCAATATATGCAATTGTATAATATTTGGACTATCATAAAAATACATTTTGATTGAAGTAAGTGGGCTATAACGACTGTTTTGACGCTGCATCTCATAGGACTATGAATGTCGCGTAGAAAATGATATCGCACTCAGTTGAGATATTGAATCATTGTCGGGCATCGCATTGAATTCTTTTAGCGATGAGTTCATTCTTTAGTGATATCAATCCTTCGAGCATTGTCCAGTACCATTCAGCACGTGGTAAGTAGATAAAGTATATGTTCTAGTGAGCGTGTTTACTTTAGTGAATGCATAAATACTTCAAAAAAGGAAGTGAAATGACTACTACGTTTGCTACAAAGGTTTTGAAAGTTGCACCAGACTCTATCACTTTTACTCAAAATTCTGTGCTAGATGGGTCTTTACCAGTGATAAGCGACCCTGATACTGAAGCAGTGTTATTAGAGGCTTCTAAGTTGCTCAACTCTAGTACTTATCCTGTAGCGTTTCCAACAGAGACTGTTTATGGATTGGGAGGTTCATCTTTGAATGATGAGTCCGTAAGAAATATTTACAAAGCTAAAAACAGACCTAGTGATAATCCGCTTATTACCCATGTAGCATCAATAGAACAATTGAATAGACGAATCTTTAATGAACCAAATTTAGACTCAAAATCCCAATTGAAAAATATTCCTAGAATGTATCACAAATTAATTGCAGAGTTGTGGCCTGGACCATTGACCATATTGTTACCAATAACCAAATCCACCACGCTGTCAACACTCACTACAGGGAGTCAACAGACGTTTGCTGTGAGAATTCCTTCCAGTCCAGTAGCCCGTGCACTGATCGCGTTAAGTGATACACCAATTGCTGCTCCTTCCGCCAATGCATCTACAAGACCTTCACCAACAACAGCATCGCATGTTTTGCATGATTTAAATGGCAGAATTCCATTAATTATTGACGGGGGAGCATGCAAAGTAGGGTTGGAGAGCACCGTAGTTGATGGGTTAGTCAGTCCACCTTTGTTACTTAGACCCGGCGGGTTTACATACGAAGACATAGTCAAGCTAGGAGGCAATGAATGGGCCACTTGTAAAGTGGAAACTCAACACAACGTTAAAGACCATGAAAAAGTTAGAACACCAGGTATGAAATACAAGCATTATTCTCCATCAGCAAAAGTGATCATTCTCAACCTCACTACCGTAAAGGATCCAAATGACATAGCACCTCTTGAAAAAATTTCCAAATTAATTGTGAACGAAAATACGATTGCCAAACTCGATTCAGTTTTCAAAGTAGCTATATTAACTACGAATGTTTTATCTCAATTGAACATTATAAGTCTAAAGGACACCATTATTAGGCAAACGAAGTCATCGATAGAAGTTCAGATAGAACATCTGGGGAGCAACGGGGAAGAGATTCAATCCAATTTATTCTCACTATTAAGAAAAGTCGATGAAGAAGATAAAGTGGATCTAATTTTGGTCGAAGGAATACATGAATCAAATGAAGGGTTAGCAGTTATGAATCGATTAAGAAAAGCAGCTGCAGGCAACTACCTTCAGATATAAAACTTTAAAATGTCGTTGAAATAGAAGGAAGTCTAGTTTTCCTTACAATTAGATAATGGACTTGTTATTTGGAAATAAAGATTGAATATACAATGTATGTTTCACGTAGCTTCTTCTTTCCAACAACATTTGCATATTAGTATACTTATACATTATTATAATATAATGGCACATCATCACTATTCTTTTTAACCCACCATTTTCTTGCTTCATCTGCTATAAATACAGTACTACTGATCATTAACAGGAACCCTAAATCCGACAAAGATAGACTTTCCGTCTTGAAGATATTCTGGAAGAATGGAACATAAATAGCGCATAACTGACCAAGTAAGGAAAGACCAACAGCAAGATTAAACATGCTATTAGAAAAAAATCCAACTTCAAAAATGGACTTTGTGCTATGTCTACATGCTAAAGCATTGAACATGTCAAAGAAGACGAAACAAGTAAATGTCATAGTAGTGTCTCTAGCCGTAACTTTGTTATCCTCAGCCATCTCCTTCACAAACACGTACACGGTACCTAAAATAATAAACAACGCAGACATTAATAATCTTTGTAATACCTGAGATGTTAAAATCTTTTCAGTACGTTTTCTAGGAGGCTTAGCCATAACTTGATGATCTACTGGTTCTACACCCAATGATTGAGCTGGTGGACCATCCATCAAAATGTTGATCCATAAAATTTGCATTGCATTCAAAGGATTAGGTAAATTGAATGCAGTTGATAAGGCAATCAGAGATAAAGCAGCCACAGAAGTTGATAGTTGGAAAGTTAAGAAATTTTGAATATTATTGAAAATACCTTTCCCTTCCTCGATGGCTGTTAAGATAGTACTAAAATCATCATCAGTTAAGACCATATCAGATGCTTCTTTTGCTACATCAGTTCCCATTTTACCCATTGATACACCAATATCCGCCAATTTCAAAGCAGGGGCATCATTGACACCATCACCTGTCATGGCAACCACGTCACCTCTCTTTCTTAATGCACGTACAATATTTAACTTATGCTCTGGCGTGGCACGAGCAAAAATATTGACATGATCGATAACGTTAGCTAATTGGTCATCAGTCATTTCATTTAATGCGTCACCAGTTAGGACCGATAATTTTGGATCAATAACTGGAATACCAATCTCTTTGGCGATATTGACTGCAGTGTTTTCTGAATCACCTGTAATCATGATAATATGAACACCACCTTGAAGCAATTGTTCAATGGCTGGCCTTACAGTAGGTCTTGGAGGATCACTCATACCGATCAAACCAGTAAACACCAAGTCTTTAACGTCAGTTTCAAAAAATCCCTTTTCAGCTTTTAGAGTTTTTGAAGTAGAATTAAACCGAGCAAAAGCCAAAACACGCAAACCATCTGAAGCTAAAGACTTCGCACATTCATTAATAGTTTCCTTTAAAGCATCTGTTAATTTCTCTGTCTTTCCTTTCTCACTCAAGAAGTGAGTGGAGCGATTCAAAATATTTTCAAAAGCACCTTTCACTATAACAGATATTTTGCCATCAGATAGTTTTAATTTTTTTGCCATGAATTTTCTTTTAGAATTGAAGGGAATTTCTTCTAATTGGGTGACACTGTGTCTTACATCTGTTAAATCAAATCTTGGTAATTGTTCTAGCAGAGCAATATCTGTGGGGTTTCCTAAATATTTACCATGTTCTTGGGAGAATGAGGCGTTATTACAAACGTTACCGATAAATAAAGTTTCTTTGACATCATCTGTCAAATAATTCTTCAGATTACCAGTCTTATTTTTCTCCAAATTTAAAACGTTTAACTTATTGGCCATACTTCCTAAACACCAAATTTTAGAGACAGTCATATGATTGGAAGTTAAAGTACCAGTTTTGTCGGAACAGATTACATTAACAGAACCAAGAGTTTCTACACTTGGAAGCCTCCTCACTATGGCTTTTCTTTTAGCCATTCGTAAGACACCCAAGGCAAGAGTTACAGTGACAATGATAGGCAACCCTTCAGGGATAGCTGCTACAGCTAATGAAACTGATATTTGAAACATTTCCAACCATGAACGTCCTTGAATAATACCTACTAAACAGATTAGTCCAATGACACCAAAACTGAATAAAGATAGATCTTTCCCTAATTTATCCATAGAGTGTTGTAAAGGAGTCTTAGGTTTTTCAATGTTATTCATCATCTCAAAAACAGCACCAAACGATGTGTTCTTACCAGTTCCAACTACGATACCCTTCCCGTGGCCTTCCTTCACCAGGGTACCCATATAAGCAATACAAGTTCTATCTGATATAGGTATAATCGCATTTGGTCTATCATTGTAACTCTCTTTGCTGACATGTTTGGCACTCTTATGAACGGGTTCATTTTCACCAGTTAGACTACTTTCATCGATAGATAAGTCAACGGATTGGATAATTCTCAAATCGGCGGGAATACGATCTCCGATACGGAAATGAATCAAATCACCAGGAACTAAACCTGATGCTAGAACTTTTGATTCTTTACCAAACCTTACCAAATGACACTCTGCAGGTACCAATTTATTTAAGGCTTCTAAAGATTTTTCTGACTTATACTCTTGAATAAACCCAACAGTGACTACAATAATAATGGCCAATGTGATACTTACAGCATCATCAAAGTTCTTCATGATGGCAGACACAACAGCAGACCCAATCAATAGCAAAATCAAACGATCTTCCACAAAATTAGATAGAAATTTCTTCACTAAACTTTCGTCATCTTCCACTGTAATCTCATTAGAGCCATGGATATTTTTCCTTTCCTCCACATCATCAGGGGAAGACAGACCTGTCTTGGCATCTGTGTTCAATTTTTCTAAAGTCTCTGCAGTAGATAATGTACAAAATTCTAACGAAGCACTTGGACGTAATAATGCCTCAGAGGCCACAGAGAGTAATTCATGAGCTTCCTGCTGCTCTTGATCATCAGAATTTAAGTATGTGGAAAATGGATTATCTGCCATAGTGGTTCATAAGTCCCTAGCTTATTATTCCTAATACTTAGCCTTATAAATCTAATCCTTGAATGCAAAAGGAAAACTAACGGCTCTCACTTATAGAAGTCTGTATTAGCTAATTCGAAAGGTTTAAACGATAAAAGTAAACTAATAATTTAGAAACTTAACTTTTACGAAACCAATTGCTTCAAGAAGATGAATTTCACACACACAAAATGCAGAAAAATTAGACTATCCTTTACCAACTTGCCTAAAACGTTCCTACAAAAAAGAATATCAATTATTTTCAATCAATTATCCCTCCAAAAAAGTAACAGTAATAGACTTAATTCTGTGATTAAAAGTGTAATATTCTCAAACGCAATATACACGTATAATAATAATTGCGTTTTATATTCAATTCTATCTTTTTTTTTTTTTCTGCCAAAAAAAGTCTTTTTTATTTGTAGTAAAGACGTTTTGCTACACTTATAAATGAAAAGCGTCTATCCAATAGTTTGAATACTAATTTTTTTTAGTCGCTGTTGTACAAATGTATGTCTATAGAAATGATCTATATATAGAGAGTTGGAAAAGATAGTATGGGATATTATAAATTTAATGACTATGCAATTTTTTTAAACCATTTGAAATGATTCTTTTTGATTATTTTGGTTCAACGTTATATTTCAATCTAATACCCATAGCAGTCAATTCAGAATCTAGATACTTCAACACAAATGGAATTGATACCGTGGTTGTATTGTTACCACCAACGAATTTATTTCCTTGGCCATCTTCCCATATTTGAGAATCATCAATGAAGATCGATTCTTCAGCTTCGTATTCAGCAAGTAATTTCTTCGCTTCATTGAAGCTCAGAGCACAACGACGACAGTATATATTAGACATGGCACCAATTCTTGGCACACTCTGTTGAGTGGTTAGGATCGACCCACATTCACGACACACGGCAGTTTGTGTATAGTCTGATGAGTTCAATAAACGATCTTGTAATAAGAAAGAAGTACCATGGCCAATCAAAGCATCTCTCTCCATTTCACCGACACGGATACCACCGTGTCTCTTTCTACCTTTCACTGGTTGCATGGTTAGACTGTTGACAGGACCAGTAGAACGGACCTGAAACTTATCGTTCACCATATGACGTAATCTTTGATAGTAAACTACACCAATGTAGATATCCACTCTTAGCTCTTGACCTGTAGCACCAGAGTACATAGGTTCGTTACCATGGTAATTGTAACCAGCTTTCAATAATTGTTCACCAAAGTAATCGGCGGGAGTATCATTTTCATCGAAAATCCATGGTGTAGCATCCTGTGCAATACCATGTAAAGCACCAGCCTTGCCAGCCAGAGATTCGACAAACATACCGATAGTCATACGAGATGGGAAAGCATGTGGGTTAATGATGACATCAGGTTGAATACCGGTTTCACTAAATGGCATATCCACAGTAGGCCATTTTCTAGAACAAACACCCTTTTGACCATGTCTAGAAGAGAATTTATCACCAATTTGCGGTGTTCTTCTAATACGATATTTGATACTCACGGTTTGCAATTCTTGGAATCTATTAGATTCGTCACCAATTAAATTCACTTCTTCAATGTACGCAGGCTCGGAAGAATGGTATGTCTTAACCTTTGTCTTCCCGACTGTGTCATCGAAGTACGCACATATTGGATCACCAGCTTCCACATAGGTACCAATATGAGGTAGACCATCTTCATCAAGCCTATCCAACCACTCTCTAGGCCATTGGTCATTCCCAAAACCAAAATGTTGTGTAATAGGATCTCCCCGGCTTCTGTTTAATGACAAATCAAGCTTCTCCACTTTATACATGGTACCATATCCAAAACCTCTCTCATCAGCAGATTTATTGATGATCATCGCATCGTCCATATCATAACCAGTATACGATATGACTGCTACAACAGCATTAGTACCATTAGGGAAATTATCCATCCCATAATCATCATACAAATTAGCTTTCACAATAGGCGTTTGACCAGTCTGCAATCTATAGAGCTTGTTATCAGAACGGTGACATAATGCAACACCAGGTGTACCCATGGTTTGTTTACCCATTTGACATTGGTACATATTTCTTGGAGATTGATTGAAATCAGAAAATGGTGTCAAATTGGCTAAGATGGAAAGAATATTCGTTGGGCTGTATTCAACGTGTGAATGGACATTATTCTCAATTTCTTGAGGTGTTACTGCGATGTTCATATAAACTTGTTCAAATGGACCTACAATATCTTCCTTATCTAATGGTAAATAACGCACGGGACGCATCATACGGGAGTGCCCAGCAAACAAGTATAAACCTGGATATTGACCTTTCGTAGAAGGTGGAACGTAGCCCACTTCTAAATCTACTGGTAATCCAGGAGTCTTGCCTTCAACTTTTAAGAATCTTAAAGTGTCCGCAACTATCTTCCCTTGTTCATGAGAACACCAACCAACAATCTTACCATCCAATTGAACACAGCAGACGGAGGGACCGGCAGAAATAGTATGTGAAGCAGGCGAAACACCGTGAGCATACAATAAAGCAGGAATCTTTGAAGTGTCAGATTGTTTAGTTGAAATTTTACATTTATGAGCAAAATGATTTAACAGACCACATGGAGACCCATCTGGGGTATGCACGGGACACAAAAACCCCCAGGACTCAGGTAATAATTTTCTGACGGTAGTGGTCTTTAATTGAGCAAAAAAAGAACCTCTATGGACCATTCTAAAATGCGATATAAAACGATAGAAATTAATTTTTTCAGCCACCACAGTATAACCAGACACTTGTTGTAAATCTAACCCAGATTGCGAGACTAAATTACCCGTAGATAAGAAATACTGCAATTTGGAGCCAATATTTTCATTTACTCTAGATAGGACTCTGGTCATATATTTCCGATCTTTGAAATTAACAGCCACTCCACGGTTTATATCAGCTCTGATTTGAGCTAAGATATTTTGTAGATATTCCTCGATTTTTTCTTTTATTATCATACCATATAAAAACCCTCCCAATAAGACTTCTTGATGCTGAGTAGCATCTGGATTATCAGGAGAACATTCACCGGCCACTAAAGAATACAATTTTCTGATCATAAATAAAAGCATTGAAGATTTATCTTGGTTGTTATTGGCACCCAAATGGACTAATACAATACGATTCAAAACTTCTTGTCCTACCTCATAATCTGTTTTATCTGCTGAAGCTTGGAAGACGAATCTAAATTTGTCACCAATATATTGTAGCACTTGAGTTCTATTTTGTAAAGTTGGATAACTTTTTTTGAACCCACGTAATAACAATTCTAAACGATCTGTTAAAAATGAATTAGCAACGTCCGAACCAATTATCCCATCAAAAATTTCTTTATCACTCTTATCAGTCAACGCCTTCAAGATCATAACCACTGGAATCAAATACTCATTTTTCCTCCAAGAAAATCTGAAAGTTACTTGACCATCATTTAAATAGTGTAAAACATTAGTTTGAGAAGTTTGATCTGGCCTTACAGATCTAATTTGAATACCATATTGAGAGTATGCGGCACCTCTGTTAGCAAAAGAAGGTCTAATGATAGCCATGGGGTGATTTCTACGTTGGACAATCAGCATTCTAATCAATTTCTCAATACCATTGACAATAAAGTATCCACCTAACTCGTCAGATTCTTCTTTATGTTTTACCAACTCGAGAGGAGATAATTTATCTAAATGACATCTGTTCGATTGTAACATGACAGGCAATCCTCCACAGTCTCTAATTTCGCTAAAGGATTGTTCACCGTCATTAACTTTCCAATTTAATTTTAACATCAATTTACCTTTATAAGATGTTAATCTCTGCCTTGCTTCACTAGGGTAAAAATTTCTTTCTACAGCCAAAGAGACTCCATCATTGGAAACAGGTTTTCCAATAGAGACTTCTTCTACGCTTAAAGATAGTTTATTACCTAAGTAACTTGGATTTTCATCGTCACCAATTTTACCATCAAAAATGGTTTTATCCCCAATATCCTTCACCGCATGATTTAAAAGACCACCTTCGTTACTATCGGTTAATGCATTGAAGGATCCAACATGAGGTTCGACAGCTTCTTGAAGTAACGGAAAAGCTGACTTATCCTTTGGTGGATTGATAAATCTTGATTCTCTCTCTAGAGTTCTGAAATGAGCAGTTCTCGCACTAGAAGGAGGCTTGATAATTTTACTCATAATGGTACAATTCACCAAGTATAATCAAAACACTACCCAAAATCAGTCGTATCAATGGTATTAACCTCTTTTTGACCAGTAGAGCTATCAGTAATATTCAATTGAATTGAAGAGATGAGATGAGCTTTACTGAAAATTTTTTTTATTTCGCTCATTCAAAAAAAAAAAAAAAAAAAGCACAGAGTAAGCCAGACAGATGATTGATAATGTTACATCGTGTACAATTATTTCATGGAATAGCACATCGAGCAGAAGGCATCAATAGACTAGAGTGTTGCTTCTATGCTTACCAAGTGTTGAAATACCAGCTATAAATAAAGTGATTCAGTGTTAATATTTTCCGTTTCCAGGCTATCATGCGTAGGATATTACAATCTTCACGTTTCTGTCTATCGGCAGTGTGAAGTTAGGGCTTTAAACTGCATAAGCAAATCTCATTATTAACCACTAAACCTACGTACGAGACATCATGTCTAAGTTTAGTTTCTTGTAGACACAAATTTTTTCCTGAATGGTAGCTATAATGACCTAGTTACTTTGGTTCAAGTCGTTCTTCCAGTTAGTATGCCTTGTTGGCGCAATCGGTAGCGCGTGTGACTCTTAATCACAAGGTTAGGGGTTCGAGCCCCCTACAGGGCTATTTTCTTTTTTTCGTTTTTGCTAATTTTCAGTGTTGACAGGAACTTCTCTCATTATCCAGACGGCAGTTAGTAGAGAGTTCTAATGAATTAGACAGTGAAATTCAATATTCGCAGACCTCTACTGTGAACCGCATTCCGTAACTGTTCGGTGTGTATCTGAGCGTCTTGAAAGGCGTATGATCCTTCTAAAAGTGTCAAAAAGATAAAAAAAATTAGTTACTTGTATGCAAATCTTGCTGTATGGCAACAACTATACTAATTTCAGTTGCCTAGTCAAATTCACTGAATTGACATAAGAGAAGAAGTATGGAAGAATTTGAAATAAGAAACATTCAACCCAATGACTTTGCAGGCGTGAAAGATACTTTAGAAGGATTGACTTCTGTAGGGACAGTCACGCAAGAAGATTTCAATAAGGTCTTGAAATATTGGGATTCTGTGAAACTACGTGACGGCGCCACTAACGCATATCATGTAATGGTGATTGTATCTAAAAGAAACGGTAAAATTGCAGGCGTTGGGTCCATTTTTCTTGAACAAAAAATTATTCATTCCCTTGGTCTAGTAGGCCATATTGAAGATATTTCCATTAATTCTGAATTTCAAGGACAACACCTAGGACAATTACTTATTGGTAAGCTGACAGAGTTGGGCCAGAAATTCAACTGTTATAAAGTGATCCTGGATTGTGATGAGAAAAATGTTGGGTTTTATGAGAAATGCCAATATTCTAAAGCAGGCATTGAAATGCAAAAAAGATTCTAATGACTATAAAAGTATACACATACACAACAGAGTCTGACCCGTACGCGTTATGATGTTGTAGCTTGCAATCGTATGCTCTTGCTACTGGAATGGCACTAAAATAACGATTCTAAAGCCTCGACGGATATTATTGAATTACCTCTTACCACAGTTTCAGACCCTAAAGAGTTGATTTCTTTCCCATCCTTTCCCGAAATTTCTATAGCATTATGTAGTACTACGTTCATGAATATATCGTAACCTTTCATTATCCCAGCAATCTTTCGTGAGCCATTTAATTGTATTAAAACTTTTTTGTCCTGATAGTTCTTTAGTTCAGGTGTAGATACCATTCTGTATTATATATATTTGGGCGTCTTTTCTGAGATCCTAACGCTACTACTAGGATCCAATGGGAATGATATATGGAATACGTGCTTCTTACAGGTGAAAATTATACGTTATTATTGAAAAATTAATAAAAATCTATGTAGTTTATATATTTTAATCTGTTAAGAATGTTTCGAATTGTAAGAAGATTGGTTCATATCCATAAGCATTTGGTTACCATGAGCCTATATTACAGGTTTAAGTTTAACCATGTTAAATCGAATTGACAATCTTTTCTCGATGATACATTTTCTCCACGAGAGTTTTGGTATAAATGAATATTATTACCACTTCGGCTCGACACGTTACTGTTAGGATCTCGATTCAAGTTATTATTACTAGAATTTCGTTGCCGTTTCTTTATTACATCTGTTTTCAATGATAAAGGTCGCATGACTCCATGCAATTTTAGAAATAATCCACATGCATTACAAAGCGAATTCCCACGGGAATCTTTTCTCCATAAAGGTGTATTGTACGTCTTACAATTTGAGCAAATCGTTCTATCCTTAGAGACTACTTGACTGTTAGAGTTTCTTCTAGAGATTTTAGGTTTCTTCAAATCGTTTCTTTTAATTTTATTCTTATCATTCATAAGCAATGTAGAGGGTAAAGAATGAGATAGAAGTGATGTGAAATCCGTTGTAGATTCCCATGTGGATGCCATTGATGGAATATTTATGACAGACGTGATCTGCCTCACTGAACCCGGCGAAGAATCTTCTGTTTTATTGAAATTGGAGTCATCTTCGTGCTCATTACTACCGAATAGTGAATTGGAATGCTGGTAACTTAATTCATCACTGACAAATGGTGAAACTTCAGAGAATAAATCGAATTCAGTAGCAAATTCATTCGTCAAATATTCCAAGTTAGGTAGTCCCGCTAAATTATCACGATACTGAGGTACACGCTGTTGTAAAGAATCAATTTCAGTCATAAGTTTATTAGTAGGTTTATTAGTAAATTTGCGTGCAAGACAATTTTGTAACCTCCATGTCAAATTCATCAACCTTTCCCTATGAGGAAGTTGATCCTTACCTATAGAATACAGTTTCCAAATATTAATTGTATCATCAAACAGAATCCCATGACTAATTTCATGACGATATAGATTGTGATTACTTGTCATTAATGAACTTGGATTTTCCATTGTCGTACTTTCATTTAAGTTAAGAGCAAGCTTATTACTGTGTGTATGTATGTTTCAGTCGGCAAACTCAACCGACGGTTATGTATATATATATATGAATATGCTGCTAAATTGGAACATAAAGGCGCCATGTACTGAGCTGATATATGTCACTATGCCAAGCAGATCTCGAGCCCAGTAATACGTAAAAGAAACCATATATTTCATAACAAGCGTATTCCTAAGTAGGGCTGTAGGTGGGTTTTAAAAACCCAAAGCTGCTTTTGGGGGTGTGACTGGTTTGTCGTTTTTTTCAATTTCCAATTAGGGTTATACTGGGACTGTACGTTCTTCAATCACTGGGTTTGTTGGGTTTTGTAGTCAAACCTAATACACACAACCAAAGTCATGCTAAAACCTGCTACAAGTGGGCGGCGTTTTATAAGAACGAGTATTAAATATTTATGCTTAATGTACAGTCGGAAACTCTCAATAAATTATATTATTAAGGTCTACAGGTCAATTTATTCACGTCTCCTTCCAAATGGGAAACGCATAGTTCAACTTCAAGTCCGCTTGAAACCTCTTCTTTAGTTAGTCAGAACTAAAAGCTTAAGCTTCTGTCGCTTTATCACTGATAAAGCGGATATGAATCTTTATTAGCCGAACCGGCGGTTCTCTGTTTTGTATTGAAGCGTATTGATACTATAGAAATAATGCGAGAAAAGCATATGATCAATTACAGTTTCGTATAAAAAGTTAGGCGGCTTTGAGGGGGGGGTTGTAGTTTCTATGTTAGGGGTTGTCGACTTTGAGGGAAGGGGGTGGCTCAAATACCAAGTTTCTTAGGGTTGAGTTGTGGTTCAGAAACTTCACTACCCCGATGCAGCCCTACTTCTAAGAGATAAGAAACTAGCTGTTATAAACCCGTAGCGGGGTGTTTACGCACAGATAAGCCATGAAGTGCGATAAGAAAGTCGTTACTCTTCTGTATGTGCAAAACACTTAAAATCCAAGACTCCGTGGCCTGAGTCATACTGTGAAAATTCCATCTCAATCTAATAATTCAAACCTTGTCAACCAATGAGATGAGAATATATCCGGCGCCATTGGATATGGTGCAGCTATACATCTGATAAGACCCAGACATCAAATTATCCGTTAACGGACCATGGCGAAATTCAAGTTTGTGGACGTGATTTACCAATTATTTGTGGAATTCTCGAAGCACGTCTCACTCTTAATCTTAACAAAATTTCTCTTTTGGGTGATGAACTGGAAGCCCACGAGTTTAAACGTTGTTTCAGTGCCAGTTGATGTGTTATTAGGCTGATGCTGTGAGAATTAATTCAAAGATGTGAAATGAGATCTGAATGGTCACGGTTTATGGTGATCCTGGAAGTCAACAAAACCTCTTTTCGTAACGAAATAGTCAGGTGCCATCACTTACAAAGCTTTGGTTCAATCCTCTCAGGTGTCATTTTTTATATTTACGTATATTATAAAATGCAATTATTATAAAATACTCATACTAACTAATGCAATGATTTTACATAAAATCTAAGACTGTCGTCGTAAAATAAAAGCTCGTCTTGAAGTTTGTCGTGGGTGGGATTCAGAATGTCCCAGTTTGAAGACATTGATGTACGCTACGAACAGTTGATGGCTGATGACCCTCAGTTGCGTTACGCAAAGAATGCTATCAAAAACTACAAATTGAATAAGATCCCTGAATTTCTTTCTAGGGACAGTAACGGTAAACCCAAGAAGAAGACAAACGGTAATGGGCTAAGACGACATATAGTTAACGTGGATAATGTCTCACGGATCAATTACGAGACTATCAAGAACACTCCGGGGAATTTACCTTCTGTGCTTGGAAAGCATAATCCACTTGCTAGCGAACCTAGTAACGACGAAGAATTGGTATACGAAAGAACCCAATTAGAAATAGCAGATACAGAAGAGACAAAGATCCAAAATTACGAATTGGATGCCATAAAGACTAAATTTTATAAGAATGGATTATTTGCCATGAATGAAACTTTTTTGAACTCGATCGATGAATCTCTGCCAATGCCTTCGACTTCAGAAACGATTGACTCCTCAACCAATTTACCTCTACAAGATCAAGTACAGATCCTATACCAAATACAGAAGAACTTATTGGATGAGTATTCAAAATTGCTTAACACGGAGAAAAGATGGTTTATTTTGAAAGAATTATTATTGGATGCCAATATCGAATTAGATATGTGTAGTAGTCAAGATATCTCTTTAAATGAAAAACCAACAAAGAGGAAATTCGTGAAAAAAATTGTTAAATTGGGTTCAAACACAACAAATAGTCAAGAAATTAAGTCCCATTCAGCAAATCACACAAACGAAAATGACTCAAACAGCAACCTGCTGATTTTCACAAGACAGAAAAGACCAAGAGGTAAACGTAACATTGTATAAGGCACCAACAAAGCACGATGTGGATAAAAAATAGCAAGAAACTTAACATTTTAAAAGAACAGCCAATTTCTTTTCCTTGAAAGATTTTAGCAGCCTCATTACTACAATTAAACAGTAATGATATACACGTTACTCACTGCCAAACGATTCAGTAACAACCGTATTGCTTGGAAAGAATGGCTTCTCTCGCTTTAATCGAGCGTAGAAAATGATACCGGGTAATACAATTTTTTCGATGCAATTATTGAAAAACTTTGTTAAAATTGCTAGAAATTTTTTTAATGCTAATCCATTGAATTGAATGGTAACTATGAATGGATACTGAACACAGTATTCGTTTAGTGTAATCACCTAATTCTTGAACCGAAAAACCCAATTAATTGGTGTATTTGAATATGTCCGAATTTCAGTTATCAATTTTGCAAAAATTGAACGATTTAGGCGAGATTACATCAACTTTGTCTACTTTCGCTAACGTCAATTCGCAAGAAGTCTTATCTGCTTTGAATTCCTTGAAGGCTCACAACAAATTAGAATACACCAAAAGTGACACTTTGAAATATGATTTAACAGAAGAAGGGTCTCTAATTGTTTCTCAAGGCTCTCATGAGATCAATTTAGTTCGTTTAATTAAAGATATGGGCTCATTACAAATCAAAGACGTTAACTCTAAGATGGGTTCTAATGGTAAAGTTGGTCAAGCTAAAGCGTTCAAAAACGGTTGGATCACGAAAACGGCCAACAATGAGTTGCAATTGAATGAGAAAATAGATGTTTCCACTTTAAAGGACGAAACTAAAGAAATCTTAATTGCTATTACTGAAAACAAAAAAACGGCGGACACTAAAGTTATTAATGATTTGAAGAAAAGAAAATTGATTACGCAAACTAAAATCACTGATTTCCATGTCAAGAAAGGTACTGAATTCTCAACTGAACTAACTAAATTAGAAACAGACTTGACCTCTGATATGATAGTCACTGGTTCTTACAAAGATTTACAATTTAAGCCTTATAATTTTGACTCTCAAGGTACAATTTCATATTCTGGTGCTTTACACCCATTAAACAAAGTTAGAGAAGAATTTAGACAAATCTTTTTTTCGATGGGGTTCACTGAAATGCCAACTAATCAATACGTAGAGACTGGATTCTGGAATTTTGATGCCTTATATGTGCCACAACAACATCCAGCTAGGGACTTACAAGATACTTTCTACATTAAAGATCCTTTAACCGCAGATTTACCCGATGACAAAGTGTATATGAATAATATTAAAGCAGTACATGAAAATGGTAAATATGACTCTATTGGATATCGTTACAATTGGAAGGCTGAAGAATGTCAAAAGCTTGTATTAAGAACACATACTACTGCCATTTCTGCCGCTATGTTACATAAATTGGCTAAGGATCCCAAACCAACTCGACTATTTTCTATTGACCGTGTCTTCCGTAACGAAGCAGTTGATGCCACACATTTAGCAGAATTTCACCAAGTGGAAGGTGTCTTAGCCGATTACAACATTACGTTAGGTGACTTGATTAAATTCATGGAGGAGTTTTTTGCTAAGATGGGTGTGACAGGTTTAAGATTTAAACCAACATACAATCCTTACACGGAACCTTCAATGGAAATTTACTCGTGGCACGAAGGTCTAGGAAAATGGGTAGAGATTGGTAATTCTGGTATGTTTAGACCAGAAATGTTGGAAAGTATGGGGTTACCTAAGGATTTGAGAGTATTAGGTTGGGGTTTATCATTAGAAAGACCTACTATGATCAAATACAGAGTACAGAATATTAGAGAACTGCTAGGTCACAAAGTATCTCTTGATTTCATTGAAACTAATCCAGCTGCAAGACTCGATGAAGATTTGTACGATTAGATAAAGTGATAATAATAGATGAGAAAATATGAATTTGACTTTTACAATATACCATTTCCATTCAAATATATAATTCCATATTTGCAAATTGATAAAAAATGTACATCGAGATAAATGTTTAACTCTTGTTTGATGAATCACCATTATTTTTCTTTGCTACGTCAGATATCCTGAATGGAACACCTTTATAGTAAGCACTTAAACCCTTTTGACTAAATCGAGCATACCGTTCTAAAATTCTTACACAGTCATCCAATTGTACGTTATTGTTTAGACCTTCTTCAATGGCATTCCAAATTTTTTTTCTTCTATTCAATTGTCGTGAGAAATTTTTATCTTTGTTCCTCCATGCATATCCATACTTGATTTCAAGGTCTCTTATTGAAATCTTCCTTCCTAAGGCAATTTCTAAGCTTACTTCATTTTCCTTATGTTCCTCTCTCATCTTATTATATGTATTGATAAATGTTCTCAAATAATCATCGGACCACTCATTAGGTATTCTTGTGTATTCCTCCCATAGTTGCAATATTGACTCTGGCCACCTTAATAATATTACTCCAAAATTAGGCAAATCTTTGGATTCTCTTGGAGAGGAATTCAATATTTTTGGTTCATATGGTTTATTTGTATAACTACGATTAATAGTTGGCAGTTCAGTTATATCAAGTAACGATTCTAAATTCTGAATAAACCTTTTGGTATCATCATTTGGTGTTATTTCATGATATTGGTATTCTATCTTTGTAACCAGTACATCATCAATCTTTTGTATCATATCTCTAATCTCTGACTTATAGATTGCTACATTTGTCAGTATATCATCTAATATGGCGTCAGTGTCAGTTGGCCCTGTCGTGGCTTCGCCTGCTCTCCCACCTCCATCAAAATCAAATTGATCTACTTCTTTTCGAAGTGTAAACCTGGTGGTATAATTTGTTTTCAAATTTGAATCCCAAAAATCGGAGTCAGGGTTTTCCTTTGCATGTTTGTCATTGATTAATTTGTCAATATATGTATCTGGAGAAACCAAATTAGTGCCTTTTAAATTATTGGATTCGAAGGTGTTTATAAAAGATTCATCATCAAAAGCTGTATAGAAACGTTGAATCTCATAAACAGACTTCTCTACTATTTTATTATTCTCCTCGTTGGGGTTTGAAACATTCATCTTGAGACGGTTTTCAAGGTAAAATTGTAATTAATGTCCTCCACAAACCTAAATAAATTATACAACACTTATATATACTAGTCACTTGCTTTCTTGTCGAAAGGAGGTACTCAATTTGTTATTGCTTCTTTCTAAGCTACTTTCTTGGCAAATGGTATAACATAGATATAGATACATACTGGCCAGAAGTACCAGGTATTCTTTCAATTAGATGAAACAAAGGTTTGCCTATGATAATTCTCTGGTGCAAGATAAAGTCCCCACAGTGATTTCAAAGACAGATACGATAATCCAAGGGATTAATTATTATTTGACTTTGAAGGTTCTTTGACGCCATAGACTTTTTGCTTCCTTAGTGTAGCATGGAAGCAAAAAAACGTGATCTGATGAATTATACTGTCGCAAGAGCAACGGCGCAGCGACATGATTTGTGCCGCGAAATAGAAGGAGCTTACAGTCCATTACAATTCACTTAGAATACACCTGGTAGTACCCTACTGCATGTGAAGTATGCACTCAGAAGGAAAAATAATCACTTGTTAATCAATTTGTTCAGCGATTGGGATCTAAATTTGCTAACTTTAATTGGATTCCCAAACTCGTCCAACGGCTCCATTTCCTTGTCGTAGTGTTCTGAGTCTATATCTTTGATAGAAAAATGTCTCAATTTTTCTATCATTTGTAATTTCTTTCTATTATAGTCTAGGGCTACTGATGCGTTAATGTTTTCAGTGGTTAAACCTAGGTTTGTTTCTATAGGCTCATAATCCTCTGGTAAATCATTTTCTTTAATATCTGTCATCATTAATTCATCATCAGAATCATTTTTTGATTCTGAATCTTTAGAAAATGTCGATGTGTCGTGTCCATACGGATTTTTAATTTTAAATGCTTTAACTTCATTTTTTAATTGTTCCGCTTGTTCATTATATTTCTTGAAATCTTCAATTTTTTCTAGCAATACACCTGGATCTTCTTCCAGATCATCATCATACAAACCCATATTATATGCCTTCACCATATCATCTAAATCATTATTCAGGGCTTGGAAATCTACACTCACTTCTTTAACAGTGTTCTTGTCTTTACCAAAATTTTCTGTAGCTTCTTTTATTTTACTTGGAAAGTCCTTATTACTGCCACCCACAATATCTTCAACTGGAGCTATGTCATTGTCTTCTTCATCATAATCACCTTCTTGTGTTTCGTCAAAAAGTTTAGAAATATCATTCAAATTCTTGGTAGAATCCACATTTTTGGGTTTGATATAACTACCATAAACATTCAACTTCTTGGCAAATCTACTTTTTCTATTATCCTTTTCTAGTAAGTTTGGTTCTTTTCGGAATTCGTCAGATAAAGATTGCGTTCTGTGAATTTTAGGAATGCTCGACTCTTTACCAATTAAAGTGGCAAAGTTCCCGGTAGTTGAGCTGTTACTAGAATTAGTTTTCATTGAAGGTTTCAAATACTGGTTTTGAGTAAATCTACTCTTTTTGGGGATTAAAGAGTTTTTTGCAGTATCATTGTTTATTAGTATGTCAGATGTAATATCGCTATTTTTTTCCATTATATCAGACATAACAGCATCATCTGCTTTCAGTTCATTAGATATAGTAGCATCGAGACTCTGTCGGGTGCTAGGTGTTCCATTCTTGTTTCTCTTATTAGGCACATCTGTATTCGTTGTCAATCGTTCTTTATTGGGTGGGTTAAGGTGCTTTTTACGAGTCGGTGTTTGGATACTTTCTTCAATATCTGTTATACTGTGTTCAACAATATCGTGTACCGCCTTTTCAGGCCCCTCATTAAGGTCCGATACTGTACTTTCAGTGAAAGAAGTGTCTTTGGGTCGATATAGTGTATTCGATTTAATTGTATCAGTGGACGCAGTACTTTTCAATTTATTTTGCTTAAACTTAGATATTCTTGTCGGTTTGGACACAGTGGGACTTGACTTATTATCTTGTTTTTCCAAAGAAGAAGCATATTTATCATGTATTTCATCAGCCTCCTGTACTCCCAACAAATTAGCAAATAAGTCTGGATCAAATTCATTGATACGCGGATTATTAGTATCATCGACTATTTTATCCTGAACACTATCATATAAATCCATGGTGTCGTTTAGTGAGGTTATTGAACCTGAACTAGACAATAGTGTCATCCTATGTGTCTGTTCCCTCGTTTCCTTCTTGAAACTTTCCACTTCGTGAATATCCAAACTGGAAGCAAAACCAACTGATTTTTTAGTTTTTTTACTTCCTGTTATATTGTCCTTTCCTTTTGATGATATAGTGGATTTTTTTAAGATAGAACTTTTCTTAGGTTCATTAATTTCTCTCTCATTAATGGTGGTTGCAACAGGATTTTTTTGCAGATTTGGTTCTTGTAATTTTTGATTTCGCAGTTTATTGATCTGTTCCATAAATGATTTTTGAGCTGCAACTCCCGGAATAAATGACGCGGTTGATAAATCATCGTCAGTATATACCTCATCTTCATCTTCGTCATTAATATCACCGTGGTTCAAACTCAATTCAGATAGCGACTCGTAATCGTAGGAAATGTCATCAACGTCGAGTACACCATTATCTAATTCGTCCTGTGCATCTAATTGATCCACAAGATCATCAAACGTGTATATGTTTTCTGCCGGGATTTCATTTATTTGAGATATTTGTCCCGTGTCCATATTAGCTGGCTCTAATTTTCCACTTGCAGGTGTACTAGATTGTGTTGTAGAAGTACCATTCTTCACTGGTTCTAATGAGCTGTTTATAATATTCCCTTCTTCATCCAACTCTTCCCGTATTTCCATTGTAGGAAAATCTGGATCATCCAATTCTGGCAAAGCGTCAAAATCAGATGACTGTGTTTCTGTTATTTTCAACATTGTATCTATGTTTTGCTTTGTTCTCTCTGCCTCCTCGATATTAAGCTGGAACTGTTTAATAGCATCATCTATTAAGGTCAATTTTTTCGTTAGCAAATCAATGACTTCATCTTTACTTTTCTCTACGTAGTACTCCATCCCAATGCATGAATATATTTTTCCAAACTCTGGAGAGAGAATAACATCACCAAAGATTAAACCACAGACACCTTTATAATCATCAATTGTAGCATTATCAACAGCCGACGGCTCAAATTTAAACAATTCCTCTCGAATTCTACTATAGTAACTTCTCTGTTCTTCAAGAAAAGAAACCTTATCTTTAAAGTTATGTGTACTATTAGTCACAGATTCTTTCAAAATATCTAATTCACCATTCATAACACTATAAAATTAAACCCGCAACTTACAAAATATTAAAATAAAAAATTCAAGAGCAGGACTTCTCATCTTAACTCATTAGTGTCTTATACCTCATCGATTGGGCCAATTTTCAGTCATTATAAATTTATGAAAAATCATAAAATATGACCTACCAAGCCCTAAATACACCACGTGACTCTATTTAGCAGCAGAGTATAGTCTTGCACGAAGTATGATTTTCACGGAAATATGAAAAGAATAAAAATTTTCATGAAAAACTTCACAGAGTGAGAAGGGTAACAGCTATTTTGTAAGAAAAACAACACAAAAACTACTCCCATTTGCCACCCATTTGTGCTCAGAACATCGTGTATTTCTGCGCTTGAAAGTCGGCAACCAACTTGATTGTGCGTATCTGTATTTACAGCCCTACCAACTGCGCGACAGCTGCTGAAAGTGCTCTCTTCGTCTTTGTCGACCTTTGTGTCTCCAAAGTTCAACAAAAGGGCCTACCCGGAATTTTGACCCCCTCCCGAAAATTTGCCATCAGCAGAGACTCCGAAAAAGGAAAATTGCAACATTTGTCACGTGATTTATAGCTTTTGCTCTTGGTGCTTATTATTTAGCCGCTCATAATACTTTTTACAATAGAGATATGCCCAGTTCTACGCTACGCAGTGGGAGCAGTAACGGTTCTGCTACCGACTCTGCTTTGACAGATGATTTGAGCGTATCGCGGTTCAGACATAGAAAGATTTCTGTGAAGCAAAGACTGCGAATATATCAACCTCAAGATTTGAAAAATTTAGATAAAGCCGAATTACAGCATCGAGAGATTGTGGACGTGGAGACAGGTGTGGAGAAGCATGAGGAGAAAGAAGTCCATTTGCATAGAATCTTAACTTCAGGGTCTAATATAATTAAACCTAAGGAAAAGCAGAAAAAGACATATTATATTCCGACACCTGATGCATCATTGACTTGGAATGAATACGATGCTTTTTATCAGGATAAATTTTTGGAGCCTCGAAGTTATATTAAATTTAGTGCTACTGTAGAAGATTGTTGTGGAGCAGAATACAATTTAGATGAAATTGATGAAGTTTTCTTAAATTCAGAATTTAAGGATAACGAAATCAATGAAGATGAATTTGAAATATTGTGCACAGCTTTTGAAAATGCTATTGCAGAGAGACAGCCTTTTTTAAGTATGGACCCTGACACGATTTTACCGTTTGACGAACTAAAACCAACATTATTGAAGATGGATTTTGGTGAAACAGGACTTCGAAACTCTTTAGCGAATGAATTAGATTTTGCTAAGAATGAACAGTTCTATACAGAATTTGATCCGAAATCAACCACAGACGCAAGACCTTTAGTCGAGTTAGTCTCAAAATTTGGAGAGCAAATTTATACACATTGGAAACGAAGGAAAATTGAAGCCAATGGCAACAACATTTTCCCGCAATTGAAATTTGAACGTCCAGGTGAAAAGGAAGAAGTCGACTCGTACGTTTGTTTCCGTAGACGTGAGGTTAGACACCCAAGGAAAACAAGACGTGTTGATGTCGTCAATAGTCAAAAATTAAGAGCTTTGAGGTTAGAGTTACAGAAGGCTAAGCATTTAGCGTTGCTGGTTGCTAAGAGAGAGAAAACCCAATTGGATTTGATTAAGTCTGAATTATCAGTTCACGACGAAAGATGCAGGCTGAAAGCCTTGAAAAGATCTCTTAACATTAGTGGTGATGACGAGTTAGTACTTAACCTTAAGAAAAAGAAATTTTCACTATTCACCATTGAAAAGAGACGGCAGTTGGAAGAAGAGGAGATGTTGTTACAAAAGAATACGATCACATCTGATAGCTCTGTGAAACGTCTGGGTAACTCTACAAAGAATAAATTATCCAAGAAACAAATAGAACAATTGATGAAAAATGGTGATAAGTTAACTAAATTACAACTACAGCAATTGCAAAAAAATGGCATTCCTAGCAAATTTGACGGTAAATTAAGGCAACAACAACAGCAGCAGCAACAACATCATCAGCAACAGCAACAACAACAATTACAACCTCAGATACTTAATGCATCTTCAAGTGCCAAATCATCAATTGCTTCTCATGTTTATGTCAAATTACCCACATCCAAAATACCAGATATTGTCTTAGAAGATGTCGAAAATCTTTTAACAAACAAGGAAAAAAATGCAATCAAATACGTTCAAGAAAGGATGGAAAAAAGAAAATTAGAAGATGGTAACAAATTCTTTAATTTAACTGATGATCCATATAATCCCGTTTTTGATATTTTATTGTTTAAAAATATGTTATCAGACGCAGCACCATTTTCATCCATTACATCTTCGAAGTTTGAAATTAATAGGTCTTACTATATGCCTGCTTTAAATGATTATTTGAAAGGTTCTACTGACGACATTAAGATTTATAGTAACACTGGTGACATGATTAATACGAATGATACGAAATTCAAAAAAATGGAACTTTATGATCCATTTCAAAACAATAACGAAATTCACTCAAAAGAATTCCCAATGAAGTTCAGAAGAAGAATGGGGCGGAATAAAATTCAATATATGGATCGCCAATATAATGATTTTTATCATAAACCTACTACTTCTTTATTGAATGAATTTATAGACTTTGATGCTATCGAGAACGAAAACTATCCGATGGAGAATTCGAATAAAGTGATAAATGTCTATAATTCTAAAGCGGATGAGTTTTCAAGACTTTATACAAGGTGGAAATATGATTCTCCTGCAAATTCAAAATATGGCAATGTAAAGTTTTCTGAAGAACCAGCAAGGTTGAATCAAATTTCCACTGAGACTCAAGCAATCAGATTTGGTACTATGTTAGGCAGCAAATCCTATGATCAATTACGGAAATCTACAATGAAGTATCATAATGAATACCTTGCTAAAATGAAACAGCAACAACAGCTACAACAGCAACAAAATCAGCAACAAGCAAAAAAAGTTTTACAGCAGAAATCTAACCAGAATAATTTCAACAAGACAATACCTAACTCATCCACAAGTACATCCAAGGCTACCACTCCAACAAGTGCAGCTAATGGCAAAGAAATTCATAGAGATACTCTGATGAAAAAGGAGCAAAATGTTTCAACTGCTAATTAAATCAAAGAGAACCTCTATGATCAAATCCCATTTCACCTTATAAAAATTGTATTATTATTATAATTATCATTATTATCATTATCATGATGATCAAGTGAAAAAGATGCTCAGACAAAACTCACTATGACTATTCATGATCACAAAGTATCAGTTCATCTATGTTTGGTTTCATTGCCTGTACTTAGTCATACAAACGAAGATCAAATCTTTGATGGACATACCTACATTGTATATATATATATATATATATTTACAATATATAGACACTTTACTGTTTAACCGACAAAGTAAATTACTCACTCAAAACCATATCACCTTATTAATACCCAAAGCTTTTTTCAATGGCTCATGAACATCGTTTTTCTATAGCAGCAAAACTAAAAATTGAAAAAAAATTGTATATTCAAAGATCTTTTTAACTAATATTAACTAATGACTTTTAACCAATAGAAAATACATTGAAGTTTTTGATTGCTCATTTCTAGAACTAATTTAGAGAACATACTTCATAAGTTTATGAAGGGATATTTGTTATGAGTATTGGATCTATTTTACAAAAATTATCTCGTAATGGTTCTGCGATATATCAAAGACTATCATTTTCTTTAACGAAGTACGACTCACTTTCCAATGGTTTGGATAATGGTCCCGTAGACACTATTCAATTGCCAGCTAACCATAAGAGTGGGTTTGAAGAAAGGAAGACATCTACTTATGTTAGAATTTCATTGGTAGGATTAATGATGATTTTGATAATAGTATATTCGAGTTTTAGTAAAACTCTCATTGGTGCTGATTCTAACCAATGTAAGTCGGTATATATGTATCCTGGCTATGCTCGTCTGGATGGGTTAGATGATCGTTATACTGCATTGGGAGCCAAGTACCATACATATTTATATCGAGAACAATCCGTCGATCCCGCTGCTATCTTTGATGATACTATACAATTGGATGGAATTCCAGTAATTTTTATCCCAGGTAATGCAGGGAGCTTTAAACAATCTAGATCTATTGCCTCTGCATGCTCTGAATTGTATTTCAAAAACATACAATCTTTAAGAAACACAACTCAGATTCAGAATCTTGATTTCTTCACAGTGGATTTTAATGAAGAGTTAACTGCTTTCCATGGCAAAACTATGTTGGATCAAGCAGAATATTTGAATGAAGCTATTAGATTTATTCTAGAGTTATACAGAAATTCTAAAAGCTATCCTACTGGTGTACCTAAGCCTAAATCCGTAATCATTGTTGCTCATTCAATGGGGGGTATCGTAGCAAGATTAATGATGACGTTAGATAATCATTTACAGGAGTCTATTAACACCATCATTACACTATCATCACCTCACGCCGCAAGCCCAGTCACTTTTGATGGTGATATATTAAAAATTTATGAAAAGATCAATGAATTTTGGAAAAATCAATATCAGGATACCAATTCTTTTTTCCATAGAAATGTTTCTTTAATTTCAATAACGGGAGGTATTTTAGACAACGTGTTACCAGCAGATTATGCTGCAGTGGAAGATATCATCCCTGAAACAAACGGTTTTAGTACTTTCACTACTACTATACCTTCTGTTTGGACTCCTATCGATCATTTAGCTGTTGTATGGTGTCAACAGTTAAGGCAAGTGATTGCTAGGTTGCTTTTGGAGTCAATTGATAGTAATTCCCATTACAAGACCAAACCTGTGTCTTCCAGAATTGCCGTTGCAAAGAGATTACTTTTATCAGGATTTGAAGACTATGTAAAAAACGATAGCCTTATTGTAGATCCTAACAATAAGTTTACTACAATTCATTTTTCTGAAACTTACAAACTAGATTCATTGAATGATGGGAGTGTATCGTATGTGGCGCCTTCTGCAGACACTCGAAATTCCGAACAAAAATATCTAAAACTTGCTATACCTTCTAAATTAAAAGAGAATGGAATCAGTCTTACGTTATTATCTGATAGTGCCAATATTTCTGCCTTTCTGTGTAACCAAAATGAGAAAGACCCATATTATCATTGTATAAGCATTGCAGATGGTGCTATTTCCATACCCAAATCTTCAACAAATACGTCAACTGCTGCAGACTCATCATTTGGAGGTAAGGATACCCCTTTGAAGGCATTAATGGTAAGTCCAGAAATTTTGTCATACAATAAATTCGTTATAGTGGAAGATCCTAACTGGAATAAAACAAATTCGCACAATTTCTTATCTATCACAATGAACAATGATCAAAGTATAATTAAGAAAATTAACGAGCGTCCTTTGAATTTTTTATCCAAAAGGAGTTTCAAGATACAATCTGATGAATCTGTTGTCTTTCAGAGATTGATTTTCCCCAATATTTGGGATTCTATCTTCGCATATAAGTTAAGAGTGAAAGAAATCATTCCAAAGAAACAACAAAGTATTCGAAACAGCCTAGATGAAATGCTTTTTATGCCAATGATTAAACAATCCGTACCTCATCCTTATGAAACCAAATGGCATCCAAACATTTTAGTAAACAATCAAATTGATGTCAGTTTTCATAATGTAGCACCTTATATTCCTATTAGTTTTAATGATCCAAGGTACCTCGAGCTAACTTTCATCTTACCTCCAAACTGTAACTTATCTGTGGAAATGAAAATTAACTGGATCTTAACATTGAAGTTACTTTTTATTCGATACAGATTAGCCATTCCGGCTTTCTTAGGTGCTATTGTTGGTTTAACTCTTACTTTCCAGTTCTACCTTTATAAAACTACATTACACTTCCATAGTCATGGGAATGCGCTGAACATATTGATGCAACTTTACTGGAAGTATATTTTTGCCGTATCTGCAGTTCTTTCGTTAGTTTTGGACATTCGTGTATTAAGGTACATCATCTATATTTTCGATCCTGTCAAGTTAGATAACTCATACTTACTAGAAAGTTCCAATATGCGTAACAATTACTACTATTTAGGTCTCAAAACAGTTGTCACCATGTGGTTAGGTCCTTTGTTCACCCTAATGGCTGTTGGTACTTTGTTTATAGTGGTTAACGTATATGATTTGCTCGAGTTACTGATCATTAAATGGGTGCGATACAGGAAATCTCTGAATCTTACGCAAGATACTCCTACTATCAATTCAAGTCAACCAATATTTACTAGAAGTAGATCAATCATACTGCTTTCTTTATTAATTGGAGTTGCAACGTGTATTCCATACCAACTTGCATTTTTTGCAGCTTTTATCATTCAAACTACTACTTGTTTGAAGATATCTCACCACATAGGTTTGGAAATGATTAAAAATAGAAATAGCGATAATTCTAATGGTCAATTAACTTACCTTACCACCTTAAGAAATTATAATAGCTCTATCTTGTTCCTTCTATTGATTGTATGCATTATTAATGCACCAATTTTGGTTGTGTTTTTGAATAATATTGCGATTCACTGGAAAACACTATCAAGATCTCATAACAATATATTAGCAATTGCTCCAACGTTGCTTTTTGTTATTGCCAACTCTAGGATGAGAATACCAACGTTTACATCACGTTTTTCTTTATTGAGAGACAACTCGTTAGAATGGATTGTCACATTAGCTTTACTGGCGTATTTTACATTTTTTTCGTTGATCTTTGGTGTTAGAAACTTACACTGGATGCACCACTTAGTGAATCTTATCTCAGGCTGGCTATTTTTTAGTATTATAATATCCAGGAAGTTTATCAAGAATGTTGAAGACATTAAAAGCATAAGCTGATATTACATATTATATTAAGCATTTTTTATTATTAGCAAAAACTCTCTGGTTCTATTTCAAATGTCTATGTATAATTGATTGATTGTTCATTGTGATACTGAATTGTTTTCTCCTACCCAGAATACTCTAGCCTCTATATCTTCCAACGTATTTGGAGTATATAGATCCGATTCACCATTTTTTATTTCATTTGTACTTTCTGATACAGTGGTTTCCATATCATAATAGAATTCATTATTAACGTTTTTCCTCTTAATTGTTGATGAATTATCAGTTTCAGTAAACATTGTCTTAAGTTTATTTTTAAAAGCTTTTGACTGAGAAGCATCATCTATGTCATGGATTGTTTTCGTTTTATCTGTTGAGAAACTTGCGCTAGGGTTGAATCTACCATTTCCCTTCATAGAACTACCTGCTGATCCCGGAGTGTAAAAATCTGACCCAACAGAGGTGGCTATAGATGAATTATTAGATGCGTTAGCCCACATAGAAGATAATGGCAAAGATAGAACAACTAAAAGTGTGGCCACTGACACCAATGTGTCGGTTCCACGGTGTGCTGGTAAACTGTAAGCTAAAATGAGTAAAATCGATGGGACAAGTAAAGATTGACCACTCATTATTAGCAATATATGAAAAGTATCAAATTGTTTTAAGCCCAGATACCGACGGGATTGAATGGCAAGTACTAACTTAATCACTAAAATTAATGTCATAAAGTTAATAGAGCAAGCCATTAAAATTGTAGAAACATTGAATAATGAACGTTGTGTAGCCAAAACATCCTTATACGTGCTGATCATACCTTTAATTGCAGTTGCAAAGTATAATCCAATTGTTGCTAATCCTATGGCGATAGATGTCAATGTTAGTAAGTTTCCTATTTTCTTATATTTTGTCTCACCTCTAAACATTACTCTAATTTGAAATACTAGAGAAATTTCAATAGAAGTCACCAGAAGAACTTGAATCATGTTAGTGGCACCATATAGATAGACATCGTGTCTATGGATGACTTGTGGGAACCCTGTTATTGAGAAAACTAAGGAAGAGTAATGAGATAATAAGTATTTGAAATATAATGCAGATTGTAAACAAACTAATACCAAAGATGTTTGATTGATGAAAAAGATTGGAGTTTTCTTCTTTCTTGTAACCATCCACATATTTACAATGGTTAAAAATGCTGCTCCAAACCGAGTACCAAAAAGTATACCTTGTGAAACATTAGTATTAGCATAATGTTGCAATTCATTGAAGGTTATCTCTGTACCGTTACCATAAATGGAAGTATAAAACAACGAGCTATTTCCTGGATTATAACTTGAATCATACAGCAGTTGGCTTAATTGCGGCAATTCAGACATAATCAGAGTGTTTTCCAGCAAAATATATTCGCGGTACGCTATAAAGAGAAGTTTCAAAATTATTTGGTATCTTCAATTTGAATGGAAAAATTCAAAAGATCTATCAGTCTTACCATCTCGCCTATGCAGTTTATATATATTTGAAGATGTTACGCATCACCTCTAAATGACTTATGAACTCCCTCATCAAGTTGTTACTTCTCATCTTTTCGACTCAAAAGACACTATTATTGTCGTTTCATGTAATTATCCTAATTAGGAACATTACATGCACTAAATGACAGAAATTAACCTCAAGACACTGAAATCCGCTGCTATTTGGTAAACAAAACTCCATACTACTGAATACACACGATGCTATATGTTTCAATTAAATGTCTTCAAAAGTTAATAAGTTGTTTAAATTTCTAACCTCAAAAATATTGGATTGGTTCCTCCAGTACAATCTAGCCTATGGTCGTTATTAGGACTCGCTCTCGGTCAACATTAGCAGCAACTAGATACTGTTATGCAACCTATATCGTGCTGTAGGTTATTTTGTTCACCAATTGATTGTACTCTTCAATTAGTGAGAATCTTTACTCTTTTCAGTTTCAAAGCTTATCACTTGTAAAACCTCTGTTACATAATCTAGGATGTATTTTCATAAAAGATAAATTATACAATGAATTTCATTGATTCTTGAACACTGATTAAATTTATTTTATCAACTCATTCTTCGAGACCAATAATGAATGTCCTTCAAATTCCATTATAACGAATCATGCTCTCGGACCAGGAAAAATTGCTTCGGTGGAATGAGGACGAAGAGATAGAAATTGAAGAACATTCGGGATTAGGTGCGTTTGTAGCATTACAAAGACGAGTCCTAAAAGATAGACTGAAGCGCAAGGATTACATTACACTATGCCAATTAGGTATAAATGGATTTGGATTTGTTAATAATCAATTGAGGAGAGATTGCTGGTATCAACTATTAGTTCATCAATTGAAAACTAAAGAAATCGATGGAAGTACATTATTAAAAGAGCACCCAGACGAAGGTCAAGTTAATCTCGACGTTATCCGTTCCTTTGGATTTATCGAAAATGATGAGAAGAGAGAGTATCTTAAGGATTGTATGTTAGGCATTATCGTCAAATTGTTAAGAAAACATCCCCAATTGTGCTATTATCAGGGGTATCATGACGTTGTTTCGATATTTATAATGGTTTTCACTGATTCTAAACTAAACATTGTCTCTGAGGCAAGATTGTTCAAGTGTGTTGAAATTTTCACTTTGTTATACTTGAGAGATTTTATGATGAATTCTTTAGACTTCCCCATAGATCAAATGACTGTGATTACTAAATTAATTGATTTGAAAGATCGAACTGTTTATCAATTATTAAACATGGACAGACAATTACCGCTATTTGGGATCGGTTCAATATTAACAATATTTGCACACGATTTAAAGCCCACTCGTGATTCTTTAGGTTTAAATGTGATACATGAGATATATGACATGGTTATTGCTTCTGGATCAATGTTGGTTCCATTATGTTTGTACAGTTCCATGTTAGTAGATTTGAAGTTAGAAATATTGAATGAAATCGATGCCAATATGGATTCTTTTAATAATGATACGGATTTGATTCATATTACAGTACAAAAACTGGTCAGAAAATTATTCGTTAATGCTAACGATCCCAACTCTAGGATACGACAACTTATGAGTAAATTAAGAACCGATTTCGCCGAATCAAATCTGAAGATACCTCAATTAACGAGATTGGTCAACAAATATAGTCCACTAGTGACTACAGCATCTGGAATACCACGATTGGATAGTATAAGAATAAATACATCAAGTATCGAGGAAACCCTGGGTATACTAACTTTGCAGATCAAATTAAATGAAACTCGTAAAACTTTGAAAGGAAAGAAATTAGCCACTTTTTATATGAAACAAGATACAAATTTTTTGATTGTGAAATTGATTACTACGTGGGATAGTCATAGAAACACAATTTATTGTTGTTTCCAACTATCAATATTACTCGGAGTCTTAGCAATGTTCTTTCAAATTTATCAAAATAATAACGTATTCGACAGTGCCCTGGTGAGGATACAACGGTTCTTGATAATACCACCATCAAAAACGTTTCATCAAATATATTTCATCATTTGGAATAAAAGTTTTAATTATATAAGAGATAGGACTGATACCATTTCAAGAAAATTTATTAATCACTGAAGAAATGGGTTTGGTGCTTCTCTCACTTTCTTCGACAAATCAGATTGCTACATCCTCAGGAAGCGATTTAAATATGATAGATATATTCGAAATTCATTTAACTTTCTTGTAAAAAAGTACCTTGTCGTATTAGTGACTGTCATTATGATTTGAAATAATAGTGAATTATTCATATTGGTATAGCAATGACTCATGTTTATGACAACAAATAAATATCAATCTAGAAATCTTTCCTATAGAGGGATCCAATTAGCTACTGTAGCCTTTTACAACAGATCAGCTTTTGAAAGGACGGTGCTCTTCTTTAATGTCGAAATTAGAATCTTTAGCAGTGGAAGTTCAGGATTTAACATATTCTTTTCCTGAAGCTCCTAAACCTGCTTTAACCAATATCAATTTGGAAATTCCTTGGAATTCAACTACATTGTTGATTGGTTCCAACGGTGCTGGTAAATCAACGATTTTGAAGCTACTGAGTGGGAAGCACCTTTGCTTGAATGGAAATATCTTGGTTAATGGATTAGATCCATTTAATCCACTGTCAATGTATGATAATTCTCGTGTAGATGATGAAGAGTTCAAAGTACATGGTGAAATACAAACAACAACCTATCTTGGTACAGAATGGTCGCATATGAGTATTGTCAATAGAGATATTGGTGTGCTAGAGTTATTAGAGAGTGTTGGCTATTCACATTACCGAGCAAGAGGTGATCTGCTGATTAATATTCTAGAGATTGACGTTTATTGGAGGATGCATAGACTCAGTGATGGACAGAAGAGACGTGTTCAATTGGCGATGGGACTTCTAAAACCGTGGAGATTATTACTTTTAGATGAAGTTACTGTAGACTTAGACGTTATGGCCAGATCGAGACTGCTACAATTTTTGAAGCAAGAAGTTTCTGCTAGAAAATGTTCTGTCATTTATGCTACTCACATCTTTGATGGGTTATCCAGATGGCCCGATAAAGTTATACATTTGAAGCATGGAGAAATTATCGATATGCTAGACTACCACAAAGATGTGGAATTTGTGGAGAGTAACGCTGAGACAAATGGTATGGTTCAGTTCAAGAAAGAAGGTTCAATTACAAAAGTTAAGATCAGCAGATTGAATAGTTTACATCCTTTGGCATTGGAGTGGTTGACAGAGGATAATAATATTACCTTTCAACAGTAGAATTACCATCTTACAATACAAGCCAGCTCTAATATACTTGATATTTAATCAGAACTACTCGATACTAAATCATATTGTCAAATGTGTCATCTTTCTATATAATTGTGTTGTAAATATTATTAGATGATAAACCGTATTATCACAGTATTAATTTACCACATAGATTTTTTTTTCCAGATCGAATCAAACTAATACAAGATAGAAGATATATCTGAGTGTGATATAATGGACCATAAACTGGCAAATATTCCTGTGGCTGACAGGAAATTGATAACTTCCACGAAGTTTTCTCAAATATTCAATGTCCAAGACATCTACGCTATAAAAGCAGTTGCTAAGGATTTCATACTACCGCCTCATAACCCTGATTGCGAACTATCTATTCTTTTGAAATTGCAAAGAGGTTTACAAGGAAAGCGATGTTCACAAATTATTGAACTATTGGATCATTCACAAGGTATCGACGAGTTGCAATTATTGTTCTCGTACTACGAATCAACGCTAGATACATTTATGATTAATCAGTACCATCGTCAAAGGAAAGTTCTGAATCCATATTTGATGACGGAAAGTTTAGATGAGGAGACTGAACAGGTGAAGTTTATCAATAAATTCGATATTGACAAATATAGTTTTGAATTTTTCTATCAACTCACCCAAGGACTACAATATTTACACGAGCACGGTATTATCCATCGTGATTTAAAGCCTTCAAATATATTACTGAATTTGAAAGATCAAAATTTAGTGATTACAGATTTTGGTATCTCTTACGACACTAACGATAAACGACAAACCACGAATGAACCATGGGATACTAAAATTACAGATGTCTCCACAGGTTTTTACAAAGCTCCAGAATTGTTATTCAGTGTGAAGAATTACTCAAATAAGATAGATATTTGGTCATTGTTCGTTATTATAAGTCAATGGTTTCAAAAAGATATTACGATTCCTTCAGCAACGAATAATTCTGCTAAAAACAAGGGTTCGCTATTTGTAGTACCTGCGATATTTGACGATGGAACCAATGAATTAGAGACTGGTAGTGATATTAGATTAATACTATCAATTTTTGAAAAATTAGGAATTCCAAGTTTGGAAGATTGGCCGGAATTAAAAGAATTTGGGTCTAAAGATGCTTATATTGGATTATTTGGTGAGAATGGTAACGATAAATACATCCATGACCAGACAGATTCGTACCAGATTGATAGATTGAGGTCAATTATGCCCAGAATATGTGAGCTAACGAGTACTGTGAAGAGAGATAAAATGATTAAGTGTCTTCTTGCAATGTGTTACTTTGATTCCAGTAAAAGGTGGGATGCTAAAACAATCTTGTTGAATTTAAGAGAATGAGCCTCTAAGATATCTGATTTTTTATTTACTCATCTTTACGAATATTGACATAAAACATAATGACATAAAAAAATATTCCTGTAAGGAAAGTTATTTGATGTACTCAACAGGTATTTCTATTCCAGACTCTCCTTTATCAGATTATAACAAGTCGGTATATGGTTCAAAGAATCATTGCATGCAGAAACTCCCATATGTCCAACTCTAACATATTTGCTTTTAATTTCTGGATGAATACCTCCAGCAATGATAACTCCCTTAGATTTACAATAGTTGATAATTTTCGAAGGATCGTCTACATAAATTGCTGTTAATCCATTAGCTGAACAATTTAGATCCTTAGACACTAACTTCAGCTTTAAATCGTTTGTCACTTTCGATTTAAACCATTCGCTAGTCTCCTTTTGTTTCAAAATCCTTCCTTGTAACCCACCTTTTGAATCATCAAATATTTCAGTATATGCTTCACTTAAGGCTTCAATTAATTGAATTGGGGGAGTAGCGAAATAGGCACCTTGCCCGTTCTCATAGGCTTTTAGTATTGGGGACCATTTCTTCAAAGACGTATAAAACGCTCCACTGACTCCTGCAGGTTTCTCTAATGCTATTTGCAAAGCTCTCTCACTAGCCATGGCGACACATAACCCAGGAGGGGCTCCTAGTCCCTTTTGTGAGCCACTTAGACAGAAATCTAACGACCATTTGTCAAACTCTAGCTCTTCCACACCTAAAGAGCATACTGCATCCACAGCAATCAATGTTTCTGGGGATGTTGCATGTATTAATTTACTGATCGCTTCTAAATCATTACGAACCCCTGTAGACGTATCTACATGTGTTAACACCACTGAATCATAGTGTTGAGTTACTAATTCATTTTTTATCTTATCCAACGGCACTGTGTCACCTACTGAAGCTTCTAATTTCTTCACATTAGTACCATAAATTTCATCTAAACATTCTCCAAATTCATTAGAGAAAAAACCTGTGGAGACTAATAATATATTTTGACCTGGCCGAGTAAAATTCGTACCAAAGAGATCGAACCCTAAAGTACCAGAACCTGCAATGACTATAGGTAGCCCTTTTTCAGCATGAGCTTTAAAGATGGATCTAGTAGATTTTAAAACGTGCTGAAAAATCCTGGCAAACTCGGGACTTGTATGAGATAAAGAAGGCGATCCTAGTACGGATTGAACTCTTTCACTCAACACAATGGGACCAGGGATTAATAAAATATCTTTCATGTTAGCAAGAGATGTCTTAAAAGATCTGGCTAAGATATGTGTGGAATTAGTTATTCCCATGGGAAGTGTCAAAATTATCTTCAGTACTACCACCTCTCATTACAATCCATTGTTGCTAAGTTTATATATGCATTTATATGCGTTTGTAGCATCGAGCCTGGAGGGAGTGTCGCCATAGATTAGTGTCATTCCCTAAAATTAACTTCCAAATGCAACTTCCGTGATCTCGGAGTTCTCAAGTTGGTAATTCAGTTTACCCTTCGAGGAAATAATGTCAACTTTACTAATAGTAAACCAAATTCATACTGAAAAATCAATTATATAAGAGAGTCAACTACATACAACGAATTGATTGAAAGTTAAATGAAATTTAACAAACTTATAATGAATTGCCATGATAAAATATAGGAGAGTTCGTCGCAGTTCTGCAAAAACGCGCCAATTTTTTCTCCAGTATACTCCAATCTATGGCAAAACTTGATATTATTGTAAATCATTATAACCAGTAAACCATGAGGAGACGAGAAAACAAAGGGATCAAGTTTCATCTAGGATGTTTGATAATACTTTTCTCTATAACATTAACTGTAAACCAAAGCTTAGATGGAAAAAAAATTTTGGGAAAAAAGAAGTTAAAAAATTCATCAAAGAGGACAATGGATTTCACACTGATGACCAAATCCTCATCATCTATAGTTAGGGAAAGAAAATATAGATGATACGAACAAGATTCTAGATAACTAGAACAATAACTTTAAATAATCTTTTCATAAAGCGAAAATATCTGCTGGTTCGGAGAATAATGAATCGTGCTGCGCTTCTGGCAGTACCTGAATGGAAAAAATACACTAATGAGTATGAAGCTAATCACTCAAAAATGATATCTTTAAATAATAATAGAGTTGTTTTTTTTAAAAAATTGTGTTGAAGAAGAGTTAAGTTACCAGTTTACCCAAAATTCATTATTATTATCTTTTGTTCCACTATACACACATCAACAACTCATTACTGTAATCACTTCTGGATTACGCAAATTATTACTATATTCATCATTCTCTAAGAATAAATCATTCGAAGCATCTATTTTCGCATTTATGAAAAGACTATTACTGTTATCTGTCGTTGTATCCTTCGTCATCACGAAATTCCAATCGCCATTCAATAGGCCTTCATCTTTTGTCATAGAACCACCAAAAAACGCATTCTCTGTTAATTCTTCGCCAGTTACTGAACTGAAAGAAGGTGATAGTTCTGTTGAATTCATTATGTCTGTTGTATTTGAAAGTGGTGTCATGACAAAGGATGATTGGAATTCATCACTTGGACTTTCTACTTTAATTTTCAAACCCGAACCGGTTTCTTTCATAGAAGCTTCATCCGCCATAGAAGACAATGGAGTCTCACATTTCATATTGGATTCATCCGGTGTCTCTTGTGAAGATTCACTCTTTTCAAAACTAGGCATCTTCATCGAAGAAGAATTCAACATAACAAAAGAGTCCTCTGATAAATTTTGATACCTTTGATAATCTACATCGTTAGAATCTATCAAAGACTCTATGTCGATTTTAGAAAATAAAGTCTCTAAAATTTCACATTTCTCTTCCAAGAACTTCAACCTTAAGCGTTTCTTTTCCCTACTCTGATGAGCAGCTCTTCTATTCCTTAATATTCTTTCAATCCTTCTTTGTTCTTTCTCTTCTCTGGTCTTGGCCCTTTTCCTAGGAGGTAAAGTAGATTTAAAATTTTCTGGTATTTGAACGTTGGTGCTCATATTATCACTTTTTAATAAAATATCTATATATACTTAAAAAAAACTCTATTATTCCAATTCAGGTATTAAAATAGTCAGATGTGGTGAGGAAAGTGAATCTAGGGTATGGTAACTGGTAACTGATAAACTCTCTTGCTTTTCTTTATATTAAAATGTATTACATTAAAGAAAACGACAAACCAAAATGCATGAAAAAGTAGTGAAAAATGTCTCTTTATATAAGAATTCTTATTGCAAAACTTGTTTGCATATGGCGCACCATAACTGTTAATCCTAATTAGGAAATTCTGTCCTGAGGGAAGAATCTCCAGGGGTTAATATTTCCCGATTCGGACACATAGAACGAAGATACGGTTTCTTCTTTCTGCAACTTCAAAATTCACGTTCCCACCCACAGGCTGTGAGAGCCCCATGCAGAAACGTTCTTGTTAGTGCTTATGTTGGGCGTTGTGGAACATAGGGGCTTCCACAGACGCCGCGCGTGATTATGAAATTTTTTTATTATTTCATCTAAATCTCTTTGGGTCTTAGCAGTGTGTGATGGGGAATAATTCGAACGTTGACAGGCAGGGCTTGGGGCTTCGAGATTTGGTTTAGGGTTTGTGGTTTTGGTGTTATTTGGCATATGTGGTAATTCTTCAGGCACATGTCGTAATTCTTCAGGCACAACTTCTACGTTCTTCAACGAGAATATAAAAAGTGTACGATTGTGGTACTGTTACACGGATTGCATAACATACTCATTGTAGCGCTAGTCTATCTGATATCTGTAGAAAACCACCTAGAAACGTGTGATGGTGAGAGCAACGCTGAGCAATATAGTGCTCAAGATTTGTAATTCGTTACAATGACTTCATATATGAGTTATTGGTGTAAATTTAAGATAATCACATTGCCGTTTAGGATTGATCTCTTTTTTTTTTTCATTCCACGTTTCTCGTCTTTGTAAAACTGTTTGTGGTTTAACATCACTAGTCGGTTATTAATCATTATTTAATAAGAGCAGTTTATTAACTAATTAGGAATTTGCCTTTATAGTTTAAATTCATTCACGTTTACCAAGTGTAAGAAATCGCCATGGTGATGCTCTTCGCATTTTCCGAATGGGAAGATCCGATGTACTGAATACTTATTCAGGTAACAAACGCACATTAATACAGACGAAAGCGGATAAATAATTAGTCAAATGATTTTCCTTGTTTTTTGCCAATTAGCCCATTGCTAGATACAAACACATTAGTCAAATATGAAAATCATGAAGCTAATTCAGTAATCGTTAAACGAAAAACTGCAATAGGAAATTAGCTTAACTATTGCCAATCTTCTATAAGAAACTGTTATTCCACATCAATTAGCGCCAATCAGTTAAATAAGTGTTAGGTCCAGCACTAATTATGTTACGTTCGAACCCCATCGGGAGCGGGCCTTAGAACAATTTATTTTTTTTTCAAGGAGGGGGTTTGAATTTTTCTTCCTAGAGTCACATGATTGTTCTTACGAGTCTTTCGAACTTGCCCCATAGATAACTCACAATACCGTTTTTAATCATGAGAACCCCTCTAATGGGAAAATAAAATCCATACAAAACACAAAGTTCAAAAGCAAGCGAATAATAATGGTGAATTTAAGCCAACCTGTCCAAAAAGCTGCTACCAGGTCTATCATACAGAAATACATCAATAAAGAAACTTTAAAATATGTTTTTACTACACATTTTTGGGGGCCTGTATCAAATTTTGGTATTCCTATAGCTGCAATTTATGATCTGAAAAAGGATCCTACACTTATCTCTGGACCCATGACATTTGCTCTGATTACATATAGTGCTGTCTTCATGAAATACGCACTAGCAGTGACTCCCAAGAATTATTTGCTATTTGGTTGCCATTTAATTAATGAAGCTGCACAATTGGGACAAGGGTATAGATTTTTAGATTTCAGTTATCTTAAAACGGATGAAGAGAGGAAAAAGATTGCTGCGGATTACAAAGTGGAAGAAGCTTCAGTATAATCTCGTAGCCTCATTTGTAGCATTCCATCAAGTACATTCTTGTATAGATAACGCGGATTTAAAAGCTTGCTACTAGTATTTAGTGAAAAATGATGTTAATCTATTCGTTATAGAATGTGTAAATATTTAATTAAATTCAGCTATTTTATTGAAAGGAAAGTGCTGAAGGTGTATCTTCTCCTTTTCAGGTGGCCTGAAAGTATTCTTGTGACTAGGTTACTTTGACTTAGTGTCTTTACTACTATCAGAATGGACGCTGTGTCGTTGGACCGGCGAAGTTCTCATGAATCTGATGAATCACAGGATTCTGTCACTTATGATGATTATTTGAAAATTGCCACAGAACAGAATCCAAGTGTTGTTTTAGAGCTATCTTTGGATGGTACTATCAGATACATCTCCATCCATTGGAAGAATATGCTTCCAGTCAAGGAAATGCCCGCTCTAGGGAGTAATATTAAGGATTTAATTGTTGGTGATGAACAGGATCGCTCAGTGTTTAATGATGTCACTAATGTGATGATGAAGGATTCAGTTTCGAGTCAAATTGTGACTTTTAAGGTTTTAAACGATAATCATGACCTTATCACTTTAGAGGCATCTGGTGTATTGATTAAAAATGAGAATATGGAATCATACTCGATGTGGATCATTAAATTAATGGATTTAACTTACCAATCCAAATTTAATAGGGAGGACTCAGATTTACCCGACGATTTTGTTAAGAAACTAGGATTTGGTGCGATTTTCTTCTCAGAATATTTAGAATTAATCGTTTCCGAAAATTGTCTGAACGAATTTGAATTACCTATCCCAAAATTAGAACTTTGTAGAGTATGTGAAAATTTTGTACCAACGTGGTGGTTGGAATCACACTCTTTGACATGTGTCGTAGAACATAGGATAGAGTCCATTATTCAATTGATCCATGACAATTTAGTAGATCATCTAAAACTGTTAGCAAGAGATGATTTAAGTTATTATAAAAACTTACCTTTGCACGGGAAATCAGATTCACATTTAGACAACGTGCTTTCGGACTTGATTAAAATATGCGAATACGCAATACAGATTAATCCAAGTGAATTAGTCAATGATTCATACAAAGAAAATGAAATAAATCTATTGGATGAAACTCAAAAAATTATCTTATCTAATAATTTTTATGAATTCTCACCATCAACAAAATCTAATATAAGAAATGTTCAAATTTTTGAAAATACTATTTTTAAAGAAAGTCAAGAATTAAATGACAACCCAGCCTTAATTTTATTAGTGAATGATACCATTAATTTAGTTAAAAATAAAGTAGATTCCGTATTGAGATTAGATAATGCACTGACATTTTCTTTAAGACTGAAAAATGAAATCAATAATCATGTGGTAAACTTAGTTAAACAAAAAATAGAATTTAATAGAACGAAAACTTTGAATTCCTTATCTAATGATAGTTTTGAGTTGTCGTCTCCCAAAATCCTAAATACTAATGAACTTCAAGATTCACAGCTTATGGAAAAAACTAAACCTACTAATGAACTAAATAATGATAATTTGCATGACATTAATGACATTGCTAATGATAATAACATTCCACAATCTAACAACGGCGATACTGCCATTTCCAGTACAGTAACTCCAACGCTCTCAATATCAAGTGATAATATTACCCATTTTGCTTCCCCTCAACCGTACAGAGCCACAAATACTTCCTTATTTGCTGACTCTTATTTGAAAAATGACGTTATCCCAACCAATATCTCTGATAATGAGCTTAATAAAATGGAAATTTTGGGTAATAAATCGAGGTCTGTAACTCCAGGTACACCTAATAACAAAAATATGTCAATGCACCTGCTCGATAGGCGACTGGATCCCAATTTTAACACTAATAGCAAGTGTAATGTTAACGATACTAATAACTACCATTCCAGAACGAGCAGTAATATATCCCATGTAAAGACTACCAGCTCAGTAATGTTGACACCAAAACGTGACTCTGGAGCTTTACAATCTAATACTTACCCGATACAAAGAAGCAGTAGTACCAAGATAACTGGATCCATTGATAGTAATTCATTAAACGTTGGAAGCACCAATTCATCGCTTGCATTGAACTTTAGGTCACCTTTAAACTCTCCATACACGAAAGCTGTTGATAATTTTATTCCTCAACAGTTTTCTAATGCTTTGCAATCACCGAATCAACCCTTATCACCACTATTATTGGCCACCAATCAAGTTCCAAAAAACATTGTACCAAGTATTCGAGATTATGATATTTTAAAGCCGATAAGTAAAGGTGCGTATGGTAGCGTTTATTTAGCTAGAAAGAAACTAACAGGTGAATATTTTGCAATTAAAGTACTGAAAAAATCCGATATGATTTCCAAAAACCAAGTTACTAACGTTAAGTCTGAAAGAGCGATTATGATGGTTCAAAGTGACAAACCATATGTTGCTAAACTGTATGCTACGTTTCAAAACAAAGACAATTTATTCCTAGTTATGGAATATTTACCTGGAGGTGATTTAGCAGCTCTCATAAAAGTTATGGGATACCTACCTGATAAATGGGTCAGACAATATATCACAGAGATTGTGGTTAGTGTTGACGATATGCACCAAAATGGTATTATACATCATGATTTAAAACCGGATAACATTCTAATTGACGCCGCAGGGCATTTGAAGTTAACTGATTTTGGATTGTCAAGAACAGGTCTTGTGAAGAGACACAAATATGTCTCAAGAAGAAAAAGCAACAGTTTTAGTGTGTCTCGTGATATATTTGGTAATTCAATTAATAGCTCAAATACAGAAGCATTAAGTTCCATATCAACACCTGAACATACTAAATCGCAAGATTTTAGAAATATCAATAACTCTAGGATAAAGAAAAAGTCTGTTACAAATAGAAGTGTTGATTTAGATTTAATGGAAATGAGTCATCTTTCAACGCCAGTACAAATAAATAGCAACTCATTCGCTCTTGGTAAGTTGCCCACAGATGCTTCTGCTTTGAAAAGAACCGAATCGCAGCTTTCTTTCACAATGCTAGATATTTCTCGTTCGAGCACGCCTCCAGCATCTGCATTGAGTTACTCGACACCTTTCCATTCTAAGACAGATTCCACAGGAAATATACAAGGATACGAGCAAGGTACTCCGACTTTGAGCAACAATTCGAATCAAAATACCACAATTCACACTAATAACCGCAGTGTGACCAACAATAGCAATCCAGAGATTGTATCGTATGCGGACAGCAATTCTCCTTCTCATGGTTCACCTAGAATTGATCTTGCTCTATTTCACCCGGGAGATTCAAAGCAATCCAAAACATTTTTTGGTACTCCAGATTATTTGGCTCCAGAAACAATTGAGGGTAATGGTGAGGTCGATTCGTGTGATTGGTGGTCAGTTGGATGTATATTTTTTGAAATGATTCTTGGTTATCCTCCATTCCATGCCGCAACTCCAGAAGCTGTATTTAAAAATATTTTAGAAGGTGCGATAGAATGGCCTGAGTTTTCTTCAGAGGAAGAAGAAAGAGAAATTATTCCAGAAGATGTTAAATCGTTAATCTTAGGGTTTTTAACTGTTGATCAGAAAACAAGACTGGGAGCCAACGGTGTCCAAGAAATAAAAGATCATCCATATTTTATAGGCGTCAATTGGGACGCAATCTTTGACAAACAAGCATCTTTTGTTCCTTCTGTGGAAAATCCAGAAAGTACAGATTATTTTGATTTAAGAGGAGCTACACTGGACAGTTTCAAAGATGGAGAGGCAATAGCAACACTGGGCACTAATAGTGACATCACGGGAAATGATTCAAACATGGATGTGCCTGACATTCATTCGCCTGATCAAGGATCTCCTTTTATTACTCCGCAAGCGTATCTTACTTCACCTAGAGGAGAACTGGGCAATTTATCTAGGAATTGTGAATTTATGGAACACACTGAACCTTCCACTAGTAAGTTGAGTATATCCTCAGTTCTAGAACAACTTCCTATAGAGAGTGGTACAGTGGGTAAGCCTTCTGGTTTAAAGAATAGTATATCACTAGCTATTCCACCACATATGCGTGAAAGGAGGGCTAGTAAACTAAGTGACCCTCAAGCAGAATTTGGTTCATTTTATTTTAGAAACCTCTCTGCTTTGGATAAAGCAAATAAAGATGCAATCAATCGATTAAAAAATGAGCACATGAGTGAAAATCATGGGGGACCAAGCAGAAGCTCTTCTAATTCACGGATTGGATCATCTTCTGATAATTCTTCGTTGAAAACTAGAACTAATATTGGTGGAAAAGTATCGGTGTCCATGTCACCTGCAACCACTACCCATGGAAAGGCAATTAGTAGATATGACAGTCCAGCTATCCGATCATATTCTCCTGATCGATCAATGCAAACGGATAATTTCATATCTTCTAGAAAAGGTAGTGTAGCTAGCAGTACAGATTCCTCTTCTTTCTACTACCAATGTAGCAATGCTACTGGTAATTCTCTTGTGTTCAGCGACAACGACTCACCTTCATCAAGTAAATTCAAATCACCTCTATCCCCATCACAAATGACCTACCCAGGTAACAATAAGCTAAGCTCTTCACAAAGGACTTTATCAAATGAGTTTAGTTCCGAAACCGCAGATAGTCATCGCCAGAGAATAGCAATATTAAACAATTTGAAGTCCAGAAGGAGAAGGAGCACAAAAAAAAGCTCATCAGATAATGAAATCAAGTATCACTTAGATGTTTTATTGTGTGAACCGATTCCCATCCATCGATATAGAACTACTAACGAATTAGAAACGTTAGGATGTACAGTCGTGGGTGTAGGAACTGGAGATGAACTTGTTAATAAAGCTGCAAGCGGTATTAAATTTGATTTAATCATGACCACATTACGTTTAGCTAGATTAGGCGTACTAGATATCGTCAAACTACTAAAACATGCTAGTGGAGTTAACTCAACAACACCAATGGTTGCATTAACTAACTACTACCAAGACGCAGCAAATACAAGAGTCTTCGATGACATTTTGGAAAAACCGATTTCAAATGAGGATTTAAGAAAATTGATAGCAAAATATGCCTTGAAAAAAAGCCAAGAAACGAATGACCATGCCATGACTGATTAAAACCGTATAAGGAATACAATATTTCGACAAAACGGCATTCACTTTCCTAAGAAGTCAGACGAATAGCACCATGGCACCAAAGTCTTTACAAGATCTTTGATATTATCACATGTGACGAAATGAAAATTTTGATTGAAGCAATTTATTCGCCAGTGGAAAGCCAAAATATTTACAATTAGAATACTATTGAGTTAAATCTTGTTAACCCTGTGGAATTGAGAAATCTGTATTGACACTTCCATTTGCTAGACTCCACTGAATTTTAAAATGCCTACCATTTCCGTGAATAAAAAGCAATTGTTTGAAGAGATTGGCAAACAATACACTAATGAAGAATTCGATGAATTGTGTTTCCAATTTGGTATTGAGTTGGATGAGGATACCACTGAAGAGGCTTTGAAAAATAATGAAGAACCTGAATTAAAGATAGAAATTGGTGCTAATCGTTACGATCTTTTATGTATTGAAGGTATTTCTCAGTCTCTAAATGAATATTTAGGTAGAAGCGAAACTCCAAAATATACATTATCAAAACCCACAACTAAGTTAATCATTGAACCATCTACTTCATCGGTTAGACCTTACGCCACTGGGGCTATTTTAAGAAATATTAAGATGACAGAAAAATCATTTGCTTCGTTCATTGCTTTGCAAGATAAGCTGCATTCCAATCTTTGCAGAAATAGAACATTAGTCGCCATTGGTACCCATGATTTGGATACCATCCAAGGACCATTCTACTACCGTGCCCTTCCACCTAAGGATATCTCTTTTGTACCATTGACCCAAACTAAAGAATTCACTGGGGACAAATTGATCGAATTTTATAAGACTCCTGAGCAGAAAAACAATATTGGTCGTTTTGTTCATATTATTGAAGACTCTCCAGTTTTTCCTGTGATAATGGACTCGAATGATGTGATATGTTCTCTGCCTCCGTTGATTAATTCTGAGCACTCGAAGATGTCTGCTGATACTCGTAACATTTTCATTGATATTACCGCTACGGATAAGACAAAGGCTGAAGTAGTCTTAAATCAACTAGTGGCTATGTTTTCTCGTTATTGTGAAGAACCATTCACTGTTGAACCATTGGAAATCGTCTCTGAACATAATAGTGAATCTCGCTTGGCTCCTAATTTCTCTGAAAGGAAAATGGATACTTCTGTTAAATATATTAATTCCGCCTTAGGTTTGGAATTAACTCCTAGTGAAATTGCAGCATGTTTGAAGAGATTATCTTTGCATGCTATTCCTTCTGATGTGGATAAAGATGTCTTGCACGTGTCCATTCCCATAACGAGGCCTGATGTTTTACACCCTTGTGATATCATGGAAGATGCTGCTATTGGGTACGGTTATGACAATTTACCAAAGGGTGAAAAATTGTCAAACGCTAATTTCATTGCTTCAGCTTTGCCCGTGAACAAGGTGACTGATATTTTCAGAATTGCTTCCGCACAAGCTTCATGGTTGGAAGTCATGGCTCTAACATTATGTTCTCATGATGAAAATTTTAAATTTTTAAGAACAAAGGATGACAACAGCAAAGTCGTTAAGTTGGCTAATCCTAAGACTTTGGAGTATCAAGTTGTCAGAACAACTTTGTTGCCAGGTATTTTGAAAACTGTGAGAGAAAACAGAAAGCATTCACTGCCTATCAAGGTCTTCGAAGCTGGTGATGTTGTTTTCAAGAATGAAGCTCTAGAGAGAAAATCATATAACGAACGTCATTGGGGTGCTATATATGCAGGGAAAACTTCGGGTTTTGAAATTATCCAAGGTTTACTAGGTAAAATTATGCAAACCTTCAGAGCTCAGTGGATTGCTAATTATGGTACCGCATCTAATACCAGAGGTTACTGGATCGAACAAGATGACTCCTTAACCACATACTTCAGTGGAAGAGGTGCTAGAGTTATGTTCAGAAATAGAGAAGGCGCTAAGCCAGTCCAGATTGGTCACTTAGGTGTCCTTCATCCCGAAGTCATGAACAATTTTGAAGTTCCTTATGCTGCATCCTACGTCGAACTTAACGTAGAAGCTTTCTTGTAATGAATGGAGCTTTGAAAATATAGGTTAGATACAGTTAGAAAAGAGTAATCAATGCACATGAGTGGATCTATAACGTGTATTTTGCTTTTATTGTAAAATATATTTAAGTAAATGTAGGCTAGATAGAAATGCACAAATCTTTGTTAAATATCGTCTGGGAACGAGAATTCCATAACTTTCTTATTGTCCGTCCAATCATCATTCAAAAGTAAAGGTCTGCCAGCAGTTAGTAATTGGAAGTTATTCGTAGAAGAAGTATTACTTGATACAGTGTTGGTTGAATCAACTTTGCCCGAACCTTTTTTCTTTTCATGGTTTATTCCTTGTGTTTGTTCATGGACGGAAGTATCATCATTATTCAATCCTTCATCATTCGCTTCTGATGTAAGCTCATCTTCGCGCATTGCCTTCTTGAGAATCTCTAGTTCTCTCATAAGTGCCCCATGATCCACAATAGCATTATCTTTCTTCTTCGGTTTTATTTTATTTTCTACTTCATCTTCTGTGGTACCTTCAGTTTTCATTTGAGATATATCTTTTTCTTCCACTGCTTCAACAACCATCTCCTGCCATTTAGATTTACCAGGTCTGATCCATCTAGGCATCCAGCTATTTCTATCTTTCTTTTTATGAAGTTTCTGTTGTGCAGCATCAACGTCGTTAACTAGTTGGCGTTGTCTCTTGGTCTCCTCAGGGTTCAGTACCTCCTCAATTTCATCAAACTCTTCACTAACAACAGTGATACCTAACTCCTTCAAAAGTTTGGGCATAGCTTTACGATACTGCATGTGTCCTTCTACATATTCTGTACAATTGAAGTTTTCAATACCTTCTATTCCTTCGATGGGTAAAATACCCATAACAGCGCTGAATCCACCAGCAGTTGCTCTAAACAAGTACGCTAAAACCCAATCTTTATCAGAATAACCATTGACGAATCTTCCACTGACAACGGAACGAGCCATAACTAGCTCTTCTTTCTTAGTTACAACTGGACCACCAAATATGAAGACATTCTCTACAACTCCAGAGCAATTGCGTCTGCATAATTCAATCAGACATGAATATATAACACGAGCCCCTAAGGAAAACCCAATTAGAGTAACAGGTCTCGCTCCTAAATTTTTAGTCATTAAAGTGTCTGCTAGAATCAAACCAGCAGACCATGCTCTGTCAAGAGAAACATTCCAAGGATTATCTAAGATATAACCCAATTTTGATAAAGCCATAGGCCATTGAATTGCTGACATTAATGCTGTCAGAATTGTAGCACCAAGAACTTGTTGAATCGTTTGTGTAAAAATTTCACTGGCCACTATATTAATTGTTTGACCAGTAGATTTTAGCATCTCCGGTTCCCAGTAAAGAGAATATAAATCACCTTCTACCGGATCAACAGTTGAAAAGGGAAGCCTAACATCATCCTCATTTCCTATAATCCACCCTGAAATACTTAGGATTAAATTCACACGACGATTATTATGCAAAGGTCTGAATTCAAAAGTTCTCACGCTTCCCATTCTTTTCGACATACCTCTAGCTCCAATATTAGCCCCGATTGCCGTACTTGATAATGCTACAATGGTGGTACCACCGGCTCCTGTAAGGAACCCTGCCGCCCCAGTAACTCCAACAGTAGATAACCCAGCTGCTATACCGGCACCAATGACAGGAGCTAAAAGTCCTCCACTGAGTCCTAGGACTAAAGATCCACCTACCATGGCCAATCCAACATACATCATTTTCTTTCTTTTTTTCTTTTTCCTTCTCTGTTTCATATGATCTTGTTCATCCCATACTTGGTCTTCCGTTGATTGCTCCATATCTAATGAATCTGTGACTCTTTTTTCAAATTCGCAAATTTCTAGATTGGTTATATTCAAAGCGTTCGCAAATTTCATTAATAACGTTCTTGACCTTGAATCGTAGGATGAGCTTTGAAGCAATACTAAAAACAGATCACAAACTATTGTCCAAGCAACATCCACTTTTAGAACATCCTGATTTTTAATCTCTTCTGGATTTAATACACGATGCTTAGTAATTGAATCATTACTATTAGATCTTGAAGGTTTGATCATAGAGTTGACAGATTCCTCTGGAGTTAACTTGGCATCAGCTTCATCTTGTCGTATGGAGTCGCGTGTGAGATCTATTTTATCTACGTTTGAATCACATTTATCTAGGTTCCGATCATCGGTGGCCTTATTGTGTGAATCACCCGATGGTGAAAGGTTCAGTTGAGACATGGAAGCATTGTTATAATCAAACGGGTTATCCAAATCCTGGGTAGTCTTCAGACATTTGCATAAATCTTCCACTTTGATCTCATGTAAAGATAATTTTTCAATCATTTGAATCTCATCCTCAGAGACATCGAGATGTTTATAAAGTCTAGACAAAATATTGATCTTCCAAATACCCATGTCCTTTTGAGTATATTGTAGCCTCGCAGCAAGTTTCTTTTTCGATTTAATGTTATCGACACATAAACATAGCATGGCCAATTCAGTACACATTGAATTGATTAACACGTTGATAGCCCCCAAGTACGCAAATTTCTCCATATCATCTAATAATAATCTTGTAATGTTCAATTGCGACTCAGGGTTTAAATCGTCTACAGGTTCCAAATCATCTTCGAACTCATCATAAAATTCATCTTCATTATCAACAGTTCCCGAGGAAGATGCTAATGATACTGTAGAGACATTTTTAGCTCTCATGATATTCTTATGATTAAACAGAAAGTCTGTTCTCCGATTCGTACGATACGAACGCTGTGCTTGTGCCTCTGCAGCAATTTTTGTATAGTCAAACGCAGAGTTTCCTGAAGGTCTTGCATTGTTATTGCCACTAGTGGGCAAAGAATGGTTAGACGTTGATCCATCTTTTTGCTTATAAGTCTCCACTTCTAATTCACCTCTATCGTTATATATATTAAAAGATGCCACTGTGGGAACTGTATCCCAGTTATCGTCGTCGTCATCACTGCTATCTGATATCGGTCTCATATCTTTAATTTCAGTTACATTCTCTTGCGATGATAGCGTGAAATCCTCTTGGTTTAACGGCTCCTCTGTGCGGTTCTTCTCTTGCTCAACACTCACTGCATGTTCCACAGACATAGAATTACTCTCTACCCGTGTGCTGAGCTTAAGAGACTTCAAATTCAACCCTAAATCCTCTTCATCAGACATCTTCAATACTCAGAAGTTTTTACCACCCAGTTGATTAAATACCTCGTTTTGCCACCGATTTCGCTCGTTCAAAAGAGTACCAATCAACAATGTGTAGTACTTTCCCATACAACAATGCTCACTTGTTTCCAGACCGTCTTCACTAACTACGCTTACTTCGTTTATTCAATTTTATATATCAATAAAGAAACAGTTACAATCCAAATTATATACCATTTAGTCCCATTAAACGAATTCGTATTTATAAGGCCAAAATGTGACAAGCCATCGAGACTTTCTAGCGACCAATTGCAAGCGTTTTCGAAGCATTTCACCTCAACCAGCTTGTTAAGAAGAACTAGAAGGCCTGTTGCTGGATAATTGCGGTTTTTTGGCGTCCGAATAAGTGCAATACCTCATTTTACCCATTCAATGGCCAGTTCCAAAGATTGAATCGTGCAATTACTGGAAATGTTGCAAAATCTCTTCTGCTGCTTTGATGCCACTGACAGCCATGGCTCCAAAAGTGGGCCCCATTCTGTTCAATCCGTGCAACGTAGCGCTTTCCATACCTGCAAAATATAATGAATCGATGCCATCGTAATTACCAGAGAACTTCACTACGTTGGCTTCAGCGTGGTTCATATCTAGCCCTTTCATTCCTTTCACTTTCTTGGACTCATCGATAGAGTTCAATCTGTTAGCCGTGAACGCGCCGAACGGTCCGTCGTGGCCTGTAGTGGACAGGATGACACCATGCTTTGTGGAGCGGTCTCTGGTTCCATCGTTTTGGTAACCTGCTAATTCGATGACATTTGGATCCATACACGACTGGTTGTCATGAGCCATGGTCACTAAGGTCCAGTTGGTGACCACACCGGCTACTGTGAGGCCATTTTCGGCGTCTCCGGTAGGTCTGGTGATTAGGTCCTCTACAGCTGTAGCGTTGAACAATTTGAAGTTTGGGAACTTTAATACTTTGGAAAGCACGGTGGAAGTGAATAAAGCAGCATGTTTAACCACGACGTAACTACCATCGTCCTCGTATGGAATTTCCAATTCATCCAGGAATAAATGGGCTGGTTTTCTCATAATCATGGCGCTAAACAGCTGTCCTCCCAGCCATGCACCTCCACCTGGTGCTACACCTTGCTCAATGCAGGCGACTTTTAAATCTGGACGGTTCTTGCAGATCACATAGGCGGCAGACAGTCCTGCAGACCCTGCACCGATGATAATGACATCAGAGACGGCAAATTTGTCCAAATCTTTGAAGTAACGAGACGTCATGGCTCTAGAGACGGTAGACTCTCTGATTGGGGTGAATTCGAAGTCAGACCAGTCCTTAGTTTTCACAATGTCTGAAAGAGCATGTCTCACTGGCTGCGAACTCACCTTTAAAGTGGCTTGCGCGCTATTAGCCTGAGACCCGGCGGTATTGGTTTGTAATTGGGTAGACATTAGGGAAATAGCGATGAAATTATACTGGGCAGGTAGCAAACAGACACTGATTATTGAAGCAAACTGTTTGACTGTCACTAAATGCGCTGATGGTAAGTAAGACGGTGACTGACAACGCATTTACAAATTTTTGAACAGCGAAATAAACCGGTCCTTATATACTTCGAATTTATGGAATATGAAATTGCAGTGATTGGTAGTCACTGTGGCTGAGTGTTCAATTGGCAATCATCAAGTGGTTCATAAGTGCCAAAGACGGTTAACTACATACTGGTGAAATAATCTACCGACATACACGCCATCGGAAACGCCTATCAAAGCATCCATTATTGCAGAGTTTTTTTGTAAGGAGCAAGAATATTATTCAGAGTTGTGGGCTAACCTAAAAGGATGAGTAAATCCATTGAATTGATTCAATCTACAAATCGTAATCGGCACAATTGTCGGTACATCATAGCAGAAACAACGTGTCATTTCACCACACAATGAAATCTGGAATATTACCCCCGGACTCCTTGCCCCTATGAAGACTCACCAGCCTTATCCGAGATGGTTTTGAATAGCTCTATCGATTATTCACTTCAGAGGTACTGTCTGTCATTCAAACTCATGCTGTTTATTCTGTGGTTACCCCGCTTCTAAGTTTTTAGAAATATTGAAAATTCGAATCAAGAATTCCAGTAGCAACGGATGGCCAATACAGTGAATAACTGAATAGCAAACGTCAGTGATAATATTTGTGTGGTTGAAACCATTGTATATTATTATCAGAAGCTGTGTATTCTCTTTAAGTGAAGTGCGAAATTGTCGGGATAAAGAATTACAATTGAATTCTGCGAATTGATTCCATTAGGGCGAAAGAACAATTTGAAAACTGGCACAAACCAACGGAACTGAGAGACTATAAGCACATAAGCCAGAGATGTCTTTTTTCAACTTTAAAGGTTTTGGTAGGAATTCCAAGAAAACAAAGAATGTAGGAACAAGTATACCGAGCCACGGTGCTGCTCCCATTTCTAATAATGCTAATACCGCGGGTAATTTTGCTGCTGGTATGGTACAGTCGGCAACGCAAAGTGCCGGGAATAGTGTATATTCTAACTCTCACCATAGTGGGTCCAAACTATCGTTGAAAAAATCTCACCACAGTCAATCTCCTTCAAGGAATAGTGTCATTGGTAATAATCATACAACGATCAGTAATATGAATAACCAAGCGTCTAACAATAATCTTTTATTTCTAAATGAGCCATTTGTAAAGACTGCTTTGGTGAAAGGCTCTTATAAGACTATTGTTCAATTGCCTAAATATGTAGACATTGGGGAGTGGATAGCGTTAAACGTGTTTGAATTCTTTACGAATTTGAATCAATTCTATGGTGTCGTTGCCGAATATGTCACTCCACAAGAGTATCCAACGATGAATGCAGGACCTCATACAGACTACCTTTGGTTGGATGCAAATAATCGGCAAGTATCTTTACCAGCGAATCAATACATTGATTTAGCATTGACCTGGATTAATAATAAAGTTACGGATAAAAATCTTTTCCCTACACAGGACAATGTCCCGTTTCCATCTGTCTTCCTTAGAGATGTTCAAAGGATTATGATACAGATGTTTAGAATCTTTGCATACATTTATCATCATCATTTTGATAAAATTGTTCATTTGTCTTTAGAAGCTCATTGGAACTCATTTTTCGCTCATTTTATTAGTTTCTCCAAAGAATTTAATATAATTGATAGAAAGGAGATGGCACCTTTACTACCACTCATAGAAAGCTTTGAAAGTCAAAATAAGATAATATCATAAATTTTATTAAATAAGATTAAAAAGAAATTGAGTTATTATCATCTATCATTATTTTATTACACTAACATATTACATATATTAATGTTTATTTACAAGTTGATATAAGCCAGGTATTATCTATTATCGTTGCGGTGCATGAATGTCATGATTATTTGAGACAAAGGATGAACTGAAATTTTTCAGAATCAGTTGTAATGATTATGAGAAAAAATACTTACTATCAATAACAGTGCTGACATCAAAATTTCCTCGTTTAGGTATTGGTGGGATGTTCATAGGTTGTAAAATATAGACACCATGGGGGTCAGCTTTCAATTCGTTCTCAAGCTTCTTGGCGTTTGGTTTATACTGATCGTTTGCATCACATGTAGTTTGCGATTGTTTCAAGTAACTCTCAACTATAGCGACAGAGCTGACTATTGACCGACCTTCTTCACGATCCGCTTCCGAAGTGGAAGCTAATAACACTCGTCTTTTGTCTTCAACTGCTAGTTCATCACCGATTGTGCAAGGCCTTCCTAAGGAAGCAGTTAACTTTTCACGGTATGCCTTTATATCTTTGAACAGGTTTGTCGAACGTTTAATCTTGCTGAGGACAATACAATCTTTATATCTTTCGGTAAATTCCTCTCGTAACCTTTCAATTAGATTAACTTCATGTAATTTGACAAACTCTTCTCTTATGCATTCATTCATAGTTTCAATGTCACACGCATGCGTCCAATATGAATCATGAACGGAAGCAAACTCTAATCCCATTTTAGCGCATGCCACAGCACTTAACAACATATGAGATGCGTCCAAAGAATGAATATAATTTGGGGCGAACCCAGCTTTTTGTTTTTGTCCATTCACTTGAGCAAGTGTGGTTGGATCAGTAATAAAAACAGTTTGTAGATTTGTTGCCACTTGCTTTTTCTTTTGGTTTCTATAAGGTTGAACAATAGGTAACCCTAAAGGAGACGTCCAGATAACACTAGACATAATACCATAATCTTTCTCGCTTTTATACGTATTATGGTTTATACCAAGTCTTAGTGATTTCGATATTCTATCAGAACACTCTCCAAGCCATTGTTGGATCAAATGGGCCCCTTCAAATGATTCATTAATAGCTTTGAAAACATATTTCGCCAAATAACTGGAATATCTGGATGACTCTCTTCTATCATTAAAATGTTTTGAAATCTGTTTACTTATCTGAGCAGTTGCGCCAGCCATTGTAACACCATATACATGAGTCATAACAGTCTGTTTAACAATTTTACGGTCCAAATGCTTAACGAAGAAAGCGGCTTCTGCCTCGTCAGGTTTTTCCTTCAATATTTTCTCTAAGTTCGATCTAACTTTGTTAGCCACATGTAAGTAAACATCTTGAGGTGTAGATTTTGGTATCAAGTTCACTTGACCAGCACCTTCACTATCACCTCCAAGAGCTGCATAGTGTTGTAACCCATTGCATGTTCCATCTTGGTGCACCGGTTGGTGAGATTCATATTCTTTAGGGTTTCCAGATTTTATAGCTGCATGAATATCCATACACACAGCAAGAGCTTGCCAAGGAGATTCAGCTTCTTTCCACCAACCTTTTCCTTTCAATGGATTCTCTGCAGAGTCAACTAAATTTTCCATATTGGAATCAACAAAATCAATTCTGGCTTCCAAAGATGACTTAGAAAGTCCAAAAAGATTAGATAAGTGAACTTTTAACCATTGCAAACCATTATCACCTAATTTTTTACCTTTCCAGAATATTAATAAACTTCTGCTAAAATCATTACCCAAATGATTGAAGTTAGCAGATAATGGATATGCCCTACCTCTAAAATCCATATTATGTGGGAAATACATCTTCTCGCCTATGAATGCCCGAGCAATTTCTAGTTTGTAATTGGCATCACATCTAATTGAACGACTCTTAGAAAATTCATTTAAACGGCTCCTATTGCCAGCCCTCCATTCTCTAATGACTTCCGGTTCACTACCTGGAGGAGGTGGTTTGGTTAGCACAACTTCATACCCTGATTTTGGAATCTCCAAAAATTCTTCTCCAGAATTCCAAACATCCTTGATGACATCGTACATTTTTTTGTTAACAGTCCATGCTGTGGCCCCTAATACGTTTAGTCCTTGATATATTGGTTCAAGTGAGTTACAATTCGATGCAGCTTCCATGTATGCCTCCTGTTCAGGAGATTCTTTAGTTCTCACTAAATGTGCCTGACAATAATGGTATCCCCCTGATTTCCATGATCTCCAAGGTTTAGGCTGTACCAACATAGGTAAGTACTGAGGCGAAACTGATCCAAGTAATTTTTTACCATCTAAAATAGTAAAAATATCTTTATGCAATGAAACGAGACCTATTTTAAACCCTCCGACATAACGGTAGGTGTGTGCAAATGCTGGAGCTTTCCCTGTAACTACTTTTTGCGTGACAGGATCTGTACCTTGAATATCAAATTCAGCTACTCGTATCAAAAAAGATGTTAGTATAGATCCTAACTGAGCTCTAATGCTTTGTGGCCAAGAGGTTTTTGCTTCTTCAACCTTCTTAGATCTTACCAATCTTTTCAATTCTCTGACACGTCTCCAAGGACTTTTTAAGAGGTCTATATCTTTAAGAATAGTTTTTTCGTATTTCAAGATTTGTTCTGATCTAAATTCTTGTTCTATGGCTTTTCCTACTGAAATAACAGCTCTTGCTGTTTTCGTTCCCCCCAATGTACCACTAGAGAAGCTTAATTTTAATAGTTCAAGAATCGTTATAACACACATCTTCTCAGGGGAGACTAAACGTAAATAAGGATGAAGTTCCGTCTTGCTTTTAGTGGTACAATCTTTTTTGGCTAATTCTGCACGTACTAATGGAAGCATTCCTTCGTACCACGCCCATAATGTGGCATTCAATGCATTGTCAAGTCTTAAAATACCTTTCGATTTCTGATGGTCAAAATCTAATTTCCAACGAGTTTTAGCAGCGTTAACTGACCCGAGCTCCAAAGCACATTGACGATCCTGGTTCAAATCTTCCAACGCTAAATCGAATTTTTGTCTTTCCTCCTCTGTTTTCAAAGATTTATATATTTCGAAGAAATTAATATGCGTACCTTCATCTGTTCTATCAAAAATATTTTGATCACTACTGAGACTAATTTGTTGCAACAGCTTTAGTTGATTTTCGTTCAGCTCTAAGCTTGCAAGAGATTCTTTTATCGCTTGTAATCCCGGAGCTGCCACAGCGATCAAGTCATCAGATGTTTTAGTAATTTTCTTTGTAGATTCACTCGAATCGTGTGCAAGCAACAGCCTACCTGTCTTTCGAGCGTTCAAAGACCAATTAGTTTCGCTTTTTTGGTTGGATCTTGATAATATTACCGGTTCACCTGCACTGGGATTTATTATCCTTTGTATTTCAATTGCTAAATCTTTTAACGGAACTAATTTGAATTCTTCAACTAGCCTCTTCAAATCGCCTATTGATAAGACGTCTAAATGGGTAAGGACAGATTTACGACGGTCACTCATCTCCAAGTATGTCCTTAAGTAATTTCTCAAGTCACTAGGATTAAGCCTCAAAGCATGGTGCATTAAAATGGCTATACTCTTATCGTTATAGCTGGTATTAGGAAAATCCTCTTTCAATAATTTAGTAAATTCATGATTCAGATCGTCAATCGAGCCTATAAGGTCAAAACTAGTATACATGTATTTGTTTAGCTCACTAATAAACGTGTGTTGCACATCTGGCAGTTTGTATAGCGATTCCAGCAAATTGAATGCTCTCTCGTGTTGCTTGTTCTCCAAGCACGCCTCTAGTAAAGACCAAATATAAGAAGCCTCACTTTTAGCGATTATGGTAGTGAAATAAGTGTCAGAATTGTCATCGTAGACACTATAAGGAGCCTTTGGTAAATGTCTTGCGACAGAGTTAGCCTCGGTGTTACTAGATTTTTTTTTTGAAATGTCTAGGATGGGGATATCAGTGTTACTAGAGACATTAATATTAGAGGCAGAAACGTTATGATTTAATAGTTCAGACGTATTTATAAATTTTCTTATGGACCAAATCGGAAGCCGAAGTCGTTGAGAAATATGGCCAGCTCTCAACATTTTTTCGACACTGAATTACTTCCTTGCAGCCCACTTGACTCAGTTTCCAAGTTTCCATACTAAAAAACTGGGAATGCTTCTATAAAATTCTCACTTGTCGTCAAGCAATTAAATTTTCCAGAGAGTCGTTCAGTGGTCGCTAGGTACGATGTTCGACTGGACATGACCGTTGATGATATTATCGTTATATTATTGTACTAACGTGATGGTATATAAAATTTGCCTAGGGATTGGATGAAGTGACAGATGCTTGCCGGGATCGTCTTTCCTTTCTCTGGCTTTGATTTGGCTTAGTGAATTTTTTAATTTAGTTTGAAAAAATGATTTGTCTCTCTTTAATGGTATCTTGGTTGATTAGCTAATGCGTAGAATTTAATTGTGATGTTCAACTTATTCAAAGTTTTCTTCCAAAGGTTTCTCGTCCTCGTAATCGATGTCGCCGTCTTCCTCGACGGTGGCTTCCTGGTATTGTTGGTACTCGCTGATAAGGTCGTTCATGTTCGACTCTGCTTCTGTGAACTCCATTTCGTCCATTCCCTCGCTCGTATACCAATGTAAGAACGCTTTCCTCTTGAACATTGCGGAGAATTGGGAGCCGACCCTCTTGAATAAGTCTTGGATTGCAGTAGAGTTACCAATGAACGTGGCAGCCATATCTAGATCCTTTGGTGCGACTGAACACACGGCGGTTTGGACGTTATTTGGAATCCATTCGACAAAGTAGTCTGAGTTTCTCGTTTGCACTTTATGCATTTCGTCTTCGACTTCCTTCACCGAGACGTTACCTCTGAAAAATGCTGCCACAGTCAAGTACCTCCCCTTTCTTGGATCTGAAGCAGCCATCATGTTCTTCGAGTCAAACATTTGCTGGGTCAATTCTGGTACCGTTAAGGACCTGAACGATTGAGACCCAATAGCAGTTAGTGGGGCGTACCCGACCATGAAGAAATGTAATCTTGGGAACGGCACCAAGTTCACAGCCAATTTTCTTAAATCTGAATTCAATTGACCTGGGTAACGCAGCGAGGTAGTGACACCAGACATAACGCTGGACACCAAATTATTCAAGTCGCCGTACGAAGGTTGCGGCAACTTCAAAGTTCTCTGGCAAATGGTGTAAAGCGCTTCGTTATCAATACAGAAGGTTTCATCAGAATGCTCCACTAACTGATGAACAGATAGCGTGGCATTGTACGGCTCTACCACGGTGTCAGAGTTCTTAGGTGAGGGTAAAACAGAAAAAGTAGCCATCATTCTATCTGGGAACTCTTCCCTGATCTTTGAGATCAACAGAGTCCCCATCCCAGAACCGGTACCACCACCTAGAGAATGGGTGATTTGGAAACCTTGCAACGAATCACAACCTTCCGCCTCTCGTCTTATTATGTCCATAACGCTCTCCACTAATTCGGCACCCTCCGTGTAGTGACCTTTAGCCCAAACGTTCCCAGCAGAAGATTGCCCAAAGATATAATTATCCGGCCTGAAAAGATTACCAATGTTAGAATTTCTAACAGCATCGATCGTACCAGGTTCCAAATCCACATTGATCGATCTGGGCACCCACTTCCCTGAGGACGCCTCATTAAAATACACGTTTAATCTCTCTTTTTGTAAATCAGTAACACCATGGTAGTTCCCATTGAAGTCCAATCCATGTTCACCACAAATGGTTTCCCAAAAAGCGGCACCAATCTGGTTACCACACTGACCAGTAGATATGTGAATAATCTCTCTCATCCTATATACCGCACACAGACACAACTACAAGCTAGATACACTGCGCTACTACCTCACCCAAGTGGTAACAAAACATCTCTGTGGCCATTGTTTTCTTCGGTTTCTTTTTGTTGATCCACAGAGACAACACTCAAACGTCACCACACACGAATATTTCCCGAAAAGGCAAGAATATACCGATCAGGCCCAAAGGGGAAATGTGTCAACAAAGGCGCAACAAAAAAAACCAGATTTGCAAGCCCTAACCAATAGCCCTAACAACAAGCCCTACTTGGCAGCCCTAATATCAACCCTAACAAGCCCTGACTATCGCTATGGACGGAAGTTTCGTGCGTAGCGACTTGCAGTGCGTTCCGTGCGCAATGATGTTGCGATACCGCATTTGTACACCACGACGAGTTCCACGGGACAGAAGCCAAAAATACAGCTAACGTTATTGCAAAGACCACTATCACCATTACAGTGGCATAGCAGTCAACGTTTGGAGAGCAGCGACGATTAGGTGACTATGAACAGCGAATACGACTATCTTTTCAAGCTTTTGCTGATTGGGAACTCCGGTGTGGGGAAATCGTGCCTGTTACTACGGTTTTCCGACGATACTTATACTAATGATTATATCTCTACCATTGGTGTGGATTTCAAGATTAAGACTGTAGAGCTGGACGGTAAGACTGTGAAGTTGCAGATTTGGGATACTGCCGGGCAGGAGAGGTTTAGAACTATCACTTCTTCTTATTACCGTGGGTCTCATGGGATTATCATTGTGTATGATGTTTCGGATCAAGAATCCTTTAATGGTGTGAAGACTTGGTTGCAAGAAATCGACAGGTACGCCACGTCTACTGTGTTGAAGTTGTTGGTAGGCAACAAGTGTGATTTGACAGATAAGCGAGTGGTTGAATACGATGTGGCGAAGGAATTTGCCGAGGCAAATAAGATGCCGTTCTTAGAGACCAGTGCTTTGGATTCCACAAATGTCGAGGAAGCATTCTTGACTATGGCCAGGCAGATTAAGGAGAGTATGGCTCAACAGAAAATGGAGGACTCTCATAACAATAATGGAGCTGATGGTAACAAGAAGGGAAATATTAATCTAGCCGGTCAAAGCTTAACTAATTCAACTTCTTCGTGCTGTTAATCATATTACGATTCCAATAGTTCTAAACTGTTACCAGAATGCTTTCGAAAAAAGAAAGCAGGCGTCTGGTCATTTACTATACTCTCAAATCTACAGACAAACAAATTTCATATTAAGAATTTGATGAAATCGTATATATGTTAGAGATATGTACGTAATATTTGATTGGTTTCCCCGCTCACTTTTAAACTTCTTTCAGAACTATAGGTTCTCCAGAGTTAGGCTTCACATCGTGAAGATTAATCTTTTCGTCGCCAGTAAGTTCCTTATCGCTGTCTTCTTCACTTATCCCCACATCGCTGCTCAGAGCTTCAGTGACATTAGTGTCAGGGAAGAATAACAAAACTATTATTGATAAGATGAATGTAACGCTTCCTAAGATAATAAATATACCATATTTCAAATGTTCTAATAGTATGGGACTTAAAAGTGTTATGGCAAAATTGGTTAACCAGCCAAACGACATACACAAGGGCGTCCCCTTGGGACGAATCTTCGTTGGTAATAATTCATTCGTGTAAACCCATGGTACGCACGATAGCGTCACGGAAAATATAGCCACAAAGAGGAAACAAAGTCCCATAATCCAGCTTCCACCCTCCATGGTGACTTCCCATCTTAATGATTTATTATCGTTAATCGGGTCCACCTTGTGGCCCGTGAATCTCATGACGACTCCAATACTCACCATGATTAAGCTTAACGGGAATGCACCTAGTAGTGTGAAAGTCTTCCTACCGACTCGGTCAATAAATATTATAGGGACAACGGTTAAAACCATATTAATTAGATACGGGATTGATGCTGCAATGAACTTCAAATTACCTTTCAAGCCAACCATTTGGCAAATGAAATTAATATAGAATATTATTACATTAATCCCACTGGATTGAACTAATAACTGTAAACAGCACCCCATCAACACTCTAGTGAAATTTTCCCTGGTGAAAATTGTCTTCATCTTAATATCGTTAGAGCCATCACCAAAAAGTTTAGCTAAATCTAATTTGTGAAGAAGAGGGATTTGATTTTTGCTGTGAGGATGTTTCTCATTATATGAAATGGCTAATTCGTTTTGAATAAATTGAGCTTTAGAGTACTGACCATGTAGGGTTAGCCATTGAGGTGATTCAGGTAACCAAATCGATGTCACATATAAAATCACAGCGGGAATAGTCTCCAGCCCCCAAACAATTCTGAATGACAAATGAGATTGAAGATTTAATGACGCCATTGAAATGTAATGCATAAGTAGCATGGCAAAGGTATAGCCTAATTGAACAAACGCTATCACTCTACCTTTACGATGCAGTGGGAATATCTCTGCCGTGTAGGCTGCAATCAGCACTGAATACAATCCAACGGTAATACCTTTCAACCATCTTGAAAAAATAATCATCCATATCTCAACTACTCCAGTGGCTACTATGCTACCAAATAACCACATTAATGTCCCCAATTGAAATAATTCCACACGACTATACTTGGTAACCAAGATAGTGTATATAACACAACCAAAGAGACCTCCAAGAACGTTCGAAGCAATCAAACAGCCTTGTTCGATCGGGGATGGAAAATTAAAATATTCATTAATCTGTTTGGAACTCAAGAAGACCGTCAAAGATGTCATTTCCAGTCCCATCATGAACCCTGCTAAGAAGACTAGTCCAGATATTTTATTTAAATTGTAAGTTGGTGTCTCATGTTGTAATCGTAACAATTTTTTGGGGAAAAACATCTAAATTTTGGTTCCCAGATAGCGTAGACTTGCTCTTTTATCTAGGGACAGAGTTTCCCTGAATCTTTTGAATTGATATGATTGGAAGCAAAAATTAGAATGACATACCAATGTACTACTATACATTTATTTAGTCCTGACGTCAAACGTCAAAATATTCAATACTCTTAGCCACGAATTACGTCAATTTTCCCTCAAGCAATAAAACTCAGACTGATAACAAAGGCAAAGATTTAGTTGACCGAACGATATTGGATCATCTAAGGTTTGGTATCATCTGGAAACTTCGGTTTGGTTGGGCCTTAGGTTGGATTTATTTTCTGTCGCACTTAGGGCTTGGATCAACCCTGTTATTTTTTATCGATCTGGAAATTGAACAATTGTTCAGATAAGTTCCACCTTTATAACGAAGGCTTGATGAAGCAATTGTAGTTAGCAAACTTTGTCAGCCTATTTGTGAGTAACCGTAATTGTTTGGAATGTTTTCATTAGCTCAAAGATTTCAAACTGTGGCCAATCAAGCTGCCACAGTGGGTGTTTTCATTGCGGCAATGATTGTAGCTTCTTCATGGTTTCAATTGTATTATTCAAGCGGAAATGTTTTCGAAAACTCTGTATCACGTTTAGATAATGTTAAGAGCTCCTTGAGCACTAGAACTAGCAGGTATTATGGTTCCATAAATGGGAAGCCTAAGGAAAATATGAAGTTAACGTTTGATTTGGACACCGATTTGACTCCACTTTTCAATTGGAACACAAAACAGGTATTTGTTTACCTGACCGCCGAGTATACTAACTCTAAGACTAACACCCTGAATGAAGTAACATTTTGGGATAAGATTTTGAAAAATGCTGACGAAGCTAATATTTCAATTGCTAATGTTAAATCGAAATACGGAGTATGGGACGTCTCTAGTAAACTCTCAGGAAAAAACATCAAATTGAAGTTGAATTGGAATATTCAACCATGGGTTGGACCTTTGATTTATGGAGAGGCTAAAAATGATCATAAAATAATAAATATCTTAGAGCCAGTTGATGAGCCAGAAGTGAAGTCTGAATCCACAAGTAGTCAAACAACAGAATCATTGGAAAATGGGACAAAAATTATTACTAAGAAGAGCGTGATCGAACGTGACTCAGAAACATCTGTTGAATCAAGTAAATTGGAGACGTCAACAGTCTCTAAAGTAGATGTTGCATCATCATCACTTAAACCAACTGATGTGGATGCAGATCTTGAATGAGTAGGTAATGTTGTATAGTACACGAAGTATTTCATCTTCTTATTGAGAATCGTAAATTGTTTTATCAATTATAATGGATTCGAATATTAGTAGTTACAATATTAAAATAAATTTTATGTTTTGTTCAGTTATTAAAACTCTTAGAAAGAACAATTTAGTGCATTCAAAGAATAAAAATCGTAACAGCTGAAAGATATGATACGTATTTAAAAATACTTAATCTATTGGAATATTATTATCGTCTAATAATTTTTTCAAGGACGAATATACAAGTTCATCATTTGGAATCACTTCTGACATTCCATATCGAATAATGGCTAACAAGCCTGTTAATCCTATGAAAGTTGATATGGCAAATGCCAAATATCCTTTTGAAGTAAATCCATTGGGTAAAGGAGCTGGTTGTCTGGGAAGCTTAGACAAATCAAACCAATCGTTAGAATTACCTGCGGCGTTTCCTGAGTTTACCATACCAGCACTTTTACACACTTGTTTATAATTCTCAGTTAGAATCTCTCTTTCTTGCAAAGTTGACGGTGCTTCTATAAACACAGCAGCGAGGCCTTGTTTCAAATGCCAATCCAAATGACAATGGAACAACCACACCCCTGGATTATCTGCTTTGAATCGAAGCACTACATGCCCGCTAGGCTCTAAAATTACCGTGTCTCTTACAGCTGGATATCTTGGAAATTCTGTTAAAGGATTTGACTCGTCATAGGGGACAGTTTTCTCATCTTGTTCACTTTCATCATAGTTTTCATCTTCATGATACGCTGGACTCTTTTGTACAATTTGAAAATTATGGCCATGCAAATGAAATGGATGTCTCCCTGAATCATAATTGTTTACTACCACCTCAACAATCTCATCTTTTTCTAAGATATATGCATTGATATTATCACCGTATATCCTTGAATCGCTAGATAACTTCCCTGAAGTTAATACCGTAGTTAATACTGGAATCTTCGGCGATATGTAAGTGATATTATTAAACATGGCGTATTTGACACCATCACCCAAGTTCTTCATCCTTACATCAAGTACGATTTGATGATCATAATGTTCATGTAAACTTAATTCATTATAAGAAGTCAAATCGAATTCATTCGTAGAACACTCATGTAAATCCTGTAGCCATGGGTAATCTGTATCGCTTAACAATAATGGGCTTGGCGCTACATATGATTCATCATACGAAATTACATTGGTAATGTTTAGCCTCAAATCTGGAGGTAACGAATCTAGCATCGTGTCATCCATTATTTGCATGAACGCATAATTTTGGCTGGGTAATAAATCTTTAGCTTTGACTAATACTGTGATTCTTTGCCCTGCAGCAATGTATAGCAAGTTAGTCCTATGACGTTTAGTATAAACACCATCAATTTCTACAATTTCCATATCATGATCTTGCAAAGTTAAATATTGCGACACAAACAAACCCGTGTTGATGAATCTTAATAGATACGTCTTGCCGGGCTGAAAATCCAACTTCATACTTTGCATTGAATCGTTTATGAGAAGGTTAGAAGGAATAGGTTCCGCTCCAGTAGGATTATACCTGCTTAAAAATTCAGCTTCAGATCTATGATAAGATTCGTAATATAAATCCGCTACAGTGATAGTATACTCATCATCATACTCAAAAGGTGCATCTGGGTCATGGATTACAAATGCACCTCTTAATCCATCACCATACTGAGCACCTTGATGTGCGTGGTACCAATAAGTACCTATCTGGTGGCCCACAGTAAAATTGTATAGATAAGTTTCGCCAGGGACAATGGGACACTGGGTAATCATGGAAGGCCCATCCATTTGTAGTTGATTCCCAAATGAAGTGTTATGGAATAAACCATGGAAATGCAACGATGTCATACTACCATCATTGAATCCATTGGTAAGGTATAATTGCACTCTATCGCCTTTATTAACATGAATTTGAGGCAAAGGCCATTGCTCATTAAACGTTATCATACTCTTAGTCACGTTCTGGCCGTTTTCATCTATTAAAGTGACATTTTGCCACGATGCAACGAAATGGAATTCGTGTACATTGTAACAGTAACAATGACGAAACAGAACGAATAAAGACAGAATATAACCAAACCACATCTAAAATTCACGATAAGCACAACGATACGATCGTCAAACCATCAGAACGCTACCAAATTTAATGACTCGAAAAATTAGAATAGTTGTGGTGATAGTAACTAAATGCCCTTTGTAATATTTGAATATTATTTAAATGACACTTTTATTCGATTTACACCTTTAATCACAAAACAGACATTATATGGAAACTACCACTGATTGTACCAGATATTTATTCAGGACACCGAGGAGTGACCATTGGCTCGAGTGATAAGGTCATTAGTTTTCAGGAAGTGTAGATATGAATCAAACTAAAGAAGATGACCCTGATTTTGATAAATGGGAAAACGTCTCTGATTCTGGTAATCTCCTCCACGAAGATGCTGAAGTTCCACAGTTGGCTGATCCAGTGGTGATAAGTAAGCGGGATAAGATATCTGTAACAACTAAGCTTAATGAGGAGGACAACGATTCGAAACTGGCAGACTCAAACGGAGGGTCCAGCCCTTCTGAGGATACAGTTCAATCGCCAAGTTCTTTCTTAAATAATGTATTTTCATCTCTAACGTCAGGTGCTAACATTAGTGCCGGCTCTCCGAAGATGAGCTCTTCACAAGTGAGCTCCCCTCAAATTATTTCTCACAGAAGACCTTCATCGCTATCTAAAAGGAAGAAAAACAAACGAATGGATAGTGTCTCCAGTATTACAAGCCCCGCAGAATTACCTCCAGATAGTAATGAACCGCATGAGACTAATAGAACCACAGAGAAAGAGGCTGTTGGCGATGAAGTTAAAGATACAACTAACGACATTAAGGCTGAAAACGATATTAATGATGCTCATGATGTATATAATGACTATGATTCTAAGAGGTTTTCCGTTACTAGATTTGAAGATACTGAGCTTCATTTTGCATCTTCAGCGAGAAATTTGGACTTCCATAATCTTTTCCCTTTATTGGATCCAAATGAAAGACTCATTGACGATTTCAGTTGCGCTTTGAGTAAAGAATTCTTATACCAAGGAAGGTTATACATCTGCGAGTCCTATTTGTGTTTTATTTCGAATATTCTGGGGTGGGTTGCAAAGGAAATTATTCTATTACAAGATATTGTGTACCTAGAGAAAACTTCATCCGCAGGATTATTTCAAAACGCAATATCTTTTCAAACAGAAACGGATAAGACCCAGTTCAACAATTTTATTGCAAGAGATAAAGCCTTTGATATTATTAAGAAAGTTTGGTCTAAAAATTTACTGAAGCCAAAGATTGAAAAACCAGATTTTTTAACAGAAGAGGCTCAGGAACCCGGCAAAGCTGATGAACAATTTGACATAAAAGACGATGATGCGGGTACAAAGAAGCCTTTAATGGATTCCAAACAATATTCAGAGAAAAATGGTTTATTTTCGTTAATTGATGATGACATTGACCTGAAGAATCAAGGAAAAGTACGAAGTTTCAAATTTGTTAAAGATTCGAATTATTCAGACCATCCACCAATGGCGTTCCATGAGACTAGCTTTCCGGATATCAGACATGAGAAAGAATCAAACTTAATCACAATGGATTTGAATTGTAGCCCACTAGAATTATTTGAAATGATGTTTAATGATACCAACCACAATTTCTTGATGGAAAATCTAGAAACCTTAAAATCCAGTAATATCCATTTACCATCTAAGTTTATTAACAATAAGCGAGAATATTCGTATGAGAAACCCTTAAATTATCCTACCGGACCTAAATCAACAGACTGCCTGGTAGAAGAAACCATAGAACACAATGATCCGTATAACTATTTGATGCTAATCAATACCACTAGAACACCTAATGTACCTAGTGGTAAAAATTTCTCCACTAAGACAAGGTACCTATTTCGATGGGCGCAAAATAATACATGCCAGCTAAGGATTAGTTTTTGGGTTGATTGGACGGGTACCAGTTGGATTAAACGCATGATTGAGGCGGGCTGTAAGAGTGGGCAGGAGAATGCTACACAAGTGATGAGTAAAATCATTGAAGATTATGTTGATAGATTTGTGGAACCCGCGATAGTAGAGCGTTCTGATATTGATTCAACTACTATTATTGATCCCACGGCTGTAGGTAAAGATAAACTTGAGAATAAATTTGCCAAACGTCAACAAGGTAACAGTGCAATGAATTATATTTTGATTGTCTCGATAATAACTTGTTTATTACTTTTGATCACTCTTTGGAATCAAGTTCAATTACAAAGGACAGTGAAAAGATTAGAAGCGCTAATAATAGCTCAAAGAGCCGCTCCTAAAAATTAGCATAGTATGTATTTTTTTTGTATTAATATGTACTCTTAATAAAATGTATGGATCCATACCAAACGCCAAAGGTACTAAAAGTCAAATCTACTACTCGAGTATGTAAATATATAAAGGTCTATAAGAATTAATTAATCATTAAAATGTAGGGAAAGTTAATTGTGGTAACTCAGGGTAATTGAACAAAGGTGAATTATTATCGAGATGATTTGACGGTTGTTTAGTATGATTTTCATGGAAATTGGCTATCGATTCATTAAATCTTTGTTCATTGAATGAGTTAGGTATGTTGCTCGAGTTTGTTTTCAAATCAGTTTTATTCGTAGTATCGGTCGAGTTCATTGTCGCGTGATAACTAACATTTAGCAAATCAATATCTTTTCTTAAATTTTCTAAGATTACAAGTACACTGGGAACTTCAGATTTCAATAATTGTAGAAATCCATTTTTCGATAACTCTATATCCTTGGAAATTTTTTTCTGTGATAAGAATTCTGGATGGCTAGGTAATTTTTCAGTGCAAAGATCAATGTATCTGAAATAATAAAAATATGAAGTTTGAAGATCATTTTTATTATAACTCCACCGGGCTTTCTCTAAAAGCGATTCACATGTCTGTAAATATATCCTTAACGGGATGGCACAATTAAACCTATAATCTTGAGCCTCGCGACTCAATTGCAGACTAGACTTCATTCACGAAGCAACACAACTTCACGCCCTTATGTCTACAGACGTTACACCGGCTTTCAAAACAGGCCTAATAAAGTACTCTTTATGGCTATCTAAGCTCATCGCAAATATCTATAGTCAGATACGATTGAAATTGCGTCCCATAAAATGAAAAACGCAAGAAATTTCATTGAAGAAAAAAAAACTAAAAAAAAAAACAGGCTACAGTAGCAAAATTCAGTACGCTCATCCACAACAACTGCCTACCAAGCGAGAGCTCGACCTTTGCTTAGTAGAATTAACCATGCAATACCATCGAACTTATCTTTGTATGTAGCTCATCGCTTTAAGGAATTTACGTGTCGTGAAAAATATTTCGCGTCAGCAATGGACAAAAAAGTTGTTGTCCGCCGGTTTTACTGGCCATTTAGTGAAATATCCCTTTCTGTCAATTGAAAAAAAATTGAAATTCTTGAGATGCCCAACCAGTTCACTGAAGTTAGTACCAGATTGTCTGTGCAATTTATTCTTAATTTTATACTGTTCTTCCATTTGGTGACCCACAGAACACGTATATATATATATATATATATATAAATATCATAGTTCTTTCACCGAAACTTGCAAAGTTTTTATGGAATTACTGTACGAAACCTCTATTAATCGAAAGACATTGAAAATAAAATATCCTTCTCTTGACGAAAAATGAACGTGCCAGAATTTGCTTACAAAGAAACCCCAGACGTTTTAGTGTTATTTGACGTGGATGGTACTTTAACCCCAGCCAGATTGACCATTTCTGATGAGGTCAAAGATACTCTAAAGGCTTTGAGAAAGAAAGCTGCCATTGGGTTTGTTGGTGGTTCTGACTTGAGTAAGCAATACGAACAATTGGGTCCTAATATCATGAAAGAGTTTGATTATTGTTTCTCTGAAAATGGCTTGACTGCCTACAGACTTGGTGTTGAACAAGCATCTCAATCTTTCATCGGTTGGATTGGTGAAGAAGAATATAATAAATTAGCTGTCTTTATCTTAAGATATTTATCCAACATTGAATTACCAAAGAGAAGAGGTACTTTCTTGGAATTCAGAAACGGTATGATCAACGTTTCTCCAATTGGTAGAAACGCTTCTACCGAAGAAAGAACGGAATTTGAACAATACGATAAGAAACACCAAATTAGAGCTAAGATGGTGGAAGCTTTGAAGAAAGAGTTTTCGCATTTGAAACTAACTTTCTCCATCGGTGGTCAGATCTCATTCGACGTCTTTCCAACTGGTTGGGATAAAACTTACTGTTTGCAACATGTTGAAAAAGATGGTTTCAAAGAAATTCATTTCTTTGGTGACAAAACTTTTGAAGGTGGTAACGATTACGAAATCTACACTGACAAAAGAACTATTGGACACTCTGTTACTTCGCCAGCTGACACGGTAAAGATCTTGAAGGATACTTTCAAATTATAATTACCATTATAATTAATGACTATATAATTGAAATTAAAACGATAATCTTGTAATGTTGGCTTTGATATTACTGTTCATGATAATAACCGTATATAGGCTAGTACTAGGGCAAATGTACCGGTACAAACACCGATTAACCACTGAACCACTTGTGTCTTGACAGAGTCTATTTGCATCTTCATATTTGTAACTTCGTGATCTATTCTGGTATCGATCTCTTTGATCTGTAAATCATGGTGTGAACTTTCTTCACGTATTCTACCCTTTTCAAGTGATAGATCTAATTTAAATCCAGCGTTAGCTTTTGTAATATCTTCTTTCAGTTTGTTTTTCATTTTCTCCAAATCATTCTTGACTCTTTCGTACTCGTTTTGAATGTTATGGAACTTACTCCTATCAGAACTTAATAATTGATCTCGTAATTTCGCAAAATCTACTCTCTGTTGATAAGTCAATTGAATTAATCTTTCTCTTTTGGCCAAATCTTTGGCTACATGAATAACACCGCTTTGGATTGCCTCTCGCATTGCGTCTACCATCACAGTGGCTTGTTCATCACTGAATTTCCCTTCATTGACAAGTATATGCCTGTATTTATTCGTATCCTGAACATGTGCTGGCTCTTGCTGTACGAGCAAAGGTGCAAAAGATTGAAAATTTCTGGCCAATCTCTTGTCTCTTAGAAAGAATCCAACACGATTCACGTCATATAAAATCTTTCTCCTAACTAGCATCGATATGCAATTCCTTGAAATAAAAACAGATATGCAAATTAATACTCACAATGGGAGTTTCTAAATGATATACTATATCTATTGCGTTTTTGTTTCGTAGGTTTCTTAATCAGTTATAGCGTTATCTCTACTGGTTCTCAGTGTCACCTTAATCTATTTTTTATTTATGTATGTAAAAACAATAACAGACCAGCCCAAGAAACAAAAAAAATCAAGCGACTAGCGCTTTTCAAACTAGCTTGGCTCACACCTACATCTATATCTATCTGTCTAATACTGCTCAGTTATTTGGTCGATGAATTTCTCTTCAGTTTTGAAAAAATCTCTCTCTTGTAAGTTAAAAAATCGTGGAAAATTTTGTAACCCAGTTCATTGTCATCATATAACTTAGCATGAACAATACAATTAGCAAACTCCTTGGCTATATTATCTGTAAATTCAAGAGGTGACACGTAGTACGCAGAACTATTGTCTCTGTCAGTATCATTTCCCTCATCTTTTTTAGAAGGGTCGTTTTTTTTAGCCATTTTCAATATTGTAATTAGTCTATCAAAGTGGGTAGTAATGGCATCTAATGTGGCCAAGTATGTTTTTGGTAAGGACGATAGTACAGAATAGAGTCCCGTAACTCTTTTCGTCTCATTCTCATTTATTAGATCTTCTTTTCCTTCTTGGTCTCCTTCGCTGGAATCAAGCTGACTATTAAACTTAGGTGGGAAGTCAGTATACAAAACTTTAAGAACTTCTAATAATTCATGTGATATCAAAGGCTCAGGTAACTCCAATAAATAGACCTTCAATACACTGGCTATTATGCTGGGATCGTTTTCTACACTTTTCAGTATTTCATTAGTCTCCTCATCGTTATTAAACTGGATTTTATTTAATTTTCCACGCAATTCATGTGTTAAGTTAAGCTTCACAGGTTTAGTCCAAATGGAAACTCTTATTTTATCATTAGGAAGATTTGGATAAACTTTATCCATGTAAGAAAGAATTACTGTAATCAGTAAGGGTACAACTTTCTTATCTAACCGACATCTTGTCTCCAAATCAATCCCAAAATTTTGATAGACTCCTGGATTATAATAGTTGTTATAGGTGATAGCTTTTGGTTGGAAAAATCCTGTTGAGTTCTCAGTAATTAATCTCAACAAATCTTCCGTGGGCTGTATCGTATTCTCGATGTCTAACATACGATCGGTATAAAGCTTTAAAATCGATATTTTGTTCCCAACAACAGAACAAAAATCCATGGTTGCCTTCTTAATCGCTTTGCACCTATCTAGTTCACATTTTTCAAGAAAAGATAAATGATCAATGGTTAATTCTTCCACTGAGCACCTTAACGAATCCATCTTAGTACATTCTTTAAAATATTTTTTATCAGAGTCTTCAACTGATTTAAGTAAATCATAGAATTCTTTTTGTATATCCGAAAATTTTGGTGGATAGATTAAAGACTGCTTTTTTTGATCATGGGAGCTTGTGGGTTCAGATGCTTTATCGTTTGTCGAACTTGCAAGACTGTCAAATTTATTTTGTGGCATCTCAGATTCATTCGTTGGAATTTCCGCAAATTTGTAAGCATAATCTCTCCATTGGTATTGGAATTTCTTAGAGTTGACAAATGTGTTACCGACACCATTACAATATTTTAAAAACCCTGCATTCAAAAGATCTTGTCCGAATGTTTCTGCCTGGTCAGAGTCCGACAATGACATATTTTCCAATATGAATTTTGTGATTTCAAATCCATTATTAGTATTTTGTAAAGAATAATTGATTAATGGTAATTTGTATTCTGATTTAGGTAATTCTTTCAAAATTAGTCTTAAAGTTTCTCTTAAAGTCTTATAATCAAAATCAATAGGGCCAATCTTACCGAAAATCCTACTTTCCTTCTCTCTATGCAAATCAATTTCCAATTTTTTTTGTAATTTTAGAGATTTCATGGCTTCCGTCAATTCTTCCTCGCTGGGAAAATTTATTCTTTTGAAATCTTCTAATTTTTTACATTTCAAGAAATAACTCTTTTCTAATTTGGCCACATATTGTTTGGATCTTAAATAATTCTTCGCATTATCCATTAATAATTTCTCTGAATACTGTACACGTTCTTTATGCTCCATACACCATTTACTGAACGGGTGTAATACTAGGGATTCTATGTTAGATGCTATGGTTAAATGTTGTTCGCCTTCTAACTCCATTTGTTTAATGATGTCTTTTAACGCTAAATGAGAACTAGAGTCATTCAAAGATGAGTTGTTCTCATCTAGAGCGATGTCGACACCACTACCCGTAGAGCCTAATGACTTACCATAATTAGCCTCAAACTGCATCCTAGAGGCAAACAATTGAATAAATGAGTTACACTGATCGCATCCGTCAAATAATTTTTGGAAGAGGACTTCTAACCCAGAAACAAGATCATCAGACCAAAAACTGTCAGAAAATGAAGACATCCTATCTCACTTTATTAGACAAATATTATCTCATAGATTGCAAATTACTTCTATAATTCTTGAAATCTTTCACTAGTAAATCATATACTTTTTCACCAGTTTACAATATTATAAAAAATGATTAAATTTCAATTTTTATCAGTCAATATTCTTTTTTTAACTTTTCCTAAAATAATAAATCGTATTGGATATTTCGCGTTTGAAAAAAGGCTTAATCAATGGTTAACCGTCTAGTTGCTTGAAGGACCAACGCAATAAACACCAGTTTTGAACTCCGAAGGCAACCGGGAGCAGTCTGATAAGTATTAGAGCACGGCCAAATAAAAATTTAAGCAATAGATAGATAGATACTCGTATTAAGATTTGCTGCTAAAAAACTACAAAAGAACAGTGGGAGACCTCTAAGGAGACAGCCAACGCCAACGAAATGCATGCGCCTCACTTGAAGAATATACCCATATAAATTGCAGAATAACCATTTTGACACTCATTTGCGCTTCTGTAATTGTGAGCTTCACCTCTAAAAGTTGTGGTAATTGTATAAAGTGGTAAGGAATTTACATAAATATAAAATGTGTTAGCCGCCAATACAAAAGAATTTTTGCAAATTCTACGGTAGGGTAACTTTTGAAAGAAGAAAATAGGAATTTTGGATCAATTTACTAGTACACTCACCACCATACCAATAACAGCATTGAAGTCATTGGAGCAGACTTAAAGTGAGCATCTGGAAGAATATGATATTTATTGGTAAATTCCTTTGGGTTTTTATCCTTGTAGCCAATTTTGTAAAGATATACGCACATGGTGGAGATCATAGTACCAAAAATGCTAAGAATAGAAAGCCAATGGAACAGTACTCGTTACCGAACTTGATACATGCTACCAGTAATCCTCCCCATTGGGTTGTCAATGACAAGACTGTGCTTTCAGAAGGCAGGTTTATCCTGAATACAGAAAAAAAAAGCTCTGGTTCTCTATGGTTGAAACCTTCTGTGGATTTATCTAAATCGTTTTCTTTAGAATGGACTTTTAGAAGTTTAGGATTTGAAGGTAAAAGTAAAGGTGGTCTATCATTTTGGTTTGTTTCAGAAAGCACCAAAGATGATAAAAAGCTTTATAATGGGCCTTCTAAATTTGAAGGTTTGCAACTTTTAGTAGATAATGATTCTCCAATTGGTCAATCTGTTCATGGTGTGTTAAACGATGGTAGTTCATCACTTAAGAGGGAAGAGATGCACGATAAATCGTTTGGTTCCTGTTTGATGGGCTACCAAGGCTCGTCAGTCCCATTAACTTTGCGTTTTACATATGATAATGCAGATGGACTATTGAAAGTGCAAATCGATAACAGAGTTTGTTTCCAAACCAGGAAGATTAAATTGCCCGTTAGCGATAAACAATTTAAGATAGGTGTCACCTCATATAATGATAATAATGATGAGCAATTTGAAATCTTTAAAATGGATCTGTACACACCATTATTAGAACAAGCTCTAAGTCCGAATGCTAAACAAATGAGCCAACCTAAGTTGTTAACGAAGATTATAGATAAATCAACAGGTAAAGAAAAACTAGTGGACGCAGACACTTTAGATAGTAAAAACTCTAAATTGACCACTTACGATTTGTATAAAAAAATGGATAAATTAGAAGGAAAAGTCCTCGCAAATGATATCTCTAGCTTAGATGGGAAGCTGAACGATATGTTGAAATTACAAGAGGCTTTGATTAGTAGTATTGGTATGTTATCTAACAGATTAGAGGCGATTACTAGTGGTACATATAGCAAGGATCAAGATGACGATAAAGAGCAATTCAAAGGAATCTTGAATGAAAATTTAGAGAAAATGTTGAAAGAAAGTGCAAAGATTAGAGAGGAGTACAAAAACCGTGAAGACAGCAAACTAAACTCCCCTCAGATCGATGATATAGTTAGAAAACTGACCATGTGGTTGATACCTATATTGGTGGTGATGTGTATTATGGTCTACTACACTTTCAAGATAAAACAAGAGATTGTGAAAACAAAATTATTGTGAAAAAAAGAAACAATGATAGTTAGTTAACTAATTCATACTGTAATGGAAATCAAGGACTCCATATATTATGTACATATTAGTAAATCATTTGCAATAACTAAAGAAATTTCTCTTAAGATCTCATTTCTTCTTCGAAGGTTCTGTTGTTGAAGAATATGGAGGTTTAAACCCTTTGATGTTAGAGTGACCCCAATAATTTGCATTAGGTACCCTTCTGGTTGTATGTTTTTCATCATTATTTGTTTGTTCGTTATAAACAGAAGTGATATTAGTAACATTCAAAAGTTCTTTCAAATAAACATCTTGAAATTCTTTAAGACGATGTTTTTCGACAACAACAGGGATCCCAGCTTTATATTGCCAATATCTATCCCATTTCTTAACCCTGATTTTTCGCACTTTCTGTAAACCTGTATTGATAAATATTGCATCATGCATGTGTTCTATTTCTTTTATTTGGTTCGGCGTCAAATGTTTCAATCGTTTCGCTAGCAAGTCTTTATCGTATAATGGTAAACCCTTTGAGCTAAATTGTTCATGGTCATTATATTTTATTGGCAAAGAATCGAATTTCCATCCATGAATATTTAATGAAGAGGCTGTTTTGGTATTATCAGGAATTAGCATTGTATTCGAGGCAATTTCATCTTTCTTACTCTTATTATAGTTTTTGCTTACATCCAAAATAGAATTTAAAAGCCTGTTAGATTTGTTGTTGGAAGGTGAGATTGATTCAACTTTTTGAAGACTATTATTCATTGACACTAGTGAAGATCCCGCAGATTGTGTACTTTCTACCGCGGGTTGGTGTAAATCTATGGATTTATCATTTGTAATGGGAAATTCATTAGACTTGGTAAGCAGATCAGGCAGCATGCTTATCGGAAGATCAAGCGCTTTCATTTGAGTGGCTTGTAAGAATGAGTTTTTACTATGATACTTCGGAACTTTGAATTGGCCACTCAATTCTACAGATCCAATTATATTTTGTCCTGGTACTGATGCCATGATATGTTCACCCTTAGCAAAAGCAGCAGCATATTCTTCTCTTATCTCTAAAGAAGGTTGTTCTGTAATTATAGAGTAAGGAGATGGTAAATGATGAAATTTATGTTTTGTGTTATCGGCATCATTATTGGGTTTGATGAAGTATTTAGGCTTGAGCGCCTTAATTAAGTTAATCTGAGGCTGCTTAAACTTTACCACTCTATGATGGGCAGTTAAAAAATCTTTTCTAGCAATTTCTTCCCAATAATCGTCGATTGTTCTCAATCCACATGCAATGACTACGGCTCCAAATAATATGAATACTGACCTGGTAGTTAAAAGCTTCAAACTAGAAAAATCATTCTTTGTCACTAACTCATTTTTCACTAGCCACTCCTGATCCTTCAAGTCTGTTATCTGAATCGGTAATAATTGTTTATAAGTAGACAAAAATTGGGACTCATCACCGTCGAATTGTAACACATTTAGAACATCCTTCAATTTAACGAAAAAGTAACTTTCATAACTAGGTAAATTGAATGTATCAAATAGAAACTTTCTATTTTGCAATAATTTCCCAAATTTATCGATTTTTTCCTCTCCCAAAGAATCTGTTTGGTTCAGAGGGTATTCAATTAATTTATGTTCCTGGGATATGTCCGCGTCTATTCGTACATAATCTGCAGGTACTCTAATCTGTTTTCTAGGGTATTCATCTAAAGGACCCAATAAGAAATCTGGTTGTGGTAATATTTGTAGAGTATGTTTCAAAACACTCTTTTCATGTTTCTGTAATAAATTCGTATCCGTCCTTATAATCATACAATTAGAAATATTATCCATTCTTGTATTAATATATACATGTATACTTTTGACAGCACCCTTAACCCCGCAGAAAGTGGTTTATCACTGCGCATCTCATTTCTAAGTAAATATACATAAAAGCGTTATTTTGTTTTGTTTATAAAATTATGTATTTTTTTTTTTTTCATTATGGAAAGAACATAAATATAATCGGCAAATGGCATCACAATGATTGTCAGTTGAGTCACTGAAAAATTAGATAACAAGATATTTTTATTTGAAATTGTTTATATTCACACATAATTCATTAACGATATGGACATAATTTATATAGATCATATTTTGAATACACGATTCGTTTCGTAGAAATTCCTTTTACAAGGTTTATAATTTCTTAACCCATTCCTCATTCTTCAATTCTGGAACAATACTTAATACTTTACCTTTCAAAGCAGCATTCTTAGCATTTTCGACAACGTATTCTTCCATGCTCTTTCTAGTTTCAACAGAGAAAGTACCCATGTGTGGAGTCATTAGCACGTTTGGGAAATCAAATAATTCTTTAGTGATTTTTGGTTCTTCTTCGAAGACATCAAGACCAGCAGCACCGACTTGGCCAGATTTCAAAGCAGCGACTAATGCCTTTTCATCGATGACTGGACCACGAGCGGTGTTGACAATGACAACACCTTTCTTCATCTTAGCGAATTTTTCAGCGTCTAAGAAATGCTTTGTTGCTGGACTTAATGGAATGTGGACACTAATGATATCAGATTCTTTTAACAAAGTGTCTAAATCAGTGTATTCACAGCCCTCATCATGAGCAGCATCTAATTTGTGATGGTTTGCGTAAAGGAATCTCTTGAAACCAAAGGCTTTTAATTTTCTGACGGTAGCACCACCAATACCACCTAAACCAAGGACACCAACAGTCTTACCTTCTGGATCATGACCGAAGGTGGCACCAGCGGCACCGCCGACAACTGGCCATTGGCCCTTCATCAATTCTCTGTTACCCCAGCCGTAGTTTCTCAAAGCACCTAACAATAACCAAACAGCAGTGTTACCAGTTGCACTGTTAACTAGACCTGGAGTGTTAGAGACTTGAATCTTTCTAGCGTTGAAATGAGCAGTTTCAATTTGATCGTAACCGGCACCGTTGTGGCAAACGGCAACGACTGAAGAGGGTAAGGCGTCACATAATTCTTTGTCGAATCTACCAGTTTGAGCAGCACTTTCAACAGTTCTAGCAATGACTTGAATTTTGGAAAGCTTACTACTTGGGTCCTTCAACATTTTCAAAAATTCAGGTCTTGTAGTGGAGTCTGGGATGGTAACGACTTCACAGACTTCGCTGATTTCCTTCCAAGCTTCTTGAGCAAATAAGACATCACCTAGACGTAAAACAATTGGCTTAGACATGGTTAATTTATAATTCTGGACTTTGGAAATGTGAGGTTCGGGAGTTTAATTCAAATAAGCGAACAGTTGATTAGATCAATTAGTGTCTGCTGTATTGAAGATTTTATAGAATGAAGATGGAAATTGAACAATTCTAATTGACAAGGATTCCGTTAAACCAATTATTTTGAGAGTTGGGAAACTTGATGGGCTTATATAATGTTTTAAGATTGAAGTTGGCGATTATTTCCTCAATTACGAAATCTAATCATAACGAGTATTTAGTATAGGAGAACAATTAGTTGATCCCAGGTAGAAACTTTTGAAACCGTTGAGTTTGCGAATTACTACGTTGAGTTCAATGGATCGACCAAGGGAATCTCGTATGTACCAAAAACGGTACTATTTTATTACTAACTAAATTCCTGTTTTCAAGAATCGCTGCGAAGCTTATATTACAGGGGAATAAAGAAATGAACTCCCTGCTACATTTTGCAAATCCTTATTGAGAATATTATTTATTTTTGCCCTCATTTAATGATTTTACTAAGCATACACTACATAATCTGCGTACAACTCACAATATACCATCCACATTAAATGATACTCAATTTTTTTCTCTCCTTGCTAGTAGTTGTCATTACCTCTAGAGAATTCTAAATCTGTAAGAGGTTTTGGGTTGTAACTATGGAGTAAGTAGGTTTATTACTAAGCTAAACAACAACAATCGTAAGAGCCTCGGGCTCATCATTACACTTCTTATCTCCACACCGGTTCGAGTAAGGCTACAAAGGTTTCTCTTGATTGAAAGCGGAATGACCCCGCTGTAAAAGAAAGTAAATCTAAGACGGACTTAGACCCTCGTGCAAGGTGTTTCAAGGTTTTCCCGAGAAAACGTCTAATGAAAGTTCAATGTGATCATTAATGTTTTCTCGTGTGTCAAACTAGTAGCTATTTCTTAAGAAATACTCCACATGTTATAACTTTGCACAATCGATCGCCACCTAGTCTACACTGTAGAGGTATGAATTAATACCCATTAGCCAGCAAGTTAATGGGTGTTAATTGTAAACTGGTTTCTTAGTAAGCGCTCGAAATTTTAAGTTTTACCCCGTTGTCAAAATATTTAGACGATCGGTAAGGGGAAGGTGGGGATAAAAGACCACGGAGACTTTATTTTTGCTGCAAAACATTCTGTGTAAATTAATAATGATTTTTATGCATTCTGCAATAAATTACTGTCTTAACAGAAAATTGTCGAACAAAACTCTAACCCCAAGAATTACCCTAACTAGAAAAGTACTTGTAGTAGTTTTTAGATGTAGCCTCTACGGATATACTTACTAGCAACCGTATACTGTAATTTTTAAAGTTAATTACATAAGCCAATTAACTTATGTAAGCCAGTTGAAAATCTACGTACGCAGGCTATAGGATGGGAGCGGCCCCTGTATAAGAAAACGCAGCGGCTTTGAGAAGATAAAGCATGTGGAACTTACCAGTTAGTAATTTCTATCAACGGAACAATTTAGAGTTAATTTCCCCAGTACTTTCTTAGTGCTCTTTTGAAATAGGAATTATATTACCCTTCCTATTTTTACTACACAAATATTAGTAATGCTAGCTATGCTATCTAGCTCTTCCAATAATGGTGTTCTCAGTGAAACTCCGTACCTAGCAAGTAATCTCCATCCTTATGAGGCAACTAAAAAAGTATAATTTTCGTGTGTTAATGAACTTACTAATGTCTTACTAATGTCGTCTTCTTGACAAGAAGACACCTCTTTAACAACCCTATAAGGATAGACCTGCTATAAGGTGTAGTCCGCTTTTAGTTGTGCTACCTACAAAAGTAAGTAAGAAAAAAATCCCGAAATGACTTGCTCCAAAACCCTAAACGCAATATATCCTGTATAAACCGCTGTCTGTAATGCCAAGCCCTAGAAATTCATTTTTTAACGTGTTTTTTTACCAATTATATAGTGTGAAAGAAGGTAAAGTAGAAAATAAGAGTCAATGTCTTCGCTCTGGAACTTATACCCACGTGACAAACCCACAAGGACTATACTGATGTTGAAATGAATGCTCAAGAAGAGGGAGAGGAGGAACTATCTGAAGGAGCGTTTTGTTTCGCTAAACTTCAAGGCCCCAAAAAAATTTATGTTTCGGAATCATTTTATGTATTTTTAAATATTTGTTTTTCAAATGCTATCTAAGATCTAAATTCAAATCCTCACCTAATAAAATGATGGGAGACCGGCCTTAATTTGATTGTTTCTGCCAACCGCGTACAAAGCGAAAGAGAGGTTTCTCAACATTGCTTAGTCAGCAAGAGCTCTGTTATACATACATACATACACACATACATACATATATAAGCAAGAATAGATTCACCATCGAGATATACACTTGAAGCTACCGTTATAATCAGTTGTCTAGTTACTGGCATCAAATACAAAATAACCGTCAATGTCTTTGGTAGAAAATATTAAACCCGTAGCATTTAAGAACACGAATTTGTTCAAACCTATTCAATTGGGTAACCTTCAGTTGGACCATCGAGTAGTTCTAGCTCCATTAACAAGGTTAAGAGCCAATTGCCCTGGTAGCGTCCCCAACGTAGACTTAGCGAGTGAATACTATGATCAAAGATCGAAGATTCCCGGAAGCTTCTTAATCACTGAGGCGACGTTCATATCTGCTGCTGCCGGTGGGCTAGACCATGCTCCAGGTATTTGGAATCAAGAACAAGTTGATGCTTGGAAAAAGATCATAGAAAAGATCCACGCCAACAAGTCTCACGTGTTTGTTCAATTGTGGAATCTGGGTAGAATGGCTGATCCCAAAAATCTGAAAAGAGATGGGTTAAAATACGTATCTGCCTCAGATGGTTTATATCTTGCCGACAAGAAGGAAGTTGCGCTACAATATGAGAACCCACAAAAAGGTCTAACTGTGGAAGAGATTCAGACTCATTTGAAAGATTACACAACAGCTGCTAAGAATGCCATTGCTGCTGGTGCCGATGGGGTAGAGATCCATGGTGCTAACGGTTACCTGTTGAACCAGTTTTTGGACGCTGCTACAAATCACAGAAACGATAAGTACGGCGGTAGCATTGAAAACAGGGTGAGATTCACCTTAGAAGTGATTGAGTCAGTGGCTCAAATCATTGGGTATGAAAAGATTGGTATTAGATTATCACCATTTGGGAAAGTAGGCGGGATGTCTGGTAGTGAGGATCCTACATTGCTAGCCACTTATGCTTATCTCTTGGGGAAATTGGAGGAATTGGGTAAACAAGGTAAGAGACTCGCTTATATTCATTTGGTAGAACCGTTAGACGCCAGTTTCAGATTGTTAGAAGCAGGTGAAGGTGCTGATTTCAAAGTAGACGGCGACAACACATTCGCTTATTCTATATGGAGTGGTCCTATCATTAGGGCAGGTAACTTCGGGGCACGGCCTGCATTTTGTCAACAATTGCTAGAAGATGATAGAACATTATTAGCGTTTGGAAGATATTACATTGCTAACCCTGACTTACCTTTGAGATTAAGAGAAGGGTTGCCATTTAACAAGTATGACCGTTCTACGTTTTATTCCCAAAAAAAGGAAGGTTACACGGATTATCCGACCTATGAGCAGTTAAATAAATAGATACACTTATACATTATCAACAAATTCGAATATTCTTTGCAAGGAATAGTAAGCCCGTACCGTTAGGTGATAACTGTCGTAATAGCCGTGGTTACTATGCTTACGCAATCAAGATCTCTCGAATCAAACGCCAGGAGAAGATCCGGCGGAAAAATTACGCTTCTCTTATCTTTTGATTTCTTTTTCTTAACTTTATTGCAGTAACGTTATTCGATCATTGGGACAAAAAAAAAAAACGTTTACAAGAAATTTAGAGCTTTTGACCCAAATTTTCCGTCTAATGAAGAAGAGTGGGCTTCTACGTAAAAAATGCTTGGGGCCAAAAAATCAGTTTGTGACGTACGGCTGGGACAAAATAGATGCGAAACTTGACCAAATCTCTTTGAGACGAGATAAAATTCCTTTGTTCATGAATAAATCGATCGGCGGTACATGACAAATCATCAATTAAGTAGTGGAAAAAAATCTTGTTTTATTTTCAAAGTGATGCTAGGATTACTGTATCGGCATAGATATTCTGACCTCTGAACTATGGAAAGTTGCAGAAGGACTCAAATGTAAAATGCCGGCCCAATGATATTCTTGCATAACATTTCGATAAGCAATACTGCCGACTTTATATCCACGAGATTTAGATTGTACGGATCTTATATAAAGAGCCATGGATTAATCCATTTAAAGCAATCTTGAACTGTTCTTGCTAAGGCTTATCATTGAACTGTTTAGTTATCACGAAAAAGTAACACACAGCGGTACTTCGTCTATCTAATCAATAAAATGAGTTATCCAGAACAATTTACAGGTATTGGTGTCGTCGATCAAAAAGACTGGCTTCACCCAAAGAAAGTCAACTATGCACCAAAAAACTTTGGTGATTATGACATTGATGTGAAAATTGAATGTTGTGGTGTTTGTGGCTCTGATGTGCATACCGCTAGTGGTAACTGGGGTGATGTTCCAAAACCAGTGGTTGTTGGACATGAAATCGTTGGTACCGTAGTGAAAATTGGCCCTAAATGTAAGACTGGTGTAAAAGTTGGCGATCTAGTCGGGATTGGTGCTCAATGCTTCTCCTGTTTAGAGTGTGAACGTTGTAAAGCCGGTAATGAGCAATACTGTAAGAAAAACTTCATCACCACTTATGCTGGTACTTTTGAGGATGGATACAGTACTAAAGGTGGATATGCCAATTATGCTAGAGTTCATGAACATTATGCTGTCCCAGTGCCTGCTAATATTCCAAAACACTTAGCTGCTCCATTGATGTGTGGTGGATTAACTGTCTTCTCGCCTTTATTGCGTAACGGATGTGGTCCTGGTAAGAAAGTTGGGATCCTTGGTATTGGTGGTATCGGTCATATGGGTCTTATATTTGCTAAAGCAATGGGAGCTGAAGTGTATGCTTTATCTAGATCCAGTAAGAAGAAAGAAGATGCTATTAAATTAGGTGCCGACCACTTTATTGCTACCGGTGAGGACAAAGACTGGGAGAAGACCCATGCAGACAAATTAGACTTGGTGGTTATTTGTGCTGGCTCATTTACTGACATTGATTTAAATAAACTGCCAAACATTATGCATATTGGTGGGAAAATTGTATCCATTGGTATCCCAGACGGTAGCCAAATGTTGACCTTGAAACCTTTCGGGTTAGTCGGTGTTTCCATCAGCAACAGTCTACTAGGATCTATGGATGAATTAAAACAGTTATTGAAGCTGGTTTCTGAGAAGAATTTAGAAATCTGGGTTGAAAAGATCCCAATAAGCGAGAAAGGTGTGAACGAAGCGTTTGAAAGAATGGAAGCTGGTGACGTCAGATACAGATTCTGTTTAACAGATTACGATCAAGAATTTAAAAACTAATTGCAACTTGCAAACTTCATAGTCTCAGTGAAATAAGTATAGTGTAAGAATTATGTAATAGATGTATAGAACTGGCGAGCATTTTGCATGTGTTTCCGAATAACTTATGGTTCAACATCGGACATTGGTTATCTTCGTAATAATAATGAAAAGAAACGGTTCTTACACTAGATACGTGTCTCTGCTGCCTAGGATTTCTTGAAAGAGAATCAATCTGTTGTGAAATTTGAATTAAGCGTTGTGAACTCTGTTCTCGTGTCTAAACCTAAAGCATTCGATGAAGACGTCAAGATTATAAGAAACAATTCTTGTGAACCCATTAACACCTTAATTTAGAGCAAACCAGATGCCAGGATCGCCGACCTTTATGTTGGATGTATCAATGTAAGAGATGCCGCGAAAGCGCATGTCTTGACCATGCAGAAAGATGAACTTGTGAGGAAAAGATTAATGCTATATGAAGCTAGATGTACTACACAAGATCTACTAGACGTGTTGAACAAAGATTTCGAAAGTTTGAGGAGTAATACCCAAGTAGGTAGACAGACTACCGGTGCTAGTCATAACGATCAAGGTGGTAAAGTGGATAACTCTACGAGAAGAAAATTTTTAGGGTTCAGATTCAGAAGTTCAAATCTTGCAAATGAAACATTACTGACACTATCAGATTTTTCATTTAACCGCAAACAGACTATACATACCTTATAAACTCTCTTTCAATCTTATATTTGATCTTTCCTTTGCCAACAGGAAAGCAACTTTGGACATAAACTAAAAACTAATCACACCGCAAAAGAGATTGTTACCTGTGATCAAGTATCAGCAGTAGTTTGCAAAAATTTCTTTCAAAAAATATGTAACTATGCCTCCTAGTGCACTGCCACTGTCTAGCATTGCACTTTTTACTACGGATATGCGTCGATTATCCTACGTAGCGATAGGCTCGTCTTACATAAGCATAATTTTTTTTCAAGTACCGGACATCAAAAAAATTACCAAAAGGTTGCCATATGCTAATCGAATTCAAGAAAATGATTTTTAGACTTATTGCTACTAGTGCTGTCCTTTTTTTTTTGATCAACAAGTGATATCCCTTAGATATCTCTTTCGCCATGGAAATTTGATATTTTGAAATGATGGGTTACGTTTTGCTCTAATCTTCAATATAAAAAGACAGTTGATTTGATCAATTTTTTAAATCATGTCAATTGCTTCTGTAATTCTTGCCTTATCATGTAGAACTCAACAAGTAACATAAACTACTACTCTCAGATAGTAATTTGTTTTAAAAAGACCCAAAAACCTTCAAAAATTTTCAATTTATAAAAATGTCTGTATTCATCTCAGGTGCTACTGGTTTCATTGCCAAAAACATTATTAGTCAATTGTTGGCTCAAAACTATAAAGTCATCGGTACTGTGAGAAATGAGGAAAAAGCTGCTCATTTGAAGAAACAATTCAATAACCCTAACTTAACATTAGAGATTGTTGCTGATTTATCTAAATTAGATGCTTTCGATGCTGCTATCGAGAAACATGCTAAGGATATTAAATACGTTTTACACACAGCATCTCCTGTCACTTTTAGCACAACTGATTACGAAAAAGATCTTTTGATTCCTGCTAAGAATGGTACAATTGGTATCTTAGAATCGATCAAAAGGTATTGTCCAACTACTGTGGAACGTGTTGTTCTCACTTCCAGTTACGCTGCTTTGCTGAATGTAGAGGAAGAATATACGAAGAGAGGTCTTGTCAACGAGGAATCTTGGAACACAGACACCTGGGAATCATCTCAGAGAAGCGCTACTTCTGCTTACTGTGGATCTAAGAAATTCGCTGAACTTGCTGCTTGGGATTTCTTGAAAGAGAATCAATCTGTTGTGGCGTTCAAATTGTCAGTTATTAATCCGGTGTTTGTCTTTGGTCCTCAAGTGTTTGATGAGGATGCTGAAAAAGATTTGAATTTGTCTAGTGGTATAATTTATGGTACTTTGAACACAAAGGCCAATGAAGAAATCAAAGATTACCGTGTAGGGTTTATCGATGTAAGAGATGTTGCTAAAGCTCATATACTAGCATTCCAAAAAGATGAACTGATTGGGAAAAGATTACTTTTGAGAGAGGCCCAATGTTCCACTCAAGATCTATTAGATATTATGAATACCGATTTCAAAGAATTGAACGGTAAGATTCCAGTAGGGAAACCAGGTACAGGCGCTAACGTCATCGACGAAGGCCTTAACGTTGATAACAGTAAGACAAGAGAATTATTGAATTTTAAATTTTATGATTTGCAAACAACGGTCCACGACACTGTTGCTCAAATGTTGAGAGCTAGAAAGTAATAACTTTTATAAAATTAAATACCATATAGTTTAACTTTATATGCCTATTTAGTAAGCGAGCAAATGACTCGTTAATTTGTGAAAGTTACTTAAAATGCTTTATTTATTGTTATAAACGCTCTTTTTCTTTATTCGAATGTTTTAACCTATTATTCTTATGAATATTTAATGATGAATTATGGATGTTTATAGTTAGTGCTTGTGACAAAATGCAAACTGTCATACTAAACCTTCCGTATCCTCGTGTTCAGCGCTTGGATTCTTCAATAGTTCTGTTTCTTGTTTCCGTTCTTTGTAGTACTCCAAAACTGTGCCGTACACTGCAGTGATCACGGCTATACTGGTAGTCACCACGGCTATGTACCCTGCGAGTCTTGCTTGGATGATAAATCTACTACCGCTATAGAAGTTACAACCAACACAAGCGTATTTGGAAATCACTGTAGTCACTGGAGGACCTAAGGAAGTCCCGTAATTTAAGAGACACCCTAACAGCGCGGCAGCAGTACCTTGCAGTTCAGGTGGAACTCCGTTACTCATTAATAAAGTTGCCGTTGGAAATGTGATATCCAGCCCCAACGTGACGACTAAGGTTGAAACGAATGCTGCAGCCCAATACGATTCGTGCCATTGAAGGGTAGCTAACAGTAACCCTGAAGTCAAAAACGAACAACACCCAGCGGTTAATCGAATCGTAGATGGAACATTATAATTTAATAACAGTGCAGATATTGTTGCTGATACCAATCCTGCTACAGCCATGGGCGAAAACTTAGCTGCACACAGCAATAATGTGTCACCTTTACCCAACTGGTAGAATCTCCAAAGGAAAAATAACCACACAGTAAAACTGAAAAAAACGAAAAACACACAGATGACCGATCTTACTGTAGATAACTTGAAATGTCTCCATGGGATCAAAGGGTCTCTCACTTTAGAATCAATGAGAAATGCTAAACACATCAAGAACAAGCTGACAATCAATAAACTGTACACGTAAGGATGGCCCATACCGTACACTGTAGCTTGGTTCCATGACACAGCAAAGAGAATTAAACCTGCTACACCACATAGCCCACCAAGGTAATCAAAATAGAAGAAGCCAGATTCAGAATTCTTAGTGATAGTATCGGGAGGAATGAATAACATGCACGCTACAGTCATTAGGCCACATGCAATCCCAAAGGACCAAAACGTCCATGACCAATGAGCCTTTTGGGTAAATAAAGCCGAAAAGAATAACCCAACAGCAGCACCGCTAGGGACCAAGTAGCCAAAAAATGAAAAGATAATATTCTTCTTCTTACAAGGCGGATACGCTTTCCCCAACAATGTGATCGAAGTCGGGAACATGAACGCAGATCCAACACCCTGGGCAGCTCTACCAAAGAAATATAAGACAGCGTTTGATCTATTATACCTACTAAAACCTGTGATCAACGACCAAAGAGCCAACCATCCATATCCAAAACAGAACATCACTTTATGTCCGTTAAGGTCTCCTAACTTCCCGGCAAGAATGACAAACGTACCGTAAGTAGTCGCATAGGCGGCATTACTCCAGCCAGTGGACAACACGAACTGAGTCTTGATATGGAAATGGGGGATTAGATAATTCATAATTGGAATACCTTGCACAGCACCCGCCAGCCCAACAAAATTCGCAGAACATACACATAGAACAAATATTATTTCATGGACCGTCGACATCTTCTTGATATCTGCCTGATATGGATCCAACACCGCCGAATCACTGTCTTCAGAATCAGAATCCTTCGCATACACTACGGCTTTCTCCATATCCTCAGTCAAGCTCCCACTCCTACTCCCAGAAGACATCTTATTATTGTCGATAAATGTGTCTCCGGAATCCTGAGCAGAAAAAGCTTCCATATGCAAACTGAAATGAAATTATAACTCACCCAATCTAACGGTACCTTTCCGTCTTGCTGCTTTTCTAAATAGCCAAGATTAAGAACAAGTCGAACATCGCTACACGATAGTATATATAATGAATGGACTATACCGTTTCGAAATAATACAATATATGGGCATATTCAACGAACACACTCTCACATTACACTGTGCCAATTACCGTTACAAGACACCGATTCGTGAAAAATTTGTGTGTACTAAAGAGCATTCGTGGCACCGGGCCCCTCCAGCCATATCGACAGTGAATTCCATACTTGCGCAATTCGTACCATTTGTAGAAAAACCATAATACTACAGAGTTTTGCTAATGTAATCAGCATTGGCCTGATTACTTAATGGATGCGGTAAGGTGAACCTAATTGTGGCCCGGTTCCCGTGCAGGCCTTTCAGAGGGAAAGGAGGTCGTTAGCCCCTTGCCGTGCGTGATTTTCTGTGCGACGAGAGCGTGGTGGGACTCCTATCCACGGATGTCCATGTCTGCATCGGGAAGCGAGCAGGTCATTACCCGGCCGTGGAGAGTATGTGTTCGGGTAATACGTAGCACATCCGGGTAAATTGCTCTGTGTGTGTTTGCTTCAAAAATGTTGGGCCAGCAGTGTGGTTTTTGTGTCAATACTTCCCACAAGCCAGCACAGAAAGCGAGTATCAATTCCATAAGCGCGATTGCAGCATGTCGAGTGAGGACGATTTTGTTTCAGACGATGAGGACAGAAATATCCTGATTACGCGGAAGACGAACTCTCAAGTTCCGCTGTCGCAAGTGGACTTGAAGAAAAAACTGGATAAGATCACTTCGTCGACCGCGTCGAATTCTAGGTCGAAACATAAGACTGGGGTTGTGTATTTGTCGAGTTTACCACCATATATGAAACCTGCGAAGTTGAGACAAATTCTCTCAAGGTTTGGTAAAGTGGACAGACTATTTTTGAAAAAAGAAGCAGAATCACAGTATAAATTGAGAATCAAGACCGGTGGGAATAAGAAGGTTAAGTATGATGAGGGCTGGGCTGAGTTCATAAGGAAAAGAGATGCCAAGCTATGTGCTGAGACGTTAAACGGGAACGTGCTTGGCGGTAAGAAGAATTCGTTCTACCATGATGACATTCTGAACATTAAATACTTGCCTGGTTTCAAATGGGCGGATCTCACTGAACAGATTGCTCGTGAAAATGATATAAGACAGGCTAAATTGGAGCTAGAGATCTCTCAAGCTAATAAATTGAATGCTGATTTTGTAAGAAATGTTGAGAAATCTAAGATGTTAGAGAAAATGGAAAAATCAGGTAAACGGTCGCAAAAGAACGGAAATTCACAAGTTATTAACCAAAGACGTGTGGCCACTAATAGAGCCAATGCCGATGAAAACATCAAGAATAAACCAAGTTCAAACGATTTACCTTCAGTATTGACCGATTTACTGTGAAAATCGATGCTCATCGCTTCATCGGAAAAAGTTTTTTTTTTTTTTTTGGTGTCTTCTTCTTCTTTTTTATTTTTTTGGAAAAATTTTCAGTATATTAAATTCCAATTCTCATCTCATCTCATCACTTAACGGTTGCATTTCAATTGTCATTGTAATAACAGATCGAAACATACTTTTAACAAGATACAGCGTTGTAGCAAGAATGGGAACAGCTAAGAAGGAAAAATCTAGAAGAGTCCGTGAAGGAAATACTAAAGATGGGAATTTGCGGGTGAAAGGTGAAAATTTTTATAGAGATTCTAAACGGGTCAAGTTTCTCAACATGTACACTGATGGGAAAGCAATTAAGAACAAAAAAGGTGCCTTGATTAGGGCTGCTCCATTACAGGACTCTACTATCCCTGATGCTCGTGTAGCACCCGACAGAAGATGGTTTGGAAACACCAGAGTCATTTCTCAAGATGCTTTACAACATTTTAGAGACGCTATGGGCGAAAACCAAAAGGACACTTACCAAGTGTTGTTAAGGAGAAATAAATTACCCATGTCTCTGTTAGAAGAGAAGGATACATTAGAATCTCCTCAAGCTAAGATCTTAGAAACAGAAACTTATGATAAAACATTCGGTCCCAAAGCTCAAAGAAAGAGACCAAGAGTGGCTGTGTCAAGTTTAGAAGACCTGGTCAAAACTACAGAGACCGAAAGTAAAGAATTCGTAGAGAAGCAAGAGCTAAATGCCACTTTAGGCCTAATGGGTGGCATCAACAACGAGGAAGAAGGGTGGTCTCAAACCGCAAAGGAACATATTTTCAGCAAGGGCCAATCGAAACGTATTTGGAATGAATTGTATAAAGTTATCGATTCTTCGGATGTCGTGATCCACGTACTTGACGCTAGGGATCCCTTAGGAACACGCTGTAAATCAGTGGAGGAGTACATGAGAAAAGAAACTCCTCATAAACATTTAATTTACATTTTAAACAAATGTGATTTAGTGCCAACTTGGGTAGCTGTATGTATACAATATTACCAATTCATGGTATTACTAACTTTTAAAATTTTTTTTTCATTTCCACATATGATAAGATACAATGGTATTCGATAGGCTATTATAGGTTGTTTTATCTGAAAATTGATTTTTTTCATTACCAAAACTCTTTGTCAGGATGCTTTTATTTTTCTTAGTTTATCAAATTTATTTCTGGTATCTAAGATCTTTTCTACAAAAGCGTCTGTTACAGTCTTGGGAGATTAATACCGTTCACCCCAGAGTTTACCTTTCTTCGTCCTGAAGAAACTAGTGTTGTAATCTCTATTTAGAAAGATAGTTCTTGTTTTAAGGACACACTTTCGCTTTTTTATTGAACGAGGAGGATCTTATGAGTTGAATTTTGTTTATTAATCACAACACATTATTCGTAGTAAAGATCCTCACATCTGATAGTCAAATTTGTTTCTAGTGTTTAATAGAATAGATTCATAGACTGGTCAAATTTATCATGATGATGATCATGATCATCATCATGATCATTAGCAGAATCTTTCAATTATGGAGATAACCATTATAAGCTTTTTGAATTGCCCTAACTTTTATCATCGTAGAAACGAAATGGATTTAAAGACAATAATAATAATTTACTAACAAGATTCATATTCAATTTGTTAATTCAATTGAGTTTTCTTTTTATTTCAATAGGCAGCCTGGGTCAAAACATTATCTAAGGACCGTCCCACTTTAGCATTTCATGCTTCTATTAATAACTCTTTTGGTAAAGGTTCGTTAATCCAGTTATTGCGTCAATTCTCTCAATTACACAGTGAGAGAAAACAAATCTCTGTTGGGTTTATTGGATATCCCAACACTGGTAAATCATCTATCATCAATACTTTGAGAAAAAAGAAGGTGTGCCAAGTGGCTCCAATTCCTGGTGAGACTAAAGTCTGGCAATACATCACTCTAATGAAGAGAATCTTCTTAATTGATTGTCCCGGTATTGTGCCACCATCCAAATCAGATAGCGAAGAAGATATTTTATTCAGAGGTGTCGTAAGAGTAGAGCACGTTTCACATCCAGAACAATATATACCAGGTGTTTTGAAACGTTGCCAAACAAAACATTTAGAGAGAACGTACGAAATATCCGGTTGGAAAGATTCTACTGATTTCATCGAAATGTTAGCAAGGAAACACGGTAGACTGTTGAAAGGTGGTGAACCAGACGAATCCGGGGTTTCCAAACAAATTCTTAACGATTTTAATAGAGGTAAAATTCCATGGTTTGTGATGCCGCCAGAGAAGGAGAATCAAACTGGAGACGCACAGCTTGACGCTAACAGTAATGAAGAGACAGAAAAGAAAAGAAAAACTGAAGAGGAAACTAGTTTGCCTCTAAAGAAGATTAAGACATGATATTAATCGTTGCATCTTTCACATATACATTTTTTTTTCTCTCTGGTAAAACATCGAACTTTGTATATTAGTTATTTTAATAGCATTTTCACACTAAACCATGATACCTAATTAGCACCCATAGATGCGGTTGGTAATAGATTCCATTGATCTTCGTTGCTTCAATCGCTGCGTTCTTTGTCCTTCAATCATGAATGTCGTGAAATATATATTCGGGTAACCGGCCTGTATACAGAAAATATATATTTTTGGGAAGAAAATTTACGTTCCATGAAATTAATATGAGAATATGAATTTTTAACCGGTCACCAATACTGATTAAGTATACCTCTTAGCAGTAGTATTCAATCCCTTTTTATTTGTACAAGTAGTGAATTGCATAACTGGGTAGGCCTATAAACAGTAGTATTGGTTTAATACTTTAATTTTTTTAGTTTCGAACGAGTTAGGTTGCATTATTGGTTTCAGTTTATTTGGTGACACTTGTTTCCAGGATGAATAACTTACAGTCAATGAATATTCAGCCGAATATGCTTCCTGTAGGAGATCAGTTCTACCCACAAGGGCATATTAGCGAGCAACAAGGCGGTATTGGGGCGGGTGTTCCTCAAATGTTTGGGAGTTCTTCTAACCAAGCTAGAGTCTTGAATCAACAACCACAGCAGCATCCTAGTTTAATGCAGAAATTACCTCAGCCTGTGGCAAACAGACTTGACTCTAGTAGCTCATATATTCCGAAGCAGAAAATGGACTCTGCATTAGCACAACAATTACAAAACCAGACTCCACAAGGTCAACAAATACCATTGCAAACCAATTTTAGTATGAATAATAATAACAGCTCACTACCTCCGGGATTAAACGTCTTTCAACAGAAGATGGATATATCTGCTGGGCTCCAGCAACAACCAGACGGTTCCAAGATATCTAAACCAATTAGCAATAATAGTACCGTAAGGCCTAATGGACCGATTTTTTTACCTGCTCCTACTCATTTATTTGTCAGAGATGTTTGGCAAAATAATCTTCATAGTGAGTTTGCTATTATTAGAAGACTTATTAGTCAAAACTATAATCATGTTTCAATAAGTGCTGAATTTGTTGGAACGCTAGCTCGCCCAATTGGTAATTTTAGGTCAAAAGAGGATTATCATTATCAAACAATGAGATCTAATGTGGATTTTTTAAACCCCGTGCAATTGGGAATGTCTTTGAGTGACGCTAATGGTAATAAACCAGAAAACGGAACACCCAGTACATGGCAATTTAATTTTGAATTTGATATAAATAATGAGATGGTATCATCAGATTCGTTAGAATTATTAAGAAAATCAGGTATTAATTTTGAATTGCATTCGAAGAGTGGAATTCAATTATCTGAATTTGCACAATTAATGATAGATTCTGGGTTATTAATGGATAAGAATATAACTTGGGTCACTTACCATGCTGCATATGATTTAGGATTTTTAATAAACATCTTAATGAATGATACAATGCCAAATAATAGAGAAGACTTCGAATGGTGGGTTCATAAACTAATGCCAACGTTGTATGACTTAAATTTAGTTTACAAAATCATTCGGGATTACAAAACTTTCCAACAGATACAACCTACTTCTCAATATAACTTAACTACGTTGTCAGACGACTTAGGCATACCAAGATTTCCAGTATTTAATACTACGGGCGGACAAAGCTTGTTAATGTTACTATCATTTTGTCAATTGAGTAAGCTATCAATGAATAAATTTCCAGATGGAACGGATTTCGCCAAGTATAAAAATGTTATTTATGGAATTCATGCTGATTTAGATGCAAGTTCATCACTGAGCTCTAACCAGATAGTAGAAGACGATTATCGCCCGTTATTACATTAACAACAAATATAACAATCATAATCGCAGACTGTTCACTTTTCCATTGGATTACTAGTAAGACTCTCAATGTTCATCCACTAAGCATATTATTACATAATGTTGTATCTTTACTCTTAAAAAAGCGATCCACGCAGAGAAACTTTTAACCGATAACTTATATATCACTATTCATTTAATACCCTTGAATCGACACCAATAACTTGTTGGAATCGTTGTTTCACAGTCTTGGAACGCATAAATATCTAGCCGGGTAAGTTATTTATCGTAACAGTTTTTTTTTCACCATTTTTTAATTTCTCACCGGAAGATCGACGATTTAGATACATGAAAGATTTATGTTATTGTTGCACTGTTAATATTATTCTGTTCTATGGCGAAGCATCCCTTTCCAAATTTGCACTCAAGACACTCGTCTGTAGGATTTAGCACTTTGAAGTGCCTTAGTCTGGTTATAGAAATATATTCAGTATTTATAGAACAAACTGGCAAGAGAAGAAACTTGAGTAGTTTGTAGAATTTGGAGATCTACGCTTATCATTCTTTGAATTAATCCCGATAGATTGAAACAATTAAATACAATTTCAAAGTTCTTGTATATATTTGATCGTTGTTTTTTTTGTTTCTAATATAGAAGTTCCAAATATCCATTAATCATTATTTTGATACACGAACTAATTGAACAAATATCTCACAATTCCCAAGGAAAAGATAAAAAAAAAATGGGTAATAATGTACAAGAAGTTGTTCATGCGTTTCTACAAGTTTACTATGAGAGGATGATTCATAACCCTTCTAAGTTATCCAACTTATTTTCTAACACTGCAGAATTGACTCATGTGAACTATCAACTTTTCAAATTAGATGAAACTTTAGAAGAATCTGTTTTACCCACCGTGAAAGTGACAGGCAAATATAACATTAGCAAATTTTTCATTAGAAGTGAACAAAATGTGAAGACATGCAAGTATAAGATCAACTCTGTGGATTTTCAAAGCTCGGGACTTTCCCACAAAAGTATCCTGGTTATGGTGAGTGGTGAACTGTTCTGGACTAATACTCCAACCTTTCAGTTCGTACAAACTTTTGTGTTAATACCAGTATCTAAGAATGAAGACATTTTTGAAATTTCTAATGATATTATTAGGTTTATTCCTAATATTATGAAAAAGATACATATAGATGAGAAACAAGTAACTAAGGATGAGGCGAAAGATAATAAGGAGGAGAAAGACAAGCATATCGAACAAGAAGAGTTGCACGTAGAAACTACAGATTCCTCTGTTCTCGAAAAAACTGCAGTGAGATCCATTGTGGATAACGGCCCAGAGCTACCACAACCCGAAAAGGAAGAGGTTGTTACCAAGATTGCTGGGAAGATTAACGATGAACAAGAGTCAAGCGAACCAAATGGGAATGGAGAAAAACGTAAGGAAATAGAGGTTGACGTCCAAGATGGAGTTGATTCAAAACGTATTGCGGACGAAGAGACAAAAGAATCAACGGAAGAGGAAACAGCCAAACCCGCTGCTGTGACTCCTCCAACAAAGATTTCATGGGCTTCTAAATTATCATCCCTAGATCCATCAAAGGAATCTAAAAAGCTGTTAGTGAACAAACCGGTAGTGGAAAGGAAAGATATCTCATTAACACCTCCACTAGCAAACAACAGTAATAAGAAGGCGAATGAAAAAAAAGGCGACGCTACGAAGAAGGAATCTAATGTTGCAACTAATGTAAACAGTGCTAATGGAAACGGGAATAGAAATAGAAAGAAGCAAATGTTCAGTATGGTCAATTGGGAAGGTTATTACCCAATTTACGTGAACGGTACCGCTGGTGTCCCTGACGACGAGCTGAAGACAACATTAGTGAAAGAGTTTGGTGCTGTGATGAAGATAACTAGCGCGGAAAATTTTGCTGTAGTTGATTTTCAACACCAGCAAAGTCAAAACGACGCTCTAGAGAGGAAGAAGATAGTGATAAACAATGTGGAAGTCTCTTTAGAGAGAAAGACTCTCAGGAAAGCAGGGTCACCACAAGCTAGCGGCCACCCAAACCACAACAATAACGGTATAAATACCACTGCCACCAGCAATGGCAACTATACCAACGTTTCCAACAAGAACCACAGGAAATTCAACAATGCCAACAGGAAAAACCTTCAAAATGGCAATAATTCTTCATAAGAAAAGCATAACAATTATATAAAGATATCTAATCTTTACCGATACATGTAACGAAAGGAAAAACTAAGACCAAAAAGAACGCTAAAACAAGTGATAAGACAGTACATGTTACGTGGCTTCAAAATGAGATGAAAACAGAAAAACTCACTTTAAAATAAAGTGTCTCAACTCACTCTGGTCGTATCCAACAAACAAATGTTAAACACTACCAAGTAAATATTTAAATATATCAATATTGGGGATTCGTTTACCACTGTCTACCTAATACCAAAACAAGTTCAGAGTCATAGACGTGGAGATAAAGTCCCTCACGGATATTGAAACAAGAATTAAATAAAAATTGGACGAAAGTGGTAAGTTCTTCTAAACAATGCTCGAAACAACTTCGAGAAATATTTTGCGTCCTCGAAAGAATGGGCTGTCCTTCTCCACGAACTTCATCAAACCACGTGACCAAACAGGCTAATTCCATAGCAGTCCACTAGCCAATACCTGAGTTCTGCACTGTCAACCCATGGCGATAATGCGACTGACACGGCGCCGTGGCATCATGGGCAGTGCCCGCTCGGGGATGCGCCACTTGGCCACGGTAGACTGTCCTGAGGATTTTGGTTTGCTAAGATTGTTGAATTCCGGTGGAAATTCTGACTAATGACGTCTAGGCTCTTTACATAGATAATTGAGTCTCAAATCATACAGAATTACTCATCGTCTTGAGTGGGTTGTTGGCCACAACAGCACGTATATAAGGGCTTCACTTTTGAATATTTTACTTGAGCCTCTTGACCTTGATTCCGTTCCGTTTCAAATATAGGATAGTAGGCACATTTGAGCACTACCATCATAAACCGAGAAAAATGGTCAAAAAAGTCTTGTTGCTCGGATCAGGGTTTGTTACCCAACCTGCTATCGATGTTTTGTCTTCGACACCTGGGATTTCCGTCACTGTGGGTTGCAGAACGTTAAAGAACGCTCGGGCCTTAGCTGAACCTTCTGGTTCTAAAGCTATCGCTATTGATGTCACTGATTCAACCCAACTGGACGAGATACTAGCTCAACATGACTTGGTGATCTCGTTGATCCCTTACATCCACCATCCAACAGTGGTGAAGAGTGCCATCAGGTTAAAGAAGGATGTGGTGACCTCGTCTTACATTTCTCCAGCGTTAAAAGAATTAGAACCCGAGATCAAGAAAGCCGGGATCACTGTGATGAACGAGATAGGACTAGACCCCGGAATTGACCATTTATATGCTGTGAAAACTATCGATGAAGTTCACAGAGCAGGCGGAAAGATTAAATCCTTCCTATCCTACTGTGGTGGGTTGCCTGCTCCAGAAAATTCAGATAACCCATTGGGTTACAAGTTTTCTTGGTCTTCCAGAGGTGTCCTGCTAGCTTTGAGAAACTCAGCTAAGTATTGGTTGGATGGTAAAATTGGTACTGTGTCTTCAGAAGACTTGATGGCTTCTGCCAAACCATATTTCATTTACCCTGGATTTGCATTTGTATGCTACCCTAACAGAGACTCTACCGCTTTCAAGGAATTGTACCATATCCCAGAGGCTGACACTGTCATTAGAGGTACTCTGAGATACCAAGGGTTCCCTCAATTTGTGAAAGTATTGGTGGATATGGGGATGTTGAAGGATGAAGAAAATCCACTGTGGTCCAGTGAAAAATCATGGAATGATGTGCTAAAGGAATACCTTGGTGCCAAATCTAATACCAAAGAAGATTTAACTCATGCGATTGACTCTAAGACAAAATGGGAATCTACAGAGGACAGAGAGAGAATTCTACAAGGTATCTCGTGGCTAGGATTATTTTCTAGCACAAAGATTACTGCAAGAGGTAACCCATTAGATACGCTATGTGCAAGATTAGAAGAATTGATGCAATACGAGGATGATGAACGTGATATGGTAGCTTTACAACACAAGTTCGGTATCGAGTGGGCAGATGGCTCTAAGGAGATAAGAACTGCTACATTGGTAGATTACGGTAAGCCAGGTGGGTACAGCTCTATGGCTGCTACTGTTGGATATCCTGTTGCCATAGCTACGAAGTTTGTACTTGACGGTACTATAAAGGGACCTGGTCTGTTAGCGCCTTATTCCTCAGAGATCAATGATCCAATCATGAAAGAATTGAAGGACAAATATGGAATTTATTTGAAAGAGAAAACCATAGGTTAAGCCAAGACAAATACAGAAAAAATATAAGTTATATAAACCGATTAACCATCTAAACAGTTAAATTTGCTGGTTCTTGATGAATGTTGCTATTAGTAAAATTATTGGTAATCTTGCTATTATTATAAAAGTAGTAGTTTGATCCTTTTATACATAAAAACGGAATCGTCTCTCGTCAGACAACCTTATAAATCACTATTGACTCATTTACTTAGTGTGTCTAATTGGTAAAAATTAATTGGTATTAATCGTTACATCAATGTCTGCTAATGTATCAAGACACCATAGTGGATCCGGAAATTTGTGGGATAAATTTAGAACATCAACTAAATCCATATCAAGTTCATTTTCATCCCTGTCTGTTAAGGACGAAGTAGATGGAGACACACCTACAAGTACTGTAGTGCACAAAGCGTTAGTTCATCACTTTAAAACTCAGGAACCATTTACGGGATTTCCGGGCTGGCTAGGTCATAAAGAAGAATTACCGGATGAACAAAAGATACTAAAGAAACAGAATGAACAGATAGCTAAACAAGCTAATCCTTCTACCCTATCAAATTTTAAGAAGGTGGCCTCTGATTTGAGACATTCGCATCAAAACGCTTCAATGGATAAACCAAAACCTTTACAAAGAAGGACTACTGCCGGTATGGAATTCCATAACATTTATAACAGAACCACGTCTCCAAGGGAATTCGCGACATCTAATAGCAAGAGTAATAGCCATATAGGCTCTCATCTTGGAGGGTTCACGGATAATAATCAAGCAAATGGAATAGGATCGTCACCGAACTCAGGATCAAATGATGAAAATACGAGACCACCAATTAGATCCAATTCCTCTGTACTAATGTCTCAAAGGCTGAGAAGGAAAAACACTACTCCAAATATGTGATATGTTTTGATTCTTACAAGCCTTAAAACTTTAGGTCGTTCAGTTGTGTCGTTTTTCGGTGAATAAATATATACATCTATATCATAACATCTGTCTCACTGGTTGTATGCTATTAGTACCAGTGTAATTTCTTGAAGCAGTCTCATTTGGATGCAAAGTTATGTATGGATGATGCTCTAATTGTTTTCTCGGTTTCAGGACTACTTGTAGTAAACAAATGATGGCAAAGATGGCACACATACCTGCAATAACCAGATAGACTACACCAAGCCCCACATTTCTCAAACCTACAATCTGGTTCGTAGTTAAGACCAACGATTTGGTACCTGAAAAGGATAACACGGGATAATTCAAACCAATGTCGATGGTATACATACCTTTGGGAATTCCATGCGTATCATTTTTTAAAGCTAGTTTATGGAAAGTTGGTAAAGCAGCTGGTCTCATCCAGACTTTAAATTGTTCCCAATCTTGTAAATCAGGTATATTGCTATCTGTATAACCGTTAGGAAATCGTTTGGCCCAATTTGGCGGTGGAACGATTTGTGATGCATTATATTTTGTCCTCCTATACCTACTATCGTCCTTAGACCACGATATCCCCTTCGTAGTAAAATAATAGTCCTTAGTGCCATCAACACCTCTTAAGATAGGATCGAAAGTATCATTAAACATAGAATTAGCAATTAATCCACAAGGATATATGGCCACATCACGGTCGGGATCACCATACCGTAGTGGGTCGCATTTGTCATCTAACCGATTTGGAGGCAAAGCTTTACCTTTCAACTGGTCCTCATCAATAGACTCAACATATTTACGATGACTCTGATAGTAATTCGTTAGCTTGTAATAGACATGAATATTAGATTTCAAATGACTAGGAATTTCAAAGCGTATCCTACATGTCCCATTATCCGCTTGATCACCATTTTCGTTAATAAGTTGCCATGAAGGTTTAGCAGTGACAATATCCTTGAAATGGTAACTAACAAAATCGGACGGAATTTCTTCAAAAGTGGACGTCGACGCCAGATTGTGACATTGTTCATAGCTGATCACAAGATTTTGAACATTGATGCTAGTCACGATAAACCCAATCCCCAATGGTGCGAACAGACACGCTATAGAAACCAGCACCGGAAGAATGTTTTGAGGTGAAAGATTAATCTGCCAAGCCTTCAAACGCTGTTGTCGAAATGATGTATTCAATGGCCTATTAGTGCCTGTCGAGTGGAATTGGAAAGCAGAAAATTTCATTGGACACGGCCTATCAACCACTAACTTACGGACCAAACGGTGTGCTCTATTGCGTTGTAATTGACTAAGGGCTTTCACCAATGGGTTCAATTAGTATACCACCATCCCATAAGCTGGTGGATTAATGAGCTTTCTACCTTTAACGGAAGGTAGAAACTCGTATTTTTCTTGTACTGGACGAACCCTAACTCCATCCATTGTTTTAGAAAGCAATGAAGCTCAGTGAACAATAGCTTAGTGAGCAGCTATAAGTGACACTGTACAATCAATTGCGAGAGGAGATGTCCATGGAGCTAAGTATTGATGGGGAGCCTGGGCGACAGCTCGTTTGGAAGCAATGAGCAGGCTTCCAGGAGCTCTGGAGCACACACATTTCAGTAGATTCGTCCTGGCGAATGGCGAAAGAAGGAGAATTTCTGAGGTTCGGGGGCTGCTCTTTACCTGTGCGTTACAAGAGAGACAGGACATGGAGAAAGTCAATAAATCGGTTAAACCAACGCTTCATTGGACCCAAGATGGATCCGAAAGAATGACGTTTCTACCGCGTAAGAAAAGAATCACCAAATCAATTGGACTTCATTTTGCTACTTGTGGCAGCTTGCCTCTTTGCAAAGAGGCATCTAATAACCGCAAAACATAAAATAACTTACTCGTTTCAAAGTAGAAGAGGTACGAGGTTTTTTGGTCGATGGTATTTGGATGAACTTCTGAGATTCTATCAAAAAAACAGACGTGGCATCTGAAAAGAGCTCTAGGAAGAGCAGTCGTCCAAAGGACACGAGAAGTCAGTAAAAAAAAATAGACTATCGAGCTTCGTTTTTGCTCCTGTCCGCCTAACTTTGACAAAAAAAGCTACCTTGGGGTTATATTACTGTAACGAAGAAGAAAAACTAAAGCCTTATGTTGGACTTGGCAGAAACGATTAGTGACTACCTCGGTGAAACATTTCCGAAGGTTCCAAGATTTGAAGAACCTAAGTTGGCTAATAACTGACAGCACTACTAATATGTCCAAGAGCGCCTCAAGGTTTAAGATAGAGATTTATGTTTTAGAGAAATAATGACAGAGGAACTCACGCAACTTCTTTCACGTCTTTTCAGCTTTTAGGTACCGCACAAATCAGGAGAGCAAAAATATGGAACGTTTTTAAACGAAATCATACTGTACCTGTAAACTATATCAATTGATAATATAAGAATAGCTGGCATATGCAAATAGAGGTGAAGATAAGACACAAGAAGCTTCAAATAAAATAAAACAGTAGCAACATGTTCAGAAATATATATGCATATATGTAGACATGTTGTGAATAAAATATTAAAAAATTATTTAAGAATACCAATGGATTGGAAGTCTTCAAATCAAACTCAACTTTTCCAAATATCATTGCTAAAAGTCTTAGGTTAACCTCTCTTTCTAAAAAAACCTTTATGACTATTACTTCTGGATCTATTAGCATTGGGTGTGTATGCTATCTTCCCGTAAGAGTTGTTGTCCCCATATATTAGTGGGTTCTCGTCTTTTTTCAAAAGACTCATCGAGTTGAAATCATGAAATGGATCGTCATCAGCAAGTTCATCATCATTCTCAACATGCTCTTCGAACATATATCTTTCTGGATCGTCAGCTTCATTATTGCTATTGTTATCATTACTATCATCATTACTGTTGTCATTATCATTATATTTTTTTTTGGTATCATTGTCCTTAGCAACTGTTCCACGATTTTCTACATCCGATTTACTACACTTTGGGCCAATGCTGTCATTACGGGGTTCAGCATCTTTATCCTTCTGTTTAGTTTTCTTGTTTTTTGATTTGTTATCTGACAATTTAGCGAAATCAAACCCACTTTCGCTTAAGATTGGGATTAATGGTGGGTCCTGGTTTCTTAAGAACGACCAATTAATTTTTTTGAAAAAAGGATGTTTCTTGATATCAGCAGCACCCATGCTAGAGCCCAACCTTTTCGATTCGTTCTTCAACAATAATTTCTTGATCAAATCTTTACAATTCTTGGAGATATCCTTATTTTTGCCATTCGTGGCGAAATTGACATCATATTTCAAAATGTTTGAGAACGTTTCATTTGAATTAGCGCCTTTGAAAGGTGTAACGCCAAATAACATCTCATAGATCAGTATGCCTAAAGTCCACCAGTCAACCGCAGCTGTGTGCCCATTACCTCTAATGACTTCAGGAGCAATATATTCTTCGGTACCAACAAATGAATTAGTTCTAAATCCATCAGAAAAAATCTTGGTATCAATCATTGTCGATTGAGTAATCAGCGGTCTTTTGGGCAGTTTCAATTTAGGATCATTGGCTTGGGCGGATAAATCAAAATCTGATAACATGATATGTCCAGATTTATGTAATAGTATGTTTTCTGGTTTCAAATCTCTATAAATAAATCCCAACAAATGCAAATATTCTAATGCCGCAGTAACTTCACTAGAATAAAATCTGGCATCGTCCTCACTAATACATTTATTCTTTCTAGTTTGTAAAGCTCTAAAAAATTCACCACCCATGCAATATTCCATACAGAGATAAAGATAATCTTCCGACTGGAAAGAATGATATAACGTGACAATAAATGGATGATCGACGGTGGCTAAAATTTCTTGTTCAGCTAAGATTCTTTTCACTTTTTTCCTCTTGATCATGTCAGTCTTATTATAAACTTTCAAAGCATATAATCTTTCAGTTTTCTTTTCTTTTACTAAGAATACTTTCCCCACATCACCTTGTCCTAGGAGTCTAATTTTTTCAAAAGATTGTGGAGCGACAGTTATATCTTTAAATTTATTGCTAAACGATTTAGTCCTTAATCTACGTGACCTTTTTGGTTCTTCTAAATCACTCTTCCGATCTTTTAAGATCGGTCCATTTTTTTTATTCTTAGTTGAGTAAGTTTTTTTACTGGAAAATGTTTCAGTTTCACTTTTCTTTAGAGTATTTAATATTATAGCCGTGGGATCATCCGTCAAAGCTTCTTTGTTCATTGATCCTTCAGGATTTGTTTGAGTTCTTCTTAATTGGTAAGTCTCTGATACTGGTGTTTCTGACAGTATATTTTGAACTGGTTTGCCTGTAAAATTATTTTCCTTAGAGTCAAAAACAATGTTATCATCATCCTCAAAACCAATAACAATAGATGGGAATTGATCTTCAATCTTTTGGCTTAACATTTCAGTAGCACGGACTAATGAATTCGTAGAACTATTCATATTTTCAAAATCTTTACCATTCAATGAATAAAAATCTTCTACTTCATCATCTTCCTCAATTTGATTCAACGAACAAGTGCTCTTATTCCTGCCACTACTACGCGATTTCTGATTATCGTTTCTAGTTCTCAGTGTCTCAGAAGATCCTGCAGTAGTTATTGAAAGGTATTCCATTGAAGTGGCCAAATCATCATTAACCATTGTTAATTCCACATCTGAAGGTGCATCCTGGTACTGTGTTGATAACTGAGGAGATTTTGGCTGAATTTGATTAGTTTGAGGACTGTGAGGTAAATGATCTTCCAGATGTGCATGCTTTGGATGTGCAATCTTAGGATCAGTGGACTTCTTGGACTCATTTTCCACATTGCTCAATGGCGACACGTAAGATCTACTACATGGCACATTTTTCTTAGTACCACTATTATTTGCACGCCTGCTTGCACGATTGTTACTACGGCTGGCACTATTTGTACTGTTATCGTTAGTGTTGAATAAATTTCTAAACTTAGAAAATCTGGAGTTACCAGAAATTTCAGCATCACCATCAATCAACTTAGAGCTGTACTCAGACTTATCTGCAGCAACGAGAGAAGAGGAACTGCTATTATTATTTGCGTTATTATTTGCTGATCTATTAAATGACTTGGATAATAACTTGGAGATGGATAAATTCCTTGCTCTTTCATCAGTGGGCGAGCCAATTTTCTTCACATCGGCCATTTTATCCCGTGCGATTCAAACCAAACGTGTGCTATTGCTAATGAGGATAGATTGGATGACGTTTCACTTATGAAAACCGTCTTTAGTAGCTACAATTTCTGAGGTGGACAAACTACCACTAATAATAATACCACTATATTTACAATTAGACCGTTGAGACAACGAACCGAATACCAATTCAAACGCTTATAACAGGCGAATTACAGAAGAAGGTCCGATATTATGAGATTTAGCTATTTTTTGATAATGGTTTGTAAAATGATATATATTAACTATATAATAAAATGGATTAATATCATTAGACCAATTATACTAGCACCTATACTTGTGGAATTATGCTAAGTGTGGTGGTAATAAAAGGTTTGGAATGCTGTTCTTGATCGAGTAAAGGTGACCACAGTTTCTACACTTCATTTCACCTTCAACGATGTTTGTTTGTATCAATAAAACGTGTAAATCTTTTAATATCATGGTATCTTCATCTGATAGTTGATCTCTTGAATCGAACACAGGCTTGTTTGGTGGCAGCGATTCGTTGCCTAAATCCTTTGCCACAGTTAGTATAGCATTCCAATCTACTCTGTCCATGATATTGATTAAAAACTCTGGGTTAAATTCAATGCTTTCGTCTTGCACTAATTGGCATTTAGAACCATCGTATTGTAAAGGGAAATTGTCGTTACTCAAGTCACAAGACTTGACAGAACATTTCAAGAAATTAGAAGTAAGGAATTTCATTATTACACTGCTTGAAAAGCACTATCGGTACTCGTTCTAAGAGGTTCAAAGGAAGCTTTTCATAAAGTCATCGGATAATAGAAGTACTTAATAATTAATTTTGAAAATTTTCATTACCATCACAATACATCATTATAAAAGAATATGTTATTACTTCGATACTCGAGTTAAGAAATTGGATACTTGTTCATTATTCTTGAGGTATTGCATCCATTTCTTTTCTTGAGATGAGTCCATTTGTTTCATTACATGTCCCAATAAAAATCTTGGTTTATCCTCTCGGTTAATTCTTCCTTTAGACCTTAACATCTCAATTAATCTCTCCAGGTCATCGTTCACCTCGGTGCCATTACACTCGGCTTGCTCTACAGTCTCCAAGACTCTGAAAAAGAAATCTGCGTCGATGGACGATATGATTTTATCAGCATGAGTCCTTGTTTGAAAGAAGAATTGTTTCCTTGGATTATCTTGATCTAATATGATAGATAAGTATCTTTTTAAGATACCTGGGTAATCAATATTGTCTTTTAAAATCTTTAAGTAGAATTCTTGCGATTCACTAACATTAGCATTTGTTTCAAAAAGGTTTGCATGGTCGTAAAACCAAAGTGATACTAATCTCTTGATTCTACGCTGAGGGATTTGATTATAAAACTGTTGGAAGTCCTGGATTGTCTCCAACCTGTTTGCAAGAAGTAATTTTCTTAACATTTTCAAAGGCTTAGGAAACGTTCCAGGTTGTGGGATCGATGGTTGTAATAATGGATTCATGTTTGTAGTCATTTGGCTTTGGTGTGATTTCCAACCAAGATAAAAATCAAATAATCCGGGTCTGATTCTGGTATCTCTTGGTAGCAATTCGGTTTGCAATTCTTGCACTTCCTTTGTCCAATCATTTTCAAACTCTATCGATGGGGTTTCATTTAGGACATTAGAATATAATTGGAATGAATGTAATAAGTTGAATAAGGAAGTCTTCGCTCTCATTGAGTTCATCGTATGGACACTTTGATGCTTTGCTAAGCGAGGCAAATCTTCAATGCTATATATGGGGAGTGGTTCAGTAGTAGCCTGCTCAGCAGCAAGCTCTTCAGTGGCCTCTAGCGCTTTTTCTGCTTCTAATTCATATCGTCGATAAAACTCTAGTTGTGAGTGTTCCTGCTCGTACCTCCGATCCCATTCATGTTGTAACTCCAATCGCAACTCTTCAAGCTCCTTATGGCTCAAGTATTCGCCAGGTTCATACACTAGATCATGGATCTCCATCGGCGCATGCCTGGGAAGCTGGCTCCTACTAACCATCGTATTATAAGCAACAATTCCAGCAAATACCGCAACATTTGTGGTCACAAACGTTACGTTCGAAGGCAATATGAAATAACCCCAAAGTAGCCGCGGAAGTGACACGGAAGCTCTACTAGTTTTAAGCAAGCCATGGCTATTTATTCGTTTCAATCCACGTTTACGGAAATCTTTATACAGCCTACTCCTTTGGCTAAACTTTGAACAGAATTCTTTTCTGAACATCTCACTACCATCTGATCAAAATAATATACAGGAAATATGGCCAGCTACGCAGAATTATCCAAGATCAATGGCTGACGGTACTACGCTAACAAACGTGTGCGTACGTTTAACAATGGAATTACCTTTAAATAAGTAGATTTACTCATATAGTGTTGATATCGTTTTGAAAATCTAGTTATCGTCACATTAACACAGTTGAATTGAGTCTATATGTTTATACAATTGGATATAAAAGGTATCGAATGAATTAGGAAGAAGATGAAGTTTGATTAAATAAATAGAGCCATTAGGAATGGAAGAATTACTCCATTTACGGCCAGTAATTTGTTACCAGCTGCTTCAGAGTTAACAAAGCTCCTTGAAGTTATCACTATAGGAGTAGAGACAGAGTAGGTTGCTGGTGTCGACAGTGTGTTTATTGTGTAGCTGGATAGCGTGCTCAAAGTATGTCTGGATGAAATTTTATTAGATCTGGGGACGCTCGAAGTTGTAGCAATTGTCGTTGTGAGTGTCGTACTGTTGAATGATGGGGTTGATACCGATTTAGATGCTGTTGCAGAGCTAGTGGCAATTGCTGGTGTCGAGTATCCAGTAGTGGTGGTGGGAACTGTTTCCGTAGTAGTGATATTAGTAACGAAACTAGATGATTCAATTGTAGAACTTGAACAAGTACTACAAGGCGATCCACTTGTTATTTGAGCAGGTGTAGTAACTGTGGTAGGAGTAGGCGTCCTTGTGATAGTCGACGCCGAAGAAGTAATAGGAATACTTGAATTGTAAGGGATAGATGACGCTGAACTAGTACTGCCTACTTTTTTATCTGTGAAGGATGGGAATGTTGTCTCTGATACAGTAGAAGTGATATTTCCAGAATCAGAGGGCATGGTGGGTGTACTAAACGTCGTGGAACCTGTTGAACTCGAGGTACCGCTCACAGTACTACTATCATGTGCTGAAGTTGTTTCAGTTGTAGATGTCGAAGGCTTGAATACCGTGCTGGCAGTAGAAGGCAGCTGATAACTTGATGAGGTGGTGGAACTCAAGAGGGTTCTACTATCAGGAGTGGATACACTCGAAGAAGTAGAATACCTTGAGCTTAACGTTGTGGAGTTTATGGAGCAACTTGAGCTTGTGCTACTAGAGGCAACAGGGCTCGAAGTGATTTCTCTTGTAGTCGTATGACTCGAAGAGGTGATAGGAGTTGATGTACCGGAACTATTGGCAGAAGGTATAACTGAACTGGAATCAGATGTTGAGCTGGTGACACTGGAACTAGTAGAACTGGAACTAGTAGAACTGGAACTAGCAGAACTGGAAGTAGCAGAACTGGAACTAGCAGAACTGGAACTAGCAGAACTGGAACTAGCAGAACTGGAACTAGCAGAGCTGGAACTAGTAGAGCTGGAACTAGTAGAGCTGGAACTAGCAGAACTGGAACTAGCAGAACTGGAACTAGCAGAACTGGAAGTAGCAGAACTGGAACTAGCAGAACTGGAACTAGCAGAACTGGAACTAGTAGAGCTGGAACTAGTAGAGCTGGAACTAGTAGAGCTGGAACTAGCAGAACTGGAACTAGCAGAACTGGAACTAGCAGAACTGGAACTAGTAGAGCTGGAAGTAGCAGAACTGGAACTAGTAGAGCTGGAACTAGCAGAACTGGAACTAGCAGAACTGGAACTAGTAGAACTGGAACTAGTAGAGCTGGAAGCAGAGCTGGAACTAATAGAACTGGAACTAGCAGAACTGGAACTACTTGTCGATGTAGAAGTTATACATTTGGGACAAATGGTAGATGTAATGGTGGAAGTTATAGCCGAAGTAAAAGTGACCGGACTGGATATTGTTGATGTGACACAACTTGGGCAGACTGTTGATGTTCTAGTCATGGTACTAGCAATCGTGGTTGTCTCTATTTGTTGAGCCAAAACATTCTGAAAGATTGTCAAGCAAATAAACCAAATTGTAATGAACTTCATTCCGATAAGCTAACACTGATATTGGATAGTTCTATTGAAATTGAACCATCAGGAAATAGAAAGCAATCATATGAGAAATTATCCATCGGTTACTCAATTTATATCATCGAAAGAAAATTTTCTAGTGTATTGTTATGTTTTGGTTTGAAATGGAAGTGTGACAATAGGTCATCGGGCCAATTTTGACAATTATTTTTGTACCTCATCGCATATTATTACCGAACCGCACGATAATATTTAAATTACAACCAAGATATCATAATAAAACCAAGTTCTGATCTGGAACTTAGTGACCTCAAAACATAGTCCAAGTTTCAAGTTGCGAGTACTGCGAATAAACACAGTACCCACATCGACAAAAGAAACCTCAAATAGGTGATTGCTCTTTATTACCCAAATATTCATGTAATCTTCCTAATGCGGTAATTAACATGCTCTTGTCGAATCTTGCAACTTTACAAACATATGTAGCTTTCCAGAAATCGGAACAAGCTCTATAATGAAATTTAAGTGAGCGCTATTGTTTATGACTTGGGTGTGGTTGAGCAGAGCTGCGCCGATAGAATCGCCTGAGGAATTGAACCCGTAGTTTTGTTTCACAACCGTTTTGAAAACAGTATAGCTGAATAAAGAGATAGAGAAATACAACCATCTATTTGCTGTTCCGTTACCTGGTCTCAACAGCTTCATTTACCGACAAACCGCTTCATTAAATGCATCAGTTATACATACGAACTTATCAAAGCGTTAGCTCATATGTGACAAAACGGCTGAAACGAGACATGTTTTTACCCTTTTTCAAGAAATATGCTATCACCACTGCACTAGGGCCATTATCCAATGCATCTATAGTATCTCATAAGAATATCAATCCAGTAGACGTGTGAATTGAATTGATAAGTTTGCTGGTCTTGGAATTGAGTCTCTGTATATGTGTTACCCTCTCGGTATTCTTGTTTTTTCTTGGAAAATTTTTAAAAATAATTTGAAAACAAAAACAATAAATGGGACTGTTAATTACCACAGTTTAATTAATTGAACATTTAATCAATGTAATTGGTTTCCAGTAAACTTATAAAGCTTTGTAGTTGAGCCTTCCTTTATATTTGATTGGCACACACGCACACAAAGTAATTTCCAAAAGCCTCGCTTTTTTTTTTCAGTTATTTGCTTGCGCTTTTCTGTGTTGATACTATATTGACAACGTTGACAGATAATTATAATTATATTTGGCTTTGAAAAATACGTTGGAATTGATTTGCCTCGTTTCTGTGAAATACTCAGAAAGATTTATACAACTGGTTTGACTCATAAATTAAGAAAAGCAAAATTCTAATAATTATCCCATTATGTCATCAAACGTAAACACATCTCAAAACAAATTGAATGAATTGCTAGAAGGTATTAGACAAGAATTTGCCAATGTCTCTCAAGAGGCAAATTCATATCGTCTGCAAAATCAAAAAGATTACGATTATAAGATAAACCAACATTTAGCTGAAATGCAACAGATTAGAAACACTGTTTATGAATTAGAATTATCCCACCGGAAACTAAAGGACTCTTACCAGGAGGAGCTTAATAGACTGAAAGTTGAACTGTCTCAGAAGGATCATCAGCTTGCTACTTTGACTCAGCAACAGCAACATCAACAGCAGCAACAGCAGCAACAAGCGCAACAGCAACAAGCGCAACAGCAACAAGCGCAACAGCAACAAGCAATACAAAGACAGCAAGCACAGTTACAACAGCAACAGGCTCCACCTATTACTACTCAACCGAAATCTACTTTGAAAACTTCTCCACAGCCTCTTACGCCAGCTACTAAGAACCAAAATAATGGACCGACATTGGCACCTTTAATTAGTGCACTAGGCTCTCAATTGCATCCATCTCAAAATAATATTGAAAATGGGACTAATGCGACTCAATTACCTACTGTGAAACCAGAATCGACCACACCTGTAAATAGTGGTATTACATCTGTCAACACAGCCAGCGAAACACCACAGGTGTTAACTACTTCAGCTATTCCCAGTGCTGTAACTCCAGGAATACAATCATCTGCTATTGCTGGTGGTGCAGGTGCCGCCTCTGCAGAGGAAACCACTACAACTACCACCGAAGTCGGCCGTGAGAAAGTATTGGAAGAACCTGCCCATTATTTGGTGCCATACGACCAAAGAGCTAGTCAGACTAAAGCTGTACCACCTTTCCTTTTAGACCTCGGAGGTGCTCAGATCCCAGATCATTTAAAAAAAGTGACTGATGATTATTATATTCTGTTTAACCCTTCTTTACCTCGCACCTTGGATATCGATTTACATGAATCTATACCACACGCCTCCGTGGTGTGTTGCGTAAAGTTTTCTAATGATGGTGCATTTTTAGCTACTGGCTGTAATAAGACTACACAAGTGTTCAATGTTGCTACTGGTGAGTCAATAGCTAAACTTTCTGATGATGATGCTACATCTATGAATTCAAGTAATACAAATGGAAATGAGTCAGGCTCCAATGATTTATACATACGTTCAGTGTGCTTTTCCCCAGATGGTAAATTTCTGGCAACTGGTGCTGAAGATAGGTTAATCAGAATTTGGGATATTCAACAAAAGAAAATTGTCATGGTTTTACAAGGACATGATCAAGACGTCTATTCGTTAGAATATTTTCCATCTGGTGATAAGTTAGTATCTGGTTCTGGCGACAGGACCGTTAGAATTTGGGATTTAAAGACTGGTCAATGCTCTTTGACATTATCTATCGAAGATGGTGTAACTACCGTGGCAGTTTCCCCAGGTGATGGGAAATATATTGCTGCTGGTTCTTTAGACCGTGCAGTTCGTGTATGGGATTCCGAAACGGGATTTTTAGTAGAAAGGTTAGATTCAGAAAACGAATTAGGTACGGGCCATAGAGATTCTGTCTATAGTGTGACTTTCACGAAGGATGGTAATAAAGTTGTATCTGGTTCATTAGATAGATCTGTCAAATTGTGGAACCTTCGTGGTATCACCGATGGTAATGATTCGAATCAAAAAGACAAGGCAAATTCTAAGAAAGGTCAACGTCAGTCTGTAGTGTGTGATGTCACATACATTGGTCATAAAGACTTTGTTTTATCTGTAACATCCAGTGCTAACGATGAGTTTATATTATCGGGTTCCAAAGATAGAGGAGTTCTTTTCTGGGATGCTCCATCCGGGAACCCGCTACTGATGTTACAAGGTCATGAAAATTCTGTTATATCAGTTGCTGTGGCTAATGGAAATCCATTAGGCCCTGATTATCAAGTTTTTGCTACTGGTAGTGGTGATTGCAAAGCAAGGATTTGGAAGTTACGTAGAACGGACCCAACAGGAGCCACCATCTCATAAGCAATAAACAACGTACGATTCTTTCCATATCTGCCGCAATTCATGATGAGTTTGTAAAATGAAATATATATATGTATATATAATAATAATATTAAGTTATGAAACAATATGATGTATTTTAGTTTACAAATAGCAAACAATATTATTATTTCTTTGGTAAACCAGTCTTTTCATTAATTAAGCAATCTTTAGTAGGTTGTGGTCCTGGCCCTACTCTTGTGGCAATGATTCTTGAAATACTGGAAGATAAATTCTTATAGTTATCGATGTTCACTAAAGATTTGAATTCTTTTTCAAAAACGTCCTCAAACGTCTGGAATTGTTCTTTTGTAAATTTATTAGACCAACCTTCAATACCGTTTAACAAATAATAGAAGATTGGTAACACTTTATTCTCGTTTTCCTTCAAATAGTAAAGTACTGCATTGGGGCCAGCATCATAAGTGTAAGCTACCACGTTAGTCTTATAGTATGCGTTAATGATGTCGCATAATCTAATGATCTTCTTTGATGTGTCGTTCATGTAGAAGATTGGTGGATAAGAATCCAAACAAGTGGCATGGAACGAGTTAGAATCTTTCATAGTCAATTCAGCAAATTTATGGAAGTCTTTACTCTTAATAGCAGCCTTCATCTCAATAAATCTTTTTGGCACCACATTGGTGATTCTCTCTTGAAACATATCTGATGTCTTCACTGTTAATTGCATACCTGTAGTAGAAGAAGTGTCTTTCTTTTCATCACTAACCACCAGGATCATCGCCTTCATCTCGGCCCAGTCTTCTACAGGCAACACTTCAACAGCTTTGGAGTCTGAACCATCCACATTAACCCCCATTTCCCAGGCTACATACCCACCAAACAACGACCTACAAGCAGATCCAGACCCTTTACGAGCAATTTTAGACAACTCGGACATATCCTCCGGTAATTGATATAGTCTAGCAATGGCCACAATCAGAGCTGCAAACCCGGCAGCAGAACTCGCCAAACCAGCAGCGGTGGGGAAATTATTCTCAGAAGCAATGTGCAATTTCCATTCAGAAAATTTAGGTAAACTGGAATCCCGATCTTCAAGCTGTTTCCTCAAGTGACGTAGATCTCTCAAACAATCCTGAGTCCGCTTCTTCTCTAACGATTCTTCCTCACCATTCAACCACAATTGATCCTTAGTAAAAGTAGAGCTAGTAGAAGCAGTCGTCAAAGTCCTTAAATCCTCTTGAGATAAAGTCACAGAGATAGAAGAATTCGTTGGCAAATTCAAATCAGCATCACGTTTCCCCCAATATTTCAACGTAGCAATATTCACAGGAGCAGTAGTAGAGGCAACAAACACCGACATTTTCAATGAGACAACTTTCGAAGCGTCAATCGTTCAAACAAACGTACAATTGCTTAGAAACAACGCCCTCGAAGAGTTTACCGTTTAGCTTAAAACTTGTTCATACAATTTTTTCCATTAGAATTTTTCACTCTGAACAAAGGAAATTGTATCGCTGACAGCCCATAATCTCCTGTTTCAGAAATGTTGTGCGAGCTTTTCTGGCACAGATCGCAAGCTCATCTTGACACAACAAGATGTGATTCCAAGGACTCAAGCTTTTGCACTTCAAAAAGAAACCTCAAAAGCGCTTGCAAAGGCTTATAACCGTGGTGGTCAGATATTCATTAGCAAGAATCTCTGCAACATGTTGCTGGGTAAGACTGGAAGGTTTCCAATGGCGACATTTGGGCGAAAATTGATGTTTCCTGATCGCATTCCTCTACGTTGTTACACCAGATTTCAGAGCCAATTGACTTCGTCTGCGACGCCGAAAACACCAGTATTCACTGAAGAGCAACTTGTTCAGGCTCGTAGAGAAAGATTGGAAGGTTTGGGCCCCATTGTGTCTCGGTTGCCCAAGAGTGTCATACCATATGCTGAATTGATGCGGTTAGAGAAACCTGTCGGTACGTGGCTATTGTACTTACCATGTTCTTGGGCAATCCTGATGGGTGCTATGGAGGTTGGTGCTCCTGCGGGACAAACGTTTGGGATGTTAGGTATCTTTGGTGTTGGGGCTTTAGTTATGAGAGGAGCAGGATGTACTATTAACGATTTACTTGATAGGAATTTGGATAACAAAGTGATTCGCTCTGTAGAGAGGCCTATTGCCTCCGGGAGAGTATCTGTACCACAGGCCTCTGTATTTTTAATGGGCCAAACTTTGATTGGAATGGCTATTTTGAACCAATTACCGTCTCAATGTTGGAATCTTGGATTGGTTTCATTACCCATTGTGTTTGCTTATCCACTGTTTAAACGGTTCACTTACTATCCACAAGCTGCCTTGAGTGCTTGTTTCACCTGGGGTGCTCTGCTTGGGTTTCCAGCAATGGGGGTCATGGATTGGCCCACCATGGTTCCATTATACATCGGGACTTATTTGTGGTGTATGACGTATGACACAATTTATGCTCATCAAGATAAGAAATTCGATGTCAAGGCAGGCATTAAATCTACTGCATTGGCTTGGGGGTCTAACACTAAGAAGATCTGTTACACGATGTCAGCCGCACAGTTTGGGTTATACACAATAGCGGGATTAAATAGTGGGTTGCTATTAAATCCAGGTTTCTTAGCTGGATTATCAATCTTTGCTTACAGAGTGTTTAGTATGATTAAAAAAGTTGATTTAGATGACCCTAAGGACTGCTGGAAACATTTTATTGGGAATATTAACACGGGTCTTTATTTCACGTTTGCTTTAACGTTTGATTATTTATTAACAGTGTTTGGATTCTTGTAAGACTCAAAAATAACCAAAAGAAGAATTCATTGCTCAAAATACGATTGCTTGCGATATTATTATGTTGCTGTCTTGGATTTAACCATTTTAGCTATTCTCTTGCGTTCCGATTTTAAGTTTGTTGTAGGACATTCATGCTCGTTTAATAATTTTTGAATTAAACTACCTTGGAATGGAGCATTTGGCTGTTTCGCCAAAGTTTTCTCGTCAACTCTATTAAGTATTAATGAGCTAATCACTCTCCCATCGTTATGTATCACTTCGCCAGCTCTCATTATAATATAGTATTTTCGAAACCACGAAGTTTCTTGTCCATCTTCTATGAAAAAATTCGATGAAGCTCGATGCTCCAACCCATTAACACCTTGACCAGTATATGTCTGTACAATGGGAGATGCCGTGATAGACCCTACAGGACGTTCAAAGGTAATTGTTTGCCTCAAAAACGATTGACGTGTGAATCTTAACAATGGACGAGCATGGGAACTTGGGATATATTCAATCTTGGTAATAACCTTGGAAAATAATAGTAATGTACCGATCGACATCCCTACAGGTATCATGGATAACATAATGACCCCATATGATTTGATATAGTCCGCTAGTTGTCTTTTTTCCTTTGGAATTGGGTAGAGCATTACTTGGGCATTTTGTAAAGACATATCATAAAACGAATAGCCGTATGCCAAACCCATAGCAGATAAGCTGTAAGCTCCTATACTAAACAGTGGTCTTATCTTATAAGAGTAGACTCTCTGAGGAGCTTTGCTAGTAATCATTTCAGATAAAACAGTGGAAAGGGCCTTCTTATACACCATTGTATCTCGATAAACAATCAATATACACGTCCAGAAGTCAAAGTTTTGACCCAATGGCAATTAACAAACAACAACCAACGTTCTAAAACTTTCCAAATGGTCAATTGACGATGAATTGAGAATTTGGCTTGAAACTTGATACTTTTGTATTTATATGTAAAAACTATGTACCATCGATAATCACTAAATTGTTAACCATTTAATGAATTTACCATTACAACAAGCAGTTGTTACCCGTCCAAGAAATATCAAGGCTCGTAGGTGTGTGCCATAGGTGAGTAGCAAGAAAGGATACACCGAAGATGAATGCTATAGAGGAGGAAGACGTACCGTCACCTCATGACGATCCATTATTCATGACTCCATTCACTAACGAGGTACAGAACCATTCTTCCAGCAATCTTTTGTCTGATCTGGACAACAGTGGTGTGAAAGGCACGTTTAGTTCTCCTATTGGCTCAAGACCTTACTCTGTTTTTTATTCGAATAAAGAAGGGAATAATTCTAGTTCCAGTTTAATTTATAACCGTGGATTCACTTTTGGTGGTACTACATCCACAGCAGATGACCAAGAAACTAATAAAACAGAGTCTACGACACCTCGTAATGGATCAAATGCAACTGGAAAAGATCAAAGAAGAAATTCAACCAAATATTTACCTAGCACAATGTTAGCTCCACCACTGGCTAGAAATCAATCCCCAGTAAGAAGTTTATCTCCAACAAGAGGGCCATCTCCAGAGAGGAATATGAATACAAAATCTAAACGATCTTCGATGAATCTGGAGAATCAGTTTCAATTTGGTTCTTCGAGCAATGGTTCTCACCTTTCACCAAATAGACCATTGTCATCGCAGTCGAGAGCATCTTTTAGGAAAGGTCACAGGTATAAACATTCGTCTGTTTCAATGAATTTTTTCCAAGAGCCAGAAGTGAAGATCCCGTTAAGCATCGCTAAAGCATTACCAATACCTAATTTTCAAGATTTATTAGACAATCTTTGTTGGCCAAAGACATACTGGCAACTTTTACTAGTTGGTGTGCAAACCATAGCTACACTTATTACATACTGCTTAGGTCATCTTAAGTCCTGGAATAATTTCTCCACGTTATCACATTTCCTAGTGTATGATATTATTGGATCGTTAGCGATTATACTGATTGAAAATATTTCTCAATTTGAAGTTTGGTTCACTGGAACTATCACTCTACCATTTGGGTTAAATAGACTTGATGTTCTATTAAGTTTTGCCTTAGCGGTATCCCTATGCTTTGTAGGCTTAGATTTACTATTTCATGTCATTGAAGTACTTATAGTATTCATTGTGGAATCAACTTTACCAGAGAATCATTCTGAAATTGCAAGCAATATTCCTCATAGTCATCATTCTGAAAATGGGGTTTCCCAAATGACTAAATCAGATATGAAACTATGGTATGCAATGGTGATCATCAATATAGCGCTATCCATGTTATGTTTATTTAAGATCTTCCATCCTAATCCCAATAGTAAAATGAAAACTCAAAATCCATTAATTACCATTTCTTATTCGATATATTTATTGATTTTCCCATCGTTAAACGGGAAATTTACTATGATCTCCGATAATGTGGCTACCATTGCAATTGCTATTTTTATCTTGAAGCATGGATTGACGATAGCAGAATGGACTTCACCAATACTACTCCTAGGTGTTCCTCGAACAGAAGTCCCAGAATTATTATTATTGAAGGATTCAAATGACGAAGATGACTCTACAATAATTAGCAAGGAAAATCATATTAAAGATGTTAACGATATTGCAACAAAATCAACTTATAAAGGGAAAACGGTTCATATAGAAGATCCCTCGTTAATTAAATCTATATTAAGGACAAAGATAGAATTGTTACCTGAATTTAAATCAAGGTGTATTTTGCATGATGATAAGTTGAATATTATAAAAGTTAATTATAATATAATTGTGATATTAATGGTAATAGCATTGAAAGGTGGTTCCAATGATGACGAAATATCGTTAAGAATGTCTATCAATAACACTGTCAAAAGGCTTTTCCCAACAGCTGAGATCACAGTAGAGATTGATAGAATTTAATTATTTCGAAATGGCTGTTCTCACCATGAAAAATGCAAGTTATAAATACTTGGTATATACTATTAATAATAATGACAGTTTTTGCATGCAATAACCATGGACATCGGTTTGTTTTGACATTCAAAAGCCCTCTTTCAAAGTTTGTAGACATTCTTTATAGAGTGTTTCTTCAGTTTCATTAACATCATTTATATTATCCATGGTTATCGGTTCTTTACCATTAACGTCACGACTAATGTCATCGTCAATGTGTCGTTTCCAGAAATTTCGTTCACCTTTCCCAATCAAAAGGTTATATGCGTTACCACTAGAACCTGCCCTAGCAGTTCTACCACAACGATGGACATACTGTTGGGATGAAATTGGAATATCGTAATTGATTATATCTGTGATTTTTGGAATATCAATACCTCTTGCCATCAAATCGGTATTGATTAAGATTTCGTTACTTGAATTTGGTACTATATCGACAAAATCTTTTAATAATTTTCTATTTTCAGCTTTTGAATTATTGGAGTTAATAGACTGGATATGATGTACTTGCTGATTCTCGCCCATTATATTAGATTTTAATAATAAGTTTAATAGAGAGCTCAACCTCAAAGAGGCTTCATTAGATTTAACAAAAATTAAAATCTTACAATTGGATTTCTCATTTAATAATCGTAGCAGAAAAAAAGGCTTGTAAAAAGATTTCGCGGTAGGAATACTCATATTGTATTCTTGTAGTAAGCTCGGTAAATTATAAAGCTTGACAGAATCTGTAACAAATAATTTAGGCAAATAGAGATTCAAATCGTGTAATTTCTGAGTGTTCGTAGTCAGTGTAGCACTAAACACCATTTTAATCACGCTTCCAGGCTTTTGGTGGGTGGATAATTTGGATTTATCTTTATCTAATTTAGACATTAGTTCATGACACCAGTTTTGGAACGATTGATTTAATAATCTATCAGCTTCATCAAGGATTAACATTTTCAAGTTCTGTAAATTAATGGAATTTAACTGTAAATGATCTACTAATCTACCTGGTGTAGTGATAAAAATGTCAGCTTCTTGGGCTACTAATTTTAAGTGTTCTTCATTTAATGAGTTTTCTAATTTGGAGATAGCAATGATTAAGCTTGTGCCTTGTGATAACTTCGATAAACTGTCAAACACTTGATGAATCAAGAATTTTGTTGGTACGACTATGATACATCTTAATTTGTTCACCGTTCTTTGAGACAAACTTTGAACTATTGGAATCGAGTACGCTAAAGTCTTACCCGAACCAGTAGATGCATTCACTAAGATGTCACCCAACTGAGTTAAGTGCTTCTTGGAATGCTTTATAGTGAAATTCAACTTAGGTAATAAGAAGTCTAACAAAGCGGTTTGAATCGGGAAAGTGTCTTTACCAAAATGGGTCAAAATGTTGTTCAATAGTTTCGGTTGCAACATTTCCTCATATTCTGTAAATGGTTTAATCATTTGAGTATCATAAACAATTTTTGTAGCTGTAGAGAAGGCAGTAGATTTATGTTCGATCGACTCTGCGCGACTCAATCTCTCCGTCAGAACTTTGGCTGGCTGCGGGATTTGAGTCAATTCATGTGTAGCGACAGGTTCTTCTTCGTCCGAATCAGATTGTTGAGCAATGATTTTGTCTTGCAAGGCTACAGTTCTTTGGAAACGGGAAAGTACTGTTTCATGGTTTACTTTTGCTTCCTCCACAGCGACTGCAGTTTCTGCCGTACTTTCGTCTGCAATTGGCCCACCATTCTTCTCGCTCGTGCTCTCGTCCTCGCTCTCGTCCTCGCTCTCGCTTTCACTCTCGCTTTCACTCTCTTCAGGATGTCTCTTTGTAGGAATCACTTTTTTCGCAGAGATTCTCTGTACCACATCTGCAGGGCTATTGTGAGCTGTGTCCTGAGATACAACACTACTAGGATCAAATCTGACGGAAAACATCGTTGCCGGATTCCCCATAGTTAAGAGCTCATCGCACCAGAAGTTTCAGTTCCATCCAATTTTTTCATCACCGACAAAACTGAAAAAAGCACGTGCCCGCACCACTATAACCACAACACATGCAGTAGGAAAACCGCGGGTCAGCGGGATCAACGAATATCAGCGTGCAACTTGCACTGACAGCACGGCATTGAACCACTGAACTCAGGAGCATACACATCAGAATGCTTCAGACCGTCATCCAGCGCCTCCACCGCTTCGAAGCACTTCCAAAGCGTTCTGACTATCGTACACAGTGACATACACAATACAAGACCTAACTAGGGTATTATATATCACGCTGCACGTATTTCACGTGATATTCCGGCGATACTGCTGTCCGGGTAACGAGCATTTAGCAGGAAGTGTTTTGCTCGCACTGTAAAGTTCTGTCTGGGCACTGATTGTTAAGAAGTCACTGGCTGCTTGACGGTACGGTGTCTGTTGGTCCCATTTCACGTCACCTGGCTGTGGAGAGATGCTGTCGTGCAGGGTCCTACTGGCGAGAGCCGCTTGGAAAGGTCCTAACATCATGCCGTTTCCTATCAAGGAAGCTATGGCTAACGGTACGCCAATCCGCACGAATGCTCGCGCAGCTACCATCTTGCCTCAATTCATTGGGCTTAAGTTTCAAATTCATAATGGCAGGGAGTACGTGCCGGTAGAGATCACAAAAGACATGGTAGGCCACAAATTGGGGGAGTTTGCAGTGACAAGAAAGTTACCTCCCAGGAAGAAAAAATAACCCGATTTAACGATCCTTGTTCACTAACCGTGGCATCGTGTCTCTTCCTGTCACGTTGGTGCTCTCTCTGAGTCACTACCACCTGTGCTTGTAAGGCCAATTGTCACCTTGTCCGCTGCTTTATCCTGTATATAAGTAATTACTTAAATAATATTATTTCCATCACTGCACTAGCGTTTAGCTGGCATCGAGAGCTCGGACAGTGTTCGTCATGTGGCCGGCTGCTAGACATATTATCACACAATCGAGCGTGTGGGCTCCGACGAGTTTGAAGGCGTCGTTCTCGACATCCAGTGCCGCATGGGCCACTCTAAATCAATTACGTCGCGGTGCTGGGAAACCTGCCAAGGATAACAGAAGCACGGCTCCTGCTTTAAATGGAGCCCCGTTCAAAAAAGGTGTAGTGATGCGAGTCATGGTTTTGAAGCCAAAGAAGCCTAACTCGGCGCAAAGGAAAGCTTGTAAAGTGAGGCTATCCAACGGTAACACCATTTCCGCTTACATTCCCGGTGAGGGCCATAACGCGCAAGAACATAGCGTAGTCTACGTTCGAGGAGGGAGATGCCAAGATCTGCCCGGCGTGAAGTACCATGTGGTGAGAGGAGCTGGAGATCTCAATGGCGTGGTGAACAGAGTCTCTTCCAGGTCCAAATATGGAGCCAAAAAACCAGTCGAGAACGAGTGAGTGCAACTCCACTGGGACAATGTCATTACCACTGCTTCCAATGACTGCTGAAGGCCAATTGAGCTCAGAGCTAAGCGTTGGAGCCCCAATTGTGCTGGTTCGTGAGGGCTGGTCACTCGTGCTACCGCAACGTATATAATGACCACTAAGTAAACCATATAAATATTAAATGTGAATTGTAACAGTTATTAGGAGGTTCCACTTGTGCTGATGAAATTGGGATTCTACTATTCGAAGGTTGGATTGTTGGCCTCTTGCGTAGTGTTTGTATATATATATTGAAAGAGGATGTTGCATTTACAAAGTAGCAATTTGTTGGTTCAGAAAACGTTGACTGAAGCCATTGAAGCTTTTAAGAATGATTCGGCTTTAACTTTAGATAGAATCATTTCTGATTTTGATTACACGACTTTCCACATTGGTAATGGCTCCGATAAATCGGAATTACTGGTGAGTGTCCATTTGAAAGCGTTCCAATCCTTGAGCCAAGCTGGTCCGGAGTTATTATCGTATGTTAAGGGGAAGTATGATGGGGTTTCTGGCGTAAGCTTATCATCTACAGCAGAACAAGGGTACGATCTTACTTTAATAGTGAGTTTAGGCCAGTTGAATGTGCAGGCAGTGAACCAAGTGTCGTTATTGAAAACTATTGTCATGAGTTATCCGTTCCAATTAGCATTTGATGAATTCAATTCATTGAGTCAATTACCTATTCCGGCAGACGGCTCTACTATCAACTCTGAAAAACTCTACACCATCAAATACAGAGACCAAGAGAATATCTTTGTGAAAGCTGCTAATGATAGAGTCACTGTGATTTTCGAAACTATCTTTGAAGATGAGACTGACAAAGTGTTTGGCAAAGTTTTCTTACAGGAGTTTGTTGATGCAAGAAAGAGAAATAGAACCATTCAAAGTGCACCTCAGGTGCTAACATCTAATGAACCACCTTTAGAACTGTCCTCTAATGGCGCCAACAGCTCCCAGCCGAGCGCTTCGAAAAGATTTATCACTTTTGTTTTATTCCCACGTCATTTTCAAACGGATGAGCTGAAATTCACGACGATAAGTCAGTTGATCTTATTCAGAAATTATTTCCATTATCACATTAAATGTTCTAAAGCGTATATGCATTCAAGAATGAGGTACAGGGTTGACACGTTTGTGAAAGTATTAAACAGGGCTAAAGTCGACGATGAAGTCGATAACACCAAGGATGATTCCAACAGGAGAACGTTCACTGGGCGGAAACTTGTGTATTAAATGATTAAAAAGTCTTATTAGTAATTAACATTATATATAAGGGATAAAAAATACACATATCTTTGTCAATTTTGAAGAGTTCAAAGAGATTTATTCCTTTGGTAATTCAGATTCGTCAACGTCTTCTTTCTTGGTGTAAACTACAGTAGTCTTACCATCGTCCCTCTTGAAGGCATGGCCGATACTGGTAGAATCGTTGTAAAACATGGCATAACCCATCTTACCTAAACCAACATGGGCCTTCTTGAAAGTGTCTTGGATATGAGTCTTTTCAAAACCTCTGGCAACACCAGATGTGTCTACGATGTTCATCTTTTCATCAAAGGTTACAGTACCCATGGCTTTTGGGAATAATTTGACTAATCTAGAGTCAGCAGCTTTACCCACGGTATTAGAGAAAGAATCCATTTTTCAATTATATATAGCTTTGTTCAAAAAGATTTCAAGTTGGTTTGCTCTCTATTAGTAAAGTTCGAATTGAGAACGAAAACAACCAAGCTTCAGTTGTCATATCTCGTCGACGAACTGGATATATATACTTTGATATTTATGAACAAGTATGCGTACCGTTTGATGAGCAATCGATTCGCTATAGGGGCAAATTCTTACATATGGGGGCCGGGGGCAGGACTTTATGGATTTATTCTTAGTAACTCTATAGTAATGTATAATTTTTCAATCTGGAGTCAGATGCATGTGGTTGGAAAACTTGCATACAAGAAAGGGGGAACCCTATTACCAGACTATTCTTGATCGATATTTTGTGATGATATGCCTGTCTGGTATGGGATGCGGGGCTTGGCTTACGGATCTATATAGTTTTATCCAAAGTAGAGCACATGTATTTATTAGATATACTTGGCACAAGGACAAGACTTGGTAAAACAGGGGCTGCAATTACGTTAAGAAACAAATAGTCAGCGCTACTGCTGATGAAAGTACTATCCTTTCAGAGTTAGAATGGTTCGTCTTGAGCACGCTTCATCGTAGCGTCTACCCGTTACCATTGCTGTTAAATGTGTTTATATAAGCGAAATTAACGTTTGAGATCTACTAATGACTTATCTAATTATGCTTCGCCAAGCTTTACAGAAAAAGAAAAAAAAGCAATCAACAGCGTGAGAGTGTTCCATTGACTATTATTGTGAGCTAGAGACAGCTTCAAAAGCCTATTATCTGTGATGAACTTGCTAATATGTGTAATTGGTGTGCTGTTACAAGCTGCTGTATCTTTGAAAGTGGTGTCTAGATACTTCAGTTACCATTTGCATCGTCATGGCTACCATCTTGTATTCATTGTGGTTTGGATAAATATGGTGCTATTACTTATTACCAACGTACTACTACCTTTAGATATATACGAAGGTAGTCTCTCAAGTGTACCTGCTTCAAATGATCGTCAACCAGTTACTCCTGTGAATTCTACTCGTTTGGTTAGAAGGCAGCAGACTTTGGAACAACCGACGTTGGTTAAGGATGCCCATTTTGCTATCGTTTATGGCTTAATATATTGGGCTCAATTTATTATTTGCTGGTTCGTTATACCAGTGCTGATGTCGTATATTACTTTAAAGTATGCTGTGGCTAAAAATGATATAAGGACTAAGATGATCAAATCTATTATGGCAAACGTGAAATTTTATGCTATCACCACGTTAAGTGTGTTAATCGGGTTAATATATTTAATTATGAGCACTGGCCACTCCTTATTTGAGTTTAAGCCTTTATTAATCTCTCTGGTTCATTTATACTCATTAAGTTACACTTTATTGTTACTGGCTTCAGGGCTAACACTATTGCCTAAGGATTTATTCTCTCATGTTAAATTACCAAGTGCAGAGTCAAATAATTATTTATTTGTCGAATTAAGTAAAACTAATGAGGATATGAATGATAGCCATTTGAATCTTTCGGATAATGCTAATATTATCCTGAACTCTGACACCACTTCAATGGAAGACGTTGAATTTAATGAATTACTGAACGATTGCAAAATAGAGATCAATCAAAGATTATCTCAATTAGAGGTGACGCCAAATAATCTGGTCTCGGATTCAAATTCAATATCTGATTTAGAGAAATTAAATGCCTGTTATAATAAATTTATTACAAATTATTATAATTACCTTTATCATTATAGTAGGTCAAAAGAAATTATTCACATTTTGGCGAAATCTCATAATTCAATCTCGGTAACTATCACTAAGAGATGCCTTATGATTATTTCAACGATAATCACTTGCTTATTATCTGGTTTTATTATTGTGCTAGAAGCTTTACCATTGAAAAATTTCATTTATAGATTTTTCGAATCCAACGGAATCTCGAATTTTATCCTATCATTCATTATTTTATCCTACAATACAATCTGTTCATTATATGCTATGAGTAAATTCAAATTTAATGATTTCCATTTAATTGGTAATGGCCAAAGTAATCCTTCTAATATACTTTATTATTCACTTTATTCAAGTAGACTCCTATTCCCATTATGTTTTAATTTAATGACAATGATCCCAAAGGAAAATAGCTCCACTTTCAGTCAAACTCTGTACAAGGATTTAAATCTGATTCCACTAACAAGGTTTTTGAATTATTACTTACCAATTGTGTTTATGATATTGGTACCGTTAGGTTACAAATATAATTTTAAAGAGAAATTATTATTAAAGCTTTTAGGTAAGGATTACTATTATGAATTCTTCGGCATGATGCTATATGAACCAGCTTCTGTGATAGATGTGAGTGCTTCTTCCGGTCACGACCCTGACGAGAGCTTTTACGATAGAACTAGAATGGATGAAGATTATCAATATTCGTTACAAGATGGACGATATTTATTTGAAAGAGCTTCTAAGAGTGTTAGTATCGAATTGAATACAAATAATGTCTCACCACAATTAGCTAGTGTGGCCAATGATAATAATGCCGACTCTAGTAACAATAACTTGTTATCATATCTGTAACATAACACAAAAAAATAATCACATCAATCTGAAAACACTACATAATATATATGAAGTGTTCTTCATCATAATATATGATACAATTAGTCATCGTTTCACTATTATCAAATTTATTTGAGTTAAGATGAAAAAAAGTAGTGATGAAAGTAATCAATGTTTTGGAAATATAATGATGAAAAGTAAATAGAAAAAAAATAATGTAATTATGAATTGTTGTCCCACATAAATATGTGGATGGCATATATTCTGATTTAATAATGTATTGAAAAATATTCTTCTGATAAAAATATAAACATAATGAGGCAAAAAAATTGTTTGCCAGTAGTGTCCAATTCCAATACTACTATAATGTCGGCAGTTTAGGGCACAATTATTGAGGTAAATAAAATGCTAAAATCAGGCAAATGAAAAAAAAAAAAAATATGAAGGAAGACTACAATGAAATGAATTTTAACATAGGTGTTATTTGCTTTCAATTCATTCATTGCTCTTATTTTCTATCTTGTTGTCTATACTGATTATCGATCAAAAACATTATCTTTAAATTCAACGTTACAATGGAATTTGTATTTCTTTTTCGTCACGAATACATCAGTTAATGCGTCATCATCAACAAACCAAGAAACACGGCCAGCTGCACCTTCATTGACAATACTACTTGGTAAACCCTTTTCTGGTCTTTCCATAATGGTCTTAATTACTGGAGCCTTGGTAGCACCTTCCACAACGAAATTTACTCTATGTGAGTGACAGATAACTGGAATAGTCAATGATATTCTTTCAGAAGGTCCACTTGGAGCCTTTTCGACTGGTACAACCCATGCCAGTTTTTCACGTAGTTGTTCTTGGAAATTGGGGAACAAAGAAGCAATATGACCGTCTGGAGCACAGCCCAATAAAAACAGATCAAACATCGGAAGTTTAACAGAGTCCCTACCTGCAAAGCCTTTGATCAATATTTTTTCATAATTATCAGCGCACTCTTGAGGATCACCAATAAGTGATTCATCAATATGGAAAACTTTCGGTTTACCATATTTTTCTGTATCAATATTATCGAAAATCTTCCTCTTTGCTTGGCCATAATTACTTTGATCGCTAGCAAAAGGTACTAATCTTTCATCGGCAAAATAAACGTCCCATTTCCCCCATTGTACATCTGTCCTCTTCAACAACCCTTCCTGTAAAACATCGATCAAAGAACCACCTGAAAGTGCAATCTTAAATCTTAGCTCCTTTTTCGGACGATCCTTCTTCTCTCTAGAAGAACTAATACTCTTGGTAGAAATCACTCGTTGCATATCACTAGAATCAGCTGTCATTCCTAGTAAATTTGCTGTAGAAGCTTTCCTCTCTTTAGGTTTTTCTGTTAAGGCTCCATTCTGTGCATATACCACATAATCAGCAACAGCTTCAGCTACTTCTGAAAACTCATGAAAGGAAAACACTTTAGGTACAGTCGTTGTCATTTTTTAATAATCAGCTTACTTTTATCTATTTTACAAGTACAACGTGGAATTAAAATGAGAGAACAAGTTGGAAGAGATTATTGATATCACTATAAATCAATAGTAATAAATATTTATCAAATGAAAATGAAAATTTAACTGAGTGGTGCAAAATCTCTTATAGTATCCCTCTAATTAAACAGGTTTGAGTTCTGCAAATCGGCCTTTTTTGAAATGAAAAGAAGTATAATAGTTTTAAACAATCCACTAATCAATTTCAACAAACGAAACTCTCTCAGTCTATTATATTTTTAATATTGTGATGAAAAAGCAGTGAGTACGTGATTATAGAAGAAATAATGTTACAAGAGGGCTTTCGCTATTTTTTCAAGATTATAAGTAATTAAAAAAACATCAGCAAATTGCTTACCCGACTTTAAATTTCTGCTTAATACTACACCTTTCCAACCAGAGAAGTGATAAATTCGTCAAGTGAGTCGCTATATTTAGCTCATGTATGGTGACTTTAGTATTGTTTCATAGCAAAGAAGTACTACCTTTTTGAAAATCTTGAAAGAATATTTAAGAATAGATTATTCATTATTATTTTGAGTTAGCAATTATTTACGAAGCAACTGAGTAGCTATCATTTTACTAGTTAATGAACTGGAGTTTTTACCCAAAAACTTGCATAGCACTTTCCAACTTTGTATACATTTCTTCTAGTTCCCCTTCTAAAGAACTCAAGACGGTGATAGCCCCGCCTGCTCCAAGGTACCACGATTGGTTACTGTTATAAGAATACATGCATCGAATATTAACAGACCAATCTCCATTGCCATTGACAGACCAATATCCTGTGACACCACTGTATATACCTCTGTTAGCACCACAAATCTCGGAATTTAGTTCATTTTCTATATCATTTTGTAGCATTTCGACTGTAATCTTTTTTGGCGCTCCTGTCATGGATCCCGGTGGTAAAGAGTGTTTTAAGATATCAATCCCGGAGTATGGAGTCGTAACAGTAGTAGTACTTAATCCATTGGCCTTCACTACGGAAACCAATTGGTATACCGTAGCGTATTCTTCTACTGACATAAATTCTTCCACTGACACATTAGGTAAAAGCTCATACAAATCATTTCTAATTAAGTCTAGAATCATCAAGTTTTCACCAAACTCCTTAGGAGTCTTTAATATCTTTGTAGCCTTTTCCAAAGTCATACCATCGTTCTTCTTTACTGTGCCTTTAATGGGTCTTAATTCACAAGAGTCTGACCCCCATTTTAAGAACCTCTCTGGCGATGTGCTAATTAATGATAACACCTGTGATGAATCAATAATATCATTGAATTGGAAAAAGCTAGAAAAAGGCGCAGGATTTTTCTGAATCAAAGTTTGGAAAATTCTCCAAGGTTTCAAATGACGATTTAATGAAACTTTAGTTTGTGTGGTTAAACATATTTCATATGAATCACCTCTATGTATATAATCTTGGCATTTTTGGAAAGCTTTTGAATATTTTTCTTTACTTGGTACAAGTTTCTCAATCTTGATATCATCAGGTAAATGATTTTCCCAATTCAAGCTATAGTTTGCTATTTGTTCATTGAAATTTTCTTGTTTTAAGAAAGATTCAATTTCCTTAGGGAAATTGTTACTTAACGACACAAGATATAAGTCACCGTTTCTATGATCAATAACGATAGTATTTTCAATATAAACGAGTTTAGCATCTGGATGCGGTAATTTGTCTTCATTCAATGATGGATGGGGGTTATTAGTGACAAAATTGCCCATTTCGTAGCCTAAGATACCAACTAGCCCACCGATAAATGGGATATTAAGATTGTGTAATGCTAACTTAGGTTTCATAAAATCACCTAAGCTGTTCCAAAACTCGTTTTTACCTTGGGTGACAATTTGTAACGAATTTGAAATTCTATCAGGTACCATGCCTTGTAATGAATTTATCAAGGTTTCTTGAGATAGGTGTGGATCTTGCCACCTATGCACGGTAGTTTTCTTTAATGTTTCATAATGGGTAAATACAGTAGAGTTTTCATTGGGAAATGCAATAATAGACCATTCACCTCTTGCAGTACTCACAGTGGAAGAAGCCATAACAAATTTAGAAAATTCAGGAAATTTATCACAAATCTTTAAGGTCAATTTCGGGTCTGTAGAGACTTTGAAACTATCAATATGAAACGAATTCTCAGCAGTTGCATTGCAGTTTAAATCGGATTTCAAATAGATCGGATCTTTGTCTATAGATTGACCCAACTTGGTCATGACTGATCTATTCTCGTGCCTCTTCTCTTGGATAGTCCTGTATCTACTTGTCATTGAAACGTTATGATAAACAGCCAATTGAAGAAAATTTTGAATCAATAGATCACCATTGTCTGAGCAACATGATTCAGGGTGATATTGAACACCATACCATGGTTTATCCTTAATTCTGGCGGCCATTAACAATTTACCATTTTCATCTTCTGTGAATGCTAATGGAAGAAGGCTATTATCTGTTGATGCCATTTCACTATCTAAGACCACATGTAGGGAATGATATCTAGTGGACTTGAATTTGGAAGGGTAATTTAAGAACAATCCATTATCCAACTCGTGATTCAGTAATGAAATATCATACACTTGCCCATGTTTTATGGTATCTAATTGTTTAACCATACTACCTTGACTTAAACACATAGCTTGAAACCCTAAACAAATTCCTAGGATAGGAATATTACTGGATATTTCAGAGTTCCAATATAATTCATCAATAATTCCAAGATCTTGTTTACCATTATTTGGGTTTCCCGGACCTGGACCAACGACAACACAGTCAAACATCTCTAAAACCTCGTTAAATTCACCAGCATCGGTAATGGTATCGTTATGAATGGTGGTTACTTCGACACCTACTTTAGTGGTCGTTCCAGGTATAAGAATATATTGTTGCTCCAATAATCGTACCACATTGTAAGTAAATGAATCGTATGAATCTATGAACAAAGCTTGCAATTTCTTCATTTGTAACCAATACAACAAGACAGATAATTGACGAAGGAGTGCCGACTCAATAGTGTGGCAGCTTATACTGGGGAAAGTTGTAAATACGTGTAAGCATCAAAAAGTGATGAGTTTGGGATATTTATTTATTACCATAACAAAACATTTTAAGTCATCACTCGTTGACCAATTAGAAGTGTTTCATTAGTTCGTGTGAACTTCTACTTCAAGTATGATAGAAGTTGTAGTGAACGACTTGTTGGGTAGAAAAGTGAGAGTAAAATGTCTGGAAGACGACACTGTCGGCGAGTTCAAGCAAGTTCTTGCCCTTCAACTCGGACTTCTTGCTAATAAGATTGTTTTACAGAAAGGTAATACCATATTGAAGAATCATGTCTCTTTAGAGGATTATGAGATTCATGATAGCACAAGCTTAGAATTGTATTACTCTTGATTTCATACTGTTATATACAAGAAAATCTATTTTAATCATTCCCGGTTATTAAACATTGATTTGGCTATATATGCGGTTAGTATTCAGTTTTATTAGTGTTACAAGAAATAATCCACTCTTCTATTAGAAGCAGAAGTAGTTTGAAATGCATCCGAGAAAAACTCATCGTTCCCTAGTAATCCCTCGTTTTTAACATCGCTATCATCATCACTACCAAAATAATCCATTACGACTTTATTAGCAACATTATTCGAGTTGTTATTCATTGAATTCTGGGACCTGCCAGATTCGTTCATCAATAAATTTTGTGGAGGTGCCTCTACAAAGACATTGAAATAAAAATCATCTTTACTGTACAATTCTAGGATCGATGCCTTATTCCCACAACGGTAGCAGTAGTTTGGAGCAGACCAGACTGTTGTAACCAAACCATTGAAATATATCTGATAACCTTCATTACAAAGTTGATGAGCGCGATAAATCCTACTCATCTTATTCAATTCTAAAAATTTCTCGGCCACGCTCCTACCAAACGTATACCCTGCACCTCTTGGTGAAACTTGGAAATGATGGAACGACTCATTCAACATTTCGTCAGGGTTGTCAAAAGTGTTATTATCATTCGCCTCTTCAGGGTCAGACCAGACCAGATCGGCCATAGCGCCATCATGAGGAATCTCACGGAACCGATCAATGATCCTTATCTGATCCACTGTCTGCACATTCGGTGACAGTCCACCGTGAACACAAAAGATCTCTTGATCAATGATACAACATAGCACCAAATAATCGAATAAGTCGGTAAGGTAATGCCAAACTTTCGAACCGTTCCCATATTTATTTAAGCATTCCGTATAAAACCCGTAGCTTTGAGTGATCTGCCTAGACTCGTGGTTGCCTCTCAACAAGTGTATTCTACTAGGGTATCGAAGTTTTAAAGTAATCAGTAACATAATCGTCTCTACACTGTACAGACCTCTATCAACGTAATCTCCAAGAAATAAGTAATTCGTATCTGGTAATTTCCCACCGATCTGGAACATTTCTAGCATATCATGGAACTGGCCATGCATGTCACCTACCACAGTCACTGGTGTACTAATGTGAATCACATTCGACTCCTTCACCAACATTTCCTTCAATTTGAAACATAGCGCTCGGATAGTAATCTCAGGTAATAACTGTCCTTTATATAGGCGTTCCAAACATTCATCTAGTCCTAAGCCCATACTATCACACTGCTACACTGACAGATTAGCCAAATAAAATGTTGGACGAGCTTGAGTTACTTTCCAACCATATACTAAACCGCATTGTATGTGAGGGCCATTACGTACTATTTTTTTCAATATCAAGATATATATCAAGATATTTATAGATAGATGTCTTTAACCACTAAAACAAGTGTAAAAATTAATTCTTAGTCCAAAGAACATTAGACTCACATACTGAATCACTGTGTTTATTACCAGTACTGAGCTGTATTCTAGCCACTAGGTTGTAGAGCTCGTGTTTTTTTTGGTTGCGTTATCATTTGTGAATTGTGGGTTGGAAGATCCATTCCTGGTGGTCAAGATTATTGCAAGCAAAAGAAAGGGAAAAAACAAGAGTTTCATGCTTGTGAAATGTCATCCTCAGAAGACTATTTTGGGTATAAACCTTGTGATGATGAACAGAGGGACCGTTCCAGGTCTTTGAGCCCCATTGGTGCTGCCCACAGCCAGACTAATAGCCAAGATCCTAGTGATAAAACTCTTCGCATGAGCTCAAACAGACTTTCCAGTTCGAGATCTACTCCCAAAGGTTCAAATGTACATCTTAATCTGCGATCTCCGAGTAGTGTGAACTCTACTCCGGTTAAAGGTTCTTCTCATTCATTCCATAAAGGTGCATCCGACGTATCTAGCGCACATGCTAGTTTGACACACGGACCTAACCTGATACAGTCCCCCGTGGGATCCTCTAGGTCTAGTAGAAGAGCTTCAGTGACTAGTATTGGAGGGAGTAATTTCACTTTCAAGACTAATAAACCACAAAATAGTTCTACCACTATAGTAAATAAGAAGACAGATTTAAGTCTGAAGAATCCTAATAATAGTAGTAGCACACTGGTATCTGTAGGCAACTACAACCATATGAGTACATCGCATTTAGTTTCAAAAGTCTTGGAGTTTAATAACAAGAATCCAATTACCAACTCTATTCCTAATTTAAACAACACACCCTCTCATAAGACTCAGATGACTCTTTCATCTAACCATGGTAGCACAAAGAGCTTAAGGTCCTATGAGAAAGAATATCTTTCAAACGAAAAGGCCTATTTAGCTAAGATTAAGCATAGAGCCAGAGAGGATGATTATTATAAACGTGGGATAATATCTAATTCACAGGATTTTGACACTGACGAAGAAGAATTTTTTGATACAGAAATAGATGAGCTCTTTGAATCTAAGGATAGTTTAAATTTCCGTTCTTTATCAAATTTTAGCCAAGCTCAGCCCAGTCATAAACATCATTCGAAGGAATTTAACATTAAACATGAAAACGTTAGACATATCTCAAATAAATCTGAAACTTTAGTAGCAATGAATCCCGAATACTTATTTAAAAGGCTGGATTGGATACGAGACGATTTCAAAGATAAGAAAGAAGTTCACAAAGTTTTGAAAGCTTTAATTAAAGATGAATTTTCTAACCCTGAGAGTTCCAGGTTTGATAGATTAGAAGAAACTAAAGAATCGATTTTGGAAGATCTTTTACAAAATTCGAAAGCTTTAGAAAGATTTGAATGGCAAACCATGTTAACAAATGTGTTGAAAGGTGATATTGTAAAGAGTGAAAAGACAAAAATAGCTAATGAAAATAACACGGTACAATTTAGTCAAGAAGTTACAGATGATATATGGCTAGAGTTAAAGGCATGGATGAATGGACGTAATTTAGATGACCAATCGAAATCTTTGGTTATTTTACGTAACTCCATTGATGATTTTTTTGAAGAGATAATGAATTTTAAATTATTGGATAATACATCTCTTAAGGACACGGATAAAATCTTATCAGATATTTTAGATAAATATCATAAAGTAATAAATTTTTGGCCTAACGTCAAACGAATGCATAAAGAAAAACCAATTTCAGGAACTGATGAATTTAATAAGAGAATTGACACTATGTTAAGTTGGGTCAATGTGAGACAGAATCTTCAATGCCAGGTGAAAAAATTAGAAAGCTGGGTTGAAGTTGATAGCATTTATTTCATTTTAGGAACCGAACAATCCAAGAAAGATCATGATAAGCTGAAATTATTTGCAGAACAAATGATGCAAGAAAGAGAGATCGAAACCATCTTTCAAAAAAAAATCTTTTTCCAGCTTGCACCGTGGGTTCTGAAATCAAAAGTGTTTGTATTGAAGTATAGACAGACTATAATGGACTTGAATTTAGATATATCTACAAAAGAATTGCTGGTATTGTTAAGATTTCCTTTCACTATAGTCAAGGAAATCATTACAATTAGAATTGCATACGCTAGAAAATTGCAGAATCCAACGATGATGTTAATTGATCAAATGCTAGACGATTTCTCTTCTTACGTTAGATTAGCTGTTCAACTAAAAAATACACTCCAGGATTACTGTACATCCTTACCATTTGAAGTTCCTGAAGATCCAAATTTTGACAAAACTGTTATTGAAGCTATACGTTATTTGTTTATCTTATTACAACTGAAAATTTTGGATGGGACTGAGAAGACCTTCAAAACTTTCAAAGAACCTGAAATACTTCTGAAATTCTGGGAAGAGTTAAAGAATGTTGGTTATTATGTTGAAGGTGCAGGTAATACTGTGTCCTTGGGGTTTACCAAATTAACCTTAAGATTGTTGCATCGATTGCATAGCTACTTACTCCAACAACAAAATTCACCTCCTGAATTGAAAACTGTCGCTGAGGCTGATAAATGGCTAAGTAAAATATTTGAAAATTTGGGCTCAGTGAAAAGGAAGATGAATAGATTTACGAATCTGCTTGCTAGTGCCTTTCAGAATTGTGCTACATATGGCATACAGGATAGCAGTGTTTTGGTGGATCACTTGAAAAGTACAGGCCACTTCCTTATTGAAACAGGAGGCGAACTGAAGGAAAACGGTATATTTTTGATTGGTAGTCCTGAATTATTTGGAATCACAGGGGAGGATATACTCAAAATTTTAAATAACACTTCCATTGGATGTGATTTATTACCTACACTTGACATTCAAAACAGTTTGGGTATTTATAATGCTATTGAAGTTGAAGATAACCCTACAACCACTATTTTACAGTTGTTCTCAAGTGATAATGTTCCACAACACTACGTGAAAACAGAATCCTATTCCGATTATCTATCAACAAACAATCTCCCCTATGATACTTCTAAGGTTGGATCTAAACCCATTACATCCCATAAAGATTCTAATCGTGAGCTTTTAGACCTCGAACTAAAATTACAGTCATTAGGCTATATTTTAATATTAAGTCCTAAGAAACCAATGGTTTGGACGGGGACAATAGTAGAATTAACAGACGAAGTTAATATAACTATGGATAAATTTATCATGAAACCATCATCTGGTACTATTACGCTAGTCACTCAAGAATCTAGCTATGCTTTAGCTTATCACTGTGATCGTTTTGAACAATGTGTAGACCATTCTGTGATTTCTTATGAAACTAAATGCTCTTTAGAAAATGTGGAAAATGCTTTACAAAGAATCAATAAAGCATATTTTGGTTGTACTTATACCATGTTGAACAACTATAATAAAATTGCAGAGACATATAAAAGAGTGCGTCCAAGTAACGATTTGTTAAATGGTATTTACTTATTTGCTAGGGATTTCGGTAGGAATTTTCTGCGAACTAACGCTGCTCCAAGTGAGAAAAAATCCGTGATAATTATGTTGATGGCTAAAGTAAGTATGGGCTGGTTAACTTTTCTAGAAGAGGACTGTGACCCAACAGATCCCAAAACTTTTAGATGGTGTGTAACTGCTATGGAATTTGCATTGCAAATGGTAAGCGGTTGGAATATATTGGCCCTAGATGAACAGCAGTTTTCAACTTTAAAACGAAAGATATCTGCATGTATGTCGCTATTGATCTCTCATTTTGATGTAATGGGCGCTAGAGCATTTGAAGTAGAAAGGTTAAATCAACAGACTAGATTAAGCGTTGAAAATGTTGACGATTTTGATGTTGATGCTACTTTGAAGGCAAATTCTATTCTAAGAATGGAGAACCTCTTAAAGCTAGAACAAGCAGCCCCTCGTAATCCACATTTTATTGGGAAAGTGCTTGATGTTACTGAAAAGGGTAACAAGTATATCTCTTCACTTGCTGCCTCTATATCTAATGTTTCAATAAGGTGGCAAAAACGTAAATTTGTTGGAGGTGGTACTTTTGGGACTGTGTATTCTGCAATTAATTTAGACAATGGTGAAATCCTAGCGGTGAAGGAAATTAAGATTCAAGATAGCAAGTCAATGGAAAAGATCTTTCCATCGATTAAAGAAGAAATGAGTGTATTAGAAATGCTGAACCATCCTAATATCGTTCAATACTTTGGTGTCGAAGTCCATAGAAATAAGGTAAATATTTTCATGGAGTACTGCGAGGGAGGTTCTTTGTCAAGTCTTTTGGAACATGGTAGGATCGAAGATGAAGTAGTTTCACAAATATACAGTCTTGAGCTTTTAGAAGGTCTGGCATACTTACATGAATCTGGGGTTGTTCACCGAGATGTTAAACCGGAAAACATATTACTCGATTATAATGGAGTAATCAAATACGTTGATTTTGGAGCTGCCCGTAAGATTGTCAAGAATAGTACTACATTTGCTAGAAGCAGTGATGATGCTGAAAACAAAGAAAAGTCTAAAGAAGGAAACTTGTTGGATATGATTGGAACACCTATGTATATGGCTCCAGAAGCGATTACGGGTTCAAAAGATAAGGGACAATTTGGCGCAGACGATATCTGGTCTTTAGGCTGTGTTGTATTAGAAATGATAACGGGAAGAAGACCTTGGTTCAATTTAGATAATGAATGGGCTATTATGTACCATGTTGCTGCTGGCGAGATACCTCAATTGCCTACGAGTGAGGAGGTGAGTGACGCAGGTAGAAAGTTTTTGAAGAGATGCTTGGTACATGATCCAAGCAAGCGTTCCACTGCAGTGGAATTATTAATGGATCCATGGATTGCAGAAATCCGAGAAGTGGCATTTGGTCCTTCGAGTGACTCCACTTCCAGAACAGAAAGCTTACAGACAAATAAAACACAACCGGAAGTTGAGGACTAGGTTGATTTTATATCTGTTTCCACTTATTACAAGAATTAGTACAAAAACAGCATTGTAAATTTTGAGAACTGAATGATTGCATTAGATATCTTTTCAACACATGCAATTTTTACGCAAACTTCATCGTTGTAGTCATAACAAACTTAATTTGAAATCCTTTATATACTTGTATCATAAAGCATTCTATCTATTTATAATCATATATGGCATTTTGTTTAAATATCCTCTTGGTTTTGTTGTAAACTCTTCTTGTAAATATAAAACACGTCATTCTGGATAAATGTATTATTGAGCAATATTTGGAAGTTATTCTTGTAGCCAGGAGTTAAGAAATTTCTTTTCACAAAGGAAGCCAAATTTTGCTCTTTGGATACCAATTTTTTGATATACTCCGTATTCAATCCCACAAACATTGGTGCAGAGCCTATTACATCAAAATCACTTATTTCTTCTAATGATAAAAATGGATAAGTAATATTCAATGAGTCGTGAGTTATTAGGAAATCTACGGAATTCCATTTGTCTTCTAAACTGTTCAAATCTTCAGTTCTATCATAAGTGATATTAAATTCATCAGATAATTGACCAAACAAAGACACGCCAGTCATACAGGGAGGTACAGAAATGTGAACTAACTTATTTGAGATATTGTTGTTTACAATGTAGTTATTCAGTGTAGACAAAGCAACACCACCTGGATAGTTCATACGAGATATGTATAAGAATGCCATGGAGATGATAAAAGATGATATCACCGATAAAGGTAGAAAACATGCTAATACAATTTGTTTCAGACCATTCATATTTAAATTCTCCCAAATATCTGCAGCAGCTACTGAGCCAGTTAAAATAATTAGCGGTAATGAATATACTATGAACCTCCATTCTTTATGAGGTTGTAAAGACATAATGGCAATATGAGCAAATCCTGTTAAAGTTAAAATCTTGACATTTTTAGGAGCAATTTGGAAACCTCTATAATTTAAGAGCAACACTGTAGGAGGTAAGAATAAAGTTCTTAAATATTTGGTAAAATAAGCATGAATTGGTTCAGTACCCCATTGTATAGAGTGGCCATGTATTACATTGAAGATAAACCCATCAAATTCGGGTACAGTGTAGAATCTCCAAAAATAAGAATCGATGGTTAAAGAAATCCCCATTCCTATACCTAAACCTAAAAGGCCAAATTTAACCACTTTCCAAAACGAAATCCGCTGATAAGCTATTGAACTCAATGAGAGACCAATGGCAATTCCGACCAATTCTAATCTGAAAATAATAGCTGCAAATGAAACTAGAAAAATGGCCCAGTGATGATAATCTAGCAATATCCAACCTGCTGCGATATTGACTAAAGGAAGAGCCATAATAAAGTTAGGCAAAGTTCGTGTACTATAAAACATCAAATGGAAGCTGGACATAATAAAACAAATAAACCAAGCACCCACAGTGGTAACATTGGCCTCTGATTCATTTGATTCATTCGATTTTTCCCCTTTCGATCCCCTCTGTAAACGCTGTCTTTCAAACAACGTTTGAACACAATTTTTCAAGTATATATAACTGAAGGCATTAATCAACCCTATGACACTTCTAACAATCAATTGGGTCTCTAATTGCGTGTAAACGACTTGAGAAGTCCATTGGTTCCAAATTTTGAATAATTGGATTGGAATTTTAGAAATAGCAGCAATGACCAACGCACCAACAAAAGTACGTTGTACTACACCTGGGAAGATCATATGATCATACTTAGCAACGTTGAATACTCCATATTTTAAAATATCATGAATAGCTTGTAAATTGAAACTTTCTTCTACTTTCGTGTATGGAGCATAAATGAGATGAGCAGATATAACAAAGACCAGCAAAGAGTCCCAGACAGAGTGAGACCACAACATAATGTGCTAACGTTGGATTGACAAATTTTCTCAGAATAACTATCTCTTTTCTGGTGGTTATTATGTAAAAATGTCATTTTACGAATGAAATTCGATTTTATAATTGTTCTAATTACTATGTGTAAGGCGATGAGCTCTTCCAGTTCGTTGTTAAAATGGGTTAGTGAGTGTTTTAAGAGTCGCTACTTAAACCTGCCTCCTTGGTAAAAGCAAATGTCGCAATTGAAGGACTATAGTTACAACAGTGACGAGGATGGAGAGTTACCTCCTTTAGTCACTGGGAAAGAGTCCAATTTAGAGTCAATTTTAAGCCAAGTTAAAAATGATGGTGGTATCAATTTAGTCTCCGAGGAGAAAGTTGAACGTGTGAATAAACAAACTGAAAACAATCTACGAGGTGACGCTTCTAAAGTACCAGTGACGATTATTACTGGTTATCTGGGTTCTGGTAAATCGACACTTTTAGAGAAAATTGCCTTGAAAGGCAGTGATAAAAGAATTGCTGTGATTTTGAATGAGTTTGGTGACTCCAGTGAGATTGAAAGGGCGATGACCATCAAGAATGGCTCGTCAAGTTATCAAGAGTGGCTCGATTTAGGGAACGGTTGTCTTTGTTGCTCCTTGAAAAACGTTGGAGTCAAAGCAATTGAAGATATGGTAGAAAGGTCACCTGGTAAAATTGATTACATTTTATTAGAAACTTCAGGCATTGCTGATCCTGCTCCGATAGCTAAGATGTTTTGGCAAGATTCAGGGTTAAACAGTAGCGTTTATATCGATGGTATCATCACTGTTCTTGATGTGGAGCATATTATTAAATCCTTAGATGATACTACTTCAGAGGGTCATTTGCATGGTGATGGTGAAGTCTTGCCTGAAGATTTAACCATTGCACATTTCCAATTAGCCATGGCAGACCGTATTATCTTGAATAAGATGGATAAAATCTCTGATTCCAAAAAAATATTAGAAATTGAAACTCGGATTAAGAGTATAAACAGTATTGCCCCCATATACCATACCAAATATGGAGAGATACCATTAGAAGATGTTTTAGATATAAACGCTTACGAAAATGATGATTCTTTACTACGAGATGAAAAAATCGACACCATTATGAAAGGTACACCAATATTTCATGATCCAAGAATGTCTACCATAACTTTAACGTTTCGGCCTTTAACCGATGAATTAGAGTATCAAAGGTTTAAGAAAGATTTTTTACAACCTTTGCTTTGGAAGGATTTCGGAGTACAAACAGGTGTGAAGAGTTGCAACAATGACAATGATTGGGAAATACAAAGAACAAAAGGCTTAATTATTGTAAATGGCTCGACCGATTCAAAACAAAGAGTTGAAGTGCTGCAAGGTGTAAGAAGCACTTATGATACTTTCCCAGTATCTGATGGACAAGCTAAGGGACAATGTCGTTTGGTATTCATTGGGAAGTATTTATCATTGAATGAGATTAGATCATTGTTAAACAGTGTCATAGTGACAAGAAATCAATGAAAACTATTCAGTCTCTCAAGAGTAACACAATGGAACTATGTAAAAGCAATATGCTATCATAATTATTTAAGAACTAAAAAATAGGCTTCTCTAAAGAAAATATTGTAATAAATGGTAACAGTGTCATAAAACTGGAAATTAACATATCCGAATGTCAGTTACAAGAAAACCTTCCTAGTGTTGAAAGAAACATTAGCATCAACACAGAAATTGATCAATTCATTCCTTTAGAAGAAGTTCTCGTGACGGCAATCTTAGGAAGACTAGAAATGAAGTTGGCTACTTTTGGGAATTTAATGGCCAGTTTCTTTCTATTGGCGACCACTAGATAGATACTGGATAAAGAGAACATACCTATGAAAACTTTCAAAGCAGGGTGTCCAGTTTGACTTAAAAGCGAGTCCTTCACCTTCTTTTTCTGTTGCTTCTTCATTTTACCGTTGTAACCTCTCAAAGTCACACCTTGAGAAAGATCACCGTTCAAGAATTTAGCTAATTTTTCTTCGTAAGCAGCATTTAATTTCGCAGTATCACCTAAGTTTAATTGATCTACCACTGTGTAAGCAATTCCAATAGTAGACATTGGTTTATCGTTTAATTCAGTCTCTATATTTCTCAAGGCTTCCATCAATGGACCCAATCCAGAGACCACTTGAGCGAAGACAACATTAACATCATTTCTTTCAGGGTTACCGTTCAGACCTAAATCAATCATAAATCTACAGTCGTTGTTATCCTTAACACCATCGTTAACCATAGAGATTCTACCAGGTCTGTCGTGTTTCAAGTTGAAATTTTCATCCTCAAAATGTGGACCATACACAGAGAAACTAATCCCTTTGAAAATTTCACCACCTTCGATCCTATCATCCTTCCACATCTTGTCAAATGTGGTGATATCATATGACACTTTATGAGACTCAGTAGGTTTCTCATTACTTTTCACAACGTACACACCTCGTGCCAATTTAACAAAATTAGACGCAGTTCTTGGAACCAGAGTACCATAAACATCAATGACGATATCGTAGATTTTACTCTTGCCACTGGTTGGGTTAGTGATTTTAATCCCCATCATCACATGTGCTGAAACCGGAGGGTCAGGAGGATAAACTGTCTCCTTCGAGTTCAAATTGGCTCCGTACTTATTCGTGTCCACAGCACCACATTGGCACAGGGCAAACAGGTAAAAAACAAACAATTGCCAAATCATAATTCCTAATATCGAAATTATCCTGTTGATAGACTGATGAGCCACTGAATTTGTCAACTATTTGTTAAGTTTTAAAACTCTTTGTTGCTTGTAGAATCAAAGATTCTTACGTGTTAACTACAGAAGAAAAAAAAATATTTCAGTCAACGTCTTAACGAAATTTACATCCTGGGGGATCCAAAAAGGAGTAATCACATTAAATTTGTCATATGGGACAGTAACCATAAGCGTAACTCCGCTCATACTGGTTCGTGATTCGCCTTGCGAAGCGCTTTCTAATGAATATAATATTACCATACGCTTGGTAACTTTTGCTCTTAACATTCGCAGATATAACAATCTTCGGCCTACCTTCCCACAAGACTCGCACACACGGTTTCAGAAGCGGCGGGCCTGTTAATTAGTGCTTCTGGGCCAGTATATATTGCTGAACCCCGTCGCTATGTGGCTTCTTCTCTCGGAGGGTTCATATTAATTTATTAGATACAAGAAATTTGTAATATTTCCATACCACAAACTGTAGAATACTCAGACAGTTGTGTTAGCCTGCCAGTGCTCATCTTTTAGTACTGTTGGATATGAGTAGTGGTACCGTTCATAGCGTGGGATATCCCTTGTACGGAGCAAAGTTTATTAATGATTCGCGTCTAGTGGTGTGTGGTGGTGGTGGTGAGGGCAAAAATGGAGTTCCCAACAAGATCTCTGTTCTGGACGTTTCGTCGACTGATAGCCATGTGAAAGTGGCGCCTGTCACTGAGCTGTTATTGAAGGATGAAGATGATTCGCCAACGACGATGGACGCGGACTCCAATGGTAATATTATTATAGGTTGCAATGAGAACAGCGAGCAAATTAGCAAAGGTTTAGGGAACCAACATATTAGGAAATATTCTTTACAAAAGACTAAATTGAAACATGTGGTAAGTGTGGACCTGGAGAAATCCAAGGATCCATCCGAGTACACGAAGTTGATATGTCTTGCGGAAAACTTGATTGCGGTGTCCAGTTCTAAAGAGACACCAACGGTGCGAATCATTAAAAAGAAAGATTTGACTGAAATATATGAAATCGAAAGTAAGAATGAGATTAAAGATTTGCATTTATCACCTAACGGTAAAGTTTTAAGCTACATTACGAAAAATTCCCTGGAGATCATCTCTACGGTGACGGGCACTTCCATCGCCAGATTAACTGATTTTGATTTGAATTTAGTGTTATCGAAGATTAGGTTCATTGATAATGACTCATTGATTATTGCTGCTTCGTTGGCGAAAGGAAGCGGTATCACTTTGTTGAAAGTTAGTGCTAGGAGTGGCAGAGCTACTCTAGTGAAAAGTTCTAAGATTACACCCAATTTCAAAGGCATTACCTCGATGGATATTGATTGTAGTGGCAGGTTGCTGGTTTTTGCCACTAGTGACAATTCTGTTGGTATCGTTAAACTTTGGCCCAATGAGTTTAAATTGAGTAAAGTGTTCCACAAGATCCATACGTTTGCCATTACAAAAGTGGCCATTTCTCCAGGTTCCAAATATGTGGCTAGTGTTTCTGCTGCAAACAGCATTCACGTATTCTATTTGCCTAAGGATTATGCTACAACGCTGACTGCTGTAGAGTTGATTCAAAAATGGTTCTTTAAAGCTGTGTTGATAGTAGCCGCAGCTATCTTATTGCAAATGGGTTACGAAAGAAATATGCATGAACGGTTGTACAAAATATTGGGCGACAGCACCAATATGGCTAGATCAGTGACTCTAAAGATGAGCAATAGAATTCAGAGCCGGGATAACGATGATTTCATGTTGCAAAAGACTTTGATAGGAGACTCTTTTTCTAGTACGCATGTCAAGACGCCACAAGAGACGCCAGAAGAGACGCCTGCAAATACACATGACGAGACACATGAAGAGACTCTCACCGAAACTCTCACCGAAACTCTGCTGGAAACTCTTACGGAAACTCACATCTCAGCTTTGTTGTAAAGATGCTAACAATCTCGCATCTACATATATACGTATTTCTATACAAATTTGTCATTGAATATATCATTACTTGGATCCCATAGGAACCATTGCAATCATTTGGATTTACTTGGCTCTTTACGGCTCTTTTTCTTAGCATCTTTGAATATTTTATCCAAGTCATAACCATCCTCCTTGGGCTCATCGACAACTTCATTGTCTCGACTACGTTTCTTATCATTATCTGGATCATAATGCACAAATTTCCTACGTCCCAGTATACTATTTTTCTTCTGCTGATTCAATTCGGTAACACTTACATTGGTACTCACCACAAATCTCTTGATTTTGGCAGGATTCTTCACCTTAATCACTCTTTTCTCGCCCACTTTTGGATGTTCATCTGTAGCAGACCATTCGGAACTGTCAGTATATTTTCTTTCAATCACCGTCGAAGGTCTATCGTTAGAATCCTCGTCTCGAGAGAACTTCATGAACTTCATGTTCATGACTCTATTCGACAGCTTCCCAGATACGGAGCTCATTATAACAGATACACAAGGCGACTGGCTTCAAGACCGCTTCAATTGAAGTTCATTGCAAAGAAAAGTGCCAGTAGTATGGAACTCATCGCTTTCAACAAGTACTTCAAATTTTTCATTTACTATTATATTCTTATAATAGCGAATTGTAGTATTAACAACTCTGTTGTTACCAGTGAGTTTTTGGGACAAATGTGGTGTTTGATGAGCAAGGAATCACTTGCACACAAATGTTCAGAACGACACAACCTCGTCTTAGTGCCTTTTCGAAACGTACCAGGAGGATCACAGTACAATTATTACAAGATTTCCCCCGACTCTCTCTATATAAAGGCCAAGTCGTGGAAGTGAAACCTTCTGTGATGCTAAACCAATTGCATCCTAACAACGGTGCTAGATACATACTGGACCCTGAGCAAGTGGATGCTCGCTTGCTAGACGCTTTTAAAGCCAATGAGCAATTGAGATTAGAAGAATCCAAGAATTCAAAATCTGTCATGGAAACTGGCCCTCCACAAACAGAGCCAAACCCTGAACGTGTAGTGAAAGCACACCCAGATTTCTTAAAGCCTTCTTCCTCTATCCAAAAAGTCAACATCCCAGGTTTGGATCTGTGAAGTTAGATGGTGATCTTGTTAATACTAGCACCTATTAATACATAGTATTAATATATAAAGAACTCTTTAATGCCTATAGCTCGATATCCAAGCCAACTGATCAGTCCATTGTAGTCTGTGTGAGCGGCTGGCTGTGTGAAGTCTGGCTAAAAATGTCTAGTGGCTCTCAATCTGAAGCTGAGAAGACGGTGGGTGAGGATTTGCGTGGGTTTGAATGGTGGAGAAGAACGTTCCAATACAAGACCAAATTGGGGCTTACACCTGAATTGAAAGAGCAGTATGAGAAAGATTACTCTCATAAGCAGTCGTTAACGCAATGTGTCTCGTGCTATAACGATAGAGACTGGCTATTGAAGTTTTCCCCGACGGTAAGGTTCATGATTCAGCAGATCCAAAAATTGGATTCCAATCTACAATTAACTGATAGATACCCTACTCTGTTGAAGTTCGATGAGTCCAAAGTCATTTGTGATGTCTGTCCTGACTGGAAAAGTGGTGGGTTCAACCCTGACTTGGGAATTTTATTATGTCAAAATCGAATTAGAGATAAATGGCATATGGAAGACACGCTATCTCATGAGTTAGTTCATTGGTATGATAACTTAAGGTGGCAAGTAGACTGGTTGGACTTGAAGCACCATGCCTGCTCTGAGATCAGGGCCTCTTCCTTAAGTGGAGAGTGTCGATTCTGGATGGAGCTAAAGAGAAGAGGTGTGCAATTCCGAGTTAATAGAGGTCATCAGAATTGTGTCAAGAGGAGGGCTATACTGAGCGTCATGGGTAATCCAAACTGTCATGATGAAGAACAAGCCAAGAAAGTTGTAGACGAAGTCTGGGATTCATGTTTTCATGACACAAGACCCTTTGATGAAATTTACAGATAGTCTACAGTGTATCGCCTTGCATCTAAAACCAATGCATACATATACCAATCTATCTATGTATATATATATATATATGACAATATCATAACACTTGTAAATGCTTAGAGAGCTTCTCCTTTTTTCGACGTGAGCGGGACTCACATTTCAAATTGTTAAGTACAAAGTGCACAAGACACTTGGACCCATGCAGATACCAAGCCAAAACAAAACATTGTTGAGTACTGTCTTTTCCTTCATTAGTTTGGTGTTAGTGAGACTAGTTAATGGTAGTTGGCCCATTTGAAATAAGAATAGGTAGAATCTTAGTCTTTTGAAAATAACGTACATTGATAACTCGTGGATCACTGCACTCAACAAAAATGTCATTAATGTGGCTTGCTCTTTAGTCAAATTCATAGAGCTTATTGAACTGTGATACACGTGTCTCAACAAGAATTTATGAACAGGGATATTCCAAATTCTAGAAAATTCTGCCCATGAAACACAATTCCACCAGTCACCATAGAAGTATCTATCACCGAAGAATGTTAGCTCTGCGATACAGTTTAAGATTGCGTCCCAAATTAGGTAGAACACTAGCAAATACATTAGAACAAAACTTGGTACGATATCAATTAGTAGTTTACCCCAATTGTAAAGTCTATCCCCTAGAGTGGTCCATGGAGAATCTCTAATGGCTAAAGCTTTAATGGCCACGGGATACATAAAGAATTGAGCATCCACCAACATAATGAAAATAGTGCCAAAGATAGCAAACAATTTCTCAACAACATAATTCCATCTAATCCTTTGACTTCTTGGGTACTCCATTTGATACACTAAAGTCGGGAACATGGTGAACATGAAGAACCCTTTCAAATTGATATTTTGGGGGAATGGTTGGCTCTTTGATTGAGATTTGAGTTCGTATTCACAAAACGTTTGACTCTTGTTCAAAGTGGTGGTCACTTCGATAACTTTGGGATCATTCGGGTTTGAATCCTTCAACTTGCTTAAACATCTCGTGGAGAATTGCAATTCATCGTAAACGGTCCATAAATAACCGTTATAAAACGAAAATGAGTGCAATTTCATTAACAACACTAACGAGTGGAGGAAAAGGAAAATTTTAGCTAGCCAATGTAAATGGAAGACGTGTTCTGGCAAATAAACGAAAAAGACCAAGAAAGCAACTTCGTAAACCGAGATGATTTTCCAACCCAAAGTGTTCCAATCTAAGAGTTTAGCCTTGCATAGCCACTGGATGACGAACCCAAACCAGATGGCCACGTACATGGCAAAATCAATGGCCGCAACAGTTAAGATACTTTCCGTCATGATATTCATTAATTCCCAATCTAAGATGGTTTTACCGTATTCGAAATAGTGATCACTGATGGCTCTCACAGCGCCAAACGCAATAATCATCCACAACGCAACATATAGACCGGAAAAATTGGTAGGCAGCCCACTAACATCAAATGGAACTTCTTCAGGGTTGGGTTTCCCGTCTCTGATGTTTTCTTTAATCAAAGCTCTTCTATCTTTCTCTCTTTTCTTAATCACTTTTTCCAGAGTGGGCCCTTCGAAATCCAATTGAAACGGTTCATTCAAGGACCCATCCAGAATACTTGGCCTCACATCGAAGGCTACATCGTCGAAGAACGAAATAAACGACTCAGAATTTCTCCGGTACCGTTTCCTCGATTTATGAGCTAAAAACTGCAAATGAGGTTCGAGCGCTTGGTCGTGGCCATGATGCGACTCGTGTGTATGATCATGCACGTTCGAATAATCCTCCTCCTCTCCTTCTTCACCTGCCGGTTTCTTGGCATCGTCAATGACTTCTGGATTCAAAGTATACACATCCTCGGCGTTCACATCTTGCACTAACGACCTTCTTTGGCCGTCCACCGTGTGTTTTCCGCTCACCGACTCTTTGATCTTTTTGTACTGGTCCTCTTGAGCAATTGCCTCAGCCATTGTTCCTCACAAGTCTCAATCCGCGTGCTTACACAATCAGTACCAATTTCCGAAGCGTCGAGTCTTGTTCAGATGCCTCTATATATATATGTATATGTATATGAATGTATGTATTATGTGCACATGTATATATGCCATGGTGTCACACCAGTGAATAAATACCCCTATTGAAGCCGAGAACGTCACAGAAAGATGGAACGATACAAGAGAATGTCATTTCATACTAATAAGAGTCGATGGGGTGGAAGAAGAAGTTATTCAACGGGCATCTTCATTTGTATTTAAAGATCTTGGCGTCCCTTCTGTGCTCGTTGTTGGCGTAGCCTGTGCTCAAGAGCTCCTTCTCAGCAGCCTCCTCCTTCTCGGCAGCTTTCAAAGCCGCTTCCCAACGCGATTGCTCGTTTCTCTGGCGTTTGTTCGGGTTCAGCTTGTCCTCGTAAGTGGTCAGTGCGACAGTTCCCAGCAGCAACAGCACCGTCAGGAACTGGGCGTACATTCTTGCCTGGACAGCTTTCTGCGACGCGGTCATGATCTTATCCCTGTTGACGAAGACCCACGAGCCGTACAACGAGGCAGCCCAGGTGGAGACAATGATCTTGTACTTGTTCTCCGACAGCGAGTGGACAATCTTCTGCGAAGTGGTCATAGAACTCCACTCCTTGTGTTTCTTCAACAGGTCCGCAGCCTGCTGTTCGGAAGAGTACATCGTGGTGTCGAATCTGTTCGAAGCCTCCTCCGCGAAGATGGCGGTCAGCGCAGTGGGTGGAGATATGAACAAAGCGGTCTTCACGGACCACGGCATGCGCTTTGGATTGAAACTAGGGACTTTTCTTGGTAAGAACTTGAACGTCAGTGCGCTCACTGCGAACCCGATCGCCAGCCCTTCTAGTCCGCCTTTCAAAGTGGCGCTTTGGTGAGCAGCAATCTCTTCGGATGTCAGCAATTTCATGGTTAGCAATACACGGTGTCTCGCACTTGGTACACCGAACCACGCAGGAGCAAGTAATGAATGACTCGTACAATAGAATTTTTCAACTCGCAACTTATATACCTCACTTCACTAAAGAAGCTTTTCATGCAGTGGAAAAATTGTATATAGTGATGACCCCACGTACGGTTAATTATAGCCCCATTGACTAGCGTGGATATTACAGAGGTATGTGCTTAGAGACGGTGACATATTTACAGGGACCACAAGAGCTTGGCTTGGCATGGTTCTGGGATCGGTACGGTTGTTCACTCCAGGACTGTTTTCTTGAAAGCACACCATGTGGCCGCAGCACCGGCCATGAGTCCCGAGGCGTAGGCCATGGGTTTTAAACCTTTCGATGATTTGAAAACGGCTCCCGTGATGGCTCCCGCAAGTACTGACCCTGCAGGGTCGTGTTTCTTTCTCAACGCGTCGATCGTCGAGTTGACCACGTTGTACGATAGCGCTAGCACGCCGGCGTTGTTGCCGAGGAAAGGTCCTCTCTTGGTCACGCTATTCAGAATGGTGTTCAGTTGTAGCTTGCCTGGACTGCCTGGTGGGATAGCACGTATGCCTTGGACCACGCCGCTGAGGCCTCCCAGACCCAAACCCAACAAGTACACTGCGCCCGTGCCGTAGCACAGGTCGTCGGTCCAACCACGCGACGGAATGAGCCCTTGCGACCCTTCCAAAGTGGACAGCTGTTCGTCTTCCAAGTCTAGGTACTCCACACCACGCTCCAGCCCTGCCAAGGGATGGAGCCTCCGTGTATCAAACGCAAGAGGATTCGTAAGCAATTGCCCCACATTCGTGAGCTGTCCGGCGTCTGTGCTCACAGGTTTGTCCGCATGCTTGTCTCCATGCTCGAAAGCCACCGACATCCTGCTTCTCGTTGCTTAGCCGTCGTTTGTACGCTTTTTCGAACGCTCCCGCTCCCAGAAATGAGAGAGGCCTTGATACAACAACTGGCACTTGGTTTCTACCAGTTTGATCTTCAAAATTTTCAGTCCGTAGATAGTGATACTGGGCTTCTCAAAAGGCCATCGCAGTGGGGGGGGTCGCAACTCACTGCGTTCGTTGCTTCTTGCCGCTCCGCGGCCCGCTGTCCCTGGGGCCTGTCCCGCCCCGTTTGCCTGGGCCGCCGTTGTCGGCTCCGGGCTCTGGCAGCGCGAGCGCAGCCACAACGTCCATGATCTGTTCATGGGTCTTGCAGCGAGCAAACCGCTGGAAACTCGCGTGTTTGCCCGGCACCATCCGTGCCAGCATGTATTTGGTGTTGCTCACGTGGTTGTCCATGGCACTGGCATGTGCAGCAAACTGTTGCACCACTTCCTGCCAGTTGGAAAGCGGCTCGCCGTTGTTGAAAACCGTCGGGTTCGCCTCCGCGGCTTCCGCGATCATCCCACCGACACCCGCGGGCAAGTGCCACACATCTTGGCGGAGTTGCACAAAATGTGCACGGCTCTTAATCCCGCCGTTGACTATCAGCGAGACGTTGTGCTCTTCGCACAGCGCGTGGATCTCGTGCAGGGACTCGTACAGCGGCTGCTCGCGGTTCCTCATCTCGCGGCGGCGGCAATGGACCGTCAAGTTCGCGATCCCTGTCCCGCACAGCCGCGTCACCAGCCCGAGTGTCTGCTCGTGGTCGTCCAGCAAACGTATCTTGACGCTCACGGGCTTGTTTGCCGGATTCCCGACTTTCTCCACCAGGCTGCGCAAAATGTTGCACAGCAGGTCGGGAGTCCCCAACAGGGCCGCGCCCATCCCGGAATGGATGGAGAAGTGTTTAGGACAACCGGCGTTCAAATCGATCCCGGCAACATCGTCGATAACCTTCTTGGCAGCTTCGACGGCTAGGTCCGCGTTCGACGAGCCGAGTTGGAACACCAGCCTGCCTGCCTCCGCTTGTGGGAGCGTCCGGAACACCACCGCGCCGCTCTGCGGCAGCACAAAATCCACTGTCTTCAGACGGCTGTTCTCTACGCGCTCGGTTTGCAGGAGCTTCTTGTCCACGATCTCCGGCGACCAGACCAGGTCTGCGTTGTGCGCCAACGCCAGCAGCCTCGTGGGCAGCTCACCGGCGCGCACCATAGGTGCAAGAACCAGTTTGCCAGTATACATGTGTGTGTGCGTGTGCGTGTGCGTGCGTGGCTCGTTGGTATCGATGAGTTCGTTACTACAAATTTTTTTCTTATAAAGCTAATATATCAGTATGTAAAGAAACGCTCAGCCCGCTGAGCGTCGGTCGGAAACGCGCGACTGCGCCATTGCCTCGGGTCAGTGGTACTGCGGCTTGCAGAACTTCACTGCGATCGACTGGCGACGGCAGTGGCCTTGCACTCGGGGCCCGCTGTTGAACTCTGTAAACTGCTTCTTGCACGTGCGATAGTTCGAGCAAGTGGAGGAAGGTTTGTCGATGTGCACAGTGACATGCTCGCTGTTGAAATGTATATGTGCGACAATGGCGTTATTCATCGTGAGATCGGGCCTGGTGTGCTGAGCGGTCAATCGGGGCCTGGGAACAAGCGAACTACACGCTTATATATGTGCAACGCAGTGTTTTTCTCAACGCACACCGGTTCGGCCAGTTCCTGACTGATCCCTCATCACCAGACTCGTAACTGGGTTGCTGGTCGGCAAACAAAATCCGCTCGCACACTCCATACTCCCGCAAATGTGGCAAGCGCAACAGACGTAGCGACCAAACGTGGCACTGGCACCCGCTGACAACCCCAGATTTGCTTCTCGACTTGATTGCAGGCCGGGGGTGGGTCCAGACCTGCGACGTGCAGGTGCTCTGAGGGGCGGGCCCGAGATCGGGACGTGGGTCTGGGTGTGCTCTGGAAACGCACCGATATCGGACTCCGAAAACGGCCCCCCTCCCTCCGACGGGACTGCGTGCTCGTGTGACGTATTGCTGTATTCAACGCACGCCCCTGGGGTTCGCAGGACGCAGTCATGAAACATTGCGTCTGGGTGCTAGGGCATTGGGTTAGGGCATTCTGTTAGGGCATGGTGCTAGGGCATGGTGCTAGGGCATTGGGCTATTGCAGTCTGATAAGCGATGCGACCATTTGGACCAGTTCCAACCCCCCAGCACACAATGACCAATTGCTTGTCACGCTCGAACTCGCCAGGATGAAGTTCAGCCACAGTTTGCAGTTCAACGCGGTGCCCGAGTGGTCGTCAAAGTACCTGGCCTACTCGCAATTGAAGAAACTCATTTACGCTCTGCAAAAGCAGAAGTTGTATAGGGACTCTAACTCTGATCAAGAAAGCACCAGTCTGCTGCCGCACAGCCAATACGCCGACCAATTTGTCAGAGCACTGGACACAGAAGTCAAGAAAATTGACAAGTTCTTCTTATCTCAAGAGACGGGGCTAAAGGCCAATTACCACGAATTGAAGGACGATGTGAAAGAATTCGAAACTAACCTGATGCACAACAAGCTGCCGGCTTTGAGTGATGTGAGGCCCCCGAGCCGGCGGGCATCGATGTCTTCGAACGAGTCCGTGCCGAGCCAGGTACCGTCCCAACGGTTGGCCTCGATAAATTCGCAAGAAGTTAGTAGTTTACAAGAAGGACTGACCCCGAAACAGTCTAGACACCACTGGGGGTCTCTGAGCTTCGCTAAGGATACAAGCTCGTTCATGACCCCCTTACTGGAAAATAAAGTGGTCTTGAAGAAAAGACTGGTAGCTATTTTCACCCAGTTATCCGAGTTGAAGGAATTTATTGAATTGAATAAGACCGGGGTAAGAAAGATTTGTAAAAAATTTGATAAGTCCCTAGAGTGCTCGATCAAAGATTCCTACGTCGACTCCCTGGCTACGAAGTCTCACGTTTTCAAAGAATCAACTTTCAATAAAATTAACGAACTGATCCATGAAACAATCTTAACGTATGCAAAACTAACCGATGAGATCTTCCCAATCACAGAGCCCAATACGAGTCATTTGGATATCGATAGCCAGATGCTCACTGCATCGTATCACTCGGCAGAGACAGAATTAAGGACACATTTAAGAGACCATGTAGTGTGGGAAAGAAATACTGTTTGGAAAGATATGATGAATTTAGAAAGAAAATCGCAGAACGCTAAAGCTGGTAAGGGCGAAAGCTATTTAGAGAACAAAGAAACCAGCGAGGAAATAACTTCACGGACCATATCCACCTTATTGTCATTGAATCCGCAAAGAATTATATCAATCTTACTCGCGTCACCAAATATTCTGAAATTCTTAGTCATTACTCTAACGTTTTGGCTCGTGGTTCTCTTAAAACCTTTCACGGATGTATTACAAAGCAACTGTTTTGCTATCCTCGTTTATGCCTCTTTGCTTTGGGCCACAGAGACTTTACCCTTGTTTGTCACGTCTTTGCTAATTCCCTTCCTAATTGTCACGTTACCAGTGTTAAGAGACCCAACAACGAGAGTACCAATGAACTCTACTCAGTCTTCGCAATTCATATTATCCACCATGTGGTCGAGTGTCATCATGCTATTGCTGGGCGGATTCACTTTAGCAGCGGCGCTATCCAAATATAATATTGCCAAAATCTTGTCCACTTATATCTTGGCCTCAGCGGGGACAAACCCACAAATCGTGTTAGTTACCGTTATGTTTGTTGCTTTATTTGTCTCCATGTGGGTATCAAACGTTGCTGCTCCTGTACTGTGTTACTCAATCATTCAACCGCTATTGAGAACTTTACCTAGTGCAAGTGGATACTCTAAATCATTGATTCTGGGTATAGCACTAGCATCGAACGTAGGAGGAATGGCTTCGCCAATTGCATCCCCACAAAACATTTTTGCCATTGGAGTCATGAATCCTCCACCGTCATGGGGGGAATGGTTTATTATTACCAGTCCATTGTGCATCCTTAGCGTTTTAGGCATTTGGGTAATACTAATGCTGACTTTCCCATTGACTGCTGACGTGAAAATCTTAAAATTGCACCCTTCAAAGGACCCATTTACCTTAACACAGTGGTTTGTTTCCTTGACTTGTATTGGCACAATAATCCTCTGGTGTTTATCAAGTTCGCTATCAGGGATTTTTGGCGACATGGGGATTATCTCAATCATACCTATGGTATTGTTTTTCGGAACGGGTTTATTAACTTCAGATGATTTCAATAACTTCATGTGGACTATTGTAGTTCTAGCTATGGGAGGGTCTACTTTAGGAAAAGCAGTGAGTAACTGTGGGTTATTGAGCACGATTGCTAATGAAATTAAAATCATGGTAGCCGACGAATCCCTGTTTGTAATTGTTCTATTGTTCGGAGCTTGTATTACTATTATGGCCACATTTGTATCCCATACAGTGGCTGCTATGATCCTGGTACCTTTAATGGGGGAAATCGGTGAAAACTTATCAGATTCGGAAGATCACTCCCGATTACTAATTATGCTTGCTACACTTCTATGCTCGTGTGCTATGGGTTTACCTACTTCTGGTTTCCCAAATGTAACCGCAATATCAATGATAGATGAAGTAGGCGAAAGGTATTTAAACGTTGGTAATTTTATCACAAGAGGTATCCCATCTAGTGTGCTATGTTATATCTTAGTTGTCACACTGGGCTATGGGCTAATGAAACTTGTAAGCTTTTAATGTTGCGTACCAAAAAGAGAAATCGTGAAGTTGTTAGAATAAATATTCGTAATGCAAGAAAGAGCTGTATAATGGTATGATTGGTCCCAAGGACAAGATTTTAAACATTTAATTAATTTAGCTATTTCATTTTTATTTGATCGAGTATTGTTATAACTTCATTAAATTGTACTTAAAAGATTGTGATGTCTCATGCGCAACCAAAATATTTTTTGTCAACAAATCGGCTTATGGCCCAAATCTTTTCATGATTTTTTATCTCTTCCTTTGATACAATCGTACCAACAAATATCTTAATCTTATTATCAAAAGCGTTTAAAATTCTTCTGATTCCGAGTTCCGTAGATAAATAAACCACGATACTAATATTCTCTAATTTTACAGAATGATCTAACAAGACTTGAACAGCCATTATTATTGACGCACCAGTGATCACATGAGCCTCCATTAGCAACACTGTTCTATAAGAGTCAATACTTGCAGGTAAAAATTGACAATGCAATTGGGGTTCCCCTGTTTGAGAATCTGACTGTATTAACAACTTACCGATGGTAATATTTGGTATCGTTTTCCTCAAAGATTTGATGAAACAATCACCAGATCTGATGATGTTAATAGCAGTAATTTGATCGAAATCACAGCGTAATAAATTGTTGGCTGGATGTCCCGATGCAGTGATAATGTTATTGCCCGCTGTTCCATCGATATTATCCAATGCGTTGGATAATAATATCATAGCTATTCTGTCAAAATAAAAGACGAAATCGTCACGTTTTAATCTCTTGTCTAATAGCATGGTTAGAATTGATTTCACTTGGTTGGTCTTCTTCAATTCAAACAAATTAGTATAAGTAGTCAACGGCTTCTCGTTAATATAACCTAATTTGATCAACTCTCTAACGTGCTCCTCTGATTTTAATTCCAATTTTGATAAGATATGGTTTACCACTAATTGAACAGCGATGTGATTATCACTAGTCGAAGGAATAATGATATCTGCATTATCCATCGTCCTCTTAACATACCTGACAGCGTTAGGTTTCACAAATCTTTCCCATTGATCTATACACCCTTTTATATCACGACCTCTAGCACCTATATCTCTTGATAATCTTCTTGCAAGACAAACATCCAAATCGGCGTCAACATAAATTCTCAAATCCATTAAATCTAGGATCCGCTGATCATAAAGTCCATAGATACCTTCAATGATAATAACACTGACACCATACAAGTTAATCGTCTTATTAGGTAATCGATCATGATGAACAAAACTGTATACCGGTACTTCAGCTTTCTTACCTTCTTTCAAATTTAATATACACTCATAAGCCATATCCAAATCAATGGCACCAGGTTCATCAAAATCGTAATTACTTGAGAAAGCCATCTTTCTCTGTTCTTCCGTCAACGGGTTATAAAAATTATCTAAAGAAAGTAAGACTGTCCATGGAAAATTGATCGAAGACACAATCTTGGATGCCACACTAGTCTTGCCTGAACCGGACATACCACCAATACCGATAATGTAAGGAGTGGTCCATGGAGGTAGATATTTTCTAGAGTCCTCAATTGACACTACAGAGCTCCTTCTATTGGAAGACATTGATCCTCCAAAGTCTACAGACAAATTATGAGATTCTGTCATTAGCCAAAAATGCACAGAATTGAGATTCGAATATCTCAAATTTATCTTCCAGTCAATCTAATGAGTGGATTGACCACCAATTCTTGCACTATATCAAGAATATTGGTGTTGATCCTTATAACAATTTTGTCTTGGAATTTGGAACGTTAGCTATGTGATGAGATGAGCTTGCAATATCACTAAAATTTTTCAAAAATCTCATTTTGAAAAATTCAAGTAGGAAAAATCGATGAGTTACGAATCATCCCATTAAAATAGCAATTGGCAACCCGTGAGGCCAGTAGTTTCTACTCTTGGTGAGTCTATTTAATTCCACTCAGTCAATTGAGACAAGTGTCTTTTTTATGGAGGACACTTTCATATGATGTCAGATACGCTTAGTGGAAGTGGGAAAAGACGAATTAAAAGGGTATATGAATCTTCCAATTCTGATGTAGTTCAAAACCAAGATAGATCAGTGGCAGATGTTAGTGAAGTTTCTTCTAACCGTGTAGATGAAACTAAACAGAATGTTGCTCCGCGCGTGAAAAGCAGATTCAATTATGAACCAGCAGATATTCAAAGATTAAAGAAATTAAAGAGAGATGTGGAAATAATGGATCAGAATATTCAAAAATTTGGTTGGGATAACTTTAACGATAGACAAAGAGAAGAATATATTCTGAAGACTGATTTATTGAGGTTATCTAAAGAAAAATTAGAGTCAGTTCATGAAACCCAAAATAATATAACTCAATGGGATAAACATTTTGGTTTGGATAAGTTGACGGAGCATGTCTCTCGGCAAAGAATGTGGGAAGAGCGACAATTGAGTGCAGCTATCACAAGCACCAACTTTGATGATGCTATCCTTCCAGAGTCTGAAAAGTATGACTATGTGTTTGATGAGAAAGCTATGTTGAAATTTACTAGTGACGATGAAGATATGATTGATGGTGATACGGACTCTGAAGGTGAACAAAACGAAGTCGAGCCTGTGGAAGCTGTCTCGATCCAGGATTCTAGAAAATCTTTACCAGTGTATGCATTTAGAGAACATTTAATGTCGAAAATTAAAGAAAGCCAAGTGCTAATCATCGTTGGTGAGACTGGGTCTGGTAAAACCACTCAGTTACCTCAGTATCTTGTAGAAGAAGGGTACACCAAGGGTAATAAATTCATGGTTGCTTGTACTCAACCGAGAAGAGTTGCTGCTACTTCGGTGGCTGCAAGAGTTGCCAAGGAGATGGGCGTTCCTCTTGGTAATGAGGTTGGTTACTCGATCCGGTTCGATGACAAGACTACTAAAAATGTCACGAAATTGAAATACTTGACAGACGGTATGTTACTTCGAGAATGTTTAAAGGACCCTACGCTTTCTAAATACTCTTGTATTATGGTTGACGAAGCACATGAAAGAACACTGGCCACCGATATAATTCTAGGTTTATTGAAACAAATCCTTATTACTCGCAAGGATTTGAAAGTACTTATATCATCAGCAACTATGAATGCCAGTTTGTTCTCCAAATTTTTCAACGATTGTGCTATCATAAATATTCCTGGAAGAAAATACCCAGTTGACATTCATTACGTTTTACAACCTGAAAGTAATTACTTGAATGCTGCCATCGCTACAGTGTTTCAAATCCATACCACTCAACCATTGCCGGGTGATATCTTACTTTTTTTAACTGGACAGGAGGAGATTCAACGAGCACAGGAAAATATTGAACAAATTCTCTATAAACTGGGCTCTAGAATTGCTCCATTGATAATAACGCCCATTTATTCGAGTTTACCACAGGAGCAACAGGCGTTAATTTTTGAAAAAACACCTCGTGATTGTCGGAAACTTGTTCTAGCCACAAACATAGCAGAGACGTCGTTAACCATCGATGGGATAAAATATGTCATCGATCCTGGTTATGTGAAAGAGAACTCGTTTGTTCCGAACAGTGGGCTTTCACAACTTTCGACAGTAGAATGCTCTAAAGCATCTGTAAACCAACGTGCCGGTAGAGCCGGTCGTGTGGGTCCAGGGAAATGTTTCAGACTGTTTACCAAATGGTCTTACGAAAATGAGTTGCAATTAATGCCCAGACCTGAAATCCTCAGAACTAATCTTTCCAGTACAGTCTTATTATTATTATCCTTGGGAGTGAAAGACTTATTGAATTTCCCATTTATTGATAAACCATCTATTTCATCATTGAAAAATTCCTTGGAGAATTTGTATATGTTAGGTGCTTTGAACAGTAAAGGTCAAATTACAAAATTAGGTGAATTAATGTGTGCATTCCCTTGTGAACCAGAGTTTGCTAAAGTTCTTTATACAGCAGCGACGCACCCGAGTTGCAAAGGTGTATTGCAGGAGTGTCTCACCATTGTAGCCATGTTACATGAGACAATGTTACTATTCATTGGACAGAAGAAAGAAGCCGCTAATCACATAATGGCTGAATGTCCCAGTGATCATATCCTGTATATGGAAACATACAATCAATGGAGTAACGCTAATTATTCACGGACATGGTGTCAGGATCATAAAGTTCAGTATAAAACCATGTTAAGAGTTCGCAGAATACGGCAACAATTAGCTAATTGTTGCTTACAGCAGGGATTGGTTGAGAAAAAGTATACCACCGGTGACTCTAACGCAACTTCGGGGATCATAAACCGTATCACTCGTAGTTTTATCACTGGCTTCCCATTAAATATTGCTAAATTAACAAACAACGGGTACATCACAATGGGCAGAAAACTCGGAGGACTTTCGTTAAATATTCACCCTTCGAGTATCCTGTTCATCAATCAAAAAGAATCAGGGAAAAGACCAGACAAACTTGTTCTGTATCAACAGTTGATGTTAACGTCAAAAGAGTTTATTAAAGACTGTATTCCAATATATGAAGATAAACTCTTGGCAGAGATGATTCCTCATGTAATTGCGGGCCAATTGTCCAGCACAAAGTAGCCATATTAAAGAAGAATGACACAGTGCGACTCATCAACGTTAGATGGATACTAATTGACTATGGAATTACTGTCACTTGGGTTGCCCTGGACTCATCTTGACTGATCAAGTAATTGTTGCCTATTTAGGTATACCTAGTCCAAAAGAAGAAACTCTCCCGGTAACGAATTTATGACATAAATCCTTATTTTAGAACCATTTCGTTTGGAATACACACACTTGGCTATGGCAGAGTTTGGTAGGCAAACTCGTTTAGAGCTACTGAGTAGGTTGTTAACAGTAATTGGTTGGCCGTGGCTGTACGCTAGCAAAGTTTCATTGCGAGGATGTCGAAGTTAATTTCACATACTGAAATTCCATTGATAAATGGGACTTCACATTGCACAATTGACGTTTACTCAAGTGCGATTTTTGAAGAAGCCAAGCAATTTTATAAGTGGCTGTTGTCTTTGAATGAAACTCCTTGGAATTCTAAAGAAACTAGTGCTATGTTGACTAATGGATTAGTTTCTTTGAAGGTTACTCTCAAGACAGATGATGCATTGGCGAAAGATTTCTTGAAACAAAGAAATTATCTTCTTAGTGTGGGCAAAGATAGGGATTGGAGAAGTGTTGTTCCACAGACTGTGGCATTCAATGTCTTTGATTTATCATTTTTGGTAAAAGAATTAACTGATTTGAAAATCCCATTTCAATGCCATCCGAATGATATTGCTCCCTTGCATATGTACGTTTTGGACCCTCTAGGGAATATTGTTGGGTTGACGAAAACAAAGAATGCCATCAGCTGCAAAGTTTCTTTGCCAGATCCTGCGGTTATTAGCAAATCTACTATTGCCACTGCGGACATAAGTAGATGTCACTCTGCTACTGATTTAAAGCATCATATCCCTACCACGATAGACTTTCCAGCTTTACCTAGAAGTAATATGATTACTCATTCGAGAAAGAAAGCGATCGCTGTAATGACTTCCGGAGGTGATGCTCCCGGTATGAACTCGAACGTAAGAGCTGTGATCAGGTCTTCCATCTTCAAGAATTGTCAGCCTTATGTCATTTGTGAAGGGTATGAAGGCTTGGTTCGTGGTGGACCGGAATATATCAAGCCTATGGGATGGAGCGATGTTGCTGGGTGGAATGAAGACGGCGGTACAAACATTGGCACTGCAAGATGTGAAGCTTTCAAACATAGATCTGGAAGATTATTAGCTGCACTGCATCTTATTGAAGCTGATATTGACGCCTTGATTGTATGCGGTGGCGACGGTTCTCTAACTGGTGCGGATCTCTTCCGCTCAGAATGGCCTTCTTTAGTTAAGGATTTGTTAAATGAGAGCAAGATTACGGAAGAGCAATTTAATGCTCATCAGAGTTTGAATATCTGTGGTACGGTGGGCTCGATTGATAACGATATGGCTACCACAGATTCCACAATTGGAGCATATTCGGCATTAGAGCGGATTTGCGAAGCTACTGACTATGTGGAGGCTACCGCTAAATCGCATTCAAGAGCTTTTGTTATAGAAGTTATGGGGCGACACTGTGGATGGCTGGCATTGATGGCTGGCATTGCCACTTCTGCAGATCACATTTTCATACCAGAAGCTCCGGGTCCCTGCGATTCGTGGAGGGACGATATGTGCGAAGTGGTCTCCAAACACAGAGCTAGAGGGAAGAGAACCACGATTGTGATTGTAGCAGAAGGCGCTATTGACAAAAATTTGAACCCAATCACAACTGTGGATGTTCATGACACTTTGGTATCTAGGCTAGGGTTAGACACTCGAATTACCACACTCGGCCATGTCCAACGAGGTGGAGCCGCTGCAGCTTTTGATAGAGTTTTAGCTACTTTACAAGGTGTAGAATCTGTCAATGCTGTTCTAGAGGCAACTCCTGAGACGCCTTCACCTTTAATTGCAATCAATGAAAATAACATTACTCGTAAGCCTCTGGTAGAGTCTGTAATATTGACAAAATCTGTGGCTGCAGCTATCGAAGCCAAAGATTTTGAGAAAGCAATAGCATTAAGGGATCCTGAGTTCATTGAACACTACGCTAATTTTAAAGCCATTAATGCTGCTGATCACTACGACCCAAAATTACCTTCTTCGAAAAGACTAAAGATTGCCATTGTAAACGTAGGTGCCCCAGCTGGTGGGATAAATTCTGCTGTGTATTCTATGGCGGCATATTGTATGTTTCAAGGACATAAACCATATGCTATATACAATGGTTGGAGCGGTCTTTCTAGACATGAATCTGTGTTTAGCCTGCATTGGAAGGATATCCTGGGGTGGCAAAGCCGTGGCGGTTCCGAAATAGGTATAAATAGAGAAACGCCTTCGAGTACTGATATTGGTATGATAGCCTATTATTTCCAAAAATATAAGTTTGATGGACTAATCATAGTGGGAGGTTTTGAAGGTTTCATTTCCTTACATGAATTAGAAAGAGCTAGAGAGGTTTATCCGGCATTCCAGATACCAATGGTTTTAATCCCTGCTACTTTATCTAACAATGTACCTGGTACAGAATATTCTCTGGGTTGTGACACATCCTTAAATTCTTTAATGAAGTACTGCGATGTGTTAAAGAAATCTGCTGCTGCAACTAAGGGAAGAGTGTATGTAGTCGATGTTCAAGGTGGAAATTCTGGGTTTTTAGCTACCACGGCTGCAATTGCCGTGGGAGCCCGTGCTTTTTATGTCCCAGAGGAAGGGATTACTTTGGACCAGTTATCACAGGATGCTATGAATTTAAAAGAAGCGTTTTCCAAGTCTGACAATGAAGCAGGTACGTTGGTGCTGAAAAGTATCAACGCATCTAAAGCACTAAATTTAGATAGACTTGCTGATATTCTGACATCAGAAAGTGATGGTTACTTTGAAGCAAAAGCTGCAGATCCAGGACATATTCAACAAGGTGGATTACCGTCCCCGATAGATAGAACCAGAGGTACAAGGTTTGCTATCAGAGCTGTTACTTTCATTGAACAGAACCAAGAAATCATGAACGCAATTAATACGGGAGGTAAGGACTTTGATCCTACAGATAAGAGTCTCTCTGCCACAGCATCTGTGCTGGGGGTTAAAGGCTCTGAAGTCATGTTTACCTCAATAAGACAATTGTATGATTTCGAAGCCAATATTGAGAAGAGAGTTTGGAAAAATGTTCATTGGAAAGATGCTCATGCGATTGCTGACCATATTGCTGGAAGGACAAGGGTCGATGAGAAACAAGTATAAGCAGGTATGAAATTAAAGAATTCTGCAACAAATGTCCTGTTTACAATATATGTATTAGATTTCCTGACGCAAGTTAATAGGATTGACGATAAATAAATTTCTATATAACTAGTGTGAATAAAGCTAATTCTTGATCGTTAATATTGAGAGTCTCCTACCAGACAAATCATGACATCTCGATATCCTCATCTCGTATCGTTATATCAGTAGTTGCTGTATCTGTTTGCTCCTGTTCTTCAACTACTTTAACTCTTCCTTGAATGAAGTCGAGATTTCTAATCTTCTCACCCAAGTCGTGCAAATCTTTTTTCTTAACTTCCAGTTCTTTGTTTCTGTTTGAAATGTGTTCGTCCCAATCTTCTATAGACTTGCTTAGCAGTATCCTTACACTCTCATTTTCTTCTATCAATGTTTTGCAAGTTCTTAACCTATGCCTGATAAATCCTGTAGACGTTTCTAATTGATTGGAAAATCCATCAGGATCCTTCATAATTTGATATAAAACGTAAAAAATGTGCGGTATAAATTCTGAAGACTGCTGAAAGGACCCACTGGACGATGCTGAAAATGATGCTGAATTCGAATTCGAATCAGATCTTGGAGATAGAAGAATGGACCGTAAGTTTTGTAGATGCTCATTATTCAATTCCATTGCTTATTGCCGGGAAAACTTTATTAGAAAGGCCAATTGATGGTGGTGATAGTGCTGAATACCAAGAGGATTAAGTGATAACGTTTGGGTTCAGGTTTTTATAAAATATAAATTATAAGTAAAGCTATTGTAATTGAATTTATATGGTAATAGTAATACTAATAATTAGTTTAAAAAGTCCTTCAACTTATAATAAACGTACAAACATTGTTTTCCTTAAGACCAACCATGAGCAGGTTTCATACATTGCCAATATCATGGAGCCAGTATCTTGAGCTATGGATGTAATACCAAATTAGTAGTTTGGCCACTATATATACATGTATATATTAATATGTAGGTATGAGCAATCTGTGAATGTGATATACAATGTGCTGAGGTAGCACAATTTAGTGCATTTCCATTCAAATGTAAGGCATGCTTTGAAATGTGGAAAGGCCTGCCTTGATATTGAATGTGGCACGATACAATCGCAGTAGTGGTATTAAAATTTAGCACTACTGGTGAACAAATGCAATAAAGATCGAGCAGCTTTCACGCTCATGGGTGTTGTTTGATGAAGGTTGTTACTCTGCGTTGAGTTCATAAGTACAGTTGTACGGACTGGGGTGGTATTATTGTTGTTTTTACCCTGTATGGCAGTAATTTTATCGTTATCCTCAACTCTAGAATCATCCTTAGTAGAGCGAGAACCAGCTAGTTGATCTGAAAATATAGATGACGTGGAGCTGTCTATATTATCTATTGAATTGTGTGATAGAAATGGGCTTTTTACTTGTGTCTTAAAATTTCCTTGTGACACCACCAAACTCCGCTTATTGGAAGAATGGAAAGTTCTATGAGATTTAGGCCTCGTGACGGATTTTTTATAAGCTTTCCTCTTCAACTCTGCAAACTTCAAATCGGTTTGTTTCGTCTTGTACTTGTAGTAAGCAAATTGTAATCTAACTTGCAATTTATTACAAAGATCCTTGTAATCTTTATCTAAGCTTGGTTTGTTTTGAGTTTTAGTGTTCGATGTTTCTTGTAAAGAACTGTTAACTAGGAATTGTATTGACGGTAATGATATTTTCTTGTTCAGTTCATTGTGTTTCTTTTTAAAATCGGGATATGTGTCCACGTTGGATTTGATGGAATTTAATTTATTTTGAGATAACTGACCTAGCACAGCTCGTTCTTCACTCATCACACAAACGTTATAAATACAGGAGTTCACTCACCGATATTGTACTTTACTGTTTCGATCGGATACACCAAAACGCTAGCAATCTATAAGTCACTAATATAAAGAGAGGTACGAATTTTCTACACTCTAATATTTCGATATGCTATTCTAATATATCAACGCTTGCAACATGTTCAAACTTCAAAAGCCACGATTGTACAAGCTCCTCAAGTGCAAATTCAACTACGCTGGAAATGTTATTGTCTCTCGGTTAGTGAGCTTGGTTCGTTGGTGCGTCGCGTCAGGTAGAATATTATTTACTATTTACCTATTTCCACTTTCAGCCAACGTGACACGTAAAAGAGCCAAGCCCATTACGAAGCAGTTGAAGCAGAACTCTGAGTTTGCGCCTCATAATGAGTCCGTCCACCCCATCATCGTTGCCGTCGATCGCTTTCTTGGTTAGCGGCAAGCTATCCATAATAAAAATTGAGATTCTTGAAGACGGTATGGCTCTTGAACAAATCCGGTTGTATCAAAATCCTTTCCAACGTCCACTGTAACACTATTCATTATAATGGGAAGTTCAACTGACCTACCCAGTCAAGCATATCTGATATATGACGGGAGGAAATTGTATGGCCAAATCCTGAAGCAATTTTCAGAATATACTCATTAAGTTCAGCACTCCCAAGGATGTCGACGTGCTCTGCACTGTTGGCCCCGCCTCGTATATCGAATCTATCCGGTTGGTGTTTAATCTCTACTATAGTGACATTTGCGCCTGCTGGGTTGTATGGCGATTGGCCTTCAGCCCATTTATGGCACATCGAATGAGTTATCACTGGTACTGTGCCGTCACCTTCTGTGAAGAAAACTGGTTGTTCGCTATCGTAATCTATGTTTAAGGGTAAGCTTGAGTTCCCGTCCGTCTCCTTATAAACGTAGGCTCTCTCAGTTGGGTTGTTAACTCCATAGATACAAAAAATCTTCAAATTAGGAGCATCAGGCAGCGGCACTTCTAATGGATTTGTCCAATGAGAATGATGACGTTTATTTTCCCGTAATTCTTCTTCGGTCGTAGCAACACCATATGTGTATTGATCATCAATTCTAGTTTGTAACCAATCTGGAGAAAGATCATAGGCTAGTTGGATGGAATCGCTCATAGTTAAATTCTGTTTATAATTTGAACTCTTGATATTTTCAAATCTGATGAATTTACCATATGTGTCAGTATTATTATTTTGTGAATCCTCGGGACTATAACTTTGATTCCCCCAAATCATATCTCCACCTTTGGGTAGCATGGACGCAATTCCGCCCCACGTTTGTATCATATCTACTCTTTCTTTTCTACTGAAAAACTTCTCTAACCCGTACATGGCTAACGTGTTTAATTGAATGGTGTCCTTCATTTCACCACTAATTAATGCTGGAACGGCTTTTGGAGCTCCAAGTAAAGTTCCAGCAACGTTAACAAATGAATCTACATGTTTTTCTACCCATCCTGGGCCTGCATTACCATATCGCGGGCCTTCTGCTTCCACCCATTGTAAAAAATAAAAGACTACTTGAGAACCCATAGAATGGCCGATAAGGCAAGCTTTTTCACCAGTTAATTCATAAAGAATTTCAATTTGAGATTTCATCTTTGAAAAATACATGTCTCTTACTTCTAGGTCCAAATAAGCTAGTCTCCAATCGTACGATGCAGTGACCATCTTATTCGGATCATACCCAATGGCCCCTAGATTTTCCAAAATCTTATTCCAAATCCAATACCCAGCCATGAAAAAATCTGCTGCTTCAAACCCTTGAGCAGCTCTTAGTCTAAAATTAGGTGGGTCTAAGCCTGTTATGGGATCAAGCATGATATGTCTCAACCAGCAAGTCTTGTCCATCACCATCGTCTTTAGCATATAAAACGATCCCCATAATCTTTTTCTGAAATGAGACGAACTGTCACAAAGCTCATCACCTCCTACACTCCAACTTTCAATCCCGGTAGAGATGACTCCCGGAACCATAACCACTGGATGTTTCGCTTTCAACCCATCTATATCTTTCAGCAACTGCTGCCCTACAGCAAAGCTATTTTTCATATTCGGTAGCATAGAATTAGTACTAGTGACCTGTTGTAAATCATCAATAAATGAGACAACACCGGATGGTAAAATATCTTTCCAATCATCAAATGAAGGTTTGAAATTATCAAAATTCATAACATTGTCTAGAAGTTCAAACTGCGAGTCATAGTTCACTTTATGTAACCCAAAGTAAAACACAGGAAAGGATATCCCCACGATAGCACCAAGTACAAACACAATTCTCTTGGAATCTAGCCAATTAGCCAGTCTATAGTTTTTCTTATGTTGCTTCTTATATGATCGTTTTCTCTTCAAACTATTGTGGCGCGATGATCGATCGTCAGTACTATCATTCAAACTCTCTACAGAAGATGCTGTCGAATCATCAGACACATTGTCGTCGAATTCATAATCTGAATCAGTAGCACTGGAATTGCGTCTTTTCCATTTCCGCCTTTTCTCTACAACAGAGCCCTGGTTACTCATACCAACTAATCAAGCCAAACACAGAAATCTACGTTCCCAGCACTCACCAACTCAGCTCTCAATATTGATGGCTCTTTTATAGTAAAAAAGTGTCAAATCATTAAATAGTGCAAATCTATCCTCCTAAAATATATTAAATATTATAGATAGCAAATAACCCATAATAAAACTCTAGTTTCAATTGAGAGACAAAAACAAGGCTAAAGCACTGTTCTGGAACTGTTTTTAGTGTGTATTGACGTTTATAGCGTATTACATTCACTATAGTGATGATACGGTCCACTTTGAGCAATTGGAGGGAGTATTTAACTCCGGTGTCACATAAATCCAATTTTCTTAACACTGGCCAGATTACTCCCGACGAGTTCGTCACTGCTGGAGATTACTTAGTTCATATGTTCCCGACGTGGCAATGGAACGGGTTGGAAGAGACAGGCGTCAGTTTAAGAGATTTTTTACCAAAGGATAAGCAGTTTTTGATTAGTAGGAAAGTTCCTTGCCAATTAAGGGCCCAAGATTTCCTTTCGAGTGATAAGCTTGATGATGATTTCAGTGAGGATGATTTTGGTGAATTGATTCATGTGTATGGCTCTCCGCAAAAACGTGAGATACGGAACGCTAACGTTGCAAAAGTAGAAGATATTGATGAATTAATGGATACTATGGAGATAAAGGATGAAACAGATGAGATTATCATAACCCAGGATATACAGAAACGGTACTACGATTTATTTATCACATATTCTACCTCATACCGTGTTCCGAAGATGTATATTGTCGGATATAACGTTGGAGGGTCTCCCTTGACACCACAGGAGATGTTTGAAGACATATCATTAGAGTATAGAGATAAGACTGCTACCATTGAAAATTTGCCATTTTATAAGAGTAGCATCCCATCAGTCTCGATACATCCATGTAAGCATGCGCATGTGATGAAGATCTTACTAGAGAAGATTAATCATGTGAAAGGCTTGAAACGACAAGAATCCAATAGCAATCAAGATGATTGGGAGGATTTGGCTACCGAAATCAACGACACATTCCGTGTGGATCAATATTTGATTATATTCTTAAAATTCATAAATAGTATTACACCTAGTATTGAGCATGATAATACAATGGAAAGTTGGTGAAAAAATATTGTATTCGTTAGCCATTAAGATTTTATTAATGGTACTATGCATGATTGTATATGACTAGTTTTTTACAATTCCAATAAAAGCTCTTCCTCTTGTGGGGGTTCTTCTTCTAAAAGCTCTTCTTGTACTGATTCTTGCTGGTCTGGTGATAATTTCCTGGCAGGAACAGTGGGGAAATTAAAATTCGTAATCTTTTCTTTATTCGTAAGTTTCCCATTCGTAGTATTTTCTTGTAGTTCGGTTGGGTATGGTGGGCTTGTAATCGCTTCTTGTTCAGTGCCATCCCCAGAAAGATTCAGATTCCTCTCATGATCTATATGTTCTTGTAAACCATCCGTGGGTCCGCTTGGGTATGGAAGTTCTTGCCTGTCTCCTACTTTACTCTGTTTCTCATGAAAGCTGTTCTCAACAGTAGGTGATTCTTCGAGATTCAAACTTTGATAAGGGTCTGAAGGTTGTACGTGTTGTAAAGGCGCGGTCGGATGGTTCATTGGAGAAGTTTGGATATTAGTAATAGTTTCTCGGTTATGTACGTGTGGTTCTTGACGATACGCTTCTCTATTAGGAATGTTTTGGTTTACTTGAGGTTGGGCATATTGTTGTTGAGGGACCGGAATATCTTGTTGTTGTTGTACCGGCACATACTGTTGTTGCAATTGGACTGGAGCATGCTGCTGCATTTGGGCTTGTTGCTGTTGTTTGTAGTATTCGTCATAAGGAGTTGGTTGAGGAGCACTGTCATATTGACCTGATAAATTAATACTCTTCAATTGTCTCTCCAACAAGCTGTCATATACCGTCATAATTTCATTTGTCTTTTGATTCATGTCAATTAGAGTATTATATTTTTGTGCTCTATCATTAAGTGCTCTATTCAATTTGGGTTTCGATGCTACAACTTTTTGATATAATTGAGCCAATTGCTTATTTTCTAAAATTTCTGCAACAGATTGAGTCTTCATGTTTTCTACTAGGGATGCAAAGAGGTAAATGTCGTCTTCCTCGGTAGTTGACATTTCTAAATTTCGATCCTCGTACGGTGTTCTTTGAAAATCATTGTCACGTAGTAGACTCTGTTTTCCAGACTCTTTCAAACTGGCCTCAATGGCAGCTTTCAAGTCAGGGTCTTCTTCTTCTTCTCCTTGCTCAATGCGTTTAGTGTGCTTATGATACGTCGAATTATGTTCCACCACAGGTACTATAGGTGTATCTTGCCTTGCTGTTTCTTTCAAAGATAATTCAATGGCTTTTCTTAATTGTTCCTCTTCATCCATCTCATTATGGTAAGTACCAGAACGTTTATCCTTTCTCTTGAATTTGGTTTTGCTAGTAGAAGCCTTCTTAACATCATTTTCATCAAAACAATTATCACAAACTCTCACCAATTCATATATACCGAGTTGCGGCAACGTAATATGTCTAGAAGAGTGTTCTTGGCAATAAATCCCACCGCATGCTCTGCAATGGTGTCTACGGTTTAATAATGAAAATTTCTTAGAACAAATCATGCAGGCATCAGAATCAATCCACTCTGCTGGAGTCTTGGAATCAAACAAAGTGGCCAATTTATCAGTATCTGTCGCAGTAACCAAATGAGTAGGGAAAATGATCCCGCGTTGCCTTAATTTATCATAAACTTTTGCCACATAATTTAGTTGTGAATCATTCTTAAATGCCAAATATAATTCATAAACAATTTTTGTAGTCAATTCATGCAACTCCTCATCATAAGCACTGGTGCCAGTCTTGATAATCGTACTCTCTAAAGTGTCCATGAACTCCTTGGAACAAATTTCACAAAGAAATTGAAACCCACAATTTTTAATACAAATATCAATCAATTTCCATGTAGATAACTGAGTGTTAGGATTATTTTGAGTGCTTAAAACCCGTTTCTTCAAGATCCTCATCGACTCCTTACCACTGATTTTCTTAGATCTAATGATATCACTAACTTCTAAAGCCTTTGGTAAGTCTAATTCACCATTGGGAATGTTCTCGCTAGTGGCATTATCCACTAGCGAACTCAAATTTACAGCAGACATCTCACACAAATCTCTATAACTTCAAAACAATAACAGTCGAAACTTTGCAAGATAACTTTTTGACCACCAGCACTCTCAATAACGGTGTAGGACAGGTCTCACCCACTTATATTCTTTTAGTTGGATCCTCTATTACATTATACCAGTGAGCCACTAGGCAAATCATGTGATCAGTTTGTAGACCTAGGGCTACAGATTGAAATCGCACGTGCCCTAAAATGTTTGTTTACATCTTCAAATTGTAAACAAACCATGTTGTTGGAGCTCTCTGGATGATTGATCTAGCTCTTGAGAGGTCGCTGAAGGCCAATTGAGACCCTGTGTTCTGCTTCAGCGTTGGAAACGGAGTAAGATTTAGTACGAGCACTTCTATCTTTGAGAACTGTGCACGTGTGTCCGACAATCCTGCAGAAGGCTCCGCAGAATATGATGTTTCTCAAAACATACTTGGAGTGTATTTCGATGCAATGGTAACTCTGTTTCTGATTTAATTGATACCCATGTTGTGAGCGGAATTGTCTGTTGTGGGTCTGTATGAGCATATTTTGGAAAAATGGTCGAGCAATCGGCGTATTGCAATACAAGACCTGTTGCGACTCTTCTTATGCGCCGCTACGGATCACGCTGTGAAATCCGGCTCGTGTTTAAAAATTACTGTGATAAGAGTAGTTCAAGATTTGATGAGTAATATTCGAAATGATACGAGGAGTTTGGACAAAATGTGGAACCAGAATATTCAGAGTCGTTGAGAACTTGATACAGGTCTCTAAAGTCCAACCGGCAACTGTGAAAAGCAAGTTAAAGTCAAGGCTACAAGTGGATCAGGGCAATAAGGAATCGATTATTATGCTCTTCTCTGAAGTTGAAAGCTGTACATCCGTGTGATCTAGGCTCTTGAGATCCGAATGAACGACGGCTGTCGAATGTTAGTACTTCAAAATGGCCAGGGAGAGAACTGTGTAGGGTATTGAACTATTTCCAAAAATCTGAATCTGCTTCTTCTAATCGTGTTTTCACAACAGAATGGAGCAATTCGCAAAAATGAGTCTTGCACCGTGTACAGGAATGGCAATAAGATAGTCAACAACTCGTCTTACAGTATGCACCGTACTCTAAAAAAAGTCTGTTGTTGAGCCCTTGGAAAGGCTTGCAAGCCAAAACGAATGCTAGTCCTACGCATGGAAACAAGAACAAAAGCACTTACTTCGTGGATCAATCGTTTAATATAGTAAGTTGTTTCCTTGAGAGAGAAACGGAACAACAAGTAACTTAGCATTCCAAGCTTTAGCTGGAAAGTTCTCCGCAGAAGAAGGCCACAATGGAGTTGAAACCGAACACGGCTGGAACAAGAAGTTAATGTTGGCTATGCGAATGCGCCAAGTTGTGGAATGTGTTCTAAAGAATTTGCAAATCTGGATACCTTACAACCAAATTCTCGCTAGATCATTAGAACAGATAGAGATTACGGGAATGCCTTTTAGAAGTGTGCTTTATCATGGCTCAACAGATTACAGGAGAACGTAATCCATAGATTCTTGCAATTTATTTATTTGCCCAACCTATTGCACAGTAAACGTCTTGACATTGGCTAGCTTTCGATGAAAGCAGCTGTAACATACCAGTTAAAAGTATGGAGTGCCATTCAATTATACCATCATCTGATCGATGTCATGTGAGGATATTCACGATGCTACTGGTATCACTTGTAATGTAGTTGAAACAGTAAATCGATGGGTTATTATTGATTTTGCACTTTCGCGTCACAAAACACGTCTCTTTGTCACTACTTGTAACTTCAGTTAGAAGTTCAGATTTTGTCAACCGTTGAGACCGAGGACAACTCGCAGAGCACAGAATTACTGGGTGCTGATTTCTGAGTGCTAATGGAGGAGACACAGTCCGGGTCTGGTCTTTTCAAATGGACTATCGATGCATTATTTGGGTCCAAAGAGAGTCCATCGAAAAAATATAAACATGCAGAAATGCCTTCACAAGATGATACAAACTATAGGAGGCGACAATGGGAACGGCCCATCAGAAGACAACACTCTAGATCCAATTCTTTAGACGGGTTCGACGCCAGTTTTTATAAACAATACGATCTGTTACCACCTAGAAGTTCGCCGAGCTATGCTGAGTTCACGAACTCTCCATCGAGGTATAATCGTGGTTTATTGAGTCCCGTCAATGTACATCCTTTTCGAGCTCCCTTGGGGAATTTACCGGGAGAGTTTCCCCCTAGTTTGCACGATAAAAATATCACTAACCAAACATCATTCTTAGATGAAAGGAATCGTACTACTGAGGACTATCAAGACTTGATTAATGAATTATACAAGAACAACAGTCTCCTAAACAATATGTATGATGACTTGGACCTCATACAGCGGAACTCTGAGAAACAAAACAATTTATACAGGGACAAATACAACAAATTAAGAATTGAATATATTCATGAATTGAAACAGTCGAAACTAATGAACGATAAGTTTTATGAGTTAGCACATAAGAACAAACAACTTGCCAAGAGACTGCAAGTCGTGGACACGGATCGGATCTTGCAAGAGGATAAGATCAGAAATCTAGAATTAGAGATTAATGCATTGCATATCTCTAATGACACTTTGAAAGAAGAAAATAGACATTTACATCACTCCAACACAAGGATAATAGACGAATTCAAGACACTAAGAAAGGAATATGAATTAGAGATCATGAATTTAAGAACACAGATGAGAAACAATAATTACCATGATCCAATGAGACCACCGCAACCAATGAACGCTAACTATTTCTGAAAAAAAACACCGCCACACAGGAAATAGCAGCTTGTTGAACTCGTATAATCTCATTTGTAACAATAATATACAATATCATTACATTAAAAGTGTCCTTGACGACAGGAAAGCACTGCTCATCATCGCTAAGGCCTATATGATATCATATTTAACGAAAATGATCTTATTTGAAAATAAATTTCCAATGATTTTATCACCAAAGTAACCACAACTGACTCGAATTTGAAAGAACTTCCTGTGCGAAGTTTCATTGTCAAGGCGATTGGTGAAGCTTACCGTCTGCGTTGGTTAGACACGATTTATTGCTATTTATTGCTACTGAACTTTCGGTGTTTTAAAGGACTAAAATTTGAAAGAGCTACATTTTAATACTTGAATACAAATAGTACCGTTTTTTTGGTCAATGTTAGAATGTCTATGGTTTCTCAACAACCGAAATCACTGGCACCCAGTGTGTTGAGTAGTGATGTTGTCAAGCATGAAAAGAGTAGTGTTTCCAATGGTACCAATGCCGTGCCGACGACTCCATCGAATAATTACGTGCTTAGTACAGCTGGTTCTGTATATTCTTCTCCAAAAGTTGCTAACGATTCGAATTATGTTATACATGAAAACAGTTCTGGAAATCAACGGTTGGATGTTGGGTCTATGATTGAGAAGATGACTACAATTTTAGGGAAGGATAATTGGACCAGATACGCACAAGTGATCAGTTACTTCATATTAGGGAAATTATCAAGAAAGGAATTCGTAACAGAGGTTAATGAATTATTCCAAAATAAAAATCCATTTATAAGAGCAAAACTGATACGGCTTCATAATCAATTGCTATTAGGGATATATACTAATACATTAAGAGCTTCTCCTATGAGTGATAAAGATCAATCTTGGGGTTTCCAAAATGGAGCATACGGATCAAATAAAAATGTCAAGAAATTGAATAAGCAACATAACTCACAAATTGAAACATATAAAAAAATTGTGATGTCGTTACCTATCTCTGATAGGATAAGGATGAAAAATATTACCAAAGAGGCTGGTAAGAGAGGTTTCATCTATTGTTCTGTCTTGCAAGGAAGATTAACAAATATACCTAAAATCCCTATAGTGACGAATCAGGATACTTTGAAACGAGTCAAGGCCAATAATTTGAAGACTCCATTAGAATGGTCACAAGATATAATGAACGGGTTCAATGCACCGCTGGCGACAGATAGTTACTCTTTACCTGATACTGATTCATTATATTTAAGGATGATTGGTATCGCTAGAGAACATGGGCTTGTAGGTACTGTAGATACAAGGTGTGTGGATTTGTTATCGATGGCTTTAGATTATTATTTGAAAAATTTTATTGAATGCTCAATTGATTCAGTAAGATATAGATTGAAAAAATATTCGGATTATTATGATTTGAACGACGATGGGATGTATCAACCAATTACTGGTAATGACGGAGATATAGCATTGGACGCGACGGATAGTAATCAGCAATTAGCCATTTCGAATAAACCAAAAATTTCTTTAACAAACCAAGACATTTACAGAACCATAAGCATTTTCCCCAATTTAATAGAGCCAACTTCAACTACCTATCATAGTCTATTCTTATCAGGATTACAAAATGATGACGAATTAGTAACAATGAAGAGTAGAATTGATGATTTACCTCAATTCTTAGATGAGAAACCAACATATACTCCTTTAGATGAAAGAAACGTTGGTTCCAGAGAGGAATTGAATTGGTTAATAAAAGATATTTTAACAAGGGACTAAATCATATAATATATGCATGTCTGTATGTATGTATTTTATTGAAACATTAATCTATAAAATTGTATGTATGAATTGTTTCAATTAGTGTACTATTTAAATCTCTTTCTCTTCTTGGGATTGGGAATCTTACGAATATTAGTAAACAATTCTAGTAAATTAGTCAAAGTATCCTCGTTATCGAATTTAAATAAAAAACATGATTTAAAGTCAGACAAGAGGGATTTAATGATGTAGGCAAGATTATTCTTGCTGGAAATGTCGAAATGCGGTTCTGGTTTGAAAATATCAAAATCTTTTGTAAGATTTGTTAAAGAGATTAAATTTTCAATTGAAACCAAATTAAAAATTATTGGTTTTCCTTTAGGGTGGTTCTCCTTTGGTGAAAATTCGACTCTTAATAAATTTATTCCACACATATTCTCTTTGGTATTTTCTACCTCATCGAAGTCTAAATTTTTCTCCAATGTATTTAATCTAATGGCATATGAATCAATAGTCCACGATTTTGGTTGGATTCTAAAAGATATGGGACCATCGTCATTTTTCTTTATTAAAGTTTGTAAAACATCAATAGATTTTTCTTGTGATAAGAAGACATTTTGGATGGAAATGATATATTCGGACATGTATTCAGTTTGGAAAAATTCTATAATACAATTTTTTAAATGATTCCATGGCTCGGTAGCAATTGTAAATAAATTAAAATCTTCTCTATTTTCAAGCCACATGTCGTGGTAAGGTTTATATTCTCTTGTGAAAAATTTTTGTATGGGTAATTGATCGGCGGGAAATATTCTGTTACATTTGTAAGTTGTAGAACCCTGGTTATATTTATCAGTAACAGTGTTTCTACTAAAATCCACTTTTAATCTGTTTGAAAGTAATTGTGTGTCAATATAAAAAAAACATCGTATAAACCCTTTCAATTCATCGATAGTATTCTCCAGTTTTTTCCTTCTGATCAACTCTTCTTCCATTAAGTCATATTTACCTGTGATAGAGCTCCTCAGATTTATCCTTTCCTGATCAATATGTTCGTAATGTCTATGCAGTTCTGTCATTTCGTGCTCCATGCTTGCGAACGACGAATGCAAAGGTTTAGTAACATTGTTTAATCTTTCAATTTCAACTTCCACATCTATATTTTTTTTTTGACATATTTCAAAATCTGAATCTACTTGAATAATCTCTTTCAATAAATATGATCGTTCATTTGTTAGATCTGCTGTAGTTGATTGATTTTGTTTTAACATTGTATCTAAGTGTATTAATTGATTATTACGTTCATCAATTAGATTTTGGTAATCTTTTTCTAGCTGTTTCTTGTAATTTTCTTGTACCAAAGCGTTAGAATCTTCTAAATCCTCTATTAATCTTTTTTGTTTGACAATGGTTTGCTGTAAAGTCTTCATCTCTTTTTGTAATTCATCTTTCGGTTTCAATCTTTCTAGTTCTTCAATCTCCATTAAGAATCGTTGCTTCAAAGCAGATACTTTCTCATTGAAATTGTTCTCCACAGTAATCAATTCTTCTGCGTGCATAGCATTCAATTTGTTTTCCACTTCTTGTAATTTAGAAGTATTCAATTCCTTTAAATCATTATCAGCTTTTGAAAGTGTTTCGTTTAGTTTTAATATATCTTCTTGTAGCATTCTACATAATTTGATTTTTTTAGAGATATCGTATTGTAAGTCAGGAATTGTTCTAGCCTCTAATTTAATCAAATCTCTATTAACATCTTTGATAGATTTGTTTAATTCCTCTAGCTGCTTACCGGATTCGATTTCTAGTCTTTTTCGCTGTGCAATCCTCGCTACTTCTTCTTTACTCAAAAGCGATACAGATCTACGAGGAAGTTTGCTGATTTTATTTCTTGTGGTCTGAATTTTAGAATTTGCTTGACGCTTTAGCAACGATTTGTCATTCAAATTAGCTACTTCAGGCCTTGAATTACGTGAAGAAACAGTAGTATCATAATACATTATCCATTAATGCCTATTGCAAAGGCTCTGGGTATGATGGCTATTAAATACTAAAGGTTGTGTTAATAGTTGGGTTTTGTTATTGTTTTTAAATTTTGAAAATGTTGAAATACTCATTAAAAACCATCGAAATGATTGCAAAACATAAATATAATGAATTAATATTATTTACAACTATTTATTTATATTCAATGCTGTTATCCATAATAAAGACCATAATTAAGCCCATAAATTTTAACACTGTACACCTCTATCTTGTACCGTAAAACCATATAAATGCTGGCCCATAGTTTCCTAATATTTTAATCAAAATCACTATTACTCACGTTTCTTGTCATTTGAGGCAATGCTACTCTAATCCCATCAATATCTTTCGACATCTTCACTTGACAACCCAGTCTACTTGTCTCAGTCAATCCGTATGCGAGATCTAACATATCATTTTCATCATCTTCAGGTTCGGGAATTGCGTCATAATAATCAGGGTCCACGATGACATGACAAGTAGAGCATGCACAAGACCCCCCGCAGGCACCTTCCATATCTAAGTTATGTCCTTGAGCTATATCTAAAAGCGAATCTCCCTCGCTGACTTCGTAGGTTTTTTGTTGCCCATCCTTCAACACAAATGTGACTTTAAGCTCCTCACCAGGATTCGGCTTCTTTATGTGACCGTGCCATATCGAATTTGTATTGGAAAAACCTCTCACAATGGCTATAGTTTGTACTTTCGGGGATCGTAATGTCATGTTTCTTGGCATTAACTTTTGAGTAGATAACCATATTGGACTGGGGTAGATCCTTCTTAACATGATTGCACTGAGTGAATCGTCTATCAAGAGATGAGTTAAAGTTGAAAAGATCGTGTCTTTACAAAATCTCAGCAGCAATAAGTATAACAGACATATATGTATTACTAAACAGTACATAGTATAATTATTTCAACAAGATCACCTTTAATATTGAATATTGAAAAATACTTATATAGAGAAATATGGACAAAAAAAATAATACGGCCACGATTCTATCAAGAGTATTATGTTAGAGTTGATTGATTGAAATGATATGTGATTAGGACTTCATGCAAATTATCGTCTTTTAATTGGTTGATTTTTTTTCGAGAATTAATGGAGGTTTACAACTCTTTCATTTGCAATTTTCTTCCATTGGTGAATTGTTGTTTCATTTCTTTTCTTGTAACGGCATACACGATCAAAAAAAAAAAAAAAAAGATTAATGCTTACTGGCAAAGAAACACAGGGTCTTCTAAATGTAAGAGTGAAGCAACTAAATTTCAAAAAACTTCAATACTAATTTGAAGATCTTTTAAATGCTTTAAAAAGTTGCATTTGGCACCACTTTTCTATGAAGATGTAATACAACGTTTCATTTTTTTTTTTGAAGGAAATTGTTGTTTACAACAAATTTGGTAATTGGATTTCTATACTCTTTGAATGCTCTATTGGCATAAAATGTAAAAATTTTGGATATCATTAATAACATTAGTTGACTCATACATAGTTTTCATTTACTTTCTAAATGGATTCTGGATAAGATATCCTATGGTCACTTAACAGTCGTTTATTTGAGACTTTCTGTATTATTAGTCCAATAACTGACACGCTTTTCCAAACCATTTTGTGATCCTTATCAGACATTAATTTTGAACCACATCTTAAAGCACCACTGTAATATTCTAAGTACTTAGTTGTGGTAGACGAAGCTGCACGGTCACAAATCATCAAAGAAGAGCTTACTAGATAGGCCGCTTATAGAATTATCTTGTTTCTTTTGCGAGAATAGGAAGTCAGATATTTTATTCCAAATATTACTGACGGTACTATAATTTAATGTAGTTGTAAGGAGTTTTAACAACTAATATTGGTTTCTTCAAATTATCCATTCATCTAATGATTCATATAATGTTTTGATATTTCGATCCAAGAATAATTGATCCTCGCTTGCAACGTCCACTTCTAAGCCAGTAATATTGCGTTTTGTTGTCCTTGAAATACGAAATACAGATCTTATAATAAGCCGATCCTCAGTTTAGCTGTTCTGATATTATATGTGTGTTTGAATCTATTTATAATGCAGAGCTTGCTTCCCTACAATTTTCTCATTATCATCTCTTACCTCTAGGCGGGCACCCCGATAGCCGCTACTTTTTCATTCTTTTGAGTTATTATTAGAGATTGGGTTCAAATATAAAGAAAGGTGTTCATCAAAACATATTCCTATTTGAACATATTTTAGTTGTGGTTAGAATAGTATATTCAGAATTTTCCCTTACATTATCCTGGACTCACCAGCAGTTGTTGAGCAATCCTGATATAGGTTTGAAAACGGTAGTAATCTGGAGCATGCTCCGCAGCTACGCTCCAACTACCTCCCTGAGATTCGAATATCTAAGTAAACCTCTTTAAAACAATTTGCAGGACACTAATCTTTGATAGTGCTAAAGGAATCTCAGATACCTCTCACTGTCATATACTCCAGGTAAAACTCAAATTCCCTACATATTTCAGTAAAAAGATGATTACAAAGATTTAGAACTGTTTCATGATAACCTTCAACATCAGTATAGGTGAAGCAATTCCAGATACCTCTTGGAATTTAACAAAGAATGCCCATTGGAAGGCTTGGAAAATCAGTAATAGTTTTACAAAAGTAGTAAATTTCCTATTCAGTCGGTTGTGACACCAAATACAGTTAACAAGATAAATACTGACAAAATCAATTTCTTCTATAAAAGAAAAGCTGAAGCATTTTCAGTTCAAGTGAAGCTATATAATAGCTGTCAGTAGAGAATTCTAGCTTCTTATTATTTCGGGAAAAAAATCCATACAGATATTCTTTATCAATTTGTATAGGCTATAAAACTTATAATCCTACAACTAAACTATCAAACAGTTGGGTATTCATCAATATTTCTACCGCTAATGTAATTAGCTAATGGAAAGTTGGTGGAACATACGCACAAGATAACTCTGCACTATTCTTTTCGGTCACATCACAGTCATTTTCAGTTGCCACGTGCAATTCATCCAGCTTACTTCTCATTTCATCCATCATAGCATTTTCTTTCTTATGCGCAGAATCTGCTCCAACGTACTTGCTAACATCGGCAGAGCTTCCATTTGCACTGTAAGATTTGGTACTTTTCCTCAATCCAGCTTTAACATGTTTTGGAGGTTCATTCGTTGGGTTCTTGTTGATTGCAAGTGCAGTTGGACTTGAAGATAAGGCACAGTCGCTGACCCATTTAGCAACTAATGCAGTCCATCCACATTGGTGGGTAGCACCTAAACCTCTGCCTGTGTCACCATGGAAATATTCGTAGAATGTAACATAGTCTTTGAAATGAGGATCAGTGGATAAGAAGTTAGAATGTTCTCCATCATAGATAGGACGTTCACCTGATGAGTTTGGTAAAAACAACTTAATCATACGGCACCCAATTTCCTCCGCAACTTGGGCTAAGTTCAACATGTTCCCAGATCCCACGGGACATTCAACTTTAAAGTCTGCACCGTAGTACAAGAATAATCTTTGTAAAGACTCAATAATTAAGAAACTGGTAGAAAACCAAATAGGACCTCTCCAATTGGAGTTACCACCAAACATACCTGAGTCAGATTCACCCGGCAAATATTTGACACCATATTTCTGGCCGTGGACGTCCATTTCAAATGGATGATCCTCGTGATATTTAGACAAAGATCTAATACCAAAATCAGACAAAAATTCATTTTCATCTAACATTCTTGTCAAAATAGCTTGTAATCTTTCCTTTGTCACCAATGACAATAAAGTCTTATCACCGATGGTATATTCTTCGCTAGACATAAAGGCGATATTTCTACCAAAGATGTCAGGTCTATTGTTAATAAACCAATCAACTCTTCTCTTAAAGCCTGGGAATTTCTTCACAACTCTACTTTCCAAATTCATAGAGGCATAGATTGGAATCAAACCAACTAATGATCTAATAGGCAATTGTTGCCTGTTTGGACCACCCCAAGAAATGGCATCATAATAGAATTTATCTTCTTCGTTCCATAAACTTTGAGTAACTTTCTTCTTATACTGACCATCAGTGGTATCCACAGTGTATTCGTAAGACATGGTGTCACTAATCAATAAGAAATGTTCAAAGAATTTAGAAGCAATATCTTCGTAAACTGGGTTATCATTAGCTAATTCTAAAGCAATGTTTAGCATTTGTAAAGCAAAGAAAGCCATCCAACCTGTAGAGTCTGCTTGTTCCAAAGTACCTCCAGTAGGCAAAGCTTCAGACCTATTAAAGATACCAATGTTATCCAAACCTAAGAACCCACCTTCAAACAAGTTCTTACCTGCAGAATCCTTTCTATTAACCCACCAAGTGAAATTCAATAGTAATTTTTGGAAAACACGCTCCAAGAAAACACGATCCTCACGGTTATACAAAGTCTTTTCAATCTTGAAGACACGGTACACAGCCCAAGCATGTACAGGTGGGTTAACATCGTTAAAGTTCCATTCATAAGCTGGAATTTGACCGTTAGGGTGCATGTACCATTCTCTTGTTAACAGGTCTAGTTGTCTCTTAGCAAAATCTGGATCGATCATTGCTAATGGTATACAATGGAATGCGGTATCCCATGAGGCAAAAAATGGATACTCCCACTTATCAGGCATGGATAAAATGTCTTCACTGTACATATGTTTCCATTGGCTGTTTCTTCCATTAGCTCTGTTTGGAGGCGGGGTAGGTTTAATACCTGGGTCCCCATTAAACCAAGCGTCAAAAGTTAAATTATAGAACTGCTTGGTCCATAATAAACCTGCAAAGGCTTGTCTTTGCACTTTTCTTAATTCGTCATTAATTGGTGCTGGGTTAACTCTCCAATAGAAATTGTCAGCCTCCTCTTTCCTGTTATCGAAGATAGTATCGAACTCATCTTCATCGATGACAGCCAAACCTTCAGAGCGATGGATCTTACCTGCCGGGTCGTTGGTGAATTTATATCTGATGGTAACAGATTCTCCTGGAGGAATATTAGGGAAATAATAGTCAGCACAAGCTTTGGTACCTTTATTTTCCATATTCACGGAGTTATCTTTATTGCCATGAACAATATACTCTTCAAAAGCATCTTTAGAGTAAGGTGAAGGATTTTTCTGATTTGGACCGAATAGTTTAACTAAGTTTGGTTCATTTTCGGTAAACAATAATTTTGGCTCAATGTCAACGTGCTCACCTTTGGCGTCGAACCCTGGAGCAGGTTGAAAAACGATTTCATTGGATCCATATTTATCAGTTTCCAGCTTAATTAAATTGTTTGAGTTCTCATCTTTTTGTAAATGAGGTCTGTGAGATAACTTTGAGTCCCAAGCCCAATTATTTCTGAAAAAAATTTGCGGAGCCAAATGTAACTCACCAGAATCCAACTTAGACCTATTGTGAACAGTGACTCTAAAATTTAATTCATTTTCATTTTCAGAGTCCTTAGCCATTTCGAAAAAAACGTCAAAATATGGCGAATCACCGGTTTCTTTATCCTTAAACAAACCATCCATTTCATAAATCTCGTATTCCAAATCCTGGTAACCGCGCTCACCATTTTTGGCCACCAGTTCTTCATAAGGAAATGCTTTCTTGAAAGGATACTTGTAAAGAGCTTTCATATAAGAATGCGTCGGAGTGTTGTCTAAATAGTAATACAACTCTTTCACATCCTCACCGTGGTTACCTTGTGGGCCTGTCAACCCAAAAATTCTCTCTTTCAATCTAACATCTTTCCCGTTCCACATGGCTAAATTCATACAAATCAATTGCTTGTTATCAGAGATACCAAAGATCCCGTCTTCCCCCCATCTGAACACCCTAGCGTTCGCATGCTCAAATGGGAAATTCGACCACGCATCACCGTTTTCAGAATAGTCTTCTCTCACAGTGGCCCAAGCACGCTCACTCAAATAAGGACCCCAACGGTACCAATACTTCTCTCTCTTCCTATTCTGCTCTAGACGTTGCTCTTCTAAAGTAGAACCGACCAATTCACTTTTAAACTCGTTCATCTTGATGGATATGAATCACGGGCTCGAAAAGACTCTTTACTTAATACATTACATAATATATTATATATACAATGGCGCTTTCTACTAGCACTTGCCAACATACAAGAATCCCTTACTTTATATATAACTAGCGGAACGCAATTCAATTGCCAAAGAGCGAATTACGTATCATACCGTAGCGTACCTATTAATTCGTAAGTCGCATGGAGACTTACCCCCCAAATGAGCCGTCTTCCTATGAAAAGGGGTCTGCAGAGTGTCAATGGGAAAACACTCTTACTAACGGGAAAAATAAAATGTTATGCGATTTCAATTATTTATGAATATGTATTTGTATTAGTATTACTTTATCTATGCTGTGGTCGTGAATAGTGAAGGGGTTTTCGTTAGACTGACGATAGCCAAAGTCGGTAATTCTGTTGAGCTACGTTATCGAACGATTCTAGCGAAACAGGTTTTGCTGAGCTCGGCGTTGTCCTCTGCTGTTTCACTACGGGTAGTGGAGCGGGCGCGTCCATGTAAACACTTCTAGCGTTTTCATTGTCGAATTCAAAGATTAAATCCTCGTTTTTGTTCACGACGGGTATGCTTGCAAGCAAAGGGTCTTTCATCAAACCGCTTGATTCGAATTCGTCATCAATAAAATCATCTTCGTAGTCTGACTTATTTAAACTGTGTGACAAGGATGGTAAATCGTTCACAGAGAACGAGAATAGATCTTCTTCGGTGTATAGTGACATTATATTGAGCAATGCTAATAGTGCTACACACGATTGTTATTTTTCGAGTTTACTTTAGTAACGATACGGCAGCAACAGACAAGAAACACCATCTACACCATCATCTCCAACTATAACACCACCTTTATATACAGATATATACATGCTACAATGCAAGACTCGTATCGATCCACAATGTATTAAAATGTCTTTTGCACCTCAAAGGTTGATGACTAACAGGTACAGATCTTCGTAAATTCTGCGTTGCTCCTATCAAGGACATATATGTGTCATTAAATTCAACATAGCACCCAGCGTGTTACTGAGAGGGAAATCAAAAAAAAATATTGTGGTGGTAAAGACACCCACAACCAGCGATGAGTAATATGCAACCCACAAGGTGCAATCATTGTGGGTTACGGGACTTTCCACTACCTTCTAGAGCCACAGTGAGTTGTGCCTCGCCTAGTGTGGCATTGCGGGAGCACGTGCATGCACGAGCACGAGGGTACTGCGCGGGTTGAATTCCGGGCGAGTTTGAAACCATTTTTCTCACTGGGAGGGTGCAGTGGGTGGAAACGTGTTGGCCAGCGTGCTGGGGCGGAAGGGTGTGCGTGTACATGTGTGCGTGTAGGGTTGAACCCAGCTTTGAATGCGATGAGCACTCTCTCGTTAGATGAGTATTTTGCATAGTGCTAATTGATATTATATATTATATACCATATGGTCTATCTAATGACGACGAGAGGCAGCGATGACTTCGTTCATTTCTTCCACCTTAGCCTTGGCTCTCTTGAAAGAACCTAATCTCTTCTTGGCGACCTTTCTAGCTCTTTTTTCACCAGAGTTTCTGATCAAATCCAACAATCTTCTTTCGTATGGAGCCATACCAGCAAACTCTCTGACCAAAGATCTCACAAAAGTGGTTCTTTTGGAAGCAGAGCCCTTCTTGTAGGACATCTTTGGGGCTGGGGTCATAGATTGGATCTTCTTCCCTTTGTTTAAACCAACAGCAATACCTGTATTTGAATGGATTCATCCCAGTCGTTAGTAAATAAGTTCATTCTCTATAGAGAGTGTAAGTTTAGTCGTTGTTCGAATTCGCCAACCGCAGCAACCACACGAACGGTGGCCATCAATTTTCCTATTCTTCATTCTCTTAATGTTGATTTCTCTTCGTGATGTACATACCAGTCTTAACAGCCATTTTTGTCGTTATTGTTATCGATTATTTCGTTCTGCTTGTCAAAAGGACGTGAATTAATTGAAGATACTAGTAGTATTATATTTAAAATTGTATATTAAAGAAATTGTATATTGAATTGAATTCAATCAGTAAAGATGCGTTACAGGGGCCACTAAGAAAAACAATTTCCTTTTGCTAGGCAGAGGCACGTTTAGATATTTAGGCTCGCCACCGACATTTCGTCCCAGCTGCTCCTTTCAGCTGCTGCTAGCCTCTTTGCCTAGCCAGCTTTGAATTACGAGACTGCATGAAAAAAGAAGACCATATTACCTAAAGAAGCAATACAATTTATATCGACCATCGGTATCTTGCATCTGTATACAATTTTTTAACATTTTTTTTTTTTAATTACGTTTTTCCTTAAAATATATATTTCTTAATTAGAATGCTGATAGTGTACGGGTGCAGACTGCACCAAAGGAACAGTCTCTTCACGTCTTATTCATGAGTCCTTCTTGAACACTTTCTTTAGTCCGTTCCACCCGTTACTTGATGTTTTAACTTCTTCGTCGCCATTCTTACTGAAATTCTTGTTCAATCTTTTCAAATCAATTATTGCTTTCTCTAATTCATTGACACGTTCTTGTAAGATTCGGTTCAATGCCATGACTTCAGTATTTCTCTTCATTGTGACGTCCATATCATGTTTCAAATCTATAGGTAATTTAGAATCTGGGTTGTCCATATTAGTCTCCTCAAAAAGTTCTTGGTCCAATTGCTTAATTGTATTTTTCAGGTCTTGATTCTCATCGAGTAACGTTTGTATTTGCAATCTGCTATTGATTAATTCCTTGGCCATTGTTACGTGTTCTTCATCCAACAGAGCAAAATCCTGTTCCAATTTATCTGCCTCTTTCCTTAATTGCGTGTTCCGAATCTTCATAGAATCATATTGAATCTCTTGCTCTTGTTCCAATTTCGATATATCCTCATACTCAGCTCTATACCTGTTTAATGAAATTGGGGTTATAATTATTTCATTGACAGCATCATTGACAAATAAATCAACATCGTAACTGAGAGAACTTACGTGCTCGGTGTTAACTTTATTGGTGCTGCTAGTTGTACTATTTTCACTCAATGTTTTACGTATAACAGATTCATTCTCTATATTATTAGTCTCATCATGACTCAAATAGTGGCTGAACAATTCGTCCTTTAAGAAGTTTAATAGCTTATCAAATTTTAGATTCATTAACTTAGATTCATTCTTTAAGATTAGGTTCACAGCAAATTTCAAAATAGCTTCAATACCTTCAAAAAAAATCACGTCGAAGATTCTAAGAACAAACTCTAGTGGGAACTTGTAAGCGAAAAACGTAAGAAACCATTGTGTGGCATACATTGTAGATTTTATGCCTTCGCGATTAAGATGATTGAATAATAAAGGGTTGTTTTCTTCCAGTAACCGATCAAATTGATACAACATTAACATTAATCCAGGCATATCATTTAAGAAAAACTTTCTTAGGCCATAATTCTTCATTAATGCAATCAACAACCCTAATGCGTCTGCCTCTGTGTCACAATTTATTAATAGTGGGGTGGCTATAAATGCCATCCCTTGAGTATAACCAACATCTGGGTCATAGACAGAATAAACTTTTAATAAGTTGAACAAAGACTCTACTTTATCCAGAGGAATGAAATTCGTTCTTTTCAAATCTCTTCTAATGTTATGTTCATGAGGACTATCAGCAGTCAACAAAGTTTCAAAAATATCTTCAATTTCCTTAGACTTAGAATTAGCTATTAACTGCCACATAATTCCTCTTATTTGTTTTGGAATACCTTGAGCAATTTTTCTCTCTAACACATCCGGTTCATTATTAGCAATGGCACCAAAATCGTTAACTACACGAGTCCAAAAAGACCAATCAGTGGTCTGTATCTCTCTCATCTCTGAATCGAATTCTTGCTCAGTACTAATATCATTTAATGTGGATTCGCTCTTAGTATCTCTTAAAGTAGCCTCGTCTTTCTCTAATAAAGAAGTGTAGTTTTCTCTCAAGATATCATGACCAGCAATCATATCTGCCCTTGATGAGGAATCAGCCTCATCAATTTGATAGCTGGAGATCCTAAATCTGTTAACAATCAAATTCACTTCAGCGGCACTAGCCTCTAGAATCACACTCGATACTTTCCGGCTTCTGTTTGAATTTCTAGAACTAGAATTCCTTGACCTCACACTGTAAGTTTGATTACGTTGAGGTGTAGAAACATTCTTCTTGGCAATCCTATCAAATTCATATTTAAACTTTTCAGATTTCAATTGTTCAGCCAATGGAGGTGGCACTGAATTTTTTGGTGACTTCTTTAAAGGTGGGGAGCGAATAGGTAACTCAGGTGGTATACTCTCAGCAAAACTGTTGTTCTTATCTCTAGGCTCAGATAGAAGTTTCTTGTTATCATCAGAAAGTGAAGTATTAGAGACTTGTTCTTCCACATTACTGTCAACAGTGACATGAGAACGACTAGGAAGCGGGGGAGCAGAATGTTTCTCACTCTCTAGTGGTGGCTCATCAGTAGTAGACGGTGTATCATAAGCATCTAGATCAAATGACTCTTCATCCCCTAGAGATTTGGCAGGATTTAACGATTCGTTGAGACTAGCATTCAAATCAACGATGGAGTCATTCTTCTCCACAAGAGCGTCTTTTTTTGGATTCGATATTGTAGTCTCTAGATGAGTATCTTTGCTGTCCATATCGCTAGATTGACTTAACGGTTTGGTAGATTCTAATTTAGAATCACTAGAATCCTTTGATTCTGTCATTGTTCATAAGTATATATGGGATCTTGAAGCCAATCCAGGAAACAGTAATAGCAGTGAAAAAAAACAACTCTACCAATGACAATTTTCACTTTCAAGATGCTTCATAATTGTTTCTAATTAGTAGTTGATCCGTCACTAAGATAAATATATTAATTGAATGCGCGTAATTAATAATTATTTAGCTGTGCTCCAAATGAATTTACAACTGTTGCCCTCGTAGAGTTAATTTGCTTAGAAACTATTACTAGAAAAATATTATGGCATCACATTCAAGCTAGGATATATATATGTACAAGTTTGTGTGTTCTTTTATGTAAAAAAAATGTAAAGTCATTAGTATTAAAGTTTGTTCTTGCAAGGTCTATATTCTATCTTCCAAATTTGTTGGCGTAGGGTTGCTCATTGAGCTGTTACTATTATCATCAAATAAGTAATTATAGACATCATCCATCGTTGTGGTGTTGAAAAACCCACCCGGATTATTCATGGTATTGTTTGTAGTTATTTCATTCCAATTACTGGTCAAATTTGTTGGTGTAGTTGCTATGCCATAGTTATTAGATCTCGCTAACATGTTATTATTTTCATTAGTCACATTGCTTACTCCATTCGTAACCGCCTGTGGATTCATTATTAAATTATTAGGGTTGTTCGTTGGCAATTTAAAAGTTGCTGTGGCATTAGTACTATCTAACCTTGTCGGAAATTGAGACACACCAGCAGGTGGCTGCATTTGGTTTGTGAAGAAACCACTGCTCACCATATGTGGTAAGTAGGGTACATGCGCTGGGATGGCGTTATTATACGGCACGCCGATTCGTGATAGGCTGTCATTGGATTTATTTTCATTTTGATTAGTGGAATTAGGTGATCTAGTATTTAGAAGGTTAATCAAATCAGTATAGCTTCTTGTTGACTTATATGGGCTGGTGGGAATCTTAACGTTCGTAGACCCAGTTGTGTTATTCAAATCATTACTCGTAGAATCGTCAATAGATCCACCATTCGTGGGACGAGTTGAGAAAGGTGAAATTTGAACAGTATTGTTACTAGGAGTCGATATGGGAATGTTTGAGTGGAAAACATTATTTTCGTGTTTGTTAAGGACATTTTGGTATAACGTTAAAAAAATGTCTGTTATCCACGTATCTAATAGCTTGGTATTTTTAACTATGTTTAAGATCTTGATAATTGTCCTAAGACCATCCAACAATTCATGTAACACGTCTAGATCATGATTTTTCAGTGAAATCAGTTTCAGAATACATATAGAGAATTGAATTGTTATCTTAATGACAGCCCATAGAATGAAAGGTGTTAAATTGTCAATTTGGTCTGCAACAAACAAATCTGTTAAATTCAAGACTTCTTGTATCGTATTTTTCATCAGCGTTGAGAAACTATCGGTTAATTCAATGGATTGATTTAGTGATACAAACTTGTTAATCATATAGTTTATTAAACTAGCTTTCTTCAAATTTATTAAAAAAATTGATCTCAAATTAATGGTTGTCCCGGAAGAACTAATCGAAAAATTTTGTAGGCTTCTGCAACTCTCAACTAATGTGTCAATATCGTACTCTTTAGCAATCTTAAAATTCGTTAAGAAAATTTGGTATAATCTGCAATTATTGTAAAATTCAATGAACTCCTTTATGAAACTTATATCCGTATCATTGATCTCATTCTCAAAATTATATAACCGAGGTCGATCATATTGGAGATTAAGATTGAGATCTTGGACGATAAGGCATAACCAAATCGTTTTCCTTGATTTTTGACTCATAGAAGAATCCATCAATGACTCTATATTCAATCCCAATGACAATGCCATTGATTTTGCTAAACAATTAAATTGATAACACGAAGACAATGTCAATTCATCAATTTGTCGAAATTGAAGATAATACGACAACAAATTAAATGCAATCACTAAATCAATTGAGCAAGTCTCAAAAATCAGATCAAAAAATTCGGATGATTCCTTAGACTCAGTATCAGTACGCCGCTGAGCCCTATTGTCGTGAGTTGTGTCGATAGAAGTGGTTAAATATTTTTTGCATTGTTTAGAATAATAATCACTAACATCTGTAGTATCACCATCACTAAACCAAGCTCCTATCGCCAGTACAACGTTTAATAAAATTTGCCAATCCTTACCACCTAAATAAATCTCTATATCAGTTTTGGGCTCATAAAATGTCTTGTTATATTTATTCATGAAATAGTCGTAGTCTAATATAGGATTATAACCATGAAACGTATCAAAATAATTTTGGATATAGCGATTGTGTGCCATTCTTGATGACACAGTCGCCTTATCAATTACCGTGGCTACATTTTTATATCCATTCTTATCATTGGATTCTTTAAATGACTTATCATCGTGAATAAACTCTTTCAAAAATCCCTTTACGGAGCGTATTTGAGAAATCGTGGAAGCATTTCCATAGATACAGGACTTATTAGGATCGAATAATTTCTCAAAATAATCCTCTATACCTATAGTTTTAGTATATTTTGAAGACACCTTATAATTCAATAAGTCAACGGGCGTGGAGTTGCTGTGTATGATCGGATGTATCAATCTCTTGCTGATACGATTCGTTGATTGCTTATCAACCTTGGGAATTTGGCCAGGTGAATAAAGATGCAAATTGTTTACCATATCATCTACTTCTTCTTCAGGATGCAACTGCCGAAACAAAGTCTCCAGTTTATTTAGTTTCTTCTCAATCTGTGTCAAATAAGCTCTGGTCAATGGAGATCTCTTTATTTTCGGTGAATACACGCAATTCCAATTATGTTTAGCGCACTTCACACATTTCGGCCTCTCTTTAGAGCATTTCAATTTCTTTATTCTACAGATATCACAAGCATGATCCATATTATTATTATCAAAGGTCTCTGCTCTCATCTTTCTTGACAGCATTCAACAGCACATGCTCTTCTGCCAAAAAAAAAAAAAGAGGTTCACTATAGACAAGTCTAGCACTCTAGAATCAAATATCCACAACAAATGCAATCAATAGCAGTGTTAGAACTACGATCTCAAAACTGTGGGTACACCACGAGTCAGTCTTGAATATTGCTTTGTTCAACGTCTTAATAAAAATAAGACCTTTATTGTCTGTTATGTAGATTTAAGTTATATTTATATATTAATTATAATACAAAATGTTCAATGACATTGAAAGTAAGAGTATTAACATGGCTATTGATTCTCCCCGAAACGCTCTCAATTGCTCTTTATTATGTGTCTACAATCGTCTTTTATGGTAGTTGGCCTTTTGATTTAAGTAAAAAAGTCTAATATAAGTTTTATATTCCAACTTTTACAGTTTGGAATCTTTTCCCACTGATAGTACCGAACCAACTATCATTTTGAGGTCTCCAAGAGATGTTATTCACTTCTTGTGCATCTGTATTTGTGTAGTAATAGGAAGGAGTGTCTAGGTTGTTCTCTTTATTTGGTAAATCATTAGTTGCATTAATCTTATCTGTCATTTCAATATCTTCCATACCTGCGTTAGATTGCGATGTGCTATGCTTTGGAGATACTTTAGTTGGGTACACATCCTTCCCGTTCAAGTTGCTATTTAAATCCCAGTAAAGAACTTGGCAATCGTCGCTACAGGAGAGTAAAACGTTTGGTTTTGTTGGATGCCATTTTATTTGATTTACGTTCTTAGAGTGTCCTTTCAAAGTCAATACAGGTAGCTCAGGGTTTCTTAAATCTAATATCAATATATCATTAGAGTTACAACCAAAGGTGGCTAGTATATTTGGATCTGACAACGAGGGTTCTAATCGTAATAAGGCATAACTGCCACTCTCTTGTGTAGGAACATCTATACCTGACACTGTTGTGTTTGTGTCAATATTATTCTGCCCCGAAGTGATAGATACAGATGGTTCATATATGATAGTACTGTGTGCCAAGGATCTTAAATCAAAGACACGAACACTACCATCACCACCACACGTAGCAAACACTTGAGTAGAGTTATGTAGAAATCTCGCATCGAATACTTCACTATCGTGAGCTATTAGTTGCGTTTTCACATAGCTGCTGCTTTGAAGATCCCATACTATGCATGTGGTGTCAATGGAACTAGAAATTAAAATATTCGTATCCACCGAATTCCAATCGAATGAAGTCACTGGCGGCAGTTCACCTAGCAGCTTACTGATTTGTGGATTGCTGGTGTCCTTCAAGTTAGTGATTTTCTTATACTTGAACAAAGATAGGTTCAATTGTTCTTCTAAACCGTTGGTCTCTTCGTTTAGTGACCAAATCCTTAAGGAATCAGACCCCGTAGCAAATTTCCTTGGCTCAGAATGACTTGGTAACCATTGTATCTTACTCACCGGGTACGTGACGTCTGCCTCAGCTAATGCATCCCAAGTGAGAAAATCTGTCGGTGAACTCACCACAGTTAACTTATTCCTGCTGTCCTCTTTATAAGATCCCAAGCAGACTAGATCGTCCTGAGACCAATCAAGGCCAAACAAAGGATACTTCGCACGGTAACTACAGATACCAGATGCCAAGGCGATTTGATTATCAAACCTAGTAATTGACCCATTGTTGTGACCCAAAACGTACGCGTTATTCCCTACGGGAGTTGTCGACTGGTTAGAGTTGCTATTTGAATTGGTACTCGATTGGTAACTACCAGCGTTTCCATCTGTTAATGGTGAGTACATGGGAGACCTCGTATCATAAAACGAATTCATACCGTCACCGTTGCTCTCAGCGTGAGTATTAGTCATAGAATCAATTGAAGCAATATGACTGGGAGTTGAAAATTGGTTCACTACTAAATTGTTATGGAAACCTCTTCCCAGAGAGATTGAGCTTCTCTTTGAGTCTCTGAAAGCAGACATCAGATTCACCCACTTGATCGTATACTCAGTTGCCTCCTCGGTCCCTTAGTTTCGCAGTCGAATAACGGTAACTAGGTTATAAGGAATTTTAATACGATTTTTAGCAGTGCAATCAGTAATAGAGTACGATGTTTCATTAGTAAAGATACATAGAGTTATCATATAAATCAGACACATCTGTTGATTCAAACAGATGCCAGAGTCTCCGTCGTAAAGAAAGATCCGTGGTGACTGGTTCTCTTGTTGTCCTCTTCTTTGAAATATTGCAATAAACTTGTAGGTAGATATTCTATAGCAGTTTCTACAAGACCGATCTTTTCAATGAATTTGAAGATGGAAGGTGGAGGCACCAGCACATTAAACACTGGCCTGATCATTGCTACAAGATATCCCAGCAACAGTGCCACTATTCTACTCAGGATATTGAAGTCTTGGAAAAACAATTTCGAAACACATAGACTCAGTATTATCCAGATTATGAAAGGTACGTTGAACTTAGAGATATGGATGGAAAGAGGTTTTAACGAGTGAATCGATTCTAACCTTGTTAAGTATCCGCAAAGGAAATAATTCCAAACATAAATCCCTTTCAATGTTGCTAAGGGACAGAATACATAACCAGCCAAACAGTATCCGATAGCAATCACTAGAGTAAGCACATTCACAAAAAAGAAAGTGTACAGGGTCCCGTGAGTCCTTTCAACCACAGCCAACATAGGGACCAAGAGGATCAAATGGACGATATTCGTAATTAAATCTCTGGTATCAAAACAGTAGGACGTCAGCCGTTTGATAGAGTCGAATGGAATGTGGTCCAAGGGAGCGATTTCTCTTACAAGATACACTGGTTCAAAGCTCAGCCCTTCTGACACTTCAGGCATATGTTGTCCCAACCAAAGCGTAACGATAATAATTACTGTGAAAAGTGCAGTGACACAAGGCACAGGAAGCCTGAACAACCTTTCCAATGTCATCCCACTAAACCTCTTCATACTCTCGATGCAATTTATAACTTTGGAATCCGCAAGGCTTTTTTCACTATAATGCTAGTAGTTCTTAGTATATGCTCTAAATGATAAAAGCTACTAATTAATACCAATTTATTCCAGTTGTTCACTAACTCAGTGATTTATTCTCAACGGTTTCTTCTTAGTGGTAACGGTAAAAGCTGCAATGACACGATCAGACCCGTCTAGGAAAAAAACGAAGGTCCAACCTAGTCATAAGAATCTTGATGAGATTGTCTTGTCCGAAGAACAGTTGAAGCTAAAGGATGATATTCTTCAATTCGTCGAAGCAAATTTACAAGATCACGAAGCTGGTTTTTCTGCTATGTTTGTCATCGAAGGAGATGCTGGAACAGGGAAATCTGTGGTTCTGAACGCGCTGCTGAATGAGATCCAACGGCGATCTAGCGTTTCTGATGGATCTATTTGGTCCGGTACTGACAATTGCTTAGTGGTGAACCATCCTGAAATGCTGAAACTGTATCAACGGTTGAGTAAAACTGTGCCATACATTAAGAAATCGCATCTACAACGTCCTACCTCGTTGATAAACAGCTTTAATAAGACACAGAAACTTAAGGACGTTGTTATCATCGATGAAGCCCATTTACTAGCTACTTTCAAAGACGCTTATAAGAAATTTTATGGTCAGAATCATTTACAAGAGCTAATCAAATTGGCTAAAGTGTTGATTGTAGTGTACGACGCTAAGCAATCCTTACGAATGGGCTCTTATTGGGAAAATATAGCTAGTGATGATTCCAACACCACGAATGGTGCAAATTTACAATATTATTATCATGAAATCATTCCCAATGAGAGAAGGCGTTGGTATACTTTAAAGCAGCAGTACAGAGTTGCGGCACCTCCCTCAGTGTTGAACTGGATTCAGCAATTAAGTGTCCACAGGAAAATCGTACCAGTGTCCAAGGGAGGAGGTTTTGATTTTCAGGTTTGGGAAGACTGTAATATGATGTATACAAAGTTGAAACAGTTGAATGATACCTATGGGCAATGCAGGATGTTATCCACTTACGATTTTCCTTATAGATTAGATGGGAAAGACCATTTTGTCACTTGCGATAATTTTAAGTTAAAATGGGATGCTTATAGACCCACTGAAGTGCTACCTTGGAGCGAACGTGCCGATACTATTGACGAAGTTGGGAGTGTGTATACAATTCAAGGGTTTGATTTAAACTATGCGGCAGTAATTTTGGGACCATCTGTAGATTTTGATGAAATTAAGCAAGAGCTTATCTTAAAGCCAGAATTCTATGAAGATAATGCTGGTTTTACAAAGAAACCTAACATCAAGAACCCAGAACATGTTAAACAGCAAATTATTCTGAACAGTATTAACGTTTTGCTGACAAGAGGAACAATGGGATTATACGTTTATGCTTATAACGAAACGTTGAGAAAAAAATTGATAAGCACTCAATTAGGAATGTCCTAAATCAACCACTTGGGAAAGAAAAGTGTCTGATTACTCCATTTTTTGATGCAATTTTTTATAAACTACAAGTACTATATGTTATCGAGGCTTATAAATCTTTTTTTATCTTTAATTTATCATTCTTTGACATTGATGCTAACCTTTTGCTTATAGCTTCCCATGTAATTCCTCCAAAGACGATGAGTATACCTATCCATTGAATCGGTCTCAATTTCTTTCCATAAACCATAATACTCAACACCATAGAGATCATTTTTCTTGTTACAGTTATCATAATCAGCACTAAGGATCCATATCTCTCCAATGTATAAAAAATAAAGCACTGGCCCATAGCACCGCAGATACAGAAAATTGACAAGTAATATGACACCTCGGTGTCTAATTTCAATGTTTCAACGGCATTCGCTATCTGATTGGGATCAATAATTACTAAATACAATAAATTCCAAATTACCATAAAGAAGTTCAATGCAAACATAAGATGAGGTCCAGTAACTTTTTGCTTTGTGGCAGATTTATCACCAGCAGTATTCTTTAGCATCATATCCTGAGTCGCATTGGTTAACCCATCCAAAAATAAACTAAACGTTAGCAATAAGAATCCATAACCGAACGATGACGAGCTATCCTTACTGAAAGAATGTTTCTTTTTGTTGCCTGCAAGCGTAAAAATCGTGACACCAAGACTGACAGTGAGAGCAACTACAATCTTTTGTTTACCAATCCGAGTCCTGTATAGTAACAGATGAACTAGCAACACAGGTAGCAATTTACAAGATTTCGCCAGCATATATGTCAAATAATCCACATGGTCTAAAGAGTATGTCGACAGTGGTGTAGAAACAGATTGCGTAATGGAAATTATTACCAAATATCGCTTGTTCTCCCACATGAGCCTCCAGGGACTAACTCCATTGCTTTGTGTTTTCAAATATATAAGCCCAACACATGCAGCAACAATGGCTTGGCAGGTACTAATCACATTAGGGTACTGGAAACTAGAATTAGAATTAGGCCACGTCTTTGTGGTTAAAGGTTCTTGGATCAATGCCCACGTAAGAAAGCTACCATATATACCCACAGCACATATCAACAGCGTTACTATACTCTTACCACTAGCAGAAGACATCACCAGCAAAATGTCAAAGACCAAAGGCTAAACCGCAAAAAGCAAAATTAACTTGTATCGAAAACCTCTCGAATAAAATATGGGAAATACAACCAATACTAGCTTTTTGCGAAAGCAGAAAAATTCTACAAGGAGATACAACCTACTCAATTGAACAAGTATACACCTTAACCTCAACGACCTAGCTCTCACAGCTGGCAAAATGACCTGAAGTAATTGTCATTTTCGTACAATTTATAGATGGATTCAATGAGTTCTTTTGGAATTTTTCAGCCGTTGGATATGATTTTTTTTATTTCATGAAATGAAAAACCAAAATTTTGGAAAATTGACCAAAACACTTACCACTCTGTAAACAGCCACAATTTCTTTAAAAGAGTGATCAATTGGTCCTAGAGCCTTTGAATTGTATCGATAACTTTTTGTATTTGACTTGATGGGCAGTGGTGTGTTTTCTCCCGTTGAAGCGACATACGGTGTTCGTGCAGAGCAGCTTTTAGAGACTGTTGCTGATTACCATAAATATCATGATAAATTAAACAAGAAATTGCAAATACTGAGACATCGCTGCCATTTGACTAATAAGGATACTAGGAAATTTTCTAATAAGGATAAGTATAAGCTGATTAGCTCTGACGATTATGATAAGAAGAGTAAGCTGTTTGGTGTCTTAACCCTTTTACATTTAGAAAGAGATTTAGCGTTTGTGGAGACGTTGAAACTAAGGTCAAAAGTAAGAAGTAAATTGAAGAAAGCTGAACAGAAAATTTTGACTACTAGATTAAAGAAAAGTCTTCAAACTTCTTCCAAATTAATAGAATTGACTCAAAATGAAAACCAGTGGATCACCAGGATACAATACTTAGTTGTTGCTAAGCTAGCTAAGGTGGAGTACTTGCTATATGGGAAACCTGCCAAGAAAAAACATTCAGATACTATCTCTAGAGAGTTAGCATTGTGTTTTGCTACTATGAAATATCTTCATTCATTAAATTTACTTTCAGAGACTACCTTAGAGTCTATTTCCACGAAATATGAATACACGTTGATGCATCATGGTGGGAATATATTATCCACAGCTGATTTGAATAATTTTATCGTCGAAGAGACAAGAAAATCTAAGGATACAAACGATGAATTAACCAAATTATTGTTTGAAAATGGATATAAAGGTGAAATTCAAAATGTGGCAAAGAGAGATAAAGCTTCTTTAACGCATATTCATTGGAGGTCATTCCACTGTAAGATTAAAGACCCTCATGTGTCACAACTGATTCAAGATGCTAAGGATATTAATGTGAAGGACGTGTCTGATTATAGTCTTCAGTTATCAAGATGGCAAGAAGCCTTAGATAGACAAGCCCATAGAATTAGGACAAATGATTTTGATGAGCATATGACCGAGGATGATGACGTAGACTATAATATAGAAGAAAATGAACAAATTCTTTTAAGTTATATTAACTATGAGACTTTATTGATCTCCATTAATCGTGATAATTATCTGTTTAATAAATTATGGGATGATTGGAAGACATTGAAAAATTCTAACTCTTCTAGAATAGCCAAATATAAAGAACTGGAACGGATAGTGCAAAATATTCGGAAATACTTGAAAGAAATTATGGAACTTCCAGGTATTTACTCAGATGATGAGTTACTAGCTCAATTAGAATATGCAATCGAATATTTTGATGCGCACTTATACGCTGGTTGTTTAGCCACATTTTACCAAGCTAAAAGCATGTTTACTGAATCACTTGCCTTGTACGTCGACTCTTATAATAAATTAGCCAAAAGACAGGAAGCACTAGATAGATCTGAAGAAATTTGGCTACCAGAGGGCATTATTTCAAAGAAAAAGATAAATGATTTAAATGAAATGGTGAAGTTTGGATGGAATAGTGTCATCGCTTTGGCAGAATACGAGAATAGTTTGTCTACATCAAAGAATAGATACGATTTGACTGTCATTGAAAAATTAGGTCGCCCTGGACTAAAAATTAATGACGTAAAACTTAACAACCTGTTCCCGATGAGACCAATCATAAGACCAGTGGGTGCAAAACCTACTCTTTTCGATTTAGCTTTCAATTATATTGAATACCCAAATGTTAGATCCATCACACAAGAAGAACCTGTTGCTAGCGTTTCTGACAGTATATCTACTGAAACAGCAACTAATATTCCTTCCATTAAGAAGCGTGGGTTTTTAGGTATATTTGGTGGTAAATAATTTTTGTATATTATTTAATGTCTTTCTATTTTATATTTAGTTAAGTCTTTTCATATTTGACATTAAAAAGATATTCTATTCAATTAGGTGTAAAACGTCTCCACAATTAACTTAAGCAATTTTGAAGTACTGAAAAGAGCTTTAGAGCCAAGTAACTTCCATTCTTTTTCTTGTTCCCCGACTTGCGTAGCTAACAAATTATCGAAAGTGAATGAGTCTACAACATCATCATGTTTTCTATCAGATCCTTTACGTTTATCTACCATTTTAATTCCAAAATTTGAGCCATTAGGTGTAGAGATTTTAAACACAATATCAGGGTACTTAGGACCACTTGAACCAAACACTTTCACCGTCGTCTTACCGATGTTCTCACCCGTAATCCTTTTAAGGACTCCCTTCTCGTAAAGTTCGCGAGTACTCCACTTATATTTTAAACCGTGCAAATCTTTATCATGCTTGCTTGATACAATTGAGTAAACACTCTTAAGATTACCGATACCTTTATGTGTTGGGGCAAAATTTCTAGTTCTTTGGAAATCTTTGGTGGATTTTTGAATTGCAGTTTTAACATGAACTAATTCTTTAGCTAACATTTGGTTGACAGATGTTACAACACGTAAGGTTTCTTCTGTAATACGTAGCTCTTCAGACACATAATTTATAGCATAGTAAGGATTTTTAACAGTATTAGCTATATCATTTAAAATATCTTGTAATTTATTATCAGTTGAACTAGTAACACCAGCCAACTCTAAATCACGTATTCTTCTTAATGTGGCATTTTTCAACGTAAAATAGGTGAGAGTTTCCAATTGTTTAATGATAGGATCATCACGAACAATTTTATTATTTGTCAAAAAAGTCTGGAAAGCCGGTTCATCCTGTGGTAGTACTTGACTAATAGCCAGTTCATATAAATTCGTATCGACTTCTTCAATCTGGGACATGTAAACGAATGCTCGCTTAGTTTGGTCATATATTTTCCTCATCTTATCATCGGTAACCAGGAATCTATATATTGAAGAATCCAGCTCTAATTGTAGTCGTCCAGCCCTATCATCAAATGAAGTATTAGAAAATTCTTTCAATACATCTTGTATGACATCTTTGTCTGAATATAAATGGAAATTTTTTTGAAAAGCGTTTGCAATTTCTCTTGCCTTCTCTGATAAAATTTCCAATTGAGGTGGCCTAAATGTCATATCTTTGTAGATGAGTTGATCTCCCTCGTGCTCATATTCAGGCCCAATTAAAAAGCTGTACAAAATATCTTCTATGAAAGGCAGCATCTCGTTAGAGTATTGATTCAGAGGCTCGTAGTAATGGGTAAATGTTTCCATTTCAAAAACTCTCTCAAGTGAATCCATTAATATGTCAATTTTGTGCTGTATTTTTATGGATCCGTCATCTTGAAAGCCATAGTAACTGCGATTAAGGATAAATTCCTGAGTGAAAATCTTTATCAAAACTTTTGCAATACAAGATGAGGCTTCTTTACCTTCTGCGTTCTTGTCGGCTGCAAAACTAAAAATTTTGGTACAAATATATTTTAATTCAACCGGGATGTCATTAGAACTTTGAGTGAAGAGAGCCCCAATGAGTTCAATTGCATGCCACAAGTTCCCTAGGTTTTTTATAAAAGCCTCCTTAACCATATTATCATCAATAGGTGATATTCCACTTGGTGGGAGTGATTCATGTATATGCTTGTAAAGGATATAAGGATCACTCTCAAAACTAATTGTTGAATCAGTAACAAACTCCAGAACTGGTTGGAATAATGTAAAAAGGGTTGGACATTCTCTCCGTAAGAATTGTCTTAATAAGTTCTCCCAATGACTATGTTTTGAAGATAAAAACTCAGAAATGGTTTTTGCCTGGAATATGCTGTTTTGAAGCAGTTCACCAACCAACCTGATAAAGTACTTTCTTTCTCTTATACCCATTGTTTGGTTGACAGTTGTAAAGGTTAAATATACGTTTTTTTCGGCAAATTCCGGATCCTTCATATACATTACTTTCCAATAATTGGGATTGACTTGTAATAAATAAAATAGTTTCTCAAACAAAGGATTCTTTAGTTCAGGAATATAGAGCTCCCTGGGTACAACATACGTTTCAATATTTTGAATACCATACTTATTTAAAATCTTTATGATATCCAATTGTTGCCTAATACGGTTTAAGAGACCCTCTTTTTTAATATTTTCAGCATCAAGAGATGCTTGAGAAGTTTCTAACTTATTTTGTGTTTCCTCAATAGTACCTGAATTATTTAATAAGTGTGTAAACTTTCGTACGGATCTTAAAGATGGATTCGGAGATTGCATTATTTCCAAATACGCAGCTCGTTGAGAAGCCATACGTATTTTCTTCTGTATTACAATGACAGATCTTTCATTCACTTTAAAGTATCTGCTCCTATCTGAAAATTCAGAACGAAGTATATTTGCTCTTATTACAGCCTGAAGTTTTTCAATTTCACTTCGTTCGATAATATCATCTACTAAGTCCAAAGTGTATCGTACAAGTATTCCTCTTAAATATCCTTGTAAACTGGAGACTTCATTTTGATGCTGTAATGATTCACTCAGTAAAATACCGATTTTACTACGAATAGCATGACCCAATAAGTGAGATGTAAATTTGGTAACGTCAGACATGGAATGGGTTTTTGGATTTATTTTACTGCTAAATTTCTTTCGCACCAAATGCCCTCTAATAATTTTTTGAAGAGATTCGTTAATACAATCAAAAGAAGCTCTAATTTGCATTTTTCTTCCTTTCATTTTTCTTCTTTGAGTAGATCCTCTAATGTACCACTGTAAATACTCAAGATTATGAGACAAAGAAGAGCTTTCTTTTGTCATAGGCTCATTGCGGTGCCTCAACAAGCAGCCTCGTATATGTGCTTGAATCTTAGAAAGTGGTTCATAGATACGTTTTATATCTGATGCCATCCTACGAGTTCTCTGCCTAATAATCTTTCCTCTACAGTAAAATTTGAAAGTGTCAATGCTTTTTTCATACCTCCAGGTTTTCAACCTTATATTATCGTAATATTTTCTCAGAAGAATTCCCTTAGCATAGTTTTGAAATGATTCTAGTGCTTTATAATCGATTTTACTCTTGTTTTCAATTAAACGGGATTTCAGCAGTTTTCGGGTCTGGCTACCTCTAATGGTTGATTGAAGTTGGACAAAAATTTCTTTGAATAATTCCGTTAAATTATCCAAAATATAGTATTCATATCTAACTAAAGAACCTCTAGAGTATGCTTGTAATAGTTTTGTAAGATCAAGAAATTCGGTTTCAGAAATTTTCTCTTTTCTAACCGGTGACGATCTGGAAGGAGAATACATGTGGCTCTCGTAATAACTCAAGTCATTTTGTCTATTCTGACTTCGTTTCATGTAAAAGCTCGTATCATATGTTAGATGCCTAGATATTGTTGGAGAATAATAGTTTAAACTTAAACTTTTCACTGGACTATATTCTAAGACTGGTTTGTTGTTTAAGAGAGCAGCATCACGTTCTTTAAATGTGGGTGTTCTTAAACTGTAAGTATTACTTTCTATCCGCAGGGGGCTCTCTAAAGATGACTTCCTTGGTTTATTATCGAGAATCTGTACTTCTTCGGCTGTTTCCGTAGGATGCGCCATTAAATCCAATTCTTGATCTACTTCCACTTTCTCAACATGTTTCGTTGGGGTAGATAATAGAGTAGTATTTTTTGGTCCATGCTTTTGAAAATTATCGAAATCTTCAATGAGACCATTTTTCGAAAGTTGAGGACTATTTGAAGAAATATTCTTCAATGGTGATTGAATTCCTAAAGTTTTAAAATCTTTGATTTTTGGCCACATCCTCTTACATTTTTTAATATCTTCTTTTGAGAATTTCTGCAACCCAGACAAGTTTTCTAATTCGGGAGTTTTACCTGGCCACTTTTTGTTAAAGATTGTGATCAGGATAAATATCGATTCAAACACTTGAGGTAAATCTTTTTTGTTGTACAAATCTTGTAATTCAAATTTAAATGAAGTGGGTACACCTACATTTTCAACCAAGGAGAAGAATGCATTAATATTTTGGGTATGTTTAAATTGCAGTTTATCTCCTGCGGGGAATACTTGTGGAGCCAAATCAGGATTAATCTTTTGTGTCAATTCTGCTAATAAAACACCATTTCTTAAAGTATCACCGGTGGACAATTCAATTTCTGAAGGTAGCTCTTTTCCAAGGACGCTTTCCATCCATATTTTAACTTCACTGACTCTGCATAAAAATTCATAATATTTTAACTCTTCAGTCGAATACTCTGTAAAATCGAAACTCCTGCTACTAGTATTTTTTTTGGGTGTTTTTGGTGCTTGGTTGATGATTTTCTCATGAGAATTCTTCCCTTTGCCCACCTTACTAATGGCGTGTAGATTAACTTGGGAGGATGACAAGGGTTTTAAAGGCGATATTGGCTCAGTATCTTCAAGTGTTTCCATATATCTCGCCAAAAAAGCGTTAGATCTTTTAGATGGGGATACTTCAACTAAAGAGCCCATTGATAATTCTTGTATAACAGCTGCTTCCTTCTTACGCTTAATATACCAACCTCTGCGACGGATTTCTTAACTAATATAGTCTTTCGAGTGCACAACAGAATTGCCTTTTGTATCCAATACTACACTTTGACAATGAACCTATAATTGGCTACAAACTTTACTTCACTTGTCAGTTACGATTGAGTTTTTATTAGTTTTTATTGTTGTTTATGTCTTTCCGCATACGGATGCCCATGTTAAAAATTGCATCACATTTCCATTTCCGGCATCCCAGCCTAGAGCCCTAGGGTTCCATGAGACGTTTGTAGATCCCTGGGCTGAGAAGCGCTAGACAGTTGAACCTTTGCCAAGTGGTAACAGGAGAGGCTCTATCGCTAAATTAGCAATTGATCTATAGTATTAACGTTATAATATGTTTTCCATTCAGTTAAATCCCTTCCAAATGTTTTAAAATTTTGAAAAGTGACAGAATTGCAACATGAAATATGCTCATTGAAGTTATAGACATCCACCTGCAATTCAGTTGCCTCATGGAAGGTGCAATCTTCACAATGTTCTAGTACGACTGTCTGTTTTCGTGTGCTCGTTATAGGAGTGGTAATGTGTATTTTACAATTTTGTAAATTATGAAGTCGTACTTGAATCATATCATCGATAGGTACTTTCAAAATAATTATCGAATTTCGTACATTGCTCAAAAATATACTCCCATGTTTAAATGGAATTGGGTCCAGTAATATAATACTCTGTGTCATATCTTCAAGAGTCAGCGATCCATCCATAACAGGGTCATTTATACCATTTATGACAGTGCATGATTTCAAATGAGACAAAAATGTGGTAGGTTTTGTCAAAACGATGTCTTTATTTTGAACCAAATTAATATCTGATTTCTTTACGATCGCAGAAACCCATTCAGCCTCAACTGCACGAGGTTTATTCTTGGGCTTCATCTTAAAGCGGAACGCTTTTCTAGTGGAGCTGGAATGTTCCAGATTTTTCAGAAGACCTTCAATCTGATCAGTGTATTTCTGTAACTCATACCTAGAAAGTGCACTTGATATTTCCGTCAGAAACGTACGTAATTGCATTATCTTATCCTTCGATTCGACGCTCAAATTCCCACTTCTTTCTTGAATAAGCAACTGCTTCAATTCTTTCTCAAATGAGTCCATCTCAATGCCATTAGACATACTGAACACTCAATGCCACAAACAGATAATAAACGGCACGCCACCAAAGACTTTTCCTAGTCAGTCAGTGGTAGAGACATCAGTTGTCTTTAATAGTGTGGAATGTGTTATACTCAATGAGATGCCTTCGTTTCCATGACAACATGCTCTTCATAGTTTGAGTGCGGGTAACAAGTGAAATTTTGCGACAATGGATTAATTGACAGTCGATGACCTGTATAGAGTTGATGGTTTCAACATTGGAAAAGGACAATTGTGTCTCTCAATCGAGTCCCTCGACTATTACAAACGCTAAAAGAGTTGCAAAAAGCTGTACACATACATCCTGGCCAAAAAAAAAATGAGCCTCAGCACTGCTCCATTAGACCAAGAAGACCAAGACGCTATTATGCTAGATGCTAGAGCTGGTGATATCGATTCTTTGAAAGAGATCTTCACTACTTTGATTGACCCAAGTCTGTTAAGAACATGTATAGATGAGGGAACCAAGTCTACTGCTTTACATATGGCTGCTGGGAATGGCCATTTGGAAGTAGTTAAATACATTATTTCATTAATTCCTAAAGATTTAACCAAAAGCTATGTAAATGCACAAAACGATACAGGTAACACCGCATTACATTGGGCTTCCTTGAATGGAAAACTGGATGTAGTAAAATATTTATGTGAAGAGTTAGATGCTGACCCTTTTATTAGAAACAGTTTCAATCACGATGCCATATATGAAGCTGAAAATAACAATCAAGAAGATGTAGAGACTTTCTTTTTGAAGAAATACGATGTCGAACCGGAGGAAGACGAAGATACTGACGCCAATAGTACAGGGCACAACAATGGCGAAGCTGAAGTGCAAATAAAAGAGGGAAATGAAATTGAACAAGTCACAAAGGAGGCTACTGAAGTATTGAAAGAAGCCACAGCAAATTTACAGCTCTCTGATGAAAAATGAAAATTGGTGTCTTGCTGAACGATAATAGGCTCGTCAGTTGCGTCTCAGATTAGAATATCTCTCGAATATGTATATTAAATTAATTATTCAGTAATTAACTCATTATTGTAGAAAAGATTTCTAATCTAGAATGTACTAATGTTTAATTATAACTTAGTTACTATATATCCAGTGATATATTTAATGCAAGAACAACGAAACAACGAACGTTGTGTGTAGATGTAACAATTTGAAAAAAGTCCTTAATTTCAATGTTTTCGTATGCGTATTGGAGGAGCTCAAAGTTAGTTCTTTAAATATACTAAAGATCATAACCTGGAACACAACTGAATAAAACAGTTAAAGATGCTGTAAGAACCGTGATTAAGAAGCAACACCACATCCCTCTCCTGAAGAGTAACCTTCTAATGAATGGGTGTTCAATCTTCAACAATCTGCCTCTACCGCCAAATAATGCTAGTAAAAATGGTACTTTTGGATCATTCTCATTCAACCTCGTTGATCCATTATTTCCAAATCCTTTATCCTTCCGTATTAACCTTTGTGTAACGCCGAACCACGAATATATTATCTCTATTTGGTAAATTCCGCATATGGTATAATAACTTCCTAAAAGGAAAGGTACGACTGTGACCACCCTAATGGCTCTACTATACTTCAGGAAAATCAAAACGTATCCTATCCAAAATCCAATACCTAACCATAGAAATCCAATCACTATTCTACTTAAAGAGGAGTAATTAGAGAAAGGGGACTTGGAACCCATATACTCTGACATATCCACAGTGGATGCAGACGTGTTATCTGTGGAAGTCTTTTCCATCATTTTATCCCTTTTACCAGTTTTATGAAATCTCCAATCAGAGATTTCATCGTGTAAATTATGCATTGCTACTATATTCAAGAACTTAGGAAAACAGTCCAACTCTAAAAATTGGTAACTTAACAATTTTAAATCATTAAACACAGCACTATCATATCTATGCTCTTTTTGGATTAGATTTATGGCTCTTTCCCTGACATCATCTGGCAGATCACTTAAATATCTTTCACTCGTATCCATTGAAACAAGGTACGTTTTACAAATTTGTAAAGCATTATTGTACAGCTGTTTAGTCGTTAGTTGAGCGGTCGAGGATGGGAAAATTCCCTCCATATTATTATGCTTCATGACTTCTTCTAATATAATTAACAAATGGTGGTCTGTTAAATCCATGGATCCATACCCGCGTAGCGCATAATTGCTAGACTTCCATTCCTCAATAGCAGCTTTTAACCTAGGCGTATACCTTGAGTTTTCAGCTAAGATGGCGTCCATCTTCCTCAACATCTCGGTGTTATCATTAGCGTGTCCATTTTCGTTTAAAACCGCGTCTAGCAACACAGAAGTAGTCACAGACATATTATCATTATCTAAAATGTCTAAGGCGTTTGCTCCATGACCATTAGTATTTTCTCTATGCTGTAGAATCGAGGTTCTTACTGAATTGACATAATCCTTACAAAGTCTCATATGTGCCATTAACTCAATCCAGAAATCTAAATAGTTGATGGCATATGGGAACTGCGATAAATATGTGTAGAAACTCCATAAATCTACTGGAGAAACAGTTTTTTGAATCAATACTTCATATAAAGTGGGCAGTCGGTCTCTTTGCAACTCATCAAAACTGACGTCCATCGTTGTGTGCAATGCTTGGAATCACCAGGTTATTGCCTCTTAATTAACGTCAACCTTTCAAAAATGCCTTTATTAGCAGAGACAGGCTACAGAGTTCTTTAATATAGCTCCAGTGACTTGATAAGAAAGCTGATTTTATAATTGTGACGATAAGAACTACAATTGCTTAGTAAATTGCCATGCTGGGTTTTGTTTTGTTTACAGTTCCAAACAGAAACTCGCCTTTTTTCGAGTTTCTGCTTTCGGCCGAAATTTTAATAACAGCCCTAATCGAGCCCTAATGTCAGTTATCTGAAATATCCCAATTAGGTATTATTGCCTGTTTGGGAAGGGGAGACATCTGCTTTCTGTTGCCTGGATATAAAAGATGAGTGTTATTTAAATCGATCGAGGTCAGTAGAAGCCATGTCACAGTCAGATGAAGTTTAAAAGGAAAGTTGAGGTTATATCGTATACACTTATAAATGGGATGGCACTAGCAGGAAAAATTTCCTTTTGTTCCGAAATTTTTTTAAATTTCAATGACTACAAATATCCTTGGACTTCTTATTATACATCTCTCTTGTACGCCGAGTATTAAATCACACGTGTCTTATACATCATAATAATCATTAGAGAATTCACTGAAAAAATCTAATAAATTTTCTTTTATCAATTTGAATACTGTATCTGGATACCTTGCTACCACTTCGTTAGAAACTTTAGTCAGCCCCAAGTCTTGTACTACAGCACTTAAAGATATCAATAACTGTGTGGAAAATTCAATGTACCATCTATGATTCCAACAGCATATTTTGACACACAAGTCTATGATTGAATTGTCTAACTCTTTTAATCTTGACATTATTTGGCTCGAAGTCATCTCAGAATTTGGAATAGAGCTGAATTGTTTCACACGGTTACGTTCTTGTATGCAATACTCTAATAATTTTCTAGCAGACTGTGAAGAAAATCGTTGAGACAAACCTTTTTGGAAAGCTCTTGCACCTTCGGGATAATGTCCCAAACGACGTGCGCATAGACCATAAAGCTCCCATTCAAAAGTAAGTTTATTATAGCTTGAATTTTGTGCTTCAAAATATAGTTGTTCGGTTTGCCACAAAGTGTATGTCTTCAAGTCTTCATATAGTAACATGAATAAATTATCTAACCACCTTTCACATAACCGTTTTGACTTTAACACAGTGTTGTCTAAGGAGTTAGTCGATTCTAGAACTGCGGACTTTTGGTTCGTTAAAGAGTTATTGATATCTTCTGTTGAGTTTTGATACTCATCTTCCATGACAAAAATCTTGGATCTATATTTTAATAAATTTTCCCATCCGGTTAATTGCACTATATTCGTTAGCAATTTATAAGCCAGTTGGAAAGTAGATTTTAAATTTGAAGCGGCAAGATTTATTAAGGCTGGATCAGCAGCTTTATGTTCTCTTTGAATATCTTGCGGATTCAAGGATGTCACCTCATCAAGGACTACATCAACAGGTAAAGGTAAATGTAACGAAGTGCTTGATGGTAACGGTACGACTCTTTTCAAAACATATTTTTCCTTTAGAGTAGACATGGGACAAGCGTTCAATGATAGTAACGCGTTTTCGATATCATTTAGTTTAATGTATGCTTTAGTGAGTAGAAACCATGGTTTAAATTCACTGGGAGCGCAATTGACGGCAGATTGTGCTAAAGATTGCGCTAAATTATAATGAGAGTTTTTCTCCAATAAAAATTCAACTTGAACACATAAAAGTTCAGATTTATAGTCCAAGGGAAATACAATTGAATTTTCATCAATAGAATCAATTGTATCTAGGCTTTCTAATTCTTCAAAATTCTTAGTCACATCATGTAACAGTTGAATAGCTTCGATTTCATAATCGTTATCTAACAATATTCTTGCCAGGATAATAGCCACTTCAGGGTAAGTCTCCATTAAGGATTCCAACATAGAACGGCACTTTCCCACTGAGTGTGTTAGTTTCACTAATTCTATCAATGTTTCTACTAAATAGTTATTGGTCCTTGACACAGAAATGACATCACAAGGCCCACCTAATAAATCACCATTTTCATAAACTTGAGGGAAAAAATCAATAAAGGTGTTAGCTACATTATCAATCTCTCCTGACATTAGCGGATTCACTATTAAAGTTTCTACTAAATTTTGCAATTCGCCATCTTCTTTGTTATCCTTCATTAACATCAATGATCTAACCACGCCACTAACAAACGTCTCAGCCCACACCTGCTTCATCTCTAAAGAATCATTTTCCATTTGTAATTGATTCCCATGACTATCTAGAGCATACATCTGCACCGCTCCAGGTATGTGCACTATAATGGTAATATCACATTTTCGGAACACATTCCATGTGGATAAGGAGATTCTTGCAACCTGGAAATTCTTCCGTTTCCCATACCATGCTTGTGGTTCCTCAGTAACACATTCGGTGATTTTTTTCAAAAAAATGCTGATAGACGTTGGATCAGAAGTATCCGAACCTAGTGAGTAGAAGAACGTCCCAATTTCACCTTTCAATTTATCATGAGAATGCAATTGATTCAGTAACGTCGCAGGATCAACATTAGCAATCTTACTATTCTCTGTACCGGACGCACCGTTCACAGTACTCGTAGCAGTACTACCATGGCTCGATGAAGATGGTAAATACTTCACTAACGTTATCAGATCTGGGGGGCCTAAATCTTGAAATTGACTTAACTTGCTCTTTCTTTCATTCAAAGCATACCCGATAAGATCCTCCTTGATCTCAGGGATAGAACTTTGAGAAAGCATCGTTGTAAAAACCAATTAGATGGTCTCTTATCTGTCTCGGTTATGGTTGGAAGAATCTACAAAAGAAACAGTAATCTAAGGCCAAAAAATTCCCTAGGTGCAAAACTTTAGCGCTCTGAACCAAAATAAGGTCACTAGAGCCGTCCAATTGATATTTAGTGCTGCTACTCAAAGCTCTATATAGCAAATCTTGTATATGGACTGTATCAATCCTTCACAAAGGCTTATAAATTTATATCGAAAAAAGAGCAAATCCGTAGAAAATGAGTCGAACGAATGGCCAGCGCCAGTTAGTAGTCATCGCCAAGTTGTAGTGTCAAGCTGTGGTGCTCTGGTGTGCCTTGCTACTTCAATTGTATCTTGTTTTCTTCGTTAGCTATTAATTTCTCTTTCCTTAGCCATTGCGTCTCTAGCCATTTTTCTAATTTCCTCTCCTTCATGGACAATAGTGACAGCATTTGATGTTGTTGGATGTCTATCATTATGAACAATGGGCTCACGTTCAGACAGGACGCCGTTGCGAGGAGTTCTAAGAACGATGGAATGACTTGCTCCATTTGAATCCCATTGAACACTCTTAAATTGCCGGCGTTGTGGTCATGTCCTCGAGAGGTCAAAACAGGCTTATAATACACGATTGTGATGTCATACAAGTTTGCGTTTAGCAGAAACGGCTGTTTTGTAGTAGATATGGGGGTTTTAACCTGTGCAGCGTTTAGCAAGTCGGATTGGTTTACCACTGATCCCGGTAAAAACCAATCAACTTTTTCATTAAACAGTTTGGTAGCACCTTGGAGCGCTATACTTGGTTTGCTCAAGTTTGAAAGTGTTGGAATATCGACACACCGGGCAAAAGTTTTCAGCAGCACTTTGAAATTATTAAACCTTGGATATAACACGTTATAGAATTTTGAGACGAATGGATAATAATTAGTATTCAATTTTCGTTGAAGAATTCCCAACTCTGAGGATATAATATTGACCTCAGGAAATAAAATCAAGATTTGGTTTCCACACAAATTCAACGTATCTTTCAATTGATCCCGACTGACACAAACGTTTTCATCTAAGAATAAAATATTTTTCCAAAACGTTACTGTTGGAAACTCAACCAATTGGCCCCACGTTACAAACTTGAAATTTGGTATTTGGATATCGTTCCATATGGACTTTAATAATTGAAAATAATTGATTGGTTTACCACTGGAAAAATCCTTAAGTAACAGATACTGGAAGATAATGTAGTCACACACTGAGCGGTGATTAGAAATTAGCAATGTGGTCAGTAAGTGATCATCGTTATAAAATAACAAGTCTTTACTATTATCTGTAAACCATATAGCGACATTTGGATTTTCCTTAGGAACAAAAAAATTTGTAACATTTAATTGGAACCACACCTTATTAGCTTCCACCAATTGCTCCACTATTGGAATCAATTTGACATTCATGTAATGACCTATCGTACTGATAAGATTATTTATTATCGATCCGAAAAGTGGGACGTAGCTCGAGCTCCATTTGAGATACTTCACAAACGCTGAAATATAAGGACAACTCATGAAAAAATTCAAAAAGTAAAGAAGCAACGCCGTTAGCTGATAGTTGATATAATACAATAGCAGCAAAACTAATTTAACTAATATGTTAACCCAATCCGAGATTGTCCAAGAAGGATAATCGTTATTATTCCCAACCAAATGAGTTTTAAAAAAATTTAGAGCTCCCATCGCTACCAGATATTAACAATACACGCTACACAGAACAACGTCTAATTGATACAAGCACTCACTGAAGTGTCTTATATTTTGGCTAACAAGTATTAATTTGTGACACTTGAGCATTAACTGACATTTTAATTATTTCATATTATTTTATTTACTAAGCAATTGTTTAATGGTACATTGCAGAATAATAAGTATAACTGATCGTGGTAAAGAACACTTCGGGAATACTTCGGGAATACTTCGTGAACACTTCGTGAACACCAAATCAGCGTCGAATCCGAGTCAATTACCTTATATCTACGTAGAGTGGTCAATTCTTTATGCGTCGCTTTTATATTAGCACTAAACCAATATGCAATTCCATGCGATGGACATTACACAATTCAAATTCAGCGATTCGTTTGCGAAGAAGTCCTGCGTGGAGGGCTTTGGGAACGTCTTCTATAGAATTTATTGAGGAGAAGAAGAAGAAGAATCTAGAGTATAATATTACGCAGCAGACGAATATAGAGCCTCAGAAGGAGCAGAACAAGCTCGAATATAGCAAGATTGAACAATCTGCCAATGAGTTGTTTGAATTACCTCAACCTTCAGAAGTAGAAGGATCGTTCCAAAACGACTACCAAAGGGTAGCCAAATACTCTCTGATACCTTTGGCTTTAATCCCATTCTATACCTCATATGTAGGGTTGACACTGGATCCTATACTAGATGTCTCTATAGCGACCATATTCCTATGGTATTCTCATTATGGCTTCAAGAGTTTGATACTTGACTACGTACCTGTCAAGACTTCTCCAAGATTGTATAAACTGTCGTTGTCATCTCTATACGCTTCTGGAGTATTAGCATTTTACGGTTTATATCAATTAGAAACCGAGAATAATGGATTTGTAGACATAGTAATCAAACTATGGAATTATGATGAACGTAACTTATATCTGTTTGGAAGGCATTCATAACCATCTTGTAAATTTCAAAATTAATTTCGAATATTAAATATTATGTATCATATGTATCTTAATAACAGTTTATGAATCTCATTACCAATGAGCTATAAACCATGCAATGCCAAGTTAAAGCATATATGGCTCAATATCAGTTCTTCAAAGCACCTTCCTTGGCTAACCGATCAGCTTCATCGTTTCCAGGATCATTCGAATGCCCTTTAACCCATTCGATTTCAAATTTACCGTCAAAATTGTCCTTATTGATTTCGTAATATTTCTTTACTTTCAAGTAGTTACTCAATAATGGTTTAATAAGGTCAGAATTAACAACAGAATCCAATTTCTTCTCGTTATAAGTCTGATACCTTGAGTTTAGAAAGTTGTAAACGTACTCTGAATCAGTTTTAATCTTATAAATTGCTTTCTCAGCAGTCTCTGAAGTCAACGAGTTCCATATCTTCTCTAACGCAGCATAAACGGCCATAATTTCACCTCTATTATTGGTTTGTGATGCGCCTTTTAATCTTTCAGATACATTGCCAAGATCAGTATTTTCAAAATAGACACCGTACCCAGCTCTCGCTTGTGTTGTACCATTAGCCAACGATGATCCATCACAGTACACGTTGTAAGATTTGTTAAATTTTGGTGCAATTTGGTTCGCAATTTGTTTGGAAGATAAACTGTATTTATCGTTAAATTTATCTCTATCAATCTTAAGAATCTCGAAATCTTTATCACTATCAAGATTCCCATCTCTAAAGTTCATTGCATCTTGTTCGTTATCAAATTTCTTAACAACTTTCCCTCTCTTAGAATCATTGTCCTTTAGATATGCATCCCAAGTCAAGTAAATTTTCCCGGTATTGTTCTTATTGTCTCTCATAGCATAAAATTGGGCTCTTGAATTGGCTTTTGTACTATATGATTTATTGCCACGTTTATAGAGACTGGTAGCCCCATTGTAAGTACTAAGTGTCGAAACATTCTTAGTGGGTTTCGAAATAGATTTAGATGGTCTAGAACCGTACGACTCGGAATTGTGAGAGCTTGAGCTTTGTTGAGATCTGGAATTGTAACCAGAATTAGATTCTGAAAAGGCTTTGGCTTCGCTATAAGAGCTGAATTTCTTATAAATGGCACCACCATAACCCGCAACATTTGATTGGCAAGAGTTCCAATCATTGTAGACCCCTCTGTTCCTACCATTTTGAACAGCATAGTAGTATTTCTTGCCGGCCATCACTTTAAGAAAACTGTCACTTTTAATCAATAATTGAGTCAATCGATTGCCAAAGCTCCTTGTATTAACCCTTAATTGCCACAATAGCATTCACACTATAGTAATCATGCATTGATTAATCAAATATCAATATACCCAACTGAAAATCCGACTAGTAGATCGTATATATTGCACTTCCAAAACTGTTGGAAATTCATTGCTGCCAACTGATAACTAAAAATGATTTCAAAAAACAAAGTCACGTGCATTATATGTTGAACTGTCTCAACGTTAAGTAAGGCAGTAAATTAGTTTATGTCTGGTTTGTTGCTCTCAATGCTTCTGTCAATGACGTGACATGTTGCAAAAATGCCGAGGTGATAGCTATATTTTCAAAAGTTTCTTGAGTAAGTTCAATAGTTTCAATTTCGAATAATATTATTTCCAGAATTTCTGGTTTGATTTTATATCAGATGACATCCTATCCTCTAGTTTTTGAGAATATTTAGAACATATTATGAGCTCGGCAGCCACACCAAGAGGGCTCTCCAATGTATATATAGTACAGGTGTACAATTCAAACAATAATTTATGCTTCAATTGATCTTTTGTCATGAGATCATGATCGGCTTTAGACCGACTTGTACTCATATTTGATTGTTCATCTTTAGAATGGAATTTTCTACCTCTTCAAAATTCACAGCACACGGCGGATAATTTAAATTTCTATAGTATCATCACTTATCCAATTATCATCCATTCTTGCTTCGATATCCTCATTACATGACTAATCTGCATCATGGCCTTTATATTGTAGATCTAAATATAGCGCAAGATTATTGGCCAGTCTACCAACTGTATCTACCTTAACGGTATCTCTACAACAATACCGCGCTTTTCAGCAACTATATGTTTCAACCATCTGTCAGGAGTAAAGAGCTTGCTCAAATACCGAAATATAGGGACAGTTCTTCTCGAGTAAATTTGCATATCTTTTGTCCATTTCGCCTAAGATAGAGTGGTTCCTATTTCGTTAGGCTCCGGTACACTATAAGGTGACTTACTCTCTGCGCTGATTTTACTTATTGATCAACATGTTTAATCCTTAAAGAGCCACTGGAATAATATATATAATCATTTAGAAAGGCCTCAAGCATTAAATTATCATTTTGTTAATAGCAATTCTTCTCCTAAGAAATTAGTACAAGTATCCTCAATTGCCAGCCTAAGGGGTCCGTCCTAATACTTGAAGCCTTCCAATACACCTATAACAGTGCCACACCTAGGTCTTTTTTTTTGCACATAATTCTAGTCGCAGAACATCTGAATTATTTGCATGGCTATGTGCATCCATACCTTGTAAGTTATTTGGAGTTACACAATGACTCTCATAGAAAGAACCTGGTTTTATGGAGTATACCAACACATGCCATACTACTTATCCAAATTTCTCATTCCTTTGCTGAGCTCTCCATGGGGATTGAAGGATCCATGCTTTCAGGTTAATAGGCATCCAAAGCATTATTTAGGCTTGTAATGTTCCCATATCTGATACCCTCATTCGGAGACCGTTTATTATGCCGATAAAGCTTAAAACATGCTAAACATAAATGTGTGATTTAAGAAATGAGAATCTAGCATTCTATTATCTTTCACAAGTTGCGGAATCCTTGACTTTGCAAGTGCATCATCACTAGATATTGAGATCACCAGAGTTTTTTACCCACGTACTTTATATAAATGCCATCCAAATTGGCTGCTAACTACTAAGAAGCAGATTTATTAGCAGATATCATATTTTTTTTTTTTCTATTGGCGAGTATCTTGTTCTCAGGTTCCAATGTCTCACAATATACTTTAGGTAGGGAATCTATTTCAAAAAAAATAATGCTTCTCTTTTATCCGAGACACAATTCAAAGAAAAACGCATGCTTGAGTAATCTTAGCTGTTGAGTGTAAACTTGTACACACTCTCTGAGATTGTTAGAATCTTTGTAAATTTCTTGGTCAATGATTTTTTATATGAGGTCTATCACCCTAATAATCAATTAGAGTACGCTTACGGTTTCGTAATGCAAGTGCAGATGGTGATCCAAAACGCCTACACTTGCAGATTAACGTAGTGAATTTGCCTACACTTTTGACATTCAAATATGTTGATACCTGAATTAGAATATCAAAATGTGAGAAAAGACGGTTTTTCATAGTTTTCTCTACTGACTGCAAACCTTATTCACCCATAGCACCTTTTAAATTAACTCGCTATTCTATGCATCATCCATATGACAGCCAAATAACCAGTAGATTGACTCTTTTGCAACGAATTCAGGAAAACTAGTATCAGTAATAGTTTTACTCGCTGCGATCAATACAAGCAATTTTAGGAAAATTGTCGCATCCATCTGCCCACGATAATTTTATTGATGAAATTTCATTTGTTAACCTGCAACTGTAGTTTAGCAACCTCTTTTTGTCTTAAAATATTCGAGAGTAAGTAGAGACCACTCAATTTTTATAGCTAGAATAACACCATTGTTATGCTCTTTGTTTTGTTTAGAGCTACAAAATCACAAATATAGGCTCGTTCTCGATAATATAAGAAGCCCCCGTTGTTGTGAATGGGTTTGAGCGATTTTGACTAGCCCATTGATTGTGGATTTCATGTAAACGCAGCTAGGGAAATGGACAAGTTGCCATCTAGACAGCAAACAGTTATAGCAATACAGGCTTAATCACCTCAAGCTCTTTCATCAACGTGAATACAGAATAATTACCTCAACCCCATTGGAACCTTCCTGATATGTAATGCTTGTTTCCACAAAGGTACCATTATTTTATAGAGGAGATATGATATATCGGGATAGCATAAACATACATCATCGGACAGCTTACAATAGCAATCAAGATAGAAGAGTTAGTGCATAATACATGGTACCATTACAATGGCAATTGCTTGATTAGTGTTGCTAGGAGCATACTTAAACTCTAACCTTTAATTACGTTTTATGTCAATAGGCTACTATTAGAGTCTCTTAATTCCTGCGTGACCACTAATGCATAACTTAACTGGCATTTCATAGTCTACCTCGGTTTCATAGTAGAAGTTTGGCAGTAGTTATGGTAAAGTCCATTCTCTCATCAAAAAAATAATCTCATATTATGCAATAATCACAATGTATTATTCGTGAATCTATTATATCAAGTTTCTCACGCCCATCTCATAATTTAAATTATATTAGATGAGCAACGTGCCTCATACGAAGAATTGCTAAAAAAAAATGATGCCAATAAGTATACGATATACTCTATGTGCAATATATTATTTTTTTCTATCTTTTTTTTTTTTGGTGATTGTCCTTGCAAAGAATTGATTCTTAGAGTCCGCATACTTGATTTCTTTTATCTCTTATATTTTATTTTTTTACCTTGAACAGCTTTTGCAGCTAAACTCTTTATTGCCAGTGCCTTTTTCTGTTTTTTCCTAATGTGTAATTCTTTATACACATAATCTATCTCTCCCTTGGTTATTAATACCCTGAGAATCAAGTCCAGTTTTGCATTTGCAAATTCAGCCTTTAAGGATGAATCTTGATCTTTTGTTTTGTCATTTATTTCATTTCTTCTCTTTTTGGAGGCGTTTGCAATAATAGTCTTTCGTCTCTCCACTGTAGTCAAAGTCCTGCTTACTTCATATTGTGAATCGGTCTTACCATATATTTCCTCCACGTATTTAAAATAATTTGGCGTCAATTGTTTGACTTCTTTCTTCAACTCTAAATTGCTCATTCGATTATATTTAGGAATGAGAGAAAGAAGTTCAAAATTTTTATCATTCAACTCCTCTAATGGGGGCCCTTCTCCATTATTGTGGAAGAAGTCATAACTTAATGCATGTAGCCATTTGAAGACAACACTTATTTCCAAATCAGTTAAGGGCCTTCCAAATCCAAATATATTAGAAGATGAGCTCCAAAATGATTTTTTCTTGAGGGCTATACCATTTTTAGCGGTAGATAGTTGAGGTAACAGCAAAGAATTGGCTGTTTTCTGGATTTGTGACCATGCTTTTAATATAACCATGAATAATAAATCTTGAGTTAAGTGTTGTCCCAAGATGTTCAAATTAGAATTTAAGTAGTCAAATAGAGGCACCACTGCATCGTATACCTGGTCTTCTGTATGAGCTTGTAAACCGTTAGTTCCACATACATTTCTCAAATTTTCTCTAGAGAATACATGGTTGACAAAAGTTGAAAATTTATTAACAATCATAGATATGGTTCTGTCTCGTGCTCTCATTAAAGTTCTATAGGATCTACCAACGCTAAATAAAGCGTCCAATTTTTCAGTTTCCAATGCTATTTGAACATGTAGCTTCCCTTGAGGATATAAATCAAGAGTTCTATCATTCGGAAAGCCATCATCTGAATATAATTTAGAGTCAAGGTTTAATACACCTCGACCACATAATTCATCATTTTTCAAACTTTTGAATTTACTAAATGAATGATGCCAAACGTTAAAAGTTATTGAAGTTTGATCGTTTACCCTCAGTTGATACTCAAACTCTTCATCCCATATTGGATCGTTAGATTTTTTACATATATTTGTGACTCCAATTTCATTTTTATTAGAACTATCATTCAAAGCTACCAAAGAATTAGAAAGTCCGTCACTTCCACATCCTTTTAACTCTCTAGCATCGATAACCCGAATAGTGTATAAATTGTGAAGTTCTTTCTCATCATCGATGAGACTGCTAGCTTTGTGGGAAGATGTAGCAGCCTGCGTTAGTTTAGAAATCTCTTCAATGTTAATTTGATCATCAAACTCATTGATAAAATTTAACATTGCATCAAAATTGTTCAGTATGATACACGTTCTGGCTTTATACTCATAAGGTGCGGGGATAGCAACAAGAGATGAAGACCTCAATGCCTTTTTCATTTCATGGAAACTCCATCCACTTCTCTTTTCCTCTGTATCATCTAGATGTCGTTGTTTTTGCTCTGCCACTAAAACTTTGTCTGCCTCATTTTCTTCCAAGTCAAATATTACATGCGAAATTGACTTGTTACTGTAATGAACAATACCATCTGAAAATGTCTTCAATATTAAAGAAATAGCAGTAGCTAACTCATAATTCAGTTCTAGGTTGAACGTTTTGAATAAAGATATCGACTCGTTAACCATCTTAAAGATATCAATCACGGAATAGCTGTAAAGCAACTCGCTATTTACTCGTTCCCATTTCTCTGTTTCTATTGCTGTACGACATACTTTTGATAAATTTTTATTGATCTCTTTAGTTAACTTCTTGATGTACTTACCAAATGATGCATCTAAGTCAAAGGGGAAGTCTTGATTTGGATTAACTTGCTCAAAAATGTTTTTGATTTCTTTAAATTCTTTGTAAGTCTCCAAAGCATCTACTGATCCGATCGGAACTCCAGACGATTTCTTACTAATAGCTTCAATTCGTCGAAGCATAGAAGGTCCATCAGTGGAAATTGCATTGGTTAACATTGCCGCGCTCTCAAATGCAATATTGAGTTTATCTAAAAGTGGTTTTGTATAGCGCTTCTGTAAACTTTTTATCTCCTCAATGATTTGCTCCACAACATCTTGAATATGTTTCATCTCAATTGTATGATCTTTAGGAATTCTAGATAATAATTTTAGATAATATGCCTCACTAGCTTCAAAAATCGTCTTACGAAACTTCCTAACATAGCTGTTTTCTAACCTATCTAGGACCTGGTTTAGGTTATCTAAAGTAATATCTGCTATAATGTGTGAATAATAGAATGTCAAGAGCTTAGAAAATTTGGGCTTTGTAGTACCATAGATACCAGATAATGTATTATCTAATGTATTCAATGTTTGTTTGGAATTATGAACCAGGTTTAAGAGCCATTGGTTTTTATCGACTTCATTCCAAGTGGAAAGATCTATTTCTTGTGAGTTACCAAAATATTTTGTTCTCAGCACAGTCGTAAGGTTTTCAGTGAATGGAATATTTACTTCCTCATCGTTCAAGACACTTAAGTTGGCAGCAGTGTATATCAATGCGCAAATACTTGTAGGGTAATCAATTCTCCAAAACCTAGCAACATTAGTGAACAAATTTGTACCTTCAGTCGAAAGTTGGAAAGTGGTTATGTTACCAACGAACTCCTTTTGTAATATTAAGCACAGAAGACTAACGAATAGTTCTCTTGGGTTAGGGGGGATTATCAAGTAGTTTTCTTCAATTTTGTAAGCAGCTCTTCCAAGGCTTCTATACTTGTCTAATAAATTGTGATTTGCCTTCAATTCAACTGATTTCCAATCTTCGTATAATCCGATAGTTGGAAAATTATATGGTTTCAAGAAAGCTTGATCATTTTGTAGCATATCTTGAAGATTGTTTAGTTCTTTTGAATAGACATGGTTATTCACGTGAGGTACAACTTTGATGATATCCTGTTGTAGTTTTAGTAAATCTATGTGAAATAACTCACAAATATAATTACTGAAAGGTATTTCTTCGACTTTAAAAGATGGAGAATGACCAGAGGTCCCAGTAGATGTCGACTTTTCGTAGCCATCAGAAGTTACTCTGGCATTATTAGAAGTTGGGGAATTTCTATTATATCTATTTTTTGGATTGAATGTTTCCTTATATTGTTTTAATTTGGTTAATATCTCTGGTGTTGCAACAGATGAAATCAGAGATGTGATAATATCAATAAACCCCAATACCTGGTGAAACAGTTCTGTGTTAATATCATCGATGGATAGTTTGTTGATTTCATTATTTGCAGCCTTTGTGAAGAGGACAAGAAGTTCTTCAAATTTCTTCATCTCACGTAATGTGTTTCGCATATCTGGATTAAGAAACACGTCGTTATTAAATTTTAGTAACGATCTTCTTAACTTGGGGTCTACTGTAGACGATCTACTCATGGTGATATCATTTAAATATGATTTAAGAAGTTGCACCAAGTTCTTTAAAATAACTTGCTCCCTTTGTAAATGGCTAGAGGATGGAGAATCTTGTCTACTTGCTAGCCATGACATTCTCTTATTTTGTTTAGAAACGTGGGTCTCTTGGATCACTCCTGGTAATTCCATCGTCTTTGAGATATTCTGTAGTGAGAATTTTGGTGCGTTGATATGACCTAAAAGCAGCACCTTAATAGTATAGAAGTAAACATCCGCCATGTTAACATCTGGTTTACTCAATTCTGTCATTACTTGCAACGTGACGTTGTCACCTGAGCCACTAGTCGAATTCAATGAAGATATTCGTTGCATCTTTTCAAATGATCAAACAATCTGGATCATAGAATCACAATTATAAGTAAAGAGCCCAGGAAGCCAATAATTGACTTGAAGAACAAGAGCTAAATAGCAGTACAAACCTTGTAATTGAATGGGTTCGAGGGCGGAAAAAACTCGGTTTGATATTGTGATTAGTAAAATTGATTTATACAATAAAAATTGAGTTTAGTCACTACTTTTCCAATATTATACAAAATGACTAACAATTCTTAGTAGAGCAGCAATCCACGATTCATGGGTATAACTGAAGGTGAGACTGTTGCACTATCAAACATATTCACTTGCTTCGAAATAAGCTGAACTCCCTGATGAATCACTTAAATTGCCATCATTTGGAGTTTCATCGTTTGAATTATCCCGTGAATAGAATTCACCGTCACTTTGTCCAGTTTCCTGCTGTACATCATTAACCATCGAATCTTCAGTTACATCTGCAATTGTGTCTTGTGCAATATTTTTAATTGAATTATCTTTTGGTGGTGTTTCTTTATTGGTAATGTGACCCAGTAACACTTTATTCATGGAAAAGATAGTCACTTTCTCACCAAACACTTTTTGCATTTTCTCGTCACAAAACACTTCTCTCTTGTTGTCTGGGTTTTGTAAATTATTCTGTCTAATGTATTTCCACAATTCTCTTACTAATTGAGTTCTTGTTAACTCTTTATACCCGAGCAATTCTTGCAAAGGTAAATCCAATATTACAGGGATTGTGTTTAAGACATTATTAGACTGATTAGCTTTTCTCCTTGGTTTCTTAATTTTATGAACTGTGTTTTGACTCATTGAATCTAGTCTCTTAAAATGTGCGATAACTTTGCGATGCGACGATCTTAATTCTTCTACATTGGTGATTAACTCTTCTTCATTTGAATCACTAGTTGGAGTTGTTAGCAGATCAATTCTCTCCTTAATGATCGTAACGACTTCTTTATTCATTGGTCTCAAATTAAATGCAAATGTCTCTTCTATAAGTGTTCTGATGTAGTCAATTTCGAGATTTTTCTTTAAATTTAGCGTAATGAGTACGGTATCTATCATTAGTCTCAGTTCGTCATAATCACATTTCGTGGCAGTCAATGGCATCTTGGTTCAGCAACTGTCCAATCACAACTCTCTTCTTTCCGCCAAGATTGGCTTAGTTACTGTAATGGGACGGTATTATTGTGACAATATAAGACCCTGCACAATCGCACTATATTCTTAAATAAGTCAGTGACATTAGGTAAAATGATTACTCTACTTAATTGCTTGATAAAGAGATATATAAAATATGACCTAAGGACATTTATATTTCAGTGTTATGAAATCTATTCATATCTTCTTTGTGGTCTTCTGGATTGTTGTTGAGATCTGTCTTGGATGTAAGTACCTGGAACAATGTTTTCTGGTAAGTTCAAGTACTCTCTCAAGTATTCAATACCTTCTTCAGTCAAGGTATAGTAGTAATATTGCCAAGAGAATTGAGTCTTGACGTAACCTTTGGAAGTCAAAGATTGCAAAGCCTTGATGACATATAAGTTCTTGGTGTCGATTTCTTCGTGTTTTGGTTGGTTGAAGTCCTTCTTGGCGACAACAACACCTTCTGTATAAAAAATGGGTCACAAATATCCACCACTCACTGTGGTAAACATTGGTATAAGTTTGTTAGTAAATGTTGTCTCTTGTAAATCTACAATGATAATTCCAATTGTAATAGTAGCTCTATGCAAAAGACTAGGAATGAGAAGAAGATGTTGGCTTTAAATCGTTTCACAGATAAATAAAGTTCTGAAGCTCATTGTCGGATAAGTCAATTAATAGATAGTGTTTTCATTTGTTATTACCATAAAGTGATCTAATTTGTTTCACAGTATATTTTTTCTGATTGTATCAATAATCTACAACGCTCAAGCTTTCATATTCGTTTTTCTAGTTTCAAATGCACAATAGATTCCAACCAAATCAAGCAATCCTCCTCAATCTCTCAATTTCAGTTTAAAATAACATACCTTGGAATAAGTATTTAAGAATCTTAGCTCTTTCTTCCTTTGGCATCAACATCTTGGCTAATGGGTTATATTACTAGATGATTATGTAGTACTTTCAAAAATTCCAAGCAACTGAATTCACTCACAATCATATAACAACACCAGATAGTCTGTAATATTAATCACTGGGCTACAATTTCGAGGGCTACCTGCGGTAATCTGCCGATGAGGGCAGTCTCTCACAGTAAGACGAAGGATATTCATTCTCGGGACCAGCGCCAGATTGAAAGTGGGCTCTGTGTGGCATCCTTCCAAGATGGGAACTCCCACTGGGACGGTCTGCCTAGGCTGCCGGTTTGGTAGTGGGGATAAACAGGTCTACTGACCGGAGCAGGGGCAATTGGCGCTTAATTCACCGCAGGCAATGGAATGAGTAGGCATAGAATAATTGCTGTTTTTGGAACAAATTTAAGATAATAAAAAAAAACAAGAAAAATATTTGTCTTGGCTAAAGACTTTTATTATGTTTTAATGTACGGGTGTACATTTGGATTATAGAAGAAGCAGTCCTAGAAAATACGGAAAAGAAATTGACTTGTTTAGCAAGTAACCCTAAGTGCTCTGTTAGGGTCTATATATTGAATTTGCCATTTAACAAAGGGTGATTGATTACTGCAAGATGTTATCTTGATCAGCCATTAGAGTAGATTCGTCCTTAGTTGACACTATATTAGCGAGTGTGCAAAACTAGTGGGATTAGTATGGAATGGTGACGCATATTTTGAGCGACGATGGTTTTGAGCCGGTGTTGGTACGCGATGGCTCGAATTTTATTACTGATATAAGAACTAAGATATCTACTGAGATTAGTAAACTGCGTTATAAACTTAAAATATTTGAAGTGAGAGCGTTAAACACTACGTTTAGTAATATTACTCTTTTGCATTGGATCCTATTAATTACGTGGTTTTCGCTTTTGTTGCGATTTACTGCTTCCTATAGAGAACTTTACTCTCGGACAGCTTTGATTGCCACTATGTGTACTAACATGTTGCTATTTGGCTGTTCTGATATACTAGCTCAATCGATTTCATGCTACTTATCCACTACTGATACTGATCCGATACCACGAATAATAGACGAAACAGCTGCAATTATTGGAGAGCAATTTCAAAGCAATATTACTATAGAGAATACAAGAACGGAGGATCAAGAATATGGGTATGACACTGATGATTATTCTATATTTAATGAGTATGGAATCACACCAGTAGCTAGCCGAAACCATGCTGTAGATCCTTATTCAAGCGACAATGATCTAGAGGAGGGATATGATTTGTCATTGAAGTTTAATTTTTGGAGATGGTGTTCTTTTATGTTTTGGGGGGTCTTCATCTCTAATTTTCAAGTACCTTGGTATAAGTTTCTTAATTTTTTTTTTACACAAGATCCAACGTTGATTCAAGTCTTCGAAAGAGTATTATCTGATCAATTACTTTATTCGCCAATATTTTTATACTGTTTTTTCACTTACTCTAATTTTGTTATGGAAGGTGGAGACTCAACTACATTAACGACAAAGATTCAAAAATTATACATTTCTACTCTGGGTTGTAATTACTTGGTGTGGCCATTAGCACAATTTATCAATTTTTTATTTATACCGAAACATTTTCAAGTCCCGTTTAGTTCATCTGTTGGAGTACTTTGGAATTGTTTCCTCTCAATGAGGAATTCATCAAATTCGATTGAGCGATGATTAGCAATAGAAAAAAAAACTAGGCAGCAAGTAAAATCATGCATCTTGCCGTTATGTATATCAAATGGAATTAAGTTTCAAGTATATAAAATTAAAGTTAGTATGACATTTGCATTAAACGTATATTTGTTGCTCTTTCAAGATTCGTTTATATTTTTTACTACTCTGGCTCTTTCTAAAATATCCCTTCACAGAGTATGGCAGATATACTTGCACTGCATAATTTAATACCATCCATAGCAGTAGGAAAAAAACAAAAGTCTTGGGAACAAACGTTAGTTGGAATAGTCTACCAATAAAACCTTTTGGATCGGCAAACATCAGTAGAACACTCAGAATTACTGATACTATAACATCTATGATAAATCCGAAATTTTTGGTGACCGGTTCTCTGTAAGGTGGCCCAACCGAGAGAACTACGGCAACCAAAATATATTGGAAGTTAGTAACAAAAAAAAGGATACTATTGTCTGTAGATTGTACTGCATCATCGCCTCCAATTACAGGTTTTATGTACCAGGTTTTAGACTGGACTAATAGCCATGGGACTATTTGGAAAAAAAAAATGACCATAAAACTTACAAATAATGGGAGTAGGATTTTCATTGAGACTAAATTGGCTGATGGTTTCTTTTTAACTAGTTTATTATAAGGTTGTGACCATGACATAAAGATGGCGAGCGGGACTATCAGAAACAAATCTATGTATAAAAATTGAAAATCTCCCAAATTAGAGCCACGACTGTAAAGGATCGAAACTGATATGAACTGAATCGCCGAATACAAACTCATGTACTGGAAACATGCAAACGAAGTCACTAACGAAGCTCTACCCTCTTTGATAACATCTATAACACATCCTATATCAAAAATTTGGGATGTGAAAGGAGCAGCTACAGAAGCTTCCGCCTCTGATAGGGATATACCCACATCTGCTGCTTTTAGTGCCCCACAATCATTAGCACCATCACCACAGAACCCAACAGTGTAGTCAAGCTTTTGTAATTGTTCAATAAGTTCATGTTTTTCATCTGGGGACATTCTTGCAAATATCGAACCTTTCATTAGAATTTCATTGATGTAATCCTCAGGAATATCATTGTCACTGGAAAATAAAATTCTAAAGATTTCACCCGTAACTGCTAATGTATAATCATCCCCCACTGACATATCCAGAGGTTTTAAAGTTGCCGTATCTAGGATAGACTCATAATCATCAACATTCCTCCAAGCAAGGTTGCCGTCAACTCCTTCATTCAAATATGGAACAAACACAGTTGAGTTTGCTACCAGTCCTGACTCACGTCCAACAGCAATGGCTGTTAAAACATTATCACCAGTGCACATGACGTTACGAATATTAGCATCCTTAAGTAAGCCCAATGTTGGAATAGATGCGTCCTTCAATTTATTTTCAAAGATGATAAAACCTAAAAGCTCCATATTACATTCCACTTGTTCTCTAGTCACTTTTTGAGAATACAACCAAGTATTTTTAGGAAGAATTTTCCCAGCACAAGCTATAACTCTGTAACCTGCATGTGTATAGTGCTGTAAAACCTCCTCGTAATCGGAAGGTAAGGTGTGCTTGTTACAAATACTGCTTATAACTTCAGGTGCACCTTTAGTAAACGCCCAATATATATCATCGCTACTAGGCTTTACTAATACACTCATCCGTCTCAAATCTGATAAAAATTCAAAGCTTCTTACGATTCCCAAAAAATTATGAGGATCATTATCTGTAAATTTATTTGCCTTATTGCTACTATTTGGATGAACAATGGCAGGTACAATTTGAGCATTTTCAGGAAAAATCATCCCCTCATGCCTCTCCTCATATGAAGAATGGAAATCTTGTTTTTGAAAATCTTCTTCATAGGACCAACCAGTAAATTGAAACATCTTGAAATCCAAAGGATCTCCAATTAACTCGCCTTCCACCATTCTTAGGGAGTGACATGTCAGGATAGACATAAGGAAATTTCTACTTTTCATATCTAACGGGGAACTACAATCATTCAGTGAGAATTTATCAAAGACGTCTTGTACTTGCTCCTTTAAAACTCCAAATTTTGAGCCACTTTTGCCATCTGGTTCACAGATCCTCATACCTAAGACATCTAGGCCATCTTCAGTGAGTGTTCCAGTTTTATCAAAACACATAACATCTACTTTACCACCCACGTTTACCCTAGTTGGAGCTATGCAAAAGATGTTCTTTTCCTTTAGTCTGTTCAATGCAAAACTTGTTCCTATGGTTAACGTGGCAGGTAAGGCTGGTGGAACAACAATTGTTATAATATCCAAAGCTCGAAGAATCATTATCCGTTTATCCAATCCCATTTTTAAGAACTGGACACAACTGAAAGAAAACCCCAACATAGCTACCACAGCCATGACTCCAATGTATTTGAAGGAATCTCTGTAGAATTTAAAACCAATAGGCTTTGGGAAAACCATGGATCTAATTAAAGAACCCTTTGTAGTAGAGAAACCTGTTCGTACTACCATTGCTAGAGCGGCAGATTGCCCTTGAGGGATTCTAGTTCTTATTATTATAGTACCGTTGAACAAGAAAGATTTAGAAAGGTAATGAGATATCTGGGTAGTTTGAAAATCATCTAAGAGTTGATACATTGTATCTTCGTTGGCAGGAAATTTAGATATGGGAACTGATTCTCCAGTCAACATTGACTCGTTGACGATACAATCACCCGTGAGAAGAATTGAATCACATGGAAACGTGGTCAAGTTTGGATCTGAAATCTCAAAAATATCACCTGGGACAAGTTCACTAGAATTAACATTTGTCCAAAACTCTTCCCGAAAAACACGAACTTCACCATTAGAATGTGACACTGCTGCCAACTTTTCAGATGATCTTCTCGTATCAATCAGAGTATTAAGAATTGAAAGTACTGATATCATGAAAATACAAGCCGCATAATAGTAATATTCATCTAAACTCCATAAGATGATGGAGAATATTTGGAAAATATAAAAGGGATGTAAAACTTCGTCGAATAATAATTGTGAAATTGTTTTAGTTTTCAAACTGATTTGGTTTTTTTCAAATGCGAGTATCCGATCCTCTTGGATCGCTCTTGTCAAGCCTCTTGTCACAGATGCTAAATTTAACCATTCAGGGTCTGTCCAATTTGTATTAGTCTTGAAAATATCTTCCAAAGGAGAGTAAATGAAATTGATATATCTGTAATCGAATGTTATTAAAATCGGAATATTTGGATTTTTCTCACTAATATGATGGTGATAATGTTGAAGTTGAGTATTATCTTCTGTACTATCATCAGAAAGTGTTTGAAGTACGGTACTTAATGGTCTATTATACCATTTCCTTATCAAAGGTTCCACAGTGAAGAGACCAAACTCATTTTCAATAACTACCCACTCTGCTTTCCCCAAAGGACATTTTTGACCAATAAGTTTTACCTTCCATTGGGGTACCCACTTCATTAGTAAAAAAATAATGCCTAAAGAACACACACAAAGAAAGTTATAGGCAAAAAGTCGCGCCTTTGAGTATTGATATCCTGCAATACCAATGACTAAATCTTCCTCTGTGATGTAAAACCTTTGAATCATTCTTTCGGCCATAAAATTGGGATAAAACTTCTCATGATACATAGGCTTCAAATATTCGTTTTGATATGAATTTTTCTTATAATGGGAGTGAGTGTCATCATTATTTAGATTATTCACGTCACTGTTCGCTTGAGAACCATTGGAGCCGCTGTGATCATCTGAAAAATTCGAAGATCTATCGGATAATAACTCTTCATTTTGTTCTTCTAATTCAATAGGGATTCTATCACGAATACTATACCTAGATAAGCTCGATGAAGAATTATTAGAGGATCTAGTGGAATAGAGAGAGTCATTTTGGCTATTTGTTTGACCTCTACGGCTTCCACCAGTAGTACGACTATGAGAACGAGGTCTATTTCCAGATGAGCCGTATAAACTCTCTCCATTATGCGAGCCGCTTCTTGATCTAGATGAGCGTCTTGACATCGAAGATCTTCTTGACATCGTGTCATCACCATATATTCTTTGTTGTTCGTATGCAGGTGTCGAGTCCCAAGAAATATCATAATCTGTATGTTCTAAAGTGGCAGTTCCCTCAGCGTGATGTATTTGTTCGTCTGTGAAAAATTTGAAATGTCTGTTCTTAGAAGAGCTTCTAGAATAACTTCTTCTCAGTAGTGGATCTGAATCCAGGGACTGTCGCGGTCGTCTCTCAGAAGCATTGTCGAAATCTTGTGTCTTTAAAAAATTATCAGATTGTAACGAATGAGGATGATGAAACGAGATTAGGGAACTCGGAATGGCTTCAAAATGGGCACCATCATACGTTTCCGTATTAGTTTGTTCAGCAAACAAACCCGATGTCAAAGTGGCAGATGAGTTCGAAGTTCTGGAAGATGAAAAAGAGGGACGCATATTTCTTGTGCTACGAGATCTTCTAGCATTTTGCGAGTTTCGTCTCTGAGGAACATCCATAGTTTGATCACAAGCAAATCAATCAGCTACACAGGCAATCACCAAATCCTATCAAGCAAACCCACACAAAGCTGTGTTTCAACCTCGCTCTTAAACCAAATAAAAATTAAGGTAACTTAGCACCAAATTCAACTTTTAAAAGCTGGAAAAGTACTGAAGAAGTAAGTACAGCAATGTGTTGTCAAATATCCTAGCTGTTGCTCCTCTTTACACAATACAATCGCTTTATAGCATCCATCAAGTTAGACTAATAACTGTCACTTCAGTGGTAAATTGTGGATATTATTAAAAATATTAAATTCCGTTGACAATGATTTGGCTTTTTCCGAAAATTTTTTTTTTGAAAAATTTCAAAATTGGCGATGAGATGAGCTCTTTTTATATTGTGACATTACCACCCATTAGCTGTTCTTAGAAACGCTACAATCATTTGTACGTTTGAGTTTTGATTATACAAGAGCATACAGAAAACTATGTCTGGTAAGAGAAAGAGAAACGAGGAGTTTCCTTTGGATAGGAAGGATACCACCGAGCAGCCTTCCCATTCTACTCTTTCTAAGTCTACTGAAGAGGCTTCATTTCCCAGAGGAGGTGCTTCCGCTTTGACTCCGTTGGAATTGAAACAGGTTGCCAATGAAGCTGCTAATGATGTTTTGTTTGGTGGAGATAGTTTGACGGAGGATCTTCCTAAGAATAAGAAAAAGAAGTTATCTGGATCTAATAAGAAGAGCAAGAAAAATAAGAGTGAAAAAGCTAAGGACGAGGAGTCAGATGATGAGGATCAAATTGATACCGTGGGACACATCTCTTTCAAGACCTTACCCGAGGGTTCCACTTTGTTAGGCCAGATCAGCCACATGTCCAAGATGGAAATTTGTTTATCTTTAACCGACGGTTTGAAAGGTTATGTGAGCGCTACCAACATTTCTGATGAATTCATGAAAATCTTAGAAGAATTGGATGATTCTATGTCTTCTGATGATGAAGAAACTAAAGATAGAGATTACGACTCTTCTGACGACGAAGCTGCACCTGATAGGAAATCCAACTCACATACTATTAACTCTGATGGAATGCCTGATTTCCATAAATACTTCAAAATCGGACAATGGTTAAGGTGTACTGTTTTATCTAATTCTGTGATGGGCGCAGATTCTAAGAAGAAGATAAAACACAAGAGAATTGATCTTTCTATCGAACCATCTGTAGTAAACACGTTTAGTGAAGAAGATCTAGAGAAGAATTGTTCTATTCAATGTTCGGTAAAGAGTGTGGAAGACCATGGGCTAACTTTGAACATTGGTGTAGAAGGGTTTACCGGGTTTATTCCTAAGAAAGACATACCTGATTTTGATAATATACTTGTTGGGTCCGTGTTTTTAGGAAACATACTCAAAAAATCTGGTAGGACAGTAACGATTAATCAAAATATTGGTTCCCATAAGCAAAATAAAGTGAGTCATATTTCATCAGTGGATGCAATCGTTGCTGGTCAAGTAGTAGATTTACTTTGTAATACTGTGGACAATACCGGTGTACATGGCAAAGTATTTGGTTTATTAAGTGGTACCATTGGCTGTGGTCAACTTAATGTATTTGACCTGGAGGAATTAAAAAGCAAGTTTGCTGTTGGTTCCCCACTTTCATGTAGAATCATTGCTACTATTGTCAACAGGGCTGGTGATAAAGTGGTTCTCTTATCTCGTCTCCCACACATATTATCTCTTCCGCAAAAATTGGAAGAACAATTTGCATTAGAGGAATTTCCAATTGGTTATACATTCGAATCTACTAAGATTAAGGGGAAGGATACAAACTTTCTCTATTTAGCTGTAGACGAAGATCGTACTGGTACTGTGCATCGTTCTAAGATTGGAAATTTAGACTCACACGATAATTTGAAAGCTAGAGTTATTGGTTTCAACTCTGTCGACAATTACTATCAATTAGCCACTGATCCAAAAATATTAAGTCTCAAATATGTTAGATCAAGAGACATCCCTGTTGGGGAAGTATTATCTGGCTGTGAAATCGAAACTGTTTCTAACAAAGGCATCAAATTAAACCTTTTCAATGGCCAATTCAAAGCTCACGTTCCTTATTTGCATATCTCAGATACACGGTTAGTGTATCCAGAAAGAAAGTTCAAGATTGGGTCCAAAGTTATGGGAAGAGTATTGAATGTAGATATCAAAGGGAATATCACAGTAACTTTGAAAAAATCTTTGGTTCACTCGACAAACGAAGAGCTGCCAATAATTTATAGTTTTAAAATTGCAAAAGATTTGCAAGCAAAAGATCTGAAAACTGCTGGTACCGTGGTGGCTTTCACTAGTGCTGGGTGTATAATAACCTTCTTCGCAGGTATTAAAGGGTTTTTACCTAACGCCGAGATATCAGAAGTCTTTGTTAAGAGGCCTGAAGATCATTTACGTTTAGGACAAACTGTTATTGTGAAACTATTACAAGTGGACGAAGAACAATCACGTATACTATTGACATGTAAAGTCTCAAATTCTCAATTACAAGAACAAAAAGATTTCATGAAAACTTTGATAATTGGTCGTTCGATGCTTGAAGTAGTCGTTATTGAACGTACAAAAGATTCTCTAATTGTAGAAATAGAAGAAACTGGTACTAGAGGTGTTATTTACGCTGGCCATCTTTCAGATGCTAGAATAGAGCAAAATAGATCAGAGATGAAGAAGGTTTCAATTGGTACAAAGCTAAACGGGTTAGTGATTGATAAGGATGACAGGAAGCAAGTTTTCAATTTAACAATGAAAAAATCACTGATCAAAGCTGCCAAATCCGGAAAGTTACCCTTAGTTTATGATGATATCAAGAATTCCAAACTAGAAGCACCATTGCATGGGTATATTAAATCTTTGTCGGACAAAGGTATATTTGTTGCATTCAATGGTAAATTTGTTGGTTTAGTTTTACCAAGTTATGCAGTTGAAAACAGATCAGTTAACATTTCAAAAACATTTTATGTTAACCAATCTGTCACAGCGTACCTTTTGAGAACAGATGATGAACAAGAAAGATTTTTGTTAACTTTGATGCCTAAGAAGAGCACTAAACAAGAAGTAGCTTCAGATTCCTTCAACCCAGTGGACAGTAACATCAAAGATGCTTCTGAATTTAAGATTGGAAAAATTGTTAAAGGTAAGATCAAGAGCGTTAAAAGAAATCAGTTAAACATAATCTTAGCTGATAACATACATGGTAGAGTAGATATTTCTGAAGTTTACGATAAATTTACCGATATTCCAAATGCTCAACACCCATTGAGTTCTTTCACTAAAGATGATATTATCGAAGCTAAGATCATAGGCTATCACGACTTGAAGAGTCATAAAAGCTTACCTATTACACATCAGATAGTAAAAGGGACAGTCTTTGAAATGTCATTAAAACCTTCTGTTATTAAAGAAAAGAAAGTGGTACCTAAATCTCTAAATGAGGTCACAATCGGCGAGGAACTAGTTGGATACATTAATAATATTACCAAGACATACTTGTGGTTGACAATTTCTCCAACTTTGAAAGCTAGATTGTCTGTTTTCAATTTGCCAAGCAATAAACCTTTGTCGTCTTCAAATATTGAAGAAATCTTCCCAGTTGGATCTGCTCTCCAAGTTGAAGTCACTGATTTAGATAGCAAGAATGATTATGTGAATGTTACCACCAAATCTCATAAAACTTTGAATTGGGAAACTTTGGAAGTTGGACAGAGTCATTTAGCCCGTATTTCTAAGATATTTGAAAATTTCTTACTTCTTGACTTGGGTAATGACATAACTGGTATTTCATTTGCTACAGATGCTTTAGAAGATTATAGCATCTCCTTAAAAGATGCATTTGCCAAACGTATTAACGAATTAGTAACTGTGTCCATTGTTGACGTTGATAAAGTTAACAAAAAGATAAATCTCTCCTTACGTTCCGACCCTAAAAGTATCGCTAGTGCTTCTGATGTCAATGAAAATGATATCGTTCATGCTTTGGTGAAGAGTGTCACCGATAAAGGTGTCTTTGTTTATTTGAGTAGAACTGTCAATGCTTTTGTGCCTGTCAGTAAACTTTCAGATTCTTATTTGAAGGATTGGAAAAAGTTTTATACCCCAATGCAACATGTGGTAGGTAAAGTAGTACACGCTTCAGATGATAAACATATTTTATTGACACTTAAAGAAAGTGAAATCAATGGTGAAATCAAAGTTTTGAAAAATTATGAAGATATTCACCCAGGGGATATCATGAATGGTTCAGTGAAGAATGTCACCGATTTTGGTGTATTCATTAAATTGGATAACACTGTCAATGTTAGTGGGTTAGCACATATCACTGAAGTTGCTGATAGAAAACCTGATGACTTGAATAAATTGTTTGGTCCCGGTGATCGTGTTAAAGTTTATGTAATTAAGAGTAACGCTATCAAAAAACAATTATCGCTAAGTTTGAAAGCATCTCATTTTACAGGATCAACTGAAGAGAAATTAATTCAAAAAAATGCCGATGAGGAAGTTGACGCATTAGAATTTCAAGAAAGTGACGTTGAAATGGATGAAGATTATGAAAGCAAGAACGAAACAGCTCAAACTTTACCACATACAAAGCAATCCTTATTGGATGCCACTAGTGACGGTATGTCTTTAAGCGCCGGCTTCGACTGGACTGCTTCTATCTTGGATCAAGCTCAAGACGAAGAATCTGAACCTGAAGACGAAGAAAACTTTGTGAATGGTAAGAAACATAAACATAAGAAGAGGTTACACATCGTAGAGGATAAGACTCTTGATATTAACACTAGAGCTCCTGAGTCCGTTGGTGATTTTGAACGTATGATTATGGGGAACTCCAATTCTTCAGTGATTTGGATGAATTATATGGCTTTCCACTTACAATTGAGTGAAGTGGAGAAGGCTCGTGAAATTGCTGAGAGGGCTTTGAAGACTATCAACTTCAGAGAAGAACAAGAAAAATTGAATATTTGGATTGCTATGCTGAATTTAGAAAATACCTTCGGCACTTCAGACACTTTAGAGGATGTCTTTAAGAGGGCTTGTCAATACATGGATTCTTATACTATTCATACGAGATTATTAACGATTTATCAAATGAGTGAAAAATTCGAAGAGGCTAATGAGTTGTACCGTGTGACAAGTAAGAAATTTGGAGCCGAAAAAGTATCTATTTGGGTGTCTTGGGGTGAATTCTTAATTGACCGCCAGGAAGAAGACGAGGCTAGATCTATTTTAGCTAAAGCTTTACAAGTGCTACCTAAGCGTGACCACATCGAGATAGTTAAAAAGTTCGCTCAATTAGATTTCAGTAAAAGTGACCCTGAAAGAGGCCGTTCATTATTTGAAGGTCTTATTGCTGATGCGCCCAAGAGAATTGATATTTGGAACGTTTATATAGATCAAGAAATTAAAATCAACGAAAAGAAAAAAGTGGAAGATCTGTTTGAACGTGTTGTTTCTAGGAAACTAACCAAAAAACAAGCCAAATTTTTCTTCAATAAGTGGCTATCATTTGAAGAATCACAAGAGGATTCCAAAATGACAGAATATGTCAAATCAAAAGCTATTGAATACGTGGAGAAATCGTCATAAACATTACGGTATGTGTTCTTTAGAAGAATATTCATATAATACCAAATATAAATTGTATATTAGTTCCTTTTTATTAAGACAAAAACATGTCAAACTTTCGAAATATTTGATGATTCAAGGTAATGCATCTAGTCTTGTCTTAAATGATTCATAATCAATACCACTTACTTCACTTTCAAATCTAATCACTTGCAAGAAGTAGTCCTCAAATCTGTCAATTAACTCATTACCATCATAATAGTAACCTGCTTTTTCAATTAAATATAAAAAAGTTTCTCTCTGGTCCCAACCTTGCTCTGTCATGACTTCTGGAAGGAAAAGCGCAGAGCATTGCGTAAGGGTTTTTGGGTTTTGAAACACCAATTCAATGCCATGGACACCAATCTCCCAATTGTAAATGTCACCAGATCCTGCCTTGGAGTAAATCGTTTCAAAATTGGTTAGGATATTGGGACTGACCATTAATTTGGGTAATTCGCTAGCCGTAATGGGAGGAAATCGGGAGTCTTGTAAACTTGCAATGAGAGCATATTTTTCCACACCAGATAATATTGGTACCAGGGAATGTGTGCCAATACAACCTCTCAAGTGGTACTGCCCATTCTTGAGTATCTTCCAAGTGATAAACATGGCAGTTTTCTTCTTGGTGTCAATAATTTCATCAGGGTACAACTCGTCCTTAAGGTCTTGGAAACTGTACAAACCATGATCATTCCCTGATAGCTTGTTATATAAGCTATAGAAAGCAAGAAATGCTAATACAGAGTCCCTATAATCCATCCTTTAGCAAAACTGTTTCTATCCAACAGCAGCAACTATATACTATATTATATTCGTTTGTACTACGCCAGAAACACGTAATGCGTATATTTATCCTAAGATATTTGCGATGGTAAACTTTTACAATCAAAGCCTTTGCAAATGATTCAGTGTCGTAACTGATATTTCTGATTCAAATTGAATGTTTGAATTGTATTTGACCAAAATTGGTAGTGAACGTCTAATTATGTAATGGAGATCTTCTATTATTAACTTTGAAAATTACTAACAATTGTTCACAAGGTTCACAGCAATTGTGAGGATATAGGGATCTGAAACTGGTAGCGTTTCGTATATCTCGTCATGGTTCCATTATGGATTTTATTATGGCTATTTGCTGGCTCAGTGGTTGGCAATGCGAATTTCTATGATGAAGATCCTAGGATCTTGGAACTAAGTGAGCGGAATTTTGATAAAGTGATTCACAAGACTAATTACACTTCAATCGTGGAGTTCTATGCTCCTTGGTGTGGATATTGCAAACAGTTGAAACCGACAGTACATAAATTGGCTAAACAATTAGATGGTGTAGTGCAAGTTGCAAGTGTTAATTGTGATTTAACGAGGAACCAACCACTTTGTGCTAGATATAAAGTCGAAGGATATCCTACTTTGATGGTATTCCGTCCACCTAAACTGAAGCTGATTGATGAATCTGGAAAAGCGGATACAAAGAATGGTAACAAGAAACTTTCTGGGAAGCGTATGCATTTCAAAGAGCATGCTTCTGAAGTATATAGAGGTGAGAGGAAGCTTTCTCCCATGATTGATTTCTCTTTGTCAAGAGTGAAGAATTACGTGAAGAAAGTCGTTTCAATAAATAAGCTAAGAACGACAGTGGAAACCTCAACAAAACCTACAGTGGTATTATTCTCTAAGAAAGAACACATATCACCTGTATACAAAACAGTGGCCATTGACTGGCTTGATCAGTTCAATTTCTACTATCTTTATAATAAGAAATTACAAAGTGATTCAGTTACAGATTTATCAGAATTTCAAGCGAGTCATCCGAACATTGCTAAAGTGTTGCAGCAATTGAGCAACACTCAGATCGATAACCCTGATACAAGCACCCTGATTGCTCTTGATAACGTGAACGATGAAGTGTTCTTCTACCCGCATGATAAGATTGAGAAAGGGAATGTCGCTAAATTTTTAATGACAAATTTTGATAAATTGCCAAGAGAAGGTCCTAATAGTAAAAGAGACAGTTTCTTGAAAACTGTGAAACTTGGTAAGAAGCCTGCACCTGTTCACGATGAATTGTGAGGCAAGAAGTGTTTCGCAATCACATATTTTTTTGTTAGTCAATTGTTAATAGTATGTATATAAAATAAGTGATTACTTACTATTAACATTTTGAAAAATTTTATAGACTCATCTCATCTCATCGCCTTTCAATTGACACCATTTAGTAGAAGATACGGTGTAATTAAGCTACACAATTGCAACGCGAGTGGCACTACAGATGTCGTTTTATTATAAGAATTTGAAACCTGGCCATGAATCTGACGATGAAGAAGTTTCTGAAGAAGAATTGGATGCTACATTATCTAAACTGATAGCCAATAGAGGCGACTCTGTAGAAGACTCGGACACAGACAATGAATTGAAGACATTGTCGTTCGGATCCATCAAGAGCGCAGAATCAATTTTAGAAGAAGAAGAACCACGTAGCAGAAACCCAATCGATAGGAAAGTACGCGATACGAAGCAAATCGTTGAGAATACTGGTAAAACTTTCCGAGAAGAATCGTTTGATGATGAAAGTGAACAAGATAACGATAGCGATAATGACACAGGGTTTTTTGAACAGGATATTGATTCTGCTCATGGTAAGAAGACCCAGAAAAGTAAACATAAGCATGCCCCCAAGGAAGAATCCTCCAAGAGAAGAGTTTCCAAGATCAGAAAAGATATACCGGGACTCAACTATAAGGATCCCAATGAAAATTTCCAAGATATCAGGTTTGACAAATCCTATGGCACAGATATCGATACTGAATCAGTTAGACGACGTTATAAATTTTTAGACGAGTATAGAGAGAAGGAAATCACAGATATGAGTCGTATGTTGAAGGATAAGAAACTTTTAGCTAAACTGTCTGATCACGAACGACAAGAGTTAGAAATGAATTTGAAGACAATGAAATCTAAATTACAAACTGTGCAGAAGAAAGATTTAGAGTCTAAGATTTTAAAGGACTATGAAAGAAAGATCAATGAAGGGAACGTAAATAAATATCATTTGAAGAAATCAGAACAAAGAAAAGTGATACAGAAATGGAAATATGAGCATATGAGCGGTAAACAACGTGAAAAGGTGATGACTAGAAAGAGAAAGAAGAGACTTGGGAAAGAGTTCAAACAATTTGAATTTCATAAAAATTAGTGGTTAAGGAAGCATTTAGAAACATAGAGCTAAGTCACACATATATAACAAGTTATGTATACAAACACACAAACACACACACACACACACACACACAAATATATATTTACAAGTAAATAAACCGTTATGAAACATCGTCGATATATTTATTTATCTAATGAATCATTCATTAACATCCGGTTGATTGAAATCAATGGGTTGAACGTTCTGTCCACCTTTCGCTAACCAATCAGTGATAGAACCAGGGTAAACTGCTGTTTTCTCGTAACCAAATGATTTAGCTAACTCTTCAGCAGAGGTGGCTCTCAGCCCTTTAGCGCAGAAAAAGATTAATTCATCATCAGTGGAAGGTTTTTCAAAATTGAATATTTCTTTGAATTCTTCTGAATCCAATCCCAATGCCCCTGGTGACGACTTCAATGGGACGTTTATTGAGGTAGGTAATTGATAGTCTTTTAATTCTTCTGGTTCTCTTACATCGATCAATTTCCTCGTAGAAATGGGCGTTTCCACGAATTTTCTAATATCATCAAAATTATATATCTTAGGAGCTTTAGACGACAAGTACCTTACACATAGTGGTTTATATACACGAGTTATCATATTAAAAGCCTGTCTATTGATCATCTTTGATTGATAATGACGAGGCTGTGGTAGCTCTTATGGACGGAAAAAACTGGAGGGGGAGCATGCTAATACAATAAAGAGATAAGATGTTTCTTATTATTCCGATTTTAATATATTATTGACATTTGTGACAAGAACATACAAAATACATGACGTTTGAACAACGAGCTCGTCACTAATCCATGTACACATATATATGGTTCTTATATATAGCTACCACTTGCAAAACTTAAAGATCCAATTTGTGGCCACCATTCTCAACCCAATCGTTCATTGAACCAGTGTAGACGGTGGTGTCGGTATACCCAGCATGATGAGCTACAGTCTCAGCTTTCATAGCACGGCCACCCGCAGCACAGAAGATCACAAGCTTCTGATGTTTACCAGGTTTCTCAGTACCAAAGGTGTTTTTGAAAACAGTTTCATCCATCGCTAAAGCATCTGGATGCGAGTTGTAAGGAACATTGACCGAACCTGGAATGTGCACATTAGCAAACTCAGATGGTTCTCTGACATCGATAAGAGCCACCGATGTGTCTTTCTTTGAAGCGATTGCTTTCACTTCCTCGAAACCAACAATTTTTGGGGTGCGAGCTGGTTTTTCGTTTGAACTGGTGTCCACACCGTTCCATGCATCCACGATAGATTTCCACATCTCTTATAAACTCACTTCAACGAAACTTGGTTGCGATGTTGTTTGTCCAATTCTTTGTAGTGGCGTAAGAATTTGGGGTTTGGGGGTTCCCATTTAGTTTGGGTTTTTTTTCAAAAATTAGTCCCCAGTGAGGGCCTTTTTTATATACTGCGAAACAAAAATAACCCCTGCTACAACCAGTGCCAGTACCTGTGGTGACACGAACCCTTACCATGTGAGTGATGCTGCTATTGTGCATCGTTTACGTAATTGGTGTTGGTACGGATGGGGTGCGGGAAGAAATACTAACGTAGTCTCAGATCACTGACAATAAACTCACCATCGCCCAAATGATTTGTATTACCCAGTAATTTCAATTGAAATGTTTTATCCTTAACGTTATAATCTATGACTGTCACAGAAGTGTTAAAGACAATGATTTTTTGATGATTTTGCATTTGTGGATTAACCCATTTTAACAAAGTTCTTATTGCACCGCCATGGCTCACCACAGCGACGTTGCGTAACCCATCGGTTTTGGCGTCTTCAACAATTTCCAACATTATTTCACTCAATCTGTCCATAAATTTCTGCGAATCCTCTCCAAAGTCTCTAAATGAACCGTGTCCGTGCTTGTCAGCATATTTTTCAGCATCGCTAAGATGCATACCTTCTATTACACCCATGTATCTCTCTCGTAATTTTGAGGTGAGAACAATCGGGGTCATATTTGTTGAGATATTGAAATGATCTGTCGTCTCTTGACATCTTTTCAGATCACTACAAAAAATCTTATCAAAGTTTATATCATGACTCTTGAAGTAGTGGCCTAATTTCTCAGACTGTTTAATTCCTGTGACGTTCAGAGATGTATCCATATGTCCTTGTAGGATTTTTTGTACATTTTGTTCTGTTTGACCATGTCTGATCACAAACAATCTCACCACTCCGGTGTCCTCGTTTACACTATACTGATGGGCGTCTTGGAGAGTCATTATCCGAGTCTTCGCTTTGTCTAATGCCCACTTTCAGCTGCTAGTGCTACGGTAAGGAACTTATACGCTGGTTATTGAAATATTTCAATTTTTGTTAGAAAGTGAAAAAAACCCAAACATCTACTCTTCACTCTTCGATGACAATGGATGTCTAGAGAATTTGCAAATTGTAGAACCAGTGGTTAGGAGCGGTGTTATTAGGTGGACGATATTGAACAGAGATGCAGAATGAACCTATGTTTCAAGTCCAGGTGGACGAGTCCGAAGATACCGAGTGGAACGATATTTTGAGAGCTAAAGGTGTCATTCCAGAGAGACCTCCATCTCCTACTGCTCAATTAGAAGAAGCTTTAGAAGAAGCCCTGGCGAAACAGCATGCTAATAGATTAGAGGACGAGGATCTTTCTGGATTAGAAGAGCTAGAAGACGATGAGGAGGAAAGTTTTTTAGAACAATATAAACAGAAACGGTTAATGGAAATGAAGATGCTACAAACTAAATCCAAGTTTGGAGACGTGTATCATATTAATAAGCCTGAATACAACGATGAAGTGACAAAAGCCAGCCAGGGTTCAAGTGGAGATCCCACATATGTTTTCGTCCATTTAACTCTACAAAGTCATTTACAAAGCAGGCTGCTATCTCATTTCTTTATCACACAAGCGTCCAAATTTGCTGAAATTAAATTTGTTGAGATTCCTGCAAATAGAGCCATAGAGAATTATCCCGAATCGAACTGTCCGACGCTGTTAGTATATTTCAATGGTGAAGTGAAGAAAAATATGATTACTTTGCTAGAATTAGGTGGGAATAAGAGCACTTTGAAGGATTTTGAGAAGTTGATGGTAAATGTAGGTGCAGTGAGTGAGAAGGATCGTCGTTTAATGATGAATCAAGAGGATGAGGATTGGAAACAAGAGGAGCCAAATACTTTAAGATCTGGGATTACATCGAAATTCAATATTGGTGTTGGAAATAATGATAGCGAAGAAGATTTCTTTGATTGAAAATGATTAAGTTCTTTTTTTCCTTACTCAATTTATATAAATTTGAAGTTCTAATGCATGTTTTTCTTTATGTCCTCTCATGGTTAATTAATCTATTTGTTTAATACTGAAAAACAATAAATATGCTTGCTGTTTCAAGACATCTTCTTCCTTCACCAATGAAACCATAGAATCATTGAAGCTAAACCATTGGTTTGAATTGACTTTCAATGTGGCTATATAGTGTCCCTCGTTGACAGTACCAGTGTGTGATATTATCCCAATTAGTTCATAAACAATATTTGGCGGTCCCTTATCATTTTGTTTATCATATATGTAACTACCCATGTTCAAATATGACGGGAACTCTATTGGGTCGTTCAATTTTATACTATTACCGTTCATTAAATGTTCGAATCTTTTCAATTGTAAAGTTAACACTACCGACAATTTATCAATAGTTAATTGTTTTGTAGGACCTTTCATTGAATGGCAATTGGGACATTTATAGTCAAAATCCTGTAATTGTTCCTTTTTATGAAAACTTTCTAAGCATTCATATAATGTGTTTTTCCCCTTTATATCCAACGAGAGATCTAAATACGGTTCTATTATTGTCTTGGAATCGTCTTTGCAATCTGAACACTCAATAGAACTTCTTAAAGAGCCACCAAAGATAGAATGCACAATACACCGACAGTTTTTGGTATACTCCTGTGGTGGGCGATTAGGTAATTGCAATTTATAATCACGATGTATTTGATTTAAAACAAACTGCAAGAATTCATGAGCATCTTGTTGAGAGTAACCACCAAAATCTTGATTAATCTTCCAAGCACAGGTCAATAATGATAATAAACCTAAATGCTCATTTTTTTCTGAAGATGAACCATAAGATTCACATATAATCATATCAATTGCACATGATAGACAACTTTTCGGGTCTCTAAATTGGCAATATTGATAATGATTTTGTGACATGAAATAATTGACAATATAATCGTTGTGGATTAAACTTTGTAGAATACTACTCATAAAACAAGTAGACCCTAAATTGACAAGACCATAAATTCCATCCTTCCTTGACGGTATAGGGATATGAGTATTACTTTCCAGTTTCCCCCATTCTTCCACGGTGGTTTGAGTTCGCAATAAAGGTAGATCGTTGAGATAATCATTACATTGGAAACAATACAAAAGCCCATTACTCGAGTTACAACCAAAATTGTGGTTTGTCTCCTTTGAATGTAATGCAAAATGTTTAGAATTCCAACATCCAACAAAATCACACTCTAAACACATATAGCTCAAACCCGCATTGATCTCCTTACACGTTGAACATCTCATAGTCAAAAGTAACCTTTCCTTCTTGGTAGCATGATTTAACACATATTTGGCAGCATTATATGACTTGAGAAACTCATTACAAATTGAAGAGTTTCCAATAATTTCTTTCAAGTGAAGACAGTCAGGCATTACCTCGAAATGAGTCAAATTGTTCTCTGTATATTTTGGTCTATACCTTCAATTTGTCAATAATGCCAATTTTTCTGGTGAGAATAGCGACTTTAATATTCTTGCTAACTATTCGGTCTCTACCTAACCAGTAGCAGATATTTGTGATATCCCAATTAGAGCAGTGGTATAGTTTATCACTTTCGAACTAAACTTCTTAACTCCTAATTGATTTAATTAAATGAAAATAATTCCTGATCTGTCCAATAATTATGTCAATTATTGGATCTTTCAGAATTATCATGAAAAATCTGGGTTAAAATTTCAGTATTACTAAAACACTTGAAATTCACAAACGAAGCTCAAACCTATAAGCGATTCTTAACGCTAGAATTGATATTTCTGAGGATAAGCGATTATGGCATGAACCTTTGAAATCACTGATTTTTTGAATAAAATTTCAAAATCTGTGAAGAAAAGCAAGAAAATCAAAAACAATATTCTGTATAGTATCCTAGGTTCGAATCCTGTCACGGTCAGAATAAGTTCCAGGATAAAAATTTCGGTTCGATCCGTGTACTGAGTAAAACTGAATAAAGTCCAAAGATCTCCTAACATCATGAATTCCATTCAAGTACCTAAAATCACCATAACTTGATACTTTGTTAGGTAACATCAGACTGACTCACGCCAATTGACTGAACATATACGCAACCAGATGTCAAAACCTACAGTTAAGGGTAAGATTCTTATGCTTCATGGATTGTTACAATCCGATAAGGTGTTTTCCGCCAAGACGGGGGGACTACGTAAGAGTTTGAAGAAAATCGGTTATGAATGTTTTTACCCATGTGGGCCTGACTTAATTGATAAGAGTTTGCTGTTTGGTGATCAGAACTCGACCGGAAATGACTCTACAAAACCAGATGATGAACCATCATACGGTTGGTGGCCTCGTACTGAAACTGGTCCTAAGAGCTTAACAGAGTACAAGATCGGAGCTCATACATTCGAGTACTTACATGATTATATTATCGAGAATGGTCCATTTGATGGTATAATTGCATTCAGTCAAGGCGCTGGATTAGCAGGGTATTTGCTTTGCGATATTCATAAACTATTAAGTTTAACTGAGCAACAGCAACCAGCTTTGAAATTTTTTGTCAGTTTCAGTGGGTTTAAATTAGAACCTTTGGAGTACAAAACTGTCTATGATCATTGCCAAACGTTCGTTCCATCTCTACATATTCTAGGTGAATTAGACAATGTCGTTAGCGAAGAAAGAGTTATGGCATTGTATAGCACGTGGCCAGAGGATAAGAGGACGTTATTGAAGCATCCAGGAAGTCATTTCATTCCAAACACGAAACCTTTTGTCACACAAGTAACAAATTGGATTGCTTCATTGACTGCCAAGGAAACGATAGATAAGCCTACGCAAGGGAAGGAGAAAGAAAACTCGAGTAGTATAGACGCAGAAATGGAAGATATGTTGGACTCTATTGGTAAATTGTGAGCCTCTAGCGTGGTATTAAGCTAAGCGTGCCAGTATATGTCATGAATTCCTAAATAAATGACAGTAATAGAAATTGAAAATTATAGGTGAAAAATTAAACAATTACTATTAATTCTAAAGTATTATTATATACCAAATAAATATGAGACATTTATATACGTAGTTTATATACATCGTTAACACATTAAGAAGATAATAAATTTCCATATTTGTTATTTACGTTGGTTATTAGATTTTGAAGCTAATAAAATAGTTCTCGTGTTGCCTTGTACAAATTATTTGGAGAAGGTTTCTTCAAGTGACTCCCTTCAGTGATCAGTTTCGGGCGTATCTATTAAATACCATTATCAGTGATTTTAATATATAGTACTTGTAGCAAGGATGAGTAATTTAGAGGTTACCAGTTTGAAAAGAATTCGAGATTTACAATTAAAAAATCAGCAATTGAAAAGAGAACTAGATGAACTAACAGCAAGAATATATCCGATGGAATTTGAATCATACAATGAATTTTTCATTATAAACTCTTTTAAGAAAGGTAAATCGGAGTCAGGTAAAGTTAATTTCGAAGATTTAAAGAGACATGAAAATTATCGCTATTATCAACGAATCAAACGTTCAGATGCTATTCCCAGTACATTACCTTCCTCCTTGGAATCTACTCCACCTCAGTCCTCCAAAAGGTCATTTCCAAATTCAAAATCAAAATTACCTTTGTCAGATCTAACTGTAGAAGAAAACAAACGAATTGAAACAGTAGAAGAAACGAATGAAGACGCTGCTCGACACGCTGCTAGCGATGTAAGACGTAATAGAAGGGCAAATAGATCCAATAGAGGCTCTTCTAACAAGACAAATTACTCTGAGCTTTCAGATGCCAGTGATGATTTTGATGACGAGATAATGGACAATTCTGATGATGAAATTCAAAAACAAGAAGATGACACGTTTACTACTGATAGGCCAGTCAATAATATCAATGCCGATATAACCACAGATAGTATTATTCCAGTAGATGAAACTGAAAGTGCTGAGGGACAAAATTATAGAAGAAGATCTTCAAGGTTGTCTAAAAAAGAGGCCAAAGAAAAGGAAATGAAGAAAATGGTTACTATAAACAGTACTGCAGTAATAGAAGCCAACGATGAAGAAGAGCATAATGACAATGGTGTCGGGATACAAGACCTTTATGAAACGCTGGTATCTAAAATTAAAGAACCAAATAGAAGGTCTGATTGGGTTTTACCACCGAAATTTAGATATACACCGGAAAAACAAATGAGAACCAAACCAGTTTATGATTCTATCAAAATAAATGAATTGATAACATCGAATAGGATTAAAAAAGTTCTTTCCAAATTTGAAGGTGGTATTGCTGGTGTAAGAAAAAAAGACTGGGAAAATAATCCTTAATATTATAATTTAGAAACTGTCATATTTATTTGATATATGGAATAGCCACTCTGGGTCTGTGTTCCAAAATTACTTAACATTTTTGTATTCATGTAGATATATAATACTCAAATTATGCATTTCCTAGTGCAGTGGGTCATAATTAGATCTATTAAATCATTTTGTTGATAGCGGTCTCATACAAGTTGATAGTTTCTAATAATGCAGTTGGGTTCGGGTGTGGACTTACTACATCTGGAGATATATCATTTCTTATTAGAAACGTTTCAGTTGTAGGGCCAATGCACGCTATTTTCATTTGGATATTCTGTTTCAAATATGGTAAAATATCTGTCATGCCTTGAGGACTAAATATGACAACCCATTGTTGGAAAGCAATAGAGTCTTGTTCGTTGATATTCTCAAGGTGTGTGATTTCTTTAAACTGTTCTAAATTATTTTCGTTTGATACAGTTCTATAAGTATCAACTTCTTTAACTTTAAGACCCACCTTGTTTAACTTCTTTTTAATAATTTCTCTCCTAATAACACCAACAAGGAATAATATTTCTCCCTTGTACCCAATCAGCTGATTAGATATTAATTCTGCAAGCATTTCACCATTGCCAGTATCCTCACCTATTACATTCTGGAACCCAACTTTCCGTAAGAAATCACCAGTGGCTGGTCCAACAGTATATACTATTTTTTCAAACAGTATTATCCTTTCTTCTTTTGATAAATATGGAATAACAGATTCGTAAAGACATTCAACAGTTCTTTGAGATGTTACTATAATATAATCTAAACGATTAATTAAATATTCATGGTCTTTTAACATTGTCAGCACTTCCTGAGGCAAATGTAAGTGGGTTATTAGCGGTACAAAATCAATTGATTGGTATCGTTGTAATTTCGATTGGACTTCATAATTGTCAATCGGCTTGGTTTTATTCTTTAAAAACACAATTCTTCTAGTGATGGATTCACCCATTAAAGTAATTATGGAATGCTTAGGTGCTGTGACTATGGTTTCAATTTCAACTTAGGAACTCTATCACAATTTTTTTTGAAGACTACTTCATTAGTAATGGCAGCTTAGATATGACCAAAAAAAAAATTCAATTAATGATATTAGTAATGTTACAGTAGTTAGAAGTAATAAAATATGGATATACAAAGCTCTCGCTAGAATGTGTCTTGATGAAATGACTTGATTAAAACTTCTATTTTACAAAACTGTGATAACTATAAGGTTAAATAACTTAGTACTAATATAGAAAGAACTTCATTGAAGTTTCAATGTTTCCTCGAATTGGGCTTATTCCCATTCGACAGTGGCAGGAGGCTTAGAAGTGATATCGTAAGTAACCCTTGCTACACCTTCGACCTCGTTCACGATTCTAGCAGCAACTCTTTTCAAGAAGCTATGTTCGAATGGGTACCAATCTGCTGTCATAAAATCGGTAGTTTCAATGGCTCTTAAAGCAATGACTTGATCGTAAGTTCTTTGATCACCCATAACACCAACTGATTTAACAGGTAGAAGACATGCAAATGCTTGAGAAATCTTATCATATAACCCAGCATTTCTGATTTCTTCGATGTAAATGGAATCAGCTTTTCTAGCAATTTCCACCTGTTCCTTGGTGACTTCGCCAAGAACACGAATAGCAATACCTGGACCAGGGAATGGATGTCTCCAAACCAATTCATGAGAGATTCCTAATAATTCTCCTAGATGTCTTACTTCATCTTTAAACAATTCTCTTAATGGTTCAATTAATTTTAGTTTCATATCATCTAATAAACCTCCGACGTTATGATGCGTCTTAATAGTTTGAGATGGCCCTTTGAAAGAAATAGACTCGATGACGTCTGGGTATAAGGTACCTTGTAAAAGGAACTCGATGTTAGAACCGTCCTTAGGTTTAATTCTCTCAGCTTCTCTCTCGAAGACGTGAATGAAAGTATTACCAATTATTTTTCTTTTCTTCTCTGGATCAGTGACACCTTTCAATTTAGTTAAAAATTCTTCTGAAGCGTCAATGACTGTCAAATTGATTCCTAATCCATCCACTAAAGTTTTCTTCACAGTGGCAGCCTCGTTTAATCTCAACACACCGTTATCGACAAGAATAGCATGAAATCTGTCACCAATGGCCTCAGTCATCAATTTAGAGGCCACAGTAGAGTCTACACCACCACTCACAGCACCAATAACTTCTGCGGTAGGTCCTACTAATCTTCTAATTCTTTCCACTTCGGTGTCAATGAAGTTTTCCATGGTCCAATTGTTCTTCACTTTACATAAATTCAAGGCAAAATTCTTCAATAACTGTTTACCCATAGTTGAGTGAGTCACTTCCGGGTGGAATTGAATCCCATAGATTGGTTTCTCCTCATGAACAATACCACAGTAAGGAGAATTCTCACTAGTGGCAATGATCTTGAATCCCTTAGGTAGTCCATGTAATTTATCACCATGAGACATCCAAACAGTAGAGTTATCGATCCCAGTGAACAATGGGTTTGTCTTGTCTTGGACATTCAAAGTAGCAGGCCCGTATTCTCTCTTATCACCACGGTGGACTTCTCTACCGTTAATCCAGGCCAACTCTTGCATACCGTAGCAAATCCCAAGAATTGGAACGCCAAGTTTGAACACATCATGGTCCACATGAGGAGCATCTTCCGCGTACACAGAGTACGGACCACCGGATAAAATCACACCTTTAGGTTTCCAATTCAACTCAGAGATCTTCTGAGTACAAGGAAGCATCTCAGCATAGATATTGAACTCTCTTAATCTTCTAGTGATCAAGTGAGTGTACTGAGACCCGAAATCCAAGATCAGAATCGTATCAAACAGACTGGACACTTGTTCTACTTTCTCTGACATCTTGCTGTATATATTTGAGTATGGGGGAGTTAAACTAATGAACTAAGAGAATACAAGTGACAAGATCAACAAGAGGCCCCGACTTAACTAATAAGAAAAATTTTAACATGAGAAATGGTGAACGGATTATATTGGAAAATTTTGGTCGAATCGATGAGTTTATATACGGTTAGCTCATCGCAAGATCTTAATAGCAATGAAAAATTTTCGTCACCGCGCCAGCTTGCAAGGCGATGAGTTCAGAACAGCAAGAAAAAGAAATCGCATTGCTATGTAAGTGAGAGGTGTTCACTGTAAGCTATATACTGATGTGTTACGTGTACGCCCAGAGCGAACCAGGATGAGTCTTGTAAACGGAAGCCACAAATCAGATTTGTAAACTTGTTTGGACTGCGTTCTGGATTATAAAAAGCTGGGAGTCCTACTTCAACATACACTATGAAAGTGATATATTTTGATAGTTTTCTCTACTTCCAGCCATTTGTGCTTGAATTGACATATAGAAAAATTACGTCTAAGCTTGGTATTCCGGAAGGGTAAGTTTTAATATGTATACTGATCTTTCAAAAGAGACAAAGCTTCAAAACAGAAGCAAATGGCAATGTAAAGGAACGATTGTAAGAAATTTCAATGAGTTTATATACATTGCTTCGATCGATGGACGAACAGGTTGAAAGGAAAAAACAAGCAAACCCGTTGCAAGTGACGGCAAATTTTCCAACCATATATAAGTACATAGTATGGCTATTCAAATCTATAACCTTCATTGTTGTCGTGCAATGTATCTTTACAAGGTTTTGTCTCAGGAAAAAATTATTACGAACCTTATGATCCTCATGGCGTCATTGTTGATTCTTTATTGAAATTGAGACAATTTTTCGATGCCTAGGGACGCTTGTCTATCGATGAGTGATATATCATGTGGTAGATTAATAAAATTTTTTTAAGAAGGATGTATCTCCAGGTGTTGATACCGTTAGAAGCCTTTCTCTTTTAACAATTTCAAAAACGTGATACATTTGGTCATAATTCCTTCTACAAATATGGTAAACAGCACTTGACTCTTACAATTCATCTTTATTGAAATTTTGATCCTTCAAACTTTTGGGTGATAAAATCACGTATTCAATGAATAAATCACCGAATTTTGTTTTCTTGCCATTGGTCGTTATTGGCATCCCGTATCCGCGTAACCTTTCTACTTCACCGTCATGGACAATTGCGTCTGAATCTCTTTTGATCGTAATCATCTTATTCTTATCCAGAGAGGACAACGTTCGGCTCCAGCCACCTTTTAAAGCCTCTTTCAGAGTTAAAACTTCAGTTCTGTACAAATGATCGCCACGTCTTCTATAGCCTAGATTTTCTTTATTGCTTTCCTGGAATTCAAAATATAAATCACCTGGTAGATGATCTGGTGCCTTTTCACCTTCACTGGGTCTTGCCTCTTTGAAAGGTCTTGAAGCTCCACTAGGGATATCAATATGGAATTCCTTCTGCTTCTTCACTACACGTTCTCCGTGGCATTGCTTACAATGATTCTTGATGGTAGAGCCTTTACCACTACATCTACCACATACTTGTTGAATCTGCTGTGTCATCATCCCCATTCTGATCACCTGTACTACAATACCACGACCTTGGCAATCAGGACACGGTGTCGTTTTCCCATCTTCAGAGCCGCTACCATGACAGTGATCGCAATTATCATTCAATTCTAATGAAACGTCGTATGAGTAGCCATTGTAGAAATTCTTCAAGCTAATTGCTTCTCTGGCTAAAATAGGCTGAGTCTTGGGAGGACCGCGCTGGCCACGCTGGCCAAATGGATTACCTCCACCTTCACCTTGAAACATCCTTTCAAAAATATCAAAGGGATCGTGGAACCCACCACCAGGTTGACCACCATTAGAGTTCTTTAAGCCTTCTGCACCGTATTGATCAAACACTTTCCTCTTCTCATTATCACTTAAAACTTCATAAGCTTGACCAATTTCGATGAATTTCTGATGAGCTTCTTCGTTACCAGGATTCTTATCAGGATGGTACTTCTTGGACAAATTTCGATAAGCAGATTTAATCTCTTTCTCGCTGGCAGTCTTAGGAACCTCCAAGATTTTATAATAATCTTGGGCGTGAATAAATGCCGGAAATAACACCGTTATCACAATCGTGAATAAGACAATTAATCTCATATTGGTCTTGCCACTATCCTACTATGTGCTATTGACAAGTTCTAATGCCTACACTACGCAATCTGATTCCTGTCTCACCTCGGCAAAAAAGTTGAATGAACAAGTTGTTCTTAAGAAATAATATAATGAATTCATATATTATATGCTTATAGTGTATATATTATATCTCTGAATGATAATCGCGATCCCAGTGGGACCATTTATTTGTGGATACACTCTAATCCTCATCATCTTCACTCTCTAAAGCTGCAAACGCGTTAAAGCCAAGCTTTGGTTTATCAGAGACAATATCGCTGGCATCGCCAGGACGGTTTGATGAGATATTTTTGATGTTAGGCTTCACTTTCAACACTTCAGGAACCACAGCATGCGAAACGTGCGAGGTATGAGGAGTGTGGTCACTGTCACCTTCTTCATCGCCGCTACCGCCGTTTTTTTGAGTTTCTAACGTCGACCACCCGTCCTCATCGGTCTTTACTTTAGGTTTATTGTGTCTAATCTTAGGTCTCCCATGCAAGTGAGAGGATCTTCTACGCTGGAACCCACTGTGTGTTTGGTGGAACTCTTCTTCTCTCAACTGTTGTAATTGCTTCACTTTCTCAATTATAGCTTTAAATTCCACGGCATCAAAATCCACAGGGCCAAGGCGCTCATCGCTTGGTTTCAAATGGAAAAGCTCCTCAATACTATATCTTCTCATGGTAACCTTCTACAGATACAATTGCAACTCTCAAATGCTCACCACCGTGCTACAATTTCAGGCGATGGAGTTACTAGGCGATGGCTTTAGTCTCTTGGCCTTTCATGATTTCTTTGCAATTTATTTTTTTTCAGTCAATTTCGCAATAAATTTTCAAATGCTTGAATCAGGGTAATGGCATCGTGATATTAAGAAACCAGTAAACCCCCATTGAGCTTAACTGCTAATACAAATTTTATGGCGGTGTCTACTGATCTATTCAACGATTGTCACGGGTTGGTAGATGCGCAATCGATGCAGTTTCTGGCTATTCCGTTAAAGCGAACGCTTCCGATTGAGATCCGAGAAGAATTGGTCAAATTGATTGAACTGGCCACTGGGCAACCTTCCACAGCTTTTGATAAAGAATTGTTGGAGATCGGTGAGTTAAGGCGCGACATTTATGATCCACAGCTGAATCTTCATTCTCTACGTAAGCATGTTTTATACCTTTGTTGCCTCGATGACATGATCCCTAAATTTCCCGATGATGAAATTAATTTCACTTGGTTTCAAACTCTCGATACTAACTCTTCACCAAAGGAGTTAAAATCGTTGAAATGGGAGTATAACAATGTTCTGTTCAATGTGGCTGCTACTTACAACATGTTAGCCGCTGAATTGACCCCGATAGAAGAGAATATTACGTTGCAAAGCCAATATTTCCAGTTAGCCGCATTGGTCATGAATCAATTAATTAAAGCGCCAAGACAGGTTTTACCTGTGGACTTTGACACTTGTGAAATGTTGCAATGCTTATATAGTGGACAAGCTATGGAGTGTTTCTGGAAGAAAGCTATAATTGATAAATTGAGTGATAAATTAGTGGCCCAATTATCTTCCCAATGCTATCATTTTTATTCGAAATGTTCGGCTGCATGCGAAAGAAGTCCATTGCTACCACATTCATGGAATCAATTCTGTCGACAGAAGACTTACTACTTCGAGGCTTCTACGTATTTTAGAATGTCTCAATTTTTGCATGAAAATCAAGAAATTGGGCTACAATTAGCATGTTTGCATGAATGTAAGCGACTGCTAAAGAATTGTTATGACTTAAACGCTGATGAGTTTCGATTAACAGTGTCGGAAAAGTTAGAAGACGTCGAACGGGATAACGATTTTATTCATTTACAGATAGTTCCTAAGGATCCTCCATCGTTGATCAAACCTGTAAACATGATTAATAATTCAAAACCACTCATGGAAACATTATACAAAAACTGTGGCATTGTTCGTTCAGAAAACCATTGGTTTCAGAATTTATTACCTTTAGAAGTTACTGAGTACGCTAATGCCTATAAGGAGAGACAACAAAAGTATTTAGAGGAAAAAATTATTCTGCCAATAAAACAATTAAATCATGATCTTGGAAGCATACGATCAAATGAAAAAAAGAATTTATTGCCAGTTGGTAGATTGACATTGGATGCTATCACACAGTGCCGTACATCGTTTGAACAAATGGTGCAAACAAGAAATTTAATATCAATGAAATTGACAGCTATTGAAGCTGAATTAGCCAAGGGAAAGAAGGATGAGGATTTGTCAGATTCCGATAATCTCCGCTTAATTAATCCATTTTTAGAAAGGCTAGAATTATTGAAATCATATTATTTGAAAGGACTAGAATTGGATAACACGACAGGATCTATGTTCAACAGTATCAATTTTAATATTTTGGAATCAGCTATTAATAACTCGACAACAAAAGGAACAACTTTTGAAAGACAAATATCTGATATCATAGCTAGCAGAGATAAATTCGTTCATCAAACTATCGAAAAATCGAATAAGGACTCGATACTTGTTAGACTCCTTGACGAATATCAATCAGCTGGTAACACCGCTAACTTTGAAAGTTTATTTATCGACCATTTAAAAGAGATTTTTGAGAATGATATTAAGAGAGTATACCATGAGACCACTATCAATAACGATATTAATCAGAAGCTACAAGGTACTGTAACATGTACTAATAAAGCCACATCAGTATCAGAATCCATGAATACATCAATAGCTTCGAAAGAACACTTATCACAACATTTAGAACTCTTTAATGATGTGCGACAAAGATTGGTTGAAGGTTCTAAATTTTATAATGATCTAACTGAATCATTAAACACATATGTTACTGAAGTAAACTACTTTTTAGAATCTCAAAAAGACGTTGAGCGTAGTTAATAAACAAGATCTTTGTGCGGCAACTAAGATTAATGATATGTATGAGTACTCGCCTAGGGGTTATATATTTGATAAAGAATTTTGTGATTTCCATTTTTCATATTCTAATTTCTTAGAGCCTCTCTTAGTATTTCTCTTATGTCTTCTGCTTTGTAAATGTTTCTGCCAATTCTGCTCACCAATGGCAACTAGTTTTTGATCATCGGAATCCCTGCATATGTCACAAGTAAAATGTTTCCAATCTTCTCTTGCAATCTTTTTATCAACAGTAGATTCGTTAGATATGAGTTCTTTCAAACCTTCATCCGCATAATCTTCATCACATTCAATGTCTTGGAGAAATGAGTCCGTAATTCGTATACCTCTATCAGAGACCAATTCCTCCCAATGATCCAAATTCGAGGCGTCCAAAACATACATTTTCTCTCTCGGCACATCTGGAATCAACATTTTTTGTATCCATTTCACTTGTTTTTTTGCATATTGTCTTGTTCTAATTTTCATCCTTGAAATGCACTGCACCAAGTCTGTCTTCGATGGATCTTTTAGCCAAGGCAAAAATTCTTTAAATCCAATAACTTGCCAAACTCCATTTTCACACTGTTTTTCCTCTAAGCAGTTTTGTTGATAATACTGATATAATTCGTGTATTTCGTCTTTACCACCAGATTGCAACATCTTATCCACACGAGCATCGAGCCTTTGATCCAGTGACGTTGGTTGGCTATACAGCCATAAGAACAATGTATCAAATTTCAATTCAGCCCTCTGTTTGGCGAAAGCTTCACTTGGTTTTACACCAGTAGTATAAAATATCTCAAGCATTCGACTTATTCTACGATCATCATTGGGATGATACTTGCTGGCTATTATAGGGTCAACCTCTTTCAACTTCTTATACAATTCCAGTTTGTCCCTGCCGTTAACAACGGCTAATTCGGTGTCAGTTAGTGGTCGTGCTTCGGAATCCTTCGATATCGTCTTATCCCTAAACAGGACACTCAAGTAATAGTGTGTGCCACCAACAATGATAGGCAGTTTCCCACGTTCATGGATATCTTTAATGGCATCCAAGCATTGTCTTTCAAATCGATGAATATGATACTCTTCGTCCCACTCGACATGGTTCATTACATGGTGCGGGATTCCTTGCCTCTCAGAAATCGGATGTTTGTTAGTAATCACAGGTATACCCCGGTACATTTGCATTGAATCGGAATTAATAATTTCACCATTGAAACGTCGTGCCAATTGAATAGATAGGTCAGATTTCCCTACGCCCGTAGTTCCAACAATGACAATAACTTTTTTCTGTATTGTATTCATCGTCTCTCAGAATACAGTGCGGTTATGTTTTCAAGTGGCTTTTCTCGTCCAAGACAATCCAATACGCAAGTCGCAAGGCAAGGGTATTAAGCGTTAAAGCTCTTACAATCCATTGCTCTGTGATGAGGAAATGAGTCCAAAGAAGAGAAAAAGAAAGAAAGAAAAAACAGTTCCTGGAAAATTAACGATTTCTGCCCTAAATGTCTTCTTCAAAACCCTAAATTGCCCCACTTCCTTTGAGAATGTTTACATAATGTTTTGCGCCCGATAGCAAACAGTGCCTCGAGAACCCGGAGACGAAATGTCCGCCTTGCGCCATGAGATGATTTATGGCTAGATTGGCACCATCTTGTACAAGGTTATCCGCTCCGTGGATGGAAAGATGTAGAGCTTTCTTGATGATGAGAGCCCATGAATTGTGAAGGTACAAGGGAGCTGCTGGTGCTACATCGGGGAGTTAATGGCTCTGCGCTTCGAGCACTATGGAAGTAACGTTATAGCCGTCCCTGCGTCGTAGAAACAAGTTTTCTTCCATGTGATTTGAAAAATATCCTCTTACGGTAAGGCTTGTTGCTTAGAAATTGCTGTGGAACGGCTTTTAGGTGGTCTGTTTCCGAGAAATAAGAACAGAAATCATAGCCCAAGACTACCTGTCTGTGAACACTCGCCAAAACGAAGTATAGTGGTAAGGACCTTGAATGCTAGGATTCGGAGGATTATTACTTACGGATATATAAGCGTTTGTGATCAGCGAGTGAGTAACGGTGAATTTCGTTTTTGCCAAGATGAGGATTTTTCAATTTTTCTAGGTGAAATACTCAAGAAGCCTTTCGTTAAATATGGCTACGGATTCTATATCGATGGACTCCCATATTCAAGAACTGAAATCCACACATTCACATGCTCAAAACTCACAAACTGATGGTACTCCTTCTTCGTCAATTGAGCTTATCGATCCAAAGACGCTAGAATGGGATGGTCCTGATGACATGGATAACCCTCATAATTGGCCTGCTTGGAAGAAATGGCTTACGACTATGACTGCTGCTTGTTTATGTTTAGTTGTAACCATGGGGTCTTCATTATACGTGGCAGGTGTTCCTGAGTTAGTTCTGAAGTACCATTACAGCCAAACTTTGGCTCTTGCCGGTTTGACTTTTTATTTGTTGGGTCTTGCCAACGTCGTTGGTGCTCCGTTGAGTGAAGTTTTTGGTAGAAAGCCAATTTACTTATTTTCTTTACCGCTGTCGTGTCTTTGTACAATGGGTGTTGGGTTAAGTGGTGGACACATGAGAATCATCTTACCATTAAGATTTCTTGCGGGCGTCTTCGCGTCTCCTGCTTTATCTATTGGATCTGGTACCATTGTAGATACATTTGATTTAGATGAGATTTCAGTAGCAATGACGTTTTTCTGTTTAGCTCCATTTTTTGGTCCTGTTCTAGCTCCTATAATGGCAGGGTTCGCTACAGAACAGAAAGGTTGGCAATGGGCGATTTGGATTCAATTGCTGGCTTCCGGTTTAGTTTACCCTTTCATTGTGTTGATGCCAGAGACCCATAGAGGAGTAATTTTAAAGAAAAGAGCCGAGAAGAGAGGAATCCCGTTAAAGAAGCCCACAAAGGAAGAGTTCAAACAATTCTTAAAAATCACTATGACCATTACCATGTTTAGGCCACTTAAAATGTTAATCGTGGAACCAATTGTCTTGGTGTTTAGCATATATGTGGCATTCATCTTTGCCGTGTTATTTGCATTTTTTGAAGCTTACCCAGTGATCTATAGAGGCGTTTACCACATGAACGAAGGTGTCTCTGGGCTACCTTTCTTAGGAATTGGTGTTGGTTTATGGTTAGGCTCAATCTTCTACATCATCATTGATCGTAAATATTTTTTCCCTAAAGCACCCGAAGGAACTCCAGCCTTGGAACATCCAACTTCCAAGAGAACAGCCCCAATGAGAGGTCATAGAGATCCTGTGACTAATGAATTGAAGCCACTGGTGCCAGAGGATTTTCTTTTAGCTTGTAAAGCTGGTGCCATCGCATTACCCATCGGTTTATTCTGGCAAGCGTGGACTGCCAGGAGGGATGTACAGTGGATGGCACCTGTAGCAGCTGGTGTTCCATTTGGATTTGGCTTAATCAATATCTTTTTCAGTGTTATCATGTACTTTTCTAGTTGCTATCCACCAATCTTTGTGGCATCGACGTTAGCTGCCAATAATTTATTAAGATATGTGATGAGTAGTGTTTTCCCATTGTTTACCATACAGATGTATGAGAAAATGAAGATTAAATGGGCTAGTACTCTTTTCGCTTTAATCTGTGTGGTAATGATCCCAATCCCATGGGTTTTTGAAAGATGGGGTCAGAGAATCAGACACAAATCTCAATTCAGTTACGAAGCTATGATTAGAGAGGCAAATGCAAAGAAAGGCATTGCGAATGATGAAAATGATAATCAAGATGACAATGGGATAGATTTGCAAAGAATAGCGACTTTGAATTCTCTTCAAGATGGCGTCACGAAAGAAGACAGGCACTCACTACATCAAGTAAAATCAAGGCATTCTCAGTTATCAAGCTTTGTTCAAAATAACAAATCGAAACATGATGAATTGCATGATGATCAAATTACACAAGAGAACAACATGAGCGCAATTGCTAGCGACGAGAAAGCATTATCAAACGAGTTGTTTGAAGATACTGGTAGGGGTCAAAGTTTTGAGACAGTATCAGAGTTTTCAACAAGAGTTGTTTGATATCCAGTTTACATTCCATAACATGCATAGCCCATCCAGGATTTATTCCATTCATATTAATTCTATCCAACATAGTAATTTAATAAAAATTATATATACGTTACATGATTCTATTCTTAATATACAATATAATGCTGATAGACAATTATCAAGATCTTGCTAGTCTCTGTCTCGTTCACAGTAATCAAGCAGTTTTAAAAATTTGATCACCTTTATTAATTTGAATCTTTTTATCTTGTCCACCACTAATAATTCCAATTTTCTCACTCCAATTCACAGCAAATACTTTATCGTTGACACCCTTCTGTACTTCAGGATCCTCTCTTGTGATGGTGTACATGGCCACGGTGGATCTAACATCCCAGACTTTTACAGTCCCATCATGAGATGCAGAACATAACATATATTCACTCTCAGGGCAAGTCGATAAACCTACAACAAAATTCTTATGACCAATTAATTGTTTCTGTGTAATTTCAGAGGAACTATCAACACGAGGATCATGTAAAGTAATATGCCTAGCACTTGATCCACATGCCAACAAGTTTAAAGTCGGTAGCTGTGTCATTGATAATAAAGAGTACGATGTAGTCTTTGTATCCACACACATTGAGGTTACTAAATCCCAGGTCCTTATTGTATGATCTTGGGATACAGAATAACCTACAGTGCTATCCTTCAGATTAAAGGCCACATGTTCTACTGGTCCAGTATGAGCCTCTAATAATGCTAATGGAGCCCGTCTTCTAATGGTTCCATCCTTCATTGTTAACTTCCGTCTTTTCTTTGCTGCAGTGGAAAGTTTTTCATTGTTCAAATCATCCATTGGATCAACAACAGTCATTTCTTTATATATCGTAGACCACATACCGATACTGTTATCGTAGGATCCAGATAAAATCCGGTTTGTCTCGTTCGACACGTCTACAGTTGCTACAGGAGCTTTGTGACCTTCCAAGATCGCCAACGTCTTCCCATCTTCAACATTATCGTCGTCATCCAAGGTGTCGGTTTGATCTTGATTCTTCGTTTTCCAAAGCCTTAAAGTTCTATCATTACTCCCAGTGACTAACCTTGTGTCAGATATAATCTTAATAGCTTTGATCGCACCGGAATGACCACTATATTGTTTTTCTACTTTACCACTCAAATTCCAAGTCTTCACAATCCCATCATAAGAACCACTCACAACGTTCTTGAAGTCTCCAGAGACATCTATTGCACTGACCCAATCGTCATTGTTGAAACTTCCCAAGTAAGAAGGTGGTAAAATAGCTCTAGTGTACTCAATGTCTAGTGAGACTTCGCTGGACAAACCTTTCTTCACCAAATAGTCTTGCAACGAAGTTCTTAGCAATTCACCTTCAATCAAAAAATCAAACGGAATTGGTTTCTCATCCTTAGATAACAGGTGGTTCACAATTTCAGAAAGACCATACCGTTTCAAAGAAATTGGTGCGTACATTGGAACATCTTGAACGTGTAAGGATTCGTCCTGTTCACGGGTGAAAAACCGTAACTTCACTTGAGATTTATCGTCAGACATACTGATTCGACTTGGATCTACAATTCAATACCTATTAGCAGTTTTGTGGGTCTATTGTCTTTTCAAATATTTTATATAACTCGATGCGATGAGCTATTGCCATTTCATAATAAATTTTTCAATTCAATATAGCACTAACAAAATTTTTTCCAAAAGACCGAAAATAGTATCATGTTGAATCTTGTATGATACCAATCGTGACTAGAACAAAGACCTGATGGTCAATATTTCGTAAAGTATTGCGTCCGTTTAACGATCCTAGTAAGCCAATTGACCCATTGTGCATCATCTGTTAACTTTTGTAGAATAAGCCGAACAGTGCGTGCCGAACCTTGACTCTAAGATCTTTTTCTTCTGAACGTGGAAAGTTTCTCTAATTAGGCTTGACGCATTGAGCCTCGTAGAGATCTGTATGGTGTCTCAACCTATTCATACTGTTCACTTGTCTCTTTTACTGAAATGTATATTTTGTTTCACCGAGTGTGAATCATCCCGGTATCGGCATTTGTAGCCATTTTTAAGCCTAACATCACTGAAGATCGCATTTCTGACTAGTATATATTATAATAATACGCTTTGAGTTTGAGTGAGCTTCAGTACTCGAAACAATTGCTCTCGGGTGACCAGTTGAGTGGTACTATCCAGACCTTTGAACCTTTAACATAATGGCTTCTTCTGTGCCTGGAAATAGAGCTCTCCCAGAGTCTAGATACGATCTTTCCACTTATTGGGGCAGGGTTCGCCATTGTGCTGATATCTCCGACCCTACGATGCTTCTAACAACTCAACGCGATTTGGAGCATGCTAGGAAAGTGATTAAATCCTATCGGGATGGTATTTTGAAACAACCAACTGAAGAGTTTTGGTTAGCCAAGAAACGGCTGGATTCCACGGTGCATCCTGACACCGGAGAGACTGTGATTTTACCGTTTAGGATGTCCAGTAACGTCCTATCCAATTTAGTGGTGACTCTGGGGATGTTGACGCCAAATCTAGGTAACGCAGGAACTGTCTTTTGGCAGTGGGCCAACCAGTCATTAAACGTAGCTGTCAATTCAGCAAATGCCAACAAATCACACCAAATATCTACCGGGCAGCTAGTTGCTAACTACACTGCTGCAGTGGGTGCCTCATGTGGTGTGGCCATAGGTTTAAACAAAATCGTACCGAAATTGAACAAGATATCACCTAGTACAAGATTAATTCTTGGTAGATTGGTACCATTTGCAGCCGTGGTAACCGCTGGGATAGTCAACGTCTTTCTTATGAGAGGTAATGAGATCAGAAAAGGTATTGCAGTTTACGACGATAATAACGAGGTCGTTGGCAATTCAAAGAAAGCTGCATTCCTTGCGGTTGGTGAAACTGCTCTAAGTAGAGTCATTAACGCCACGCCCATCATGGTGATACCACCTTTGCTTTTGGTGAAGCTGCAAAACGGTGCGTTGAAAAGTAGATCAAGAACAGTCCATACTCTAACCAACTTGGGGCTAATTGGTGTGACAGCGTTCGCAGTATTACCATTTGCATTGGCGGTTTTCCCACAAAGACAAACCATCGAGCTAAAAAGACTAGAACAAGAGTTACAAAACAAAAGAGATAAAGACGGTAAATTAATCGAAAGAGTTCATTTTAACAGAGGTATCTGATTCACAAACCTATCGTGTTTAACCCGCCAAGCCAGTCTTTCATTGCCAATATACAGTTATATATACGTATATTGATCATTGTATACGAACTACGTCTTATTCAAACAATTCTGTCTTTTCTGAAAGAAAAGTTGTTTTAAAGGATTTCACATAGTACTATTATTCCTTAATTGCAAATCGAGATAATGGACACATCATCCAACGTCCTGTGCTATTCAGATTATACAGCTTACTCATTTGCTAACTATCTATAAAAAATTTGAGTTTGTTTTTTGCATAATTGCTTCGTTAGTTAACTTTCTAAAATCATAGGACAAAGTTCCTATTTTTGTAAAAAATTGATGATGGATGGTAGAATATCTTTGAGCCAGTCACAGGCTCCTGTGATGGAAGAAGCTATTTTTAGATCTGCAGAGATGTCTCTTTTACAATTCTATATCCCACAAGAAATTTCTCGAAACGCTGTTTACACTATGGGTAACCTTGGTTTAATTCAATTCCGTGATTTAAATTCTAGAAAGCAAGCGTTTCAACGTAATTTTGTCGAAGATATTAGAAAATTGGATAACGTGCAAAGACAATATAAATATATTTACAGTTTACTGGAGAAACACAATATTCGTATGGTAGAAGATGATGATTTACGTTTGGCAAAAGTCACAGAACCTTTAACTACTTCCCATGTTGACGATCTTACATCTGGTGCTGTACTTATGGAAAAAAGGTTGATTCAAATGGAGGATGCTATTGAGCAAATTGAGCTTCAAAAAGCTGATTTAGAGCAATATAGACACGTCCTAGTGGCAGGTGATGAATTTTTTGATTCTTCAGCAGAAAGATCGAGTTTGCAAAGAAGATCATCTACGTTAAGAAGGAGAGAGAGCTTTGATTACGATTTTGACTCCAACAGTATGCATGCTGTAAGCTATGTCACTGGTGTAATCCCAAGAGATAAAGTAGCTGTCTTGGAACAAATATTGTGGAGAACTTTGAGAGGAAACCTTTTCTTCAACCATATAGAAATTGAAGACCCAATATACGATAAGAAATCTAAAACATTCATTGCTAGAAATAGTTTCATCGTTTTCTCTCATGGTGATTTAATCTTAAATAGAATTAAGAAAATTGCAGAATCTCTGGACGCTAAATTATATGAAATTGACAAAACGTCTGAAAAAAGATCAAAAGAATTACTACAAGTGAATAAGACGTTAGATGATTTGTACAAAATTTTACAAACTACAAATACAACCTTAAGAACGGAATTATTTGCCATTTCGGAAGAATTAAATAAGTGGTATCAAGATATCTCGAAGGAGAAAATATTATATGAAACTCTGAATCTTTTTGATTATGACACTCATCGTAAAACTCTAATTGCCGAAGGTTGGGTCCCCACTGATGCAATTAACTTGATTCAATCTGAGTTGCATGAGATGAGTAGTCGAGTTGCATCAGATATCCAAACCATTATTGAAGTGATAGAGACTAATAAGACACCTCCCACTTTCCACAGAACCAACAAATTTACTTCAGGTTTCCAAGCCATTGTAGACGCGTATGGTATTTCGCAATATAGAGAAGTTAATCCAGGTTTGCCTACAATTGTCACCTTCCCTTTTATGTTTGCGATTATGTTTGGTGATTTAGGACATGGGTTTATTATGTTTCTGGCAGCACTTGCCATGGTATTGATGGAATCTAAAATAGATAGGATGAAAAGAGGTGAAATATTTGATATGGCGTACTCTGGGAGATATATCATCTTGCTAATGGGTGCGTTTTCCATGTATACCGGGCTATTGTATAACGATATCTTCTCCAAGAGTATGACTTTATTTAAATCTGGATGGCAATGGCCACATAGTTGGGAAGAAGGGGAAATAATTGAAGCACATCAAGTTGGAGTTTATCCGATTGGTTTAGATTGGGCATGGCATGGAACTGACAATAATTTGTTGTTTACAAATTCTTATAAGATGAAATTATCAATCTTAATGGGGTTTATTCATATGACTTATTCCTATTTCTTATCACTGGTAAATCATTTGCATTACAAGTCTATGATCGACATTGTGGGTAACTTTATCCCCGGGTTAGTGTTTATGCAAGGAATATTTGGTTATTTAGCTGTGACGATAGTTTACAAATGGACTGTGGATTGGATTAAAATTGGCAAGCCTGCACCTAGTCTTTTAAACATGTTAATCAATATGATTTTAGCACCAGGAACCATTGAAGATGAGTTGTACCCATACCAAGCTAAAGTTCAAGTCGTGTTACTAACTTTTGCCCTGATTTGTGTTCCTTGTCTATTATTGATTAAGCCGATCCACTTCATGATCACTCATAAGAAAGGTCAAATAGCCTTACCAGAAACTGACGATGCCGAAAATCAAGTCAACAATATCAATTCTGATGGTGTGGTCGTGGATGAAGTAGCTCAAGATCAATTTGGTGGTGCTGATTTAGATGAAAATGAGCGTGAAGTGGAAGAAGAATTCGGTGATGTGATGATTCATCAAGCAATTCATACTATTGAATTTTGTTTGAACTGTGTCTCACACACCGCATCGTATTTACGTTTATGGGCACTATCACTTGCGCACGCACAATTATCCGCTGTGTTATGGAGTATGACTATTCAATTGTCATTTGGCGTGTCTGGTATTGCCGGGGTATTAATGACTGTAGCACTCTTTGCGATGTGGTTCGCATTAACATGCGCTGTGCTTGTTGCCATGGAAGGTACCAGTGCGATGTTGCATTCTTTACGTTTGCATTGGGTGGAGGCCATGTCCAAGTTCTTCATAGGAGATGGGACGCCTTATAACCCATTTCAATTTGAATATCAAGATATGACTTTACTCTCGAGCGCAACGGCACAAAACTAAGTATTCGAAATATAGTTGTTATTTTTATCATTACAAAGGTAGTTTCATAAATTTCCAAGTATAAGTTTGCTTTTTCTCTGTAAGTCTCATAGTCAGGTATCCGCTGACTTGCTGTGCAACTTGTACAGTTTAACAGTTTCAAAGGCTCATTTTCATTAATGCGTGCGTTGCGTTGCGTGAGAAATATTTAAATGCCTCGGCAAAGAACTTTTTTAAAGGCATACCGAAGAAAAGAACGATTAACACAAGAAATGGATGGAAGGGTTCCATGAGCGTCGCCCATTGTTTGTTAGCTCCTTATATCTCAATCAGATCAAAACTAATATTCAGTAAATCTTAAATTCTGGGAGCCAAAAGGACCAACAACCGTTCCGCTACACATTCTTTAGTATGGCTTCTTATATGTGAATGAAAATCATCTGATTGATTACGCTGTTGTTTTTCTCGCATTATTTCACATGCAAATCATGACACATACATTTAAGTAGTTCTTATTCATGTAGTTTGCACTTGAGGAGCATTTCTAAGTATATCCTAGTGAAATTGATCCTATCATATAGACGTCTTTATATATTTATTAAAATTTTTTTTCTTACTTGTCATATGATTACTCTTATTTGACATTTGATTTATCGGATCTCCTTATTATATACTAGTCTCGTAATAACTATAAAATCATTCAAAGGTGTACTAATTAGAATTTTTCAACAGGATAGATAAAAAAAATTGTCACACTTTAGACATTGTTCTGTTCTGGGTAGTAACAATAATCAGCTTAGTTCGTCCACCTCATAGAGAAGAATTCATTAAAACCAGTGAGGATGCCTTTTTTGTCTAGGAATATCTTCCATACTGGAGAAAAAAGCGAGCATGGCCATGGGACAAGTATTTCTACAACATCGCCAACGGCTGGCCAACCAGCATTGTTGAAAAGAAACTCCAAGTCGTTTCTCAGTTTTATGAGTAAGAAACATAGTTCAGAGTCGATTAGAAGTGATTTCTCGTCAGAGACATCGTTGGTGATTAATCCTGTGTCTCCTCGTCACCATCACCATCCTCATCATCACCAACAAGGTCACCAAGGTAATCATCAAACTGGTAACGGCCACCACGGCAGTGGTCATAATTCTCCCAACACGGTGAACCATTTGAGGAATTTGGGTCATCATCCTTTACAAGACAGCCATGAGGACACTGGGTCGTTCATTTCACCTAAGAAAACTAACTCTATGGCTGAGTTGAAACGGTTCTTCAGAGGTAATAAGAAATTATCAATGACTTCTAACAATAGTTCTGCGGTGAACCACCATCCATACTCAACTACGACGTTAGATTTGAACGCACACTTCCATAACAAACATGGAAATCAAAAAAGCCATGCACATCATGAGTCTCATACCCATTCTGCCATTCCTCCGAGCTCCGAGTCTGCTTTATCGCTATCAAACACCATCAATATATATCATGATGATACCATTTTAGCTCAGAAATATGGTAGAGTCGGTAAGACTCTTGGCTCTGGTGCTGGTGGCTCAGTGAAAGTCATTGTCAGACCTAGCGACAATGCTACTTTTGCTGTGAAAGAATTTAGACCCAGGAAACCTAATGAATCTGTGAAAACATACGCTAAGAAATGTACTGCAGAGTTTTGTATTGGTTCATCGTTACATCACCCAAATGTGGTACAAACTATTGATATATTTTCAGATTATAGCCAAAGCAAATATTTCGAAGTCATGGAATTTTTACCCATTGATTTCTTTGGCGTTGTGATGACTGGAGTGATGTCTCGTGGTGAAATCAACTGTTGTATCAAACAAATCTGCGAAGGTGTTAGGTATTTACATTCTATGGGACTGGCACACAGAGATTTAAAACTCGATAATTGTTGTATGAATGAACAAGGTATATTGAAATTAATAGATTTTGGGAGTGCCGTAGTATTTAAATACCCTTTTGAAAATGAAATTACGATGGCTCGTGGGATTGTAGGAAGTGACCCATATTTGGCACCGGAAGTGATTACATCAACGAAAAACTATGACCCACAAGCTGTAGATGTTTGGTCTATAGGTATAATATACTGTTGTATGACTTTGAAAAGATTCCCATGGAAGGCACCAAAGTCATCAGATGAAAATTTTAAATTGTTTTGCATGGAAGATGATGTAGAACATGATTATGTAGAATCTGCTAAGCATCATATTCAACTACTAAAGGAAAGGAAAGAAAAACATTCGCATAATAAACATGTTGATGATGATCACTTAAATCATGACAGTAATAATGGCAATGTCAACAATAACAATAATAACAACAATTACGACCCAGATAACCACAATAAAACCCATACCAATAATAATAATGATGATGATAAGAATATTAATAGTTGTAACAATGCTAAGGACATTAATAGTTATAATAATGATAATGAAACGACTCGACTTAGTGAACCGCTTAATGAATCAGTACAGCAAAGTGACAAAGTTCTCAAAGAAACTATCGATAATGATGAAGTAGATATTGCTTTGAAACATTTGCCCACTCCACCAAAGGAAGATAATGAAAAGATTGAAAATAGAATTCACTCTAACATTGAACCTACCATGTCTTTACAGACTCAAATTTCAAATAGCTCGAAAGTTCATCCCAAGAAGAAAATAATACAAGGACCTTATAGGCTCCTCCGCTTGCTTCCGCATGCTTCTAGGCCAATAATATCAAAAATATTAGAAATTGATCCTACGAAAAGAGCTGAAATTAATGACATTTTTAATGATGAATGGTTTGATGCAATTCCACATTGTACTATTAACATTAAAAATGAAACAGTGAGAGCTCCTGGTCATCACCACACATTAGTGAAAGAAGACAAAATCTATAAAGTTTAATTGGATATATTAAATTTTTGGATTTACTCTAATGGAGATGGCCTACGAACAATTACCTGTATGAATGATCGATGTAATTGAAATGTGATTTTTAAAATACCAATTAAAAGGATTACAAGAACTACTAGTTATTATTGTATGTTTTTTTGTATTTTATTTTTTAAATATAGTCTGATAAGAATTCGCTAGAATGTCTAGTTATTTACAAGATTTGGTCAGTTATCAAGAGCATTTTGTCGCTGCTAAGATTTCTAAATCTGCTGCATTGATCAAGTTTGTTGATTGATTGATGGTCTTGGTTCCACTGTAATTGAATAAGTTAATATTGTTGACTCCCCATGTTTCGACAAATGATTTATCAGAATCCTTCAATTTGTCCTTCAGTATCTTGACGTTATTAAACCTAAAAGACCAGTATGATATCAATCTCCAAATAAGAATATTTCTACCCGTACTGTCTTCCACCATTGCATTTAGATCTTCGTCTTTTTCATAAAGTTGTCTCTCCAAGATACAATTTACTAATTCATTATTACTTATCACAACCAGGTCCTTCGAGCACATAATTTCTCTTAATAAAAGCCAATCATCAACAAGTAAATATTGAAATTCGTATGTCAAAGCTTGTACAAATTTATCTTTCATTTGAAATATAGCCCAAATATTCAATTTCCAATTGGGCACTTTATTAATGAATAAACTTCTTAGACACCTATTTAGCGTATCAATTTCATAAGCATAAGGTGATCTGTAAGTCAAAGTATCCTTCGGTACCGGATTCTTACTGATATATCTCTTGCTAATCTTTCGGAAAGCGTTACGACTTAAACAACGATGCAAACCAATTTGTGGGAATAAATACAATAGGCCAAACGTTAACTCTTCAAAGACAATTAATAATAGCAAAAACGTTGGTGTTTTCCAAACTTCATTCTTTCTTTTCGATATCTCTACAAATTGTTTTCTTGTCAAGGATAAACTCATAGGTTCGTTCGAATCTAATTTTTTCAATACCTGAACTGGAGTCACGGAATGGATATTGGAATGTCTATAAGAAAGATACATTTTAAACGTGTCTTGGATCGAGTTGCGGTACAGTTTGACCAAATGAGAACCAATTCTATACCACATTGTAGGTTTTTGTCTCCAGTTAGGGATTTGCTTCAAATCTTTCCTGGCATACTCTATGGAACTGATTGAACGGGTTAAAGGCAAAGAAGTTGGTGAATTTATACTTGGTGTCAATTGATCCAGTTCGTTAGAAAACAGTAATTGAGAGGATTCGATTTTCTTTCTCAGCCTGTGGAAAAGAACATTTTCTCTAGTCGAGTCTATAAACGCCGGTACAGATTCGAAAGAAATTGGTTTGATCGATTGAGAATAGCTTCTGATATACCAATGAAAGATGGGCTTTAACGTCGGATGTCTAATCATTTCACTAATATAAATACTCAATACAATGGTTTAATTGTCTTGAATAATAATTATCTCTTGTAAACTTGGTATAAATTTTCAATGGGATCTTCCAATTTTATACAAAACAATAAAAAATATCTTTTCTGAAATGAAGGAAATTACTTTATATCAAATATTTGATCCATGTATATATAGCCATTATAATGGTTACTTAGATATCTGTTACTGTAGTTTTTTAATGCTTGCAATCAGTTCAATGGATTTGCTTGGACTCTAATAACTGATCAGCTTGTTGAATAATGGCTTGAGCAGGCCCCAGTTCTTCCGTTCCATCGTAGGTTTCTGTATATTTACTTAAATCTTGCTTGAATTCGACAATCTTTTCATAAAGAGTCGGTAACAATCTCTTAGTGTCATCTAGGACTTCGATCTGTTTCTTTAAGTGATAAGGGTCAACATCCTTAGGTTCTGTTTTTTGCTTTCTTTGTAAATCGTTAACAAGATCTTGTTGCTGTTTCAATTCTTCTTGATAATAAGTTTCTTCCTTGACCAATCTTTGTAAAGCTCTAACTTTAATTTCTAATTGAGTGGGTGCCATCGCTTCCTGGCTTTGTTAGAGATCACTTGAACTAAACGAGTCGAGTATTAGCGTAGTGTGTATACTAATAATGATTAATAATTATAAACTAATATAAATAATCACTAATTATGAAGTATAAGATTAGATGCCAAAATATGTTATTATTATGTTTATGAAGTTCGAATTAGATCTATGTGCAGATACGTTAATCGATGCGGTCATGAGCGAAATTTCTTGGTTCGTTGCGCTACATTACACTGTATCGACTACTACTGTTCGAATATATGGATTCTTTCCTAATAATCGATACGTTATCGATTTTATCTTCCCAGCCTTTCAATAAATCGTTATCATTGACAGTACTATCGTACCCGTAATCTTCTTCAATGTCTTCAAAATCTATCATTGCGATCTTTGGCGTTAATACAATTTTCTTCAAGCTTACCACTTCAAGGCCTGCGATGGGTTGTAGCTGATCTGTGATGATGTGTTCTAACGGTTCCATAACTTCTAATTCATTCAATTCAGCCTCAGACAACGTCATTTCGTCGGCCGTATGATAACTACAGCTATCGCTTGTACTAACCAATTTGGATATCGAAGTTTTACTGTCAATATCGGAGAATTCTTCACCACTAGAAGACCATCGATCCGTAATACTAGACCGCTCGGGACTAGATGCTATATTCATTGCCTCCATACTGAGCAATGGGGTAGACATTTCTTTGGTAACCGCTGGGTTAAAGTGCTCCATTACTGTTTTCACCTCCTTATTGAGTAAAGATGATGATAGATCATCAGCATTCATATATCCGTAAGCAGCGACTATTTCATCAAACAATGCTTCACTATTACTCTTACTGTCATGTTTTTCGGCAGTTGGTAACTCTGAACTAGTGCTTATAGAGTCAATATCTGATTCTTCCATAATCAACTGAGGGATGGCGGGCGTTGGATGTTGCTTCTTTACCGTTTTCTTTTTGAAATCATGTAAAAATAACTCTGGAACGCTTTCCAATCTTTTCTTCAACCTTATTGTTCCACCAACAGATCCAAATATTCTATCTGTCGAATTTGCTGTTGACTGTGTATTACTAAATTTAAAGTCTGGTAAAATGGCTAGATCAGCTTCGGTTAAAGTTAAAGAAGCGGGTCTTATTACATCCGTCAAGGGATCAATTCGATCTCCAATAAACTTCCTAGGCATTTCTTCTTGTCTGTCAATCGCAATCTTAAAGTGCTATTAAGCCAACACTCTCTCATCATGATCATGATTTGGCAATTGCTCATGGAGAACAGTCTCTATATATAGAATCCATCAACAATTGATTCATAGTGCTGCAATTCAAGCCAATTGAATTTTTGTGCGTTTGCATGACCTCAAGACAGAGCTAACCAAAAAGATTCCATGAAGTAGGCAATTTAGAAAATTGCTGGGTTACTGCCCCAGTTTCCAGTGATGACTTGTTCTACTAATTGAGAACGCTGTACTTTTCTTCGCGCATAGCGCATTTTGAAAATTAATATAAGAAAATCAGCCTTCATCACTATAATTATTGAGCTGGTCAACATATTGGTTCAAGACACAACGATGAGTCCAGGCGAGACTAATTATAACGATTCGATCGAGAATTTCACAGTGGTTCCGAATTCCAATTCTTATAGCTGAGAACAAATTATCACCTCACATAATTTGTATTTTGTTTCTCTTCCCAATCTTTTAAAGCGGCTTCCCATTCATCATCCTCGTCCACGTTAATTTCTTTGGCCTGCATCTCTTGTTCTTTTGCAACCATCTCCATTCTCTTTGCCTCTTCCTTATCATACTCATCTTTATTATCTATCCATCTCTCTTGTATATCATAATTGACTAGTAATGCACCTTCTCTAGTGGCTTCAGCCCACACTGTATCACCTCCGACTTCAGACGCTCCAAAAACGTAACCGTTGGCCTTATCAATGACGCTTTGCAAGTTTATCATACTTTCTTTGTCGTCAATGGCTAGCACTTCAAATGATACAAGATTGAAGTCAGACACTAATTCACTGATTGCCTCTGTGAGCCTGGCATAGCGTTTGCCCAACACGCTACTGGATTCCTTCTCCACATGTGGTTGTAAGAAATCTAAATCTTGTACTTCTGTGTAGTAATCTAATCTTAATGGAAGTTCCCCATACGATTTAATCATATCAATCTTCGAAAACACATTGATGTGAGGCAAGTCCATCATTAACATAGACCGCAAAGCTAACAGTAAGATAGAGATGTACTGAGTTGGTGATGTAATATAAATGGAATCAATTAAGTTGACTACGCAAAATCTCATATCTAACTCTTTCTCTAACCTTTTGAAGATTTTAAACAAAGAAGAGTGATGCGTAAAGAGCTCTACTTGCCCAGGACAATCAAAGACCAAATATGCTTTCTCTTGTATAACCAAAGCCTTGATTTGTAATACGAACAAATCAATAGATTTATCCAGCGATTCCATCGCATACATTAGCCCACCGTTAGGACCCAAGTTCTGTTCTTCCATAATTTCTTCTAAAGTAATAAAATCTCTAATGTCCACTGCACATGGATAGGGTAAATAATCATTAGCTGGGTCCATATTGACAATTTGGCTATGTCTTCCAATGGCATTGAAAAATTGAGAACAACCATTACAATAGGTAGATTTTCCGGACCCAGGAGGGCCAATGACAATCTGAGCAAAAGGCATTGTCTTATAAGTTACAACACTCCGGTAATAAGAGCTTCAGTTATAGTAAATGGGATTGCAAATGAAGGTGTGAAGCTCATCGCTTTGTCATTTATATCTTAATAACAAAAATCTTTTATTAGGTGGAAATACGTGGTTAAAACCGTAGTAACTACTCGAGACATACTTATTGATGGTCAGTGCCAAAATGATAAATGCTTCTATATATATTTGTATAAACACATACGGCTAAGTAATGGTTCATATGCTTGTGTGGTTTATAGAGAACTATGAACGGTCAAATAACCCATCATCTTCAAAATCTTCATCATCTTCGAAGTCTGATTCACTGTCACTGTAATCGTCGTCTTCTTCGCTTGTAGTTTCTTCTGAACCATCTGTTAAAGAGTCAAACATCACTGCTCTTTCCTCTTCTTCAAGATGGTTTATTGAAAGAGTTTCACCCTTTGCGATTGTTTTTTCTTCTGTCACGTAACGTCCTTCCACGTAACAATTAGTTAATTTGCTCCTCTTTGATATTTTTGCCCCCGGCCCAACAATGACATTTTCTAATACACACTCATCCTCCACTTGTACCCCTTCACAGAGGATAGAGCCGGATATTCTACATTTATTCCCAATTTGGCAGTGCTTGCCAAGCGCTGACAATTTAATGCTACTCTTGTCCAGAATTTTAGAACTTGGATCTACTAATGTGTCAGCACCGATAGCAGTTGAAGAGTTCATTAACCTTGCAGTCGTGGATTTCACCCTTAGGATGAACCTATTTGCGTCCATGTATGTAGCCATATTATTACTTCTAATAAATGTAGCATTACCAGGTTCAGGTAAAATGAAAATCGCTATGGATTCTCTTTGATTATCCGTACCATTAGAGTGACGCCATGATCTCCTACCAAAATCTCGCATAATCTTAGTCAAGGACGTTTTATAGTTAATTGGGTCATGTATTAATTTGTTTGATTTCCTAAAGAAAGATGGCTTTATAATCTTTATATCATCTTGCTCTTTATCTGTTTCCCTAGAAAGATTATTCACTTCGTCAACAAAATTATCCTCGTCATCATCTATAGCATTCTCATTACCAATATTTGGCTTCAATAACTGTAATAATTCCAAAGAACAAAAATATATGAATGAGTTATGAAGTTTTGTTGATACAGTGGTAGAAGGATATTTCCACAACATATGTGTTCTAACTTCCAAATATTTAGTCTTATTAACATTCTCAATCGGGAACCAATCTAAGAAGACAGGCTGCTTGCTATTCTCATTATTATCACTATAAACAGTAAAACTTTTACTCTTATTCAATTGTTTCTTGTCCATAGTAGAATCCAGCGAGCTTTTATAATAAACGGCCATGGCCAAGTTTTCATCGTCTCTATTTTGATATTGGTCAATCATGATCTGTGCAGGAATATCCGTGACAAAATCACAGGGTAAGATCACAAAATCCGAATGAATCTTGTCCATCAACTCGGTGACAAGCACGTCTCCAGTGGTCATTGCTTTGGTACCGATAAACCTAATACTTTTTGGTTGTTGTAAATGGTTTGAAGAGCTGTGATTCATAGATAAACCTTTAGAGATTATCTCAAAATGCTGCTTCCTTAAACTAATGAAAGGTTTTAACCCAGTCTCAATAAGACTAATCTCATCTAAAGGAGACACAATATTGATCTCTTTGAAGTCCGCTTGGTCGCACCAATCAATTACATACTCAATCATGTACCGATTGGCAATAGGCATCAATGCTTTGGGTACTCTGGCATTCTTCACGTCAAGACTACTGGGGTTGGAAAACGGATATAAATCATGGCCTTTGCCGCAAAAAATGAAAGCTTGCATCTTTGGACAAAACCAAGGAAAACAATTGGACTTAATAATATATATATATCTACCACAAATAAAACTACCTAACAGCTAAGAATTCACTGGCCTGTTCACTGTTAACGTGAACTTCTTATATGGCAAACATCGATTTTGATGAATTTTTTCAAAATTTCCAGAATCGAACTGCGTTACCCTACGCAAATATTTGTTCTTTATTTCCAATTAAATTAATTGTATTTATACATCCACACAATTAACGGTGGCAAACCTGTTTATAACAATTCTGTGTAGGCTTCATTGATCAAGTGTGACAGGTGTGTTGGAGTTTCAAAGAGTAATTTGGTAAGACAATGAGTGAAGAACAAGATCCGCTGTTATCAGCTTTGAATGGGGCCGAGGGGGAGAGCAATGGCGCCCCTGCGCATGAAACTCCATCTGAATCTCAGGCGACTAATGAGACCACTGAGGCTGTACAGGAACCTGAAGTGTCTCTTGAAGCGGAAGCACGTAATAAAGCTCTAACGCAGTTTAAGAAAAAATTGATGGAACATAGACGTTATGATGATCAACTGAAGAATCGTAGACAGAATATACGAGATTTAGAGAAAATGTATGATAAAACTGAGAATGATATCAAAGCTTTACAAAGTATAGGTCAATTGATTGGGGAAGTGATGAAGGAGTTGTCTGAAGAGAAATATATTGTGAAATCATCGTCTGGCCCTAGATATATTGTTGGTGTAAGAAATTCGGTAGATCGTAGTAAGTTAAAGAAAGGTGTAAGAGTTACGCTAGATATCACTACATTGACAATTATGCGGATTTTACCACGAGAGACTGATCCATTAGTTTATAACATGACTAGTTTTGAACAAGGTGAAATTTCTTTTGAAGGAATTGGTGGGCTTACAGATCAAATCAGAGAACTAAGAGAAGTTATCGAATTACCTTTGAAAAACCCTGAAATTTTCCAAAGGGTCGGTATTAAACCACCGAAGGGAGTGTTATTATATGGACCACCTGGTACAGGTAAGACTTTATTAGCTAAAGCTGTAGCTGCCACGATTGGTGCCAATTTCATCTTTTCTCCAGCATCAGGGATTGTCGACAAATATATTGGTGAATCCGCTCGTATCATCAGAGAGATGTTTGCTTATGCTAAAGAACATGAACCTTGCATCATATTTATGGATGAAGTCGATGCCATTGGTGGGAGAAGATTCAGCGAAGGTACTTCGGCAGATCGTGAAATTCAAAGAACTTTGATGGAATTGCTAACACAAATGGATGGGTTCGATAATTTGGGACAAACAAAGATCATTATGGCTACCAACAGGCCAGATACACTAGATCCTGCTCTATTAAGACCTGGAAGATTAGATAGAAAGATTGAAATCTCTCTGCCAAATGAGGCTGGAAGATTAGAGATCTTTAAGATTCATACTGCTAAAGTGAAGAAAGTCGGTGAATTTGATTTTGATGCAGCAGTTAAGATGAGTGATGGGTTCAATGGTGCTGATATTCGTAACTGTGCCACGGAGGCCGGGTTCTTTGCCATCAGAGATGACCGTGATCATATAATTCCTGAGGATTTAATGAAAGCGGTGAGGAAAGTGGCAGAAGTGAAAAAATTGGAAGGTACTCTGGAATATCAAAAACTGTGATCACCAGGGTAATGGTGTTGAAAGCTTACATAAACAGCACATACACATATATGTACGTATATGTTTAATGATAATTTAATTCATTCTCAATTTGAAATGCTGATGAAACTCTTGCTCCAAATGACTTTTCAACTTCTGAAATTTGTTTCCAAAGTTCTCACCACAATAACAACAAATTAAATCAGAACCCTTTATAATTACATTTTCCATTTCATTTACGTCTGGTTTTTCTTTTAAAGGCAATTGATCCCAGCTTATGAAAAATTTGGTATTAAAAGAATTGTAGTGCTTCTTATTCTTCAATTTTACAGAGTAAAAATCTCTAGTCATGACATGTACATGCAAATTACTCATAGATGGAACGCCGTGAACACCTACTTGAATAAAATGCTCGTTGAATGCATTATAAATTTTCCAACTTTCAGGTAATTCATATCTAGCACTCATCTCGTCAAATATGAATTTTGATACTTTTTCAGTATACTTGATCAATTGTGATTTAACCACATCTGTTAGAGCTAGTGTTGGATGCATTTTGGTTAAATTTAAATCTCTAGGTAGAATCAAATAATGGAACAGCGATTTAGGGAACGAATCCCGGATGATAATGACGTGCTCATCATAATAGAAAACACTGTCCTTGTAATCATCGGGGTGTTTCAAATAAGGTTGTAAAGCAGCTCTCCATGACATTGGGCCAAGGAGGATTTCTCTAGTAAGACTTACCACAAACGGTTAAGGTTAAAATCTTATTATTACAAAATTTATAGCTATTTAAGTAGTGACTATGTGAGTTAATTAGCGACGTAGCTTTACTGTTTGAAACCTATATATGCATCAAGACCACAGCATCGTCTTCTTTAAGTGTCCGTACAAATGGCAATGAATTCAGCTTCATTAATCTCACCATCTCCATCCATGTCAAACTCATCAATCATAGCTCTTAATTCTTGATCAGTTAAATTCTCTCCCAACTCGTTTGCAACTTTCTTCAAATTCTTCAAAGATATCTTCCCTGTATGATCGTCATCGAACAACTTAAACGCTCTCTTCACTTCATCTAACGGGTTTCTCTGTAACACCATCTCTCCAGCGGTAGTATAAAAATCTTCATAATGCATTAAACGATTACCATCCCGATCAAATTTATCAATCAGCCTCAGAACTTCTTTGTTCTCTAGCGTAAACCCCAGTGCTCTTAACGCTACTTTCAATTCGTGGTAATCTAGATATCCATCGTCATTCATATCAAACAATGTGAAAGCTTCATAAAGTTCTTGTTTCTGTTCTTGCAACAAATTCTCGTTAGTGGGCTCATTCACTCTGGTATCTTTGCTGGGACCACTCCACGGTAGACTGCTATTAACCGAAGACCTTCCAAAGACATTATTATTATTACTATTTCTTGGATTGCTCATCGTATGTATATCTGGAACGACGCACCGATATCACTCACAATTTCAAGTTTTGGACCGTTAAAATCACACAATATAAATAACCTGCCAGCTTCAAGTTCCTCAATGGCTACTGACAGTCTCAAAAGCGTCGAGTCTCGACTTGTAACCATTTGGAATTCCAAATGGTTAACATCAACAAATGTCTTGAAACAATTGTTCCTCATTAGAGCATGTAACCTAAAAGAGAAGTAGTTACCAGATTAGGCTATATGTTCAAATCCAGTAAGGCGGCGTCTGTTTTAGGAAACTGGCAGTGCGATATCTTGATTACTAGAGTGGATTATCTAATGGGTTTACATAGACCTAAATCGATGGTTGAGCCACAATTCTTTAACAAAGCCATTGTAGACACACTGAAAAAGTAGTTGGAGCGTGCTCTTTGTAGATTATAGAGTCAAGAACTTTGTGCGCTTGAACTAGTCAGTATAGTGACCGTATAGATTTTGATGCCATCGAGATATACAAGAGTTTCTGGCCAGGAGCTTCCAATATCCGAAAACGAGCTAAATGTACCTGCTTTAACGGAGGATCAGCGACGGCCTTTGACGCCGCCCATGTATGAACAAATGGGTGTAGAAGATACTCCATTCAGTGAGTTAACTCAAAATGACAATAGTTTGAGTGGAAAGATGCAAAGGTTGAGAGACCATATTGAAATTAATCTTCTCACACCTATGAAAACAAGGATAGTGTCACCATTGATGGAGTTTCGAAGTATGTTTTTAGTACATGTTGATTTCTATTTAAGCAAGATTGGAAATCCATTTTTGCTGAAACGTTTTTTTTATATCATCGTAATGTCCATTATTACATGGGTAGCAATGGGGAGTGATTACATGCCTAGCAATAGAGGTATAGCCAGAGGATCTTTTGGAACGTTTTCAAACCATGAGATACTTATGGATTATGTCAGCAAGATTATAGATCTAAACAAATTTGAAACAGATTTGGAATATTTAAGCAGTTTCCCGCATTTAAGTGGGACTAAAGGTGATGTGGCAATCAGAGATTACATTTACCAATCATTCAAATCAAATCACATAGATTTTACCTCTATCAGAGAAATGAATGCTTATTCTACCTACCCTAATGAAAGTATAAGCGACAATAATTTGATCTTAACAAATAATAAAGGTGAAACTATCGTACAAATCGAGTTAACTGCATCAAATTTTATACCATTATCAAAGAATGGGATTTTAAAAGATGTTAGTATCATTTATGGTGAGTTTGGTACGTTACATGATTATCAACTTTTGCACGAGAATAATATCTTAGAAGGCAGTTACGTTATATTACTGAAAAATACTGGGTTACTCAGTGAACAAATTTTGTTAGCGGAAAGATATAATGCTAAAGCAATTATATTGATCTCTGATCAAGTTGGCAATGATAAAGATGATATACTACAAATTAAACCCGCAGGCATTCCCCAATTTGGTACTGGGGATGCGATTACGCCAGGTTGGTCCGGTAATACTATAAACGTTATTCCTGATTCTAAATCTTTGCTTTTACCCAAATTTCCAATTTTACCAATCTCTTATAATCAAGGTAACTTAATTTTATCTAAACTATCGAAAGAAGGGTTTCAATTTCCTAATGGCAAATTCAGTGGTATCCAGGATGATATCAAAGTAACTTTTAAAGTAGAAAATATTGTGAAACCAAGGCAATCAGTTTATAACGTTGTTGCGGGATTAGAAGGTGCAGAACAGACAGAAAAATCAATAATTATAGCTGCCTCTAGAAGCTCTGTATTTCCTGGAGCATTATACCCAAATTTTGGTACAACGCTTTTATTATCGTTGTCCCAGATGTTACAGGAGATAAGATTTAAATATGGTTGGAGACCCTTAAGAAACATTTATTTCATTTCATATGGCGGAACAGAATTTAATTACGCAGGAGCAACTGAAATGCTGGAACTCGAATCATTGAATGTTGAACAGGAAGCCTATACATTTTTGGATATTAGTCAAATGGGTATCTCAGAATATTTGAACATTGAAGCACATCCTTTATTACAGCCTCTTTTTGAAAATGTATCTGAACTTTTCAAAAATAAAATGAATTCTACAGTAGGATTTGTGGAATCATATGGTGATTGGATTCCTTACATGTCTCGTGGCGTACCTGTTGCTGTGCTGTCCGATCCTAAAGTTAAAGAAAGAAAAGTACCAGTTGATACGAAAGAAGATACCTTTGAAAATATTCAAAAGATACTTTCAGATCCTAACGAACAAGAGAAATTGAAGAATGTCATAGCTTATACCTTATCGGCGGTTATTAAATTAGTTGACGATCCAATAATCCCCTTTGATGTTTTGCACTATTTGAAATCGATCGATTTGGCGGTTCAAGATTTAGAACAGAAGTATAAGGACAAGTTAGAATTTAATAGTATAATCAAAAGTTTGTTAAACTGGAAAAAAATTGGTAAACAATGGGATTTATGGAGACAAGAATGGAAGAACGTGATAAAAACTGAAAATATGGTTGAACCGATGACATTGTCATTTCATCGTTGGAGTTGGAATACTAAATTGACTAATATAGGAAGAAGAAGTTGCTCTACTTATGGTTTGATACATAGAGGGTTTTTTAAAAATATATTGTTTGGACCACCAATGTGGTCGGCGAGAGATGATAAATATTCGTGGATGTTTCCTGGAATTAAAGATGCTATTTGGGAAGGTGATTGGGAGAAAGCACAAGGTCAGATCAGATTGATTGGTGAAATATTGGGAAATGCCGGAATAAAATTTGTCACAGAAGCTAACGATATAAGATATTGAAAGGTAAACTTTTGAATAACTCTAACAGCGAGAGACACACTCATACATAATGTTCATTCCACTTATTATATATATAATTATTTATATAGATAATACTAATAACATGTTGATGATCCATTTAATCTTATTGTATAAATGCATTGGGAGGTAAGCTGGCCATACTACTTTGGAAAGCTGTAATTGCTGCCTCATAATTCCACCCACTTTGTTCGCCTAACATATAAGTATATTCAGTGTTCAGTTTTGTTTGTAAATGTAATTTGTTCAATAGTTCCAATTGAATTGGGGTTAGTTTGGACAAGACATCAGGTGGCAACTGTAATGTAGGTGCTAACACAGGATTACTAGCCATAACCGGCGTGGTTAAAATTGGTTGTGATGGAATCTGATTATTTATTACAGATGTGGCATCATTTATTTGTTCCTTTTTCCAAGCCCCTGAAGAGTATGTTCTAACTAGTAATAAATCAGATGCAATGACAATTCCATTATTACCTCCATTGGATGGTACGATAACCCATGTTCTATCAAATGACTTCTTAGAAAGTTTCTTATTCGTGTTTGAACTTGAACTTCCCGTGTTATATCTTCTGTTGCGCATTGAAGAATTTTTATTCTTATTACTATCCAGTATAGGCTTATCTACTTCTTCGTAAAATCCATGCAATGTTATTATAAAACCATTGATTTGTGGATAAGACATAGATTCCATCGAATAACTATCAGGCTGTTCCATTAAATAATGTTTAGTTTTTGGAATTGATTGAAACATATTGAAGATAGGTTCCTGTCCCATACACAACCGTTCTTGTAGAAGTCTTGGAGTTGAAATCTTAGTCATATTTCTTGAATGAGACAAATAGTATCCGAAAGAAGGTGTTTGGTCTGATTCATGTACTGTAGATGAAGGGATAGAAGAATCAATAGAAATGGAAAATTGAGATTGTGGTGTGTAAAGATTCATTAATTGAGTTCTATCGGTATCCCATAAGTTCAGAAAATTGGTGACAAATCCAGTAGAAGATTGTCCAAGGGCTTCATTTTCAAAAAAAAATTGTGTCACTTTCATTGGTATAGAGAAAATTTGATTTAACTTATTTTCATCTCTAACAATAACGGTATCCAATGTAATTAATTTGGGGAAAATGGCTAGCATCTCAGCTATATAATTTCTATCATTGACAACAGGGTTATTTGTCATTAATAGTTCTCTGAGTCTGATTAGTTTATTTTTCCAAATAGCCAATGAGTTAACTTTCAGGATTTGGTTATTAGCTAAACATAAATTCTGTAAATCAGGAAAAATTTGTGGTAGATTAGAAATTGAAGTTAAATCTCTTAGTTTATTATCTGCTAAATTCAAGCTTTGTACTACTAACTCACGCTCAGTAGATGCTACTTTCAAAAGAGCAGGTAATAATTTGGCTTGTCTGGTCATTGATGCAAACATTCCATGTGACGATAATTCTGGGTCTTGATGTAGCGATCCCAAGTTCAACATCTTAGTGTTCAAATCGTAACGACGTATCAATATCGAACGCAACATCATGATAGTATTAGAAGTTGTACCAGAATCAGAAACGTTAATCTTTAATTTATTCCCGGCAAATTTGGCACCGTTCCATTTTCTCAAAATTTTAGCATCATCATTAGTATTCACATAACCAACAACTAAGGGACCCTCAATGGTAGCGTCATAGACAGATACTCGACAGTTTCGGCTAATATAATTCAAAAGATCTTGTAAAGTCCCATTTTGCCAATTTTCTATGCTAACTTTCACTCTATTCTGTTGTTGTTGCTGTTGGGCAAACGAGCTCACATTATTAGCATTATGTTGGAACCCATTCATTATGACCAATCCATATATATCAGTGTGATACAGCAAACGGTTCCAGCCCTATAAAGAGCATATATAAACAGTTCAGGATGGTAATAAATGTATTACAAAATTTTTCAATGATATTGGAAATATATATAATTTCTATCTAAATATTGTTTGCGAAAGAGTAATCAGTTAGAGGTCGTCCGGTAACAGAGGTATCATTCTTACGTCAATTGCAACACAGGATTGTCACTTTCTATGATTATATTGTTTTCTTGAACAAAAAATGCTCTATTTGCATGGATGGTACAGTTTTCGTATCGACAACAAATTTGTCTAATTCCATATCTTGTTCGTAACCTTGTTCTTTTAAGACGGCTTGTAAGGAGCCCATTGACACTGGTACATGCATATAGATAAGATGCTGGTGGAACTCTGCACATTTGCTTTCTAAAAACTGCAATAACTTGGGCAAGATCTGATGAGAGTTATAATTAGGCAAGATGGATAAAATTTCAATCTTCAATCCTTTCAAGGTTCGGTCGTTGCTTTTCTTGGTGACAAGTCTAGCTTTCACTCCACCAACTGGTATCTCTTGGTAATAAGCCAACTGAGCGACGCATTCACCTTTCTTACCAGAACTGAATAATTCTTCGAAGACATCTTTGCTGTATGGATTTTCGTATAATGAATCAAACTCGACAATTTTAGTGAAGGAACCCAAGTTATTCTCGTAAACATCATCTAAATTGATTACACCCATCGTTTTAAATAGCTGATCTTATACAATGACAAATGTTGCGGAAAAAATTGTATGAATGGGTGAAGACAAATAACTAATGCACAGATTATACAATGCTCATAATATATATACTCATTTTATAAATTGTTATCACTTCATGACATTTCTATGTCCGTCGCGACAGCAGCCCCTCCTTGCACCACTTCATGCTTGTTAGTAACTCTGACCATCTTTAAATTGTTCATAGATCCAAACGCTTTCTGTTGCGACCAAGTAATATTCCTTAAGAATGAGACGTTCTCTTTCAAAGTCAAATCGGGACAAAGAAATCCAGTTTCAAACTCTTTTAATTCGGTATCCTTCCGCTGTTGTAGCAACTGTTGCTTATTAGACATGGGCCTGTCAGCTCTTCTCTTAGCAACCATTTCATTCAACTCATCGTCATCACGTTCAATGAACGATTGTATAAATTTACAAGTAGTAGACAGGTCGAAGTCCTCATGGCCCTTCCACTCATCACTGTTAATCAGCTCTTGAATATACTTCACTCTAGCCAAATCGTTAGATCTTTTCTCTAGATAATTTCTTTTCTTAGATGCAATTTTCTCTTCACGTAACGTAGCTCTATTTAATTGTTTAAATTTCCTCCCACCAGGATGGATCGTAGTAGATTTAGTCAAACGACCTTTAATCTTCGACAACGATTTACTCACAGGCATAATGGATCGCTTCGGGCTTCTGTGGCGAGACGCTACGGCTTCTTCTATTAATGTACTGCTCTTTGTGAGAAGCTCATCGCAAAACTTTTCAAAATCTCATATCTTTTTCAAAATTATTACACTGTGAGAAATACACACAACGTTGACTCCCTAATGACTCCTTCAAGAGGTAGTGAAGATCTACGGTAAGGATGTCTTTGTACAAGTTGTTGACGCCTCAGAAGTTTTTGGAGTTGCTGAAGCAGTCTTCTCCTGGTGGTAGAGTCATTCCTGTGGACGCTACTTGGTATTTACCTAATACCAATCGCAATGGGAAACAAGAGTATTTAACCGTGGAAAGGATTCCTAATGCTTTGTTTTTCGATATTGATGATGTAAAGGACCATAATTCGCCATATCCTCACATGGCTCCAGATTTAGCTGTTTTCAATGACAAAATGAGTCAATTGGGTGTGAAGAGGGAGGATATTTTAGTCGTTTATGATCGTATCGGCAATTTTAGTGGACCGAGGTGTGCCTGGACCTTGGCAGTCTTTAAACATCCGCAAGTCTATTTACTGAACAATTTTAATGTTTATAAATCCTTGGGGTTTCCGTTGGAGTCGACGGAGAAAGCAACACTAAGCCCATACCCTGCAACGGATTACAGAGCTACAGAGAGTTTATTACCACAAGAAGTGGTTGATTATGACACAATGTTGCAATACGTGACATCAAATAAGTTCACATCAAGAGAAGTTAATTTATTTGATGCAAGAGCGTTGAATAGATTTGAAGGTACTGCACCTGAGCCTCGTCCTGATATTACGTCGGGACATATCCCTGGTGCAAGACCTTTACCGTTTGATAAATTGTTAGATTCCAAGGATAAATCCTTTCCCAACGAACAAATTATTATGTCGGAAAGGCTGAATAAAACTATGCAAGATTTACAATCTGTCTCCATCGATCCAACAAGGCCCACAATAGTTATGTGCGGGACAGGCGTTACAGGTGTCATTATCAAGACGGCTTTAGAACACGCAGGGATAAAGAATGTTAAATTATATGACGGATCATGGACCGAATGGGTATTAAAAGCCAAAGAAGCAGGACATGAGAATGATCCTAACTACATTGCTAAGGAGAGAGATTGAACACACACATATATATATATACATTCTATTGACTAAACTTATATAGAAGCTGGCTTCCACTCAGTATTTTCAACATGCTTAACAATGCATGTTAAATAAGAATTTGAGGTGATAGGCATTTGCATTATTATAATAGTATAAAACGCTTATAACACTATTAATCAATATGAAAGACAGGAACAGTAGATTCCGCTTACCAGTGGACCTGCCATAAGCTCTAATACTCAACATGTCCTTGCTACCTGGAATTTCGGAAAATGAACCCATTGAAACTACTCTTCTGGATTTCAATGAAATTCATGAATTGGTTATTCCACAAGGTCACCAGTGGCTTATAAATGTACCTTCGGATTCTAAACTGTCCATCACTATCCTTTCTGGAATTGCTGAGATTTTTGGTACAGAGCTGGTTAATGATGTTGCCTATTCGTTTCAAAATTGGAACTTTTCAGTGTATTCAGTGGAAGAAGTTACATTGAATTGGAAATCACCAAACATCCCAAATAAAGATTTACAAATTGAATTGAACAAGACTGCAAACCAAGTCTATAATTTACATTTTGCTCTAGAAAACTTAAGAAATGTTAGTTTCGAGGGTCCCAAATTAATGATTTTAGGTAAAAATGGTAGTGGGAAAACTTCTTTGGCAAGAACTTTATCATCATATGCTATTAAATATAAACCGTATCAACCCGTGCTTATTAATTTGAATCCAACTGAAGGGATATTCTCACCACCTGGGTGTCTATCGGCTACACCGGTGTCAGATTTATTAGATCCAACTTTATCAATTTGGGGTCAAAGTTTAACTTCCGGTGCTACAGCACTGCATGGTAAAGAACCATTGATAAAGAACTTTGGTTTAGAGAATATTGATAGAGGAAAGGATTGGTATAAACTGTTGTTAAAACAATTAAGTGAAGATGTTAGAGAACGCATGGCAAACGATGGAGTTGTGTGTAGATCTGGGTTTATCGCAGATACACCAGCATTAGAGAATTGGGATACAGAATGTTTAGCTATGGCAATAAAGGAATTTAAAGTTGACACCGTTGTGATCTTATCAGATGAGGATGATCCTGTGGATTCTTCAATTATCGAACTATGTAATGCATCCGTTGGGACTAATTACGTGATCAAATTAGCAACAATGAGTGGTAGTAAGAAAATGGATGATATGTATAAGAGAGCTTTACAAAGGTCAGCAATACGAGAATATTTTTACGGGAACTCATCCACCGTACTAAGTCCGTATTCTTCAAGTGTTGACTTCACGGATATCAAAATTTGGAAACCAATCAGCTTAACAGATCCAGAAGTAGATAACACCGCAACAGATTCATTGTTAATACCCGTAAAGATAGATCAGCCCACTCTACAGCATGCATTAATCGCTTTAACATATTCAAACAGAAACACAGAGGGTAAAGAATTAGAATCTAAATCAGTGATGGGGTTTGGCCTTATCACAGAAGTCAATGAGAAAAGAGCCAAATTAAAAATTTTACTCCCAGTTCCAGGACAATTCCCTCACTGTGCAACTGTATTAACCGACTATAGATATTTGGAATAGTTAAACAGCAAAATTAAACATCACATCTCATATACGTATATAATAATAGCATCATTATTTAATTATTTCAATGAGCACTGATTTTGTTATTTACACAAATGTCTCTTTGTTACTAATGGCAATCCTATGGAACTATCGACACTATACTAAGGAATCAAGTGGATACAGAGCATATATTCTAGTGTCATTAATCACTGTGTAGGAGAGATCGAAACTCTGATTCGTTTTGTGTTCAAAAGTCATCGAATTAATAATATTCCCATTGCCGGCCACGGTTACACATATTCAGAATGAACAACTCAGAAACACTTCAATTGAGTACATTCATAACTCCTCATGATGTAAGTTTGATTATTATCATTTATTTGCACTGTTCTGGAGAAGAAGAAAATATTCCCTTTGAAGTGTTCCTTAACTTGATCTCGCCTACATTGAAACCCAAACCATTTAATTATTTCTTTAACAGTGATCCTGATGTGAAGGAGGATGAGGAACCTATGATACCAAACCTATATAGGCTAGTGTCGGTTTTATTAAATCACAATGCAACTGAGTTAACTTTAAAATTGTTGAAGAGATTATCTAATATTCGATTGGTGGACCAAGTATTAAACTTATTGCGCACGTTAGAATATAGCTATCTTTGTGACACTTATATTGAGAATATAGAAGAAAGACAAGGAGAACTACCTTTTAAGAAATTAATCCATAAAGACAGTTTTCTGGGTAATTATCTAGTCAACTGTTTAGGTAGAGTAGACCAATACAATTTTCAAGAGAACATTATATTTGTAGAGACTCTTCAAAATTATTTAACTACATTTTTCGAAACAGATTTAGGAATAACTTTAATCGATCAATTAAGCGTATTCGATTATGATCCTTCACTTGTAGAAAGTGACTCAGATGACGACAGAAATATACTTGATGCTATCCAAACTGTCACTCAAAAGGATAGACAGAATGATGCCAATAGAGTGTTACTTTCACAGAATCACTTGGAAAATCTACTGATTTGGGAGATTCAAAGTTACGTTAACGATAATGACGCTCTAAAAAGAAATAATTTAGCTTCCAAAATAGACGAGTATGATCTTACTATATCTACTACGGTGCCATTAGCGCATTTACTTAGATACGAAGAAGCATTAAGGGGGAAAACAATCCAAGTTGCTCTTGATTCCTTACATAGTTATTATGATTATATGCTTTCTAAGAACTCGATTCAAAATTTCCACTTAACTTTGTTGAGCTTGGGAATGTTGCATAGTAGTTTCCATAATAAAGTAGGCTCCATAGCCGCTTTTGATGAAGCTTTTAAAATTGCTAGAGAAAATAAAGATGTTAGAACTTTGAATCATATACAGTTAGCACTATTGAAACTGATGGAAAATTACCCTGAGGATTATCCACTACAATTGAAAATGATAGAGAGTTTGAAGACACAACCAAATAATAATCAAACGTTCATCTTTGAAGGAGCTTACAGGGCAGACACTATTTATTCTGTAAGTGAGAATTTGAGTACTATCAACATTTTAAAAAAAGCATATCAGTACTTTATTGTGTCGCTACAGCAACAGCACCCTCATGGTCTTCGAACTATGTATTCATTTTATGGTGATCTGTGGGGTACGCTGGGCTGTGAATCCTTAAGAAATTTTTATAAAGATGTTGGATACAAAGATGCGATTGACTCAAAAATAGAAGCAGGGTACAAATCGCTTGAAGAAGGGAACATGCGTAGGACGGAGGAAATTTTGAGTCTGTTTAACTTAGCAAGTTTGAGCTATAATCAAAAAATGAGTTTGCAACTATTGAGAGTCATGTTCCTAATGTTTAAGGATGAATATCTGAGTGCTATAGACGTCACTACTAAAATTACCAATGCTACTCATAATTGTGTACAAAATGGGAGATGGAAATTTCAATTTCAAAAAGCAGAATGTCAAGCTATCATTAATAGTCAGTCGGGTTCAAGAAGTTTACCACTTTTATATAGTATGATCAATGAAGCCAAGCAAGTTGAGAATCCTCTTCGATCAGCTGAATGTTTGTTACTTTTGTGTCAAGTGTTATTGCAATTACAAAAGTTTACAGAAGCTTTTAACTTATTAAACTATAACTTAGTATTAGCATTACAATTCCCCAATTGTCAAAAGAGGGCTCGAACATTGTATCATCAATTAAGACAAGCTATAAATGATACGTAATTTTCCTACAAGCAAAAAAAAATTAGCAAGTATATTTATTAGCAAAAGGATAAACAATTTGAGAAACGTGATATGATATATGAGGTACTAAAGCATCTATAAATTTATAGCAGACATTCTATTTTATAAGAGGATCTGCTGAAACTAAAATAACTTGAATAACTCAAAGTAATGATTTTTTGTGCAAAAATAAAAGAACAGATCAGATCTAGTATTTTGATCTATTTGCTTTAATATGATGTTCCGTTAACCCATTGGCCAGAAACATTGCCAACAGTAGTAGTCAAGAATTTTGTTTCTTGAGCAGTGACAGTGACAGAGACTGTAGAAGCGGCAACTGTGACAGTAACGGGAGCGACAGAGACGGTAATGTACGACGTTACTGGTACACATTGACTCTCCTTTTGTTCAGTGGTGGGTGCAACAGAAGTAGCAACGTTCACATCAGCTTCTTTTGCCGTTTCAAATGAAGATGAAGTTTGTAGCTGAGTATAAGTAGTGAATAAAGTTGATGTCTCCGTAGTGGTTAAACTATCTTCGTCTGAGTTAGAACCTGGAATAACTTTAGTAGCAACTATTTCCGATGCAGAAGTGATGACATTAGGTTCATTGCTGGCAGAAGAAGTTTCAGTTGAATACCAATGGGTAACATATGCAGTAGAGGTCACAAAAAATGTAGTGGTAGCATCGTTATATGTCATAACACTCACGCTTGGTACGACTGAATAGCCCGGAGCAATAATCGTACTATTTCTGTAAGTAGCATCTGACGATGTACCATTGCTGTAAGCAGCAAAAGCAGTCGAACAATATAAAGCTGTAGCGATGGCTAATTTCTTAAAATTCATATCTTTAACGAGGGGCTTGTTTTCAAAGTTACGGAAGTTTCCTAGTAATTTTAGTTACAATAAATGTAATATATTATTAGTTTTAATCTTAGAAGAAGGAATGGACGAGACCTAGTAAGTTGAGGCTCCTTGATAGCTTTAGTTACAAATGAATTAATAACAATATGGTATGTTTCTATTGAAAACGATTAGAAGAAAGAAACAATTCTTAAATAAAGTCTTCTCTCAAGCATGATCGAGACGCTATTGCAACCATGGGAAAATTCGGTTCATTTATATACAAATTGTCTAACTCTGGGTGAAGATTGGGTTCATAATCTTGTTGAGTATAAGCTTGAAATTCGCGATGGTCGAACACGAAAATTCGCGAAATGTTTCGGTTTGTGTTTGAAAACGCGAAACATTTTCAAAATCGTGTTAATTTTTACATCTAATTATGATTTATTTGTTCCAGCAATTCAAGGCTACAAATTCAACACGAATCGTTGACAATAGGAACGTGTGGCTCTATAATTAGCATCATAACTTTATTTCCATTCAATTGGAAAACATTGCACTTTAGAGGGTGAAAATTAGCATGGAAAAGCTAGGTAAGGTAATTTCAAGGCCATTATATCAAGCCATCGCTGAAAATGGAAACAGCAGCGCTTTACTTGCTTAATGGATGATTGCCACCCCCTTCATCCGATCTTCCTTACAATTACGATCGGAACGAACCATAGAATCCCACATTAAGTGGTTATTTTTACAAATTCTGCCATTATCGGCTAATGGCGCATGTTGATTTGTGGCAGTGTCGTGACGATTGTCTCAAGCTATGTGCACATACATGTGGCTGCAATGGGCAGAATTTTGTGCGTTCACCTTTGCGTTATAGTTAGAACAACTGTTATATAGTAGAATGATTGCACCATCATGAGCAAAGCAGTCGTTCTGCTGTAATAACGTGCTCGTTGAGTCCTAAAACAAACGCATACTGGATATGCTCTCACCACACTTCATAGAGACGCTCTCGCTGGTGAATGAGCCTATGAGCGTGGCCACTGACAGGCCAGGAATTCCAAAACAGGTAATACTTTCCTGATTGGGTAGTACAGTGTTCCAAATAAGAAACTGATGAAGATATGTGTCACGTGCATGATGATATTTGAGATTTCCAAGATTTTTTCCAAGATGCAAATGAAAGGAATAACGAGACTTCATTGCCAATTCGAACCACGAGACACGATCATATTGCTTTCCAATTTTTTCAGTACTGTGTCTCCTAGTACGTGAGCGTTTGTTGCTTGGCTGTGTGGTATATAGATCTTAAGTGGTTTGCTATAGAGAAGTGTTATGAGTACAGCATTACCGTCTATTCAATTGTCAGTGGATTATACCGTTGTACAACACGCTATTGAAGATTTTTTACAACATTTCAAGATTGATGCCGTAGAGACACGTTTAAATGGTGGTGATGATGATATGGAAATTGATGAGGCTGCGGGTATTGGGAAGGGTCCCAAATACATGTCAATTTTGCAAGACGTTTCGAATAGAGACATTAAGACTGTTTTGATCGAATTAGATGATATCTTGCAATATCAAAATGAAAAATTTCTAGACGGGAACGGTAACGTCGATTTAGTCACTTTGATTCAAGAGAATGCTTATCATTTCACGGAATTATTCTCTAAATGTATTGATTCCATAATGCCATTGCCTACAAAGGAAATTAACTATAAAGATGACGTTTTGGACGTGATTTTAAATCAAAGATCATTACGAAATGAAAGATTGATCTCTGATAGAGCTGCAGAAATCCGAGGTGAGAATTTAACTGAAGATAACTCGCAGTCGGCTGATACAATGAGGGAACTTGTTGAAGAAGAAACTGATTTATTTCCACCCAAATTAACTAGACGTTATTTCTTATACTTCAAGCCTTTATCCTTACAAATGGTAAACCGTCATAAGCCATCTGTGTCGAAGCCATATTTCTCTACTCCATTATCTGTAAGACAAATCAAAGGAGATTTCTTAGGGAAATTAATCACCGTGAGAGGTATTATTACAAGAGTATCGGATGTGAAGCCTTCAGTCTTGGTGAATGCCTACACTTGTGATCAATGTGGGTATGAAGTGTTTCAAGAAGTTAATTCAAAGACTTTTACACCGTTAATCGAATGTACCTCTAGAGAATGTGCACAGAATCAAACTAAAGGGCAGCTATTCATGAGCACAAGAGCTTCTAAATTTAGCGCATTCCAAGAATGTAAAATACAAGAATTATCTCAACAAGTACCAGTGGGACATATACCTAGATCTTTGACTATTCATGTAAACGGAGATCTAGTAAGAGCATTGATACCGGGTGATATAGTTGATGTTAGTGGGATATTCCTCCCATCCCCTTATACTGGTTTCAAAGCATTGAGAGCGGGCTTACTCACTGAAACGTATTTGGAGTCTCAATACATTCTACAACATAAAAAAAAATTTAGTTCATTCAAATTAACTCCCGAAGCTGAAGAGAGGATTTTGAAAATGGCATCAGATGGCAATTTATATGAAAATTTAGCCAAATCCATTGCTCCTGAAATTTATGGGAACTTAGACGTTAAGAAGGCTCTACTACTGTTATTAGTAGGCGGTGTTGACAAGAGAGTAGGTGATGGTATGAAAATTAGAGGTGATATTAATGTTTGTTTAATGGGGGATCCCGGTGTAGCTAAGTCCCAACTTCTAAAGGCAGTTTGTAAGATATCACCTAGAGGTGTTTATACTACGGGTAAAGGTTCTTCTGGGGTCGGGCTTACTGCTGCAGTTATGAAGGATCCTGTGACTGATGAAATGATCTTAGAAGGTGGTGCTTTAGTTCTAGCTGATAATGGTATTTGTTGTATTGATGAATTTGATAAGATGGATGAAGGTGATAGAACTGCTATTCATGAAGTCATGGAACAACAAACTATTTCAATTTCCAAAGCCGGTATTAACACTACCCTAAATGCAAGAGCATCCATCTTGGCGGCAGCAAATCCTTTATATGGTAGATATAATCCAAGGTTATCGCCATTAGATAATATTAATTTACCTGCAGCATTGTTATCTAGATTTGATGTCATGTTTTTACTACTAGATTCTCCAAATAAAGAAGATGATGAAAAATTAGCCCAACATGTCGCTTATGTTCACATGTACAATAAACAACCAGACCTAGATTTCACACCTATAAGCTCATCTAATATGCGTGAGTATATTGCGTATGCAAAAAGTAAACGACCTGTAATGAAAGAGGAAGTTAATGACTATGTGATTAAGGCTTATATAAGATTGAGGCAGGACTCGAAAAGAGAGCTAGATTCGAAATTTTCATTTGGACAAGCTACTCCAAGAACTTTGTTGGGTATAGTTAGATTGGCTCAAGCTTTAGCTAAATTAAGATTGTCAGACGTTGTAGATATGGAAGATGTAGAAGAAGCTTTACGGTTAGTGAGAGTATCAAAGGAATCATTATACAAGGATAGTACACGTAAGAGACAAGAAGATGAAAGTCCTACGACAAAAATATTTACATTAATCAAGAAAATGGTACAAGATGATCAAAACTATAGGAAGGCTATTCCATTTGCAGATATATCTCAAACTGTGAGGCTGAAAGGGTTTTCTGTCTCACAGCTAAATGATTGTATTCAAGAATATTCGTACTTAAACGTATGGCATTTAATCAATAATGGTACGACACTGAAATTTGTGGACGGTGAAGCAGAAGATGATGAAGTGGTAGAAAATTGATGATACCAGAAAGATGACATTCCATAATTTTTTGTAATTATTAGAACCACTTTTGTTCAAACGGTAGAATATCTATACGCGACAGATAGATCAGTCGTACCTGCCAACCTTGTAATATCTCACGTAATCTTATAATTATTATCATTTAAACCAAATTCTGACAACGCCAAGTTATTATCCATCCTAGCGACAAAATACCTAGTACCAGCGTCAAGAAGATCAGAGAGAGATCCCTGTGTGTCGTTTCTACTACACAAATTCCTTTTTTGGAGAATTTTAAGTCTCGGCAATAAGTAGTTTGTCACAAGGTTTAACACCCTTTGGGAGTAAGGCTGCGAGGGGTTTTGAAACACTAAAATAAATTGGGCATTCGGGTTTTGGGTTTACTTTTTGGGGTTACTGAAATACAGATTGGGGTCTAAGATGGACTCTGAAAGGGTGGTTGATAAATTAGAGCGTAATAATAGTCCGGGTAGTGAAAAATAAATGAAATGAGCTGAGTGCATTACTATATAGAGATAAGTATATCAGTTTCTAATCGAGTTACTCTATGTGGGGCATACAGTTCTAATAGGGTTCATAGTTACACGTCAGGGCTTATGCAAAATTGCGCTTGGTGTTTTCTTCGGGATTTGGGGTCATAGAGTAGGTCATGTTGGGTGTTTGGATTTGGAGGGGGTGAGAAGTCTCAAAAACATTCTAGTCTGGGTGGGGCTTTTGAACTGTACCGTCTTAGCATATCATTCTAGGAACAGTAGACAACAACAACCCTCCTGTTATCTTCCACCGCCAAATTTGACCTGCAGCGTAACAGAATGCCGCGCGCAATACATCTCAACCCCCGATTGATTAGATGACAGAAAAGCCTTGTTAAACAAGAAACACTTTACCCCATTAGTTGGAGGACTTCTTCAAATTATATATTATAAAAAGGTATAGATATAAGCAGTGGCTATGTAAATAGTATCATATTTTTTCTGCAACGTCCAAGAATCTAAAAGTATTAGAGCATTTGAAGAAAAGACATCTAAATCACGATAATGCCCGGAGGGTCGAATAATTTCAAGAATATTAATATTGTCAGTAACGATTATTCGAAATATGGGACTTCAGTGTATAAGCAGCTATACGATAAGAGTAGTAAAAATAAAAACAACTCTTCAACTGCCTATCGTTCATTTTATGAAAATGGGCAAAAACTACATAGAAGTCAACAAGAAGCAAATAACGATGATCCGAGTTCAATAGTGTCTAAAAGATCACTCTTGAAAAAAAAATATCGGTCCTTATTTGGTGGATCTTCGAAGAAGTTGTTGAATAAGCTATACGATTCTGGGAGTAGTGACACATTTTCCCTGTTTTCAAATAAATCGTATAATGCTTCGGTCATAGACAGTCAGCAATCGAAACAAGATATTAATGAGTTAAAAGATTGCATATCAGTGGAATTAAAAACTGTCCCAGATGAGGAACCGAGTTTTGTGGTCACAAATATTAGTCATTTGCCTCAAGAGATCTTAATTCAGATCTTAGAATATGTTTTGTCTGATGAGAAAAATCACGAGTTGGCGCTTAAAACGTTGGTCTCCTGTCTATACGTCTGTAAGAAATTCTACTTGCCAGCCAAAATAATTCTTTATCAGAACCCATATTTCACATCGAGTTATCGTGTAGGTCAATTTGTCACATCGTTAAGGTTGAATCCAATGAACGGCCAGTTTCTCAAAGAATTAGATTTTTCTTTGTTGAAAAAGGGAACCATTATTATAGAGAAATTTACTCCTCAAAATGAACAGCAGGTAAATGATAGTGATTTGATTGATCAAGATGATGATATTAATACCGGACTTCCATCTGTGTTTAGCGGTACGAATGCAAATTCATTGACTTTTTGTGAAAGTGCTGTCACAGATGATCCTACGCTGGAAGGACCCGTGAAAGAGTATGCATTAGCTGGATGGAGAGATTGGAGGTTTAGAAATGATCCGCTATATAGTTCTCCAAGGTTAAGCAGTATTCAGCAACGTAAAACATTGGTGAGGTCACCTTCAATTACATCTGCTAACTCAATGACAAGTTTCAGCTCTTTACTATCAAACTCTGGCATGAATAATTTATTATCAAATAATTCGGTTAGCTCGTTTACTAATACTATAATGTCCAATATACAAAACATTTCATCTCACACATCGTTACCTTCGACTATTCCCGAACCAGAAAAGAATAAACCACAGGATAGCTTTAATGTTTATGACACCACTCTTGAGTCAACAGCTCAGAACGTGATTGATGAAAAACCACCACCAACTGAAAGTAAGAAGGTTGCTTACGATGATTCAACTTGGTGGAAACTAAAGACAAGTATTATGAAAAATAAGAAGAAAAGGGGATTGAGAAACTCTTTATTTTGCAAGAGGATTCACAATAAAGAAAGTCAATACACAATCCAAGAGGTAAAGGAGAAAGAAGACAGTAGACCTAGCAATGACATAAGGGAGGAATCTGAGACACCAAGTATGCCGTTTAGTACGCCACATCCATTTACAAGCAAATTTCTATTGAAATATGCTTGTTCAAAAGATTTGCCATTAGGTTACATCTTGCATATTCTAAATTTGAGTCCCAATCTATCTAGCATCAATATTTCTGGGATCACCATTTACCCAGATTTTGCGTTACCGAATAATGTTCTCTCATCGACTCCTAAATCAATCTTACTACCTTCATTGAAGGAGAGAAAAAAACTATCACCAAGCCAAATTTTAGAGAACCAATTAGAGCATGTGTACGTAACGGATTCCAGTAGGCAATACGAAAAATATATGGATCCATCAAACTTTCAATTGACTGGTTATGATTCACATGAACTAGGGTCAAACAGACGGACAAGAAGCCACTCGATTTCTTCCCAACTGTCATGGTCAAACAATTACATTACTTCATATACCGCCCTTGAATTTCCAAATAGAAGAATGAATATAAATCGTCAGAGAAGTAATAGTAACTCAAGTTTCAATTCCTTCAATGAATCACCTTATTATGGGGAATTAGCTTTGAAAAAGCTAGAGCCTTCCATTATTTTTAATATACTTTTATCAAGGCATCTATCAGGTAGATATCTATCAAATATTGCTATCGATAATGGTGTTTGGTGTAGGCAATCGGTAATAAAAAACTATGTTTTTGAAACTTTCTTCTGCCAAGTTAGTCATAAGGATTTGGATAAAATTTGTAAGGAGATGACGTTAAGCTTTTATAAAGCTGGTATGAGCAGAAATTTTGTCTGGTCCTGTACTGGATCCATCTCTGATTTTATTGTACTCTTTGCTATAGAAGAACTATTGAATGTATCAGACGCTGAATTACAAAGCACTTTCAGAATTCGGTCTGGTGCTAAAGATCATTACGAGGGAAAAAATTTTGACTCCGATGTTTTTGAAGCTTCTAACGTCTATCCCATAAAGCTAGATACAAGTAATGAGCTTAAAGATAAACATTTCAGAATCGTTGTATTAAAAAACGATTATAGAGATACCTTCTACAACATAAGAAAAATCCAATCGAATTATCACACTATAGTGATGAATCTCAAAATGAATGAAAATTATAACACGGCTACTGTATTGACAGATCCATTGCCTAAAAATGTAAAAGAAAGGATTAATTTCATGACCCATAGACTTATGGTAAAATTAAGAGAGCTACGTAGTCAAGACTTAAGAAGAAATATTGGAGAGAATAATTTTATGACAGCATTAAGTATTTGCGATGGTTAAACTAATTATTTTTTTATGCGCATTTTCTCCCTCTACATTACTACATGTAGAGGCTTAAGTATTAGCTAGATTCATGATGGTTAATGATTTGCAAAAAAATTTTGCAAATGTTTGTTGGACAGTCAAGACAAATATTATGAGAGCAATTGGCAATCTTTATAAAATCAACGTTAATGTCCACAAATCTTGTTACTAATAATTCACATTGCTCTAGTGGGGTAACACGATCTTTATCCCCACATATAATATGAACTGACACATTTGAAGAGATATCTGATTTTAAAGCATTGTTAATCTCTTGCCAGTCTAAAGGTTGCCATCCCAACAAGTAGCCCAAGATCGATTTGCTCTTAATCTGAACATTATTATGAAATTGCCAAATTTTTCTGTATAATAATTGGCAATCAGAATCATCATTATTATAAAAAAAAGATTTTATGCCTGAACTTTCCAAGCCTTTACTTTGATCGAATATATTTCTATAATAATCAAATAACCAAGGAAATCGGAATATTGTTCGTAAACCAAATTGGACAAGAAACCGGTCTTTAGCCAATTGATCCAATTCTGGTTTTGGTGGAGCTAGCAAGATCACTTGTTTGAAACTACGCTTTGTATAGTACAATTGAAAATAGTGCAAAGCAACATAGCATCCCATAGAATGTCCTACCAGGTTCAACTCATTTGAACAGCCTGTTTCATTCAGTAGCTTGCTCGTTAATGTCTCGATCACGCGCACAACACTCAGCATGGAATAATCGGCAGACACAGCACTTCTACCGAAACCTGGTAAATCAAACGCGATGAACCTGTCACCTAGAAGATCAACCAATTTCAATAACGGTTCGAATTGGTCCAATATACCCCCTAGACCATGGATAAAGAGGAAAATTTTACCCTTTTGAGTGTTCAAATTATGACAAACACGAAGCTCTAACCCATTAACTTCAACAATTATCTCATGACTAGTCAAAAATTTGGTTCTAAAATCGGGCAAATTCTGAACTTTCAAGACTTCTGTGATCAAGTGAGAGCTTCGATCATAATGGGCCACGATTTCTTCAACAGATCTTCCACTTAAAGGTTCACCAACCAATGAAACAGCATCTGCGACTAACTTCAATTCGTCACTCATTTGAGGTTAATCGCTTTCTGATAGGCCCAAGTAATTCAGAATGTTTACATAAAAAAAATCGAATAGACAGCGCCCTTTCAATTCCTCTAAAATCTGCTAAACTAACTATTTTTTTTTTTTTACATAGGAGAAAAGTGAAAAATCGCTTCATTTAGTTACCACGTCAGTATATTCTGAATATTATATTATCAATTGCAATTGAAATTTTTGTTTTTATTCAGGATCTGTCAATTGCATCTCAGATTTTGCCTGTTTTATAACTGACGGTGAGGTAATGGAGTCCAAGAAGAGATTGTTGCCGAAATCGGCACTTTTGGTCAGGCAGCATAGAAAGACTATTAGGTTTCTATTCTCATGTTTTATTTCGATTCTAGTGATCATGTTTCTCTTTAGAAGCTCATCATCTGACACTAGCATGCAGCAAGCGTCTACCGCACCCGCTATGAAGAAAGGCATTGAAAGGACTGGTATTTCTATCTCTAGAGACAGGGACGATTATATAATGCCATTTGTTGATAAAGCTCAGCAAGTGATTCATCCAATTGATGATGGTGTGAAGGTTAAAGCCACTATGGTCTCATTGGTGAGAAACAGCGATCTGTATGATCTTGTAAAAGCCATAAGACATGTTGAAGATAGGTTTAATAATAGATACCATTATGATTGGGTTTTCTTGAATGATGCTCCATTCACTCAAGAGTTTAAGGAGCTCACGTCCTCGTTGGTTTCAGGTAAGGCGAAGTATGGGCAGATCTCTAAGGAAGAATGGTCGTTGCCTTCTCATATTAATAGAGAAAAATTTGACAGATGCAGAGCTGAAATGGCGAAATCTAATGTTCCCTATGGTGGATCCGAAATTTATAGATATATGTGTCGTTACCAATCCGGGTTCTTGTACGAAAACAGTTTATTGGATGGATATGAATTTGTGTGGAGAGTGGATCATGATATTACATTGCACTGTGATTTTCAATACGATATTTTCAAATTCATGAAGGTGAATAATAAAAAATATGGATTTGTCTTAGCACCAGTAGAATATCCTGCTTCTATCCCAACTTTATGGGACACGGTAAAATCATTCATGAAAAAATTTCCCCAACATTTGCCAGAGTCTAATTTAATGGACTTGATTTCTTATGATAAGGGGGAAACTTATAACGGTTGTCATTTCTGGACTAACTTTGAAATTGCTTCTTTAGACTTTTATAGATCTCAGAGCTACAGAGATTATTTCCATCATCTTGATATGACAGGTGGCTTTTTCTATGAAAGATGGGGCGACGCGCCAGTACACTCTATCGCAGCTACAATATTGCTAGACAAGTCTGAGGTACATCTCTTTGATGGGTTAGGATTTCACCATCCAGATTTCCTATCGTGTCCTGTCGAACCAGCTATCAGAAAACAAAATAAATGTACTTGTAATCCTAAGAAGGATCTAACTTGGAGTAGACATTTTTGTGCTAGAAGATATTTGCAACTTAAAGGTTCCGAGTTACCTCCTGGATCTGAAAGCCCTCAGTATTCTTAATCTCTTCCCATGCTGAACCCAATAAGAGGGTGAAGTTTTGATTACATTTATTAGATTAGCAACGAGACTTGTTAAAATTAAATGCAATTATTTACTTGTATTGTACTTAATAGAATATTCACCAGATGGTATGCTTATATATATATATATGTGGACAACTTGGTGCTAATATTAGATATAATGGTTCCAGAACTATCATATCTACTGCGAGCGAAAATTGTAATATCTAGGATATCATTCGAGCTTAGGCGTATAACTTTTTCATAGTCGCTGAGCATTAAGAAGATAGCTGAGAGCCAAATAGATCGTTTGTTATCGAAAAATACACAGTCTTGTTCCTATTCTTGCAAAAAGGAGAAGCTCATACTATAAGGTATTCAACTCAGAAAAGTGGATAACTGCTAGGCTCATCATTCAATTGTGAAGTTATACATTTGATCTCAACGAGTGTATTGTAACATATATTTTCATCGACAGATGTTGGCAATCTAGCTTGTAGACATATTATTCAATTTTAAGGAAGATAACCTAGTAATCAAAGAGATTAATCATAGTCGCTGATCAAGCTAAAGCCATGGCCGTGGATACATTGGACGAGCTGAATTCAGTATCACGTGCTGCTGACACTTTGTATATAAATTGGATCGATTTCTAAAGATCCATAATTGACGTTTAAGACCAAAAATTTGGCAGCTACGTGGAAACAATCTCGACAGCAGTATCGAGTCTCAAAGCAAGATTGTGCTACTATTTGTTGACTTCCCACGATGTCATTTGAGCAAGTGTTTTCTTTCCAAATTTTTTTCATCTTTCTTAGAGAATCCCTTGAGATTGTAGTCATCATTTCTATCTTACTGTCAATCGTAAGACAAGCTTTATCAATTAAAGAGGGCCCTATACCTGCAAGGGATTCTCTAACTACCACTACAAGCAATCCGCGGCTGTCGTTTGAAGAGGAGGAAGGTTTATACGATAATAGAGAAGAGTTACAAGAACTCCAACAGATATCAACTGAAAGTGCCAATAATACACAATTGTATTCAAGACTAAAATTACAGATTATAACTGGCGGTCTATTAGGTTTGATTATTTGTTTAGTAATTGGAGGTTCTTTTATTGGCATTTTTTATCATTTGGGTGCAGATTTATGGTCACTTAGTGAACATTATTATGAAGGTATATTAAGTCTAATCGCATCAGTTATTATTTCTGTGATGGGCTTGTTCTTTTTGCGAATGGGTAAGATAAGAGAAAAATTTAGAGTCAAGCTAGCATCGATTATTTATTCTCATGATGGATCAATGCTTAGACGAGACAATGAATCTGCTGCGAAATTTAGTGAAAGGTATGCTTTTTTTATCTTACCCTTTGTCACAGCGTTAAGAGAAGGGTTAGAAGCTGTTGTATTTATTGGAGGTGTTGGGCTGGATCAGCCTTTAACTTCGATCCCTTTATCAATGTTATCAGCAGTGATGATTAGTGGTATTTTCGGTTACTATTTCTTCAAATATTCCAGTTCTTTATCATTGAAGATTTGTCTTACAGTGGCCACATGTTTCCTATATCTGATTGCATCTGGTCTATTTTCTAAAGGTGTTTGGCAATTAGAATTGCAAGATTATGTTAATAAATGTCATGGCCAGGATATGTCCGAAGTAGGAAATGGACCAGGCTCTTATGATATTAGTAGATCTGTATGGCATGTTAACTGCTGTAATGGAGAGAAGGATGGCGGGTGGATGCTTCTTACTGCAATCTTTGGTTGGACTAATAGTGCCACTTACGGGTCTGTTATCAGTTACAACATTTACTGGATAATCATTATCGCAGTCCTAAAAGTATTACTTGCTGAAGAGAAGTATGGTTATATTCCATTTATCCCACTAAGATGGCAAAAGAAAAGAATCTTGAAAAGATTGAAAATTGCGAAGGCATCAATAGCTTTAAGAGAAGCTTCCGTTCCACAAATATTAGGAGCTTCTACAGAATCAAATGCCTCAAAGGATAGTTTTGCTCCTTTAATCTCGGATTCTAATAGTATCTCTCCCGGTGTTTTTAGATCTCATGGGACGTTATAACATAAAAATCATCATTGTAAATATGTTATAAATACCAAATGACAGTAAATATTCAAAAGCATCGAATTAAGAAACATTACTTTTTTCAAAACTCACATTTTAAGGTCAGTCTCGTACGAATATTGTTTAGAGGTTTCGTTGTTATTATTCTTAAGTTGCCACATAGAATTTCCAATATAAAGAACGTTTTTGAAGTGAGCCTGTAGCAAGTTGTATTGTAATTGCGAATTATGGACAAATAAATGAAATCTTGACATTTGAAATTTATTAATAGTGATATCAGTAGTAAAAGGAATATATTATAATTAGTTTTGAAAATTCAACATCAAATTCAAATTATTTGAGTAGTTCAGTCAGTAAAAAAACAGGAGTCTTGTGAGTGGCACGATACTTCTCTTTTGAACTCTGTAAGAAACAACTTATTCAGTAAATCTTTCAACTACCATAAAATACGAGAGATGTCGGTCAAGAACAAGAAAAAAAATGGAGCTCGCACTCAGGATCGAACTAAGGACCAACAGATTTGCAATCTGCTGCGCTACCACTGCGCCATACGAGCTTCAAAACTTCTCATTTTGGGGAGTTTGGGAACTACATATAATACAGTTTTTAAAGAATGGTTCTAGAACCATTTCAAACCCATATGAATATGGGACCAGACAGTAGATTTGTGTTAAACATTGTAGTCCTTGGACTGTCATCTATCTGAAACGCTTATCTAAACGATCATGGCTCACTTCAAACTTAAGAGTTTGAATTTTTCATAGTCACTGAGCACTAAGAAAACTCAGAGCGAATCAAATCGTTTGTAAGTGAATAATACTTCGCTTTGCTGATAAGCTTACACAAAAGAAAAGAGTATACTATAATATATTCAGTGTAATAATTGCATGTTCAGAGCAATTTAAAGAATGGATAACTGCTAGACTCATCATTCAATTGTGATAAGTTATACATTTGATCTCAACGAGTGATACAAAGATAAACCAAAGAAACAGTTGACGATGAGAGCAACAGCATACGTGTATAATATGTCATTCATCTGATAAAAAGCGAACTTTAAGGTTGGATTTTTTTGAATATATTAATATATAGAATTTCCATGGTTTTATATCATAAGAATCCTTATCAGCGCTTATCTGAGAGTGAGGTGAAAAGAAACAGATACTACGGATGACTATTGATAGGAGAGTATACTTATTCTTCTAGTGATATTACTTAATCTAACTTCACAGCTTATTGCTATAATTTAAGAAAGAAAACTTAGCTGTTCAGAAAGTGTGACAACTTTCAATCAAAAGGTAGAAAGTAATATAAACTCCCTCTCTGTGTAATTAGTAGCATTGTAGCACAAGATTTATAAATTCATGCATAGCATATTCAATCTTTAAAATGGAATTTTTCAATAATTAATCCCAGTTCATTTCCCAAATTTTTTGTATGTGTTTCTGCCTTCTTCTTCCACGCACATTTGCTGGCATAATCACAGTAAGAGCAATATGTTGATACACTCTTCGCTGTTGGGGGGATAGGTTCTATAGCTCTATCACCCAGCCAAAATTTCATTGAATGTATAAACTCTTCTTTTAACTGATGTGAATCATAGACAAATTTCTCCTCCTCAAATAAATCCGTCTTATAATAATATTGAATGCTCAAATCATTAGATAATTTCGTAGCCACCAACGAATACAATTGGGAGAGCCTAGCTGCAAAATATCTAATTGTAGGTGTCTTCGCCCATTCGATAGGTAGAGACGTATAATTATTCCCGTTTTCTTCAATAAATTTATGAGTATGTCCTTGTTCTGAGTCAAATGGTTCAAATCCGATGGGAATTCTTTTAGATAATTTCTGTAAATCATTTTTGAAGAGATTGATCCCTTTGGTCATACTTTCTAATTTCAATAACGATATTGGTTCATCAATATCGTAGCCTCTACTTAGTGCATTGGCCAATAATGAATAATAAGACGATTTCGGGTCTTGGAACGATTCTAAGAAAAGTCGATAGTACCCGATTTGAAACTTATTGTTTCTCCGCACAGTTTCAAATTTAGGTAAGGAAGGGCTAGATCTTGTTTTCACATCACTAACAACAATTTGGGAGTCTTTTAACTCTCCATGAAATAATGATTCAGTTATGTCAGCAAGCAGTACATTGAAATCAGTATAATTTGTATTGATGTCTTCGATTGACATCTTCAGTCGGTTATTATTATCCTTCCAATACAGATGGTCTATTATCCCACTTAATAGCCCTGTCGATTCATTCTTCGGGTCTTCCATTATCGATTTCCAATCATTGTCATCAAGATCTTTGTTAATATTCTCATAATCATTTAATTTGAAGAATTTGTGACATAAAACTTCTCTTGCTTCACCACCTGTCAACAGTAATAATAAATTTATTTGCGACAATACCCATGAGTCTAATAGTTTATCTTTAGGAACACTATAAATTTTGTTAAAAATAATCCATTCTTTTGACATAGTATAGTTCAATTGCTCCAATTTTGAATGCCAGTTTGTACCTTTGAACATCGAGCTCGTTTGAAACCTCGGTATTCCTGAGTATACATCATAAGCGAAACGCAATTCACACCAGGACTTAGTCAACAACGACGTTACGGATATGCGTCTTTTCAAATCAGTCTCAGACCTCTTCGTCGAATCACAATAATACGGGACGGGATAATTTTTAGGAGTATCAAAACTAATATATTTGGGATACTCATGATCAGGTCCAAATATAGATCTAACCGAGTGTAATTTCAAAGTTAAATATTGTCTTTTCTCTTCAGAAAGTGATGGATTGTCAGATTGGGTTACAGTTTGCACTTGTCTTTGGAAAAAGGGTAAATTTTCAATAGCACTTTCACTTTCTCTTATGATTGTCTTGTCAGTTTTGGATACTTTCGAGACATTGTAAAGACGAGCTTTCGTTGAAAAAAACCTCATTTATAGAAACCTCATTACCTCCTCAGTGCCGCTTATATACTTCGATATCAGTGGCACAGCTTTATAGACCAATTGTTATATACAAAAGAGAATATTTATGAATCAAACAAAAACGACACAAGAGTGTAATAATCATGATAATAATTAAATAATACAATTACATTAATTAATATAAATCACACTACAGAAAAGCAATGACAAAAGAACACCCACGGTCATGGGCATTCCATTCAATCCCATTCGACACCAAACAGTAGCAGTTTTGTTTCAAAAGGACAAGCCAGATGCATGCAAATAAAAAAGACTCATTTCAACTCTTTCATAAATGGAAAGACGAAACAATTTCGACCATTTCTACCATTCACGTCCTTTCTAATTAAAAAAATAAATGTAATAATTCTAATAACCCACCACCGACTAACAAGAATAGAAGAGTATAAATCCAGTATTTCGATATGGTTACTTCATTCTTATTTTTCTTGGAAAGTTTCTTCTTCCCAAATTTTCTATGTTTTTCAACGTTTTTATTGAACTTCTCGTTGGCAAGTCTCTGTTTGGGGGTCTGAATAGCCATTCTTAATGCACTTAGGTTATAGTTAATTCTTATTAAAACAAATAACCCACTGCTAAAACAACTACACGCTTGCAACTTCTAATCAATTACATATACTTTTATATACATACATGTATGTATCTCCGTCTACGTGTAGATGAGACTATTAGACACGTAAGTAGATCTTAGACCAGAATCACTCTACACGTACAAGGAAGATATTTCCCTTACTTACACTGCTAGGGCTTGGATATCAAGTTAGGTCTTTGAGGTTTATTGACATTTGGTCTCGTGCCTGAAATCCAGTTTCCTCAATCCTTTGGACCTTCCCTCCCCGCGCAAAACTCCTCAGAGTCATTGGCACTGACCAAGCGCCAAAAATTGTCGCGCGTGAAGCTCGTTTTCGTCTCGAGACAAATCGTACAAATTCAGTAAGAGACGTATGGCTTGCTTAGAACATCCTAGAGTGACCTGCGCGAAAAGGAAAATGTAAATTTTCAAAATTTACATATTTCCTCTTTAGTATACTGTTTTGCTTACGTACCAGATCCGTTTGTGCTGAGTTTTTAGAGTAAACATCTCCATTTCTACTGAAAAATGTTACAGATCTCTAAGAATTGCTCTGACAGATTTATCGTAGCTCAGTCCCGCTAGTTCGTTATTCCTGTTTAAGAGACAGTGAGCGTGCACTGCCATCGTGGTAAATCTGCGCCATCTTCTAGAGGCGTAACTAAATTGGTGATGGGGGTTTGTTGATGAAATCATTTTTTTCATATAATATGAACATGAGCATATATAAAAAATCCTCTTATTTTCTTTCCAAAGAAAATGGTTACGTAGTATTGTTTAGCAATTTTACTAGCTTAGTTTAGTTAACTGTCAGCTAAATCAATTAAAAAGAAACCTTTCTCTCATTTCTAAGTCTCGTACTGAACTAGTCCATTCCTTTAAGAAAATCGATATTTTTTGCAACTTGAAACTGTGAGTTCGATCATCCAATTATTATGAAATTCAATACTTTCACTAAACTAGCCTTGTTGGCTCCGTTAATGAATCTCATCAATGCTGACTGTCAGTTATCATCTGATGGTAATTACTACTGTGCTTCCACTGATTGCATTGTCTACAGCAACGTCGGTACTTCTGGATCTTACCAAGATATCACCTCTATGGACGAAAGCTCATGTTCGTGTTCTTCTCAAGCTTTAAGCTTTAGTGGGTCTTTGGCTCCTTTGGATGAAGAATTGTCTGTTCATTTTAGAGGTCCAATCAATTTGAAACAATTTGGTGTTTACTACCCATCTGGCAGCTCTTACCAAAAGAGAGACCAAGCTGATGAAAGCAAGTGTGTTGAAACAGTATCTAAAAAAGTTCATCGTCATAAAAGAGACATTGCTGTAGAATACGTGCAAGTCACTGCTACGGTAATTGTTGATCAAGACGGTAACACTATAACTGAATCCTTGGTTCAAGACTCTGAAATGGAAGCTACTTCAGTGACTGATTCTTCTTCCACTTCCTTGGCTACCACGATCCTTTCTCCAACGTCTCAATCTTCCACCACTGCTGCTTCTGATGTCGCTTCTTCATCTACCACATCTTCCCAAACCACTCAAAGCTTTTCTGGCTCCACGGCATCTGGTTCTTGGAGCAGATCTGCTTACTATACTCCAGGCTCTACAGACAACTGTGTGTTCATGAACCACCAAGGTGGTACTGCAGGCAGTGGTGTGTGGTCCTCTTGTTTCGGTAACTCCATCTCATTTGCCGCTGCTGATGGTATTAGTGGTGCTTCTTCGCCACAAGCTTTGGACGATGTCACCATTGGTTCCAACAAAGAATTCATGATTTTCTCTGGTGAGCAGTGTAGTGGTAACGACTGTGGTTACTACCGTGATGGAATTCCTGCCTACCACGGGTTCAAAGGTTCTAGCAAGATTTTTGTCTTTGAATTTGAAATGCCATATGATGGTAGCACCGGGTTCAACCAAGATATGCCAGCAATCTGGTTATTGAACGCTAAGATTCCAAGAACATTGCAATACGGCAAATCTGAATGTTCTTGTTGGGAAACTGGTTGTGGGGAGATGGATTTGTTCGAAATCTTAAGTTCAGGCTCTAACAAGTTGATTTCTCATATCCATGACAAACAAGGTGGTGGTTCTCAAGATTATTTCGAAAGACCTTCTGGTTCTACCTTAAAAGCTGCTGTCATTTTCAATGGCGACGACAAAACTGTACACATTGTCGAGGTTGAGGATGATTTTGGATCGACTTTAAGCGAATCTACCGTCTCTTCCTGGTTAAGCAAAGCCGGCTCTCCGGCTGCATTGCCATAGATCCATACGATTCAATTAGAATCTAGATCTAAATTTGTTTTTATATGTTGTTGCTTTTTTGACTCTATTTGTTTGTAGAGTTTGTTGATTTGAAGAGAGACTATGAGTCTCTCAAAATTGGATATATATGGGGGTAGTGTTCATTTTTTTGAAGTATAACGGAGATGTAGGACAATCAAAACACTCAGCTAAGTGTTCAGTTTACAGTAATTCTTATATATCACATGTATTAATATTTTGTTATTAAGATGGTTGTTTAGGTCTTAAATGAGTTACTTAAATCTATATAGTCTACATTGTTTTTTTCTAAATCTGGTATAACGTATGAACTATTGGAATTCTTTCTACTTCGTTTCTTCAGTTGCCTCAAATGTATGCCTTTGGAAGAAATTTTTGGATCTTTAAATCGAATAGAAAGCCAGCAGTAAAAAACGAACTCGAAATACAGAATTAAAAATCCAAGCCAAAATCCTGCCACCACACAGGCTAATAAATGATTTTGTAAAGATTTCATGAAATCTGCATCTTCTAAATGCCATGAAGAACCTTTATATATTGAGAAAAAAGATGCTGGTGGGTGACCTTTGTAGTCCTTTGGTTGAATAATTCGAATAGTGTTCTTGGATAAAGGATCAGCATCAAACTCTCTCGACCTCTTATACTGTTTCCATACTACACTAACAAACAATGGTCCTGTAGATCCAATGATTGACAAGTATGGAACATACCAATCTTTGTCATAATGAGTTAAAGAGTTTATTAATTTAATGAAAAATGGATGCCCTGGTATCGCCCCCATAACATCGTTAGAAACACCAGCGGGTGAAGTTTTTCTTAGGAAAGCAGGAACTTCTAGTAGTCTATCCAATTTTCTTTCACAGGCATCATCTAAATCAATATAAACTCCACCATAATAATATAAAATAAAATAACGTATCACATCTGCTCTCTGGATTGGGTATTTATAACTTTCAAAAGTAGGTAAGAACCATGAGAAATGCTCCCTGATAAAGTCATGACCCATTTCATCTGTCCATAGAATATATTGATAATCAGGATGTAAATCCAAGCATTTTTGTCTACTCTCTACCCATTGTTCTGGAATATCTTCGGTCTTATAAGTTTGATGTATTATTTTTGGTATCATTGAAGGTCTTTTCTCACCACTTTGTTGTTCTTTAATGTCCATTAATTCAATTTTTTGAAATGCACTTTTATCGCTGTTGTCAATACAGAGAGTAAGTAGATCAAATGTATAGTATAATATTGATGACAATAAACAAAAATTGAAACCCAATAAATATTTAAGCTCTCGCTTCATCCTGGAAATTGCTTATTACTTACAATGTGACAGATCTTGATTCCTTCGATCAAAATAAATAGCAACTATAAATTATTCAAACGTTAAGATGGTTCATAAATGTCAAAGTACCTCGATGAGCATGGGGACTTTATTGCATAGATCGATTCACTCCTTTGTTATTTCTGAAATTGTACTTCAATTTATTATACTATTAATATTTCAAATGATGCTAGTAGCTTGAATATACGTTAACTCCATATATAAATATTTCTTCGGCAAAACACGTAATTTCCAAGAAACACGAAAACATAAAGCAAGATACAAATGAAGACTGGTTTGTACACTTGTCAATCTTCTTGCTACTTGACAATTGAACTTAGGGCTTTGAAAAGGGAAAGATTTTATTTCTATGATAATTAAATTGAAAGGAGCAACTCACTCATTTAAGAGAGCTAAGCTTGACGAAAGTTCTTGTAGTTGTTAGACAGAAAGAATAGGTTACTCTATATCTTTACAGCTAGCATTTGCAAATAAATATATAATTATCGTGTTGATCATACACATATCTATGGATTTGTCTTGATATGGTGAATTGGCCAATAATTTTTCATTATATCTTCATGAATACCACATAATATTTTACTAAATATTAAAAAAAAAGACCATTAGTATTATAAGAATAACCTAGGAATATAATTATTTACTTTCATAAAAAAAAATTGTTACTAATAGATAATTAATCATACAATTTATTTAGCTATTGATGGTAGATATTCTATAGTTAAGATTCCTGGAAATAAGGATGTACGGTAGCTCTCTTTGCACTTATCCGGTTAATTGGATCGTAAGCTAACAATTTATCCAATAAATCAATACCTTGAGCGTCTAACGTTGGTACTATCTGAGTTAGGTCCTTTCTACGCCACTGTGGAAAACTAGGTTTAAAATCAGGTAGATATACAATATCTGGCCATATAGTTTCGTTTGGAGTTCCCAGAATTCTAAAAATCTTGAAAATTTGGTCAATTTCACTATCCCCACTAAACAATGGCTTTCTGTTACACATCTCTGCAAAGATACAACCAATTGACCATGTGTCTACACCAGTACTGTATTGCTTCCCACCTAAAAGCACTTCAGGTGCTCTATACCATAATGTGACAATTTCATGAGTATAAGCTCTCAAAGGAACACCAAATGCCCTTGCAAGGCCAAAATCACCTAACTTCAAGTTACCTTCTTTATTAATTAACAAATTTTGAGGTTTCAAATCTCGATGTAAGATTCTATGAGAATGACAATAAGCAATACCTTTACACAATTGCATCATAAATTTCTTGATGATACTATGTCCCAGATGTTGATCCTTGGGAACACTTTCCATATACCTTTTTAAATCAAGGTCTAAGAACTCAATGACTAAATACAATTTATGAGCATCTGAATGAACTATATCGTATAATCTTACGATATTATCATCCTTCAATTCTTTTAATAAAGAAATTTCACGAATAGCTGTACTTGGTACACCTTCATCCTCACTTTCTAACCTGATTTTCTTTAACGCTACTATTCTTTGATTTTGTCTTAAATCTAAGGCTTTATAAACAACACCATACGTCCCTTCCCCAACTTTTTCGAGTCTTTTATAATTTGCTAATTCACCACTCATAATGCGAATATGAGCTTCTTTATCTCTTTTATTAATGAGAATGACAAGGCTTTAATTCCTTTGCACTAAGCCTCTGTCAGGGTTTATATATAAATATAATCTCTTCCACTGAATATGTTTCAAAGGTTTTTTCATTGAAAAATTAATTGGATCTACATAGAAATTAACGTGTTTGCGTTAACCATAATAGGCAATCATACAAGATATATAGATAATATGCTTCACTTCGTAATATTCATTGGTCAGTAGGACCGGATATACTAGTGTACTGTATTTTATCATTCTTGTAAAAAAAAATTTGATTCAATCTTTCTTGGCTAACCTTTCAGCTTTCTTCAATGCTCTAATTCTGATTGATTTATGGAAAGAATAATTAATCGAATTAACAAGTTTTGAGAAAACACCAAACGTTTCATCAATTATGAAATGATATAAAGCATGAGACCAGTATGGTGTCATAGTGCCGTATCTGGTTTGAGCGCCTGATCTTTTTCCAACACTTTGAAGAGTAGATTTGACAAAATTCTTAGGGTTTGGAATCAAAGCAGAAGTTCTTTTAACCTTTGACATTGAACTTGTCACCAAATAGGATAGGACTAACTCGACGTCAATGTTATGCTCGTCTAATTCGCCTGCTAAAGATGCTGACCAATTCTGTAAGAATGCCTTCGAACCACTGTACGTAGCTAATAACGGAGTCGGGATTAGTCCACCAAAAGAGCCCATTGTCAAGATTAGCCCACGCTTGATAGATTTATCATTTTTAACAGTCTTAATTATAATAGGAGATACGATTTGAGTAATCATTAGAGTGGCAGTATTGTTAATGGTGATGATATTTCTTAATTCATCTTCTTGAGTCTCGAGGAATGGTACTGGAATAGAATGAGATTGACCTACGTTATTCACCAATGTACTAATTGGCAAACCATCACAAATCTTGGCAATTTGTTCATAATTGCTACTGGAATCTTGAGCAACGTCAATGGCTAAAATTTTCACAGTAATTTTGTATTTTTCCTCTAAGGCAATTTTCAATGTTTCCAATTTCGATAAAGTTCTTGATATCAAAATAAGATTGAAGCCTCTCGAAGCCATTTGAGCAGCAAATTCTTTACCGATCCCATCGCTGGAACCAGTAATCACTGCATAGGTACCTTTCTTGGCACCATATTTACTAAAATTAACAGGTGGTAAAAGGAATAAATCACCAAAGAGTGCTACGGACCTTAAAGCAAAGAGGGTAAACTTCAAGACACCAAATCCGAAAAGAAACCAACAGAAAGTATCAAAGATACAATTTTTCTGTCCTAGCAATTCCAATTGTTCAATAAACGTGGCCTTCATCTTATATCTGCGTGTTGCAATATTGTTGGAATGAAATAGTGCTTACTAGTATTCGTTATATAGACATTGGTTAAATATTAAATAAATTTCTTATATTTTTTCAAAGGAAAAGTATAGTAAAAATCTTATAATATCAATTGTGTGCTGCTTCGTAGTAGTTTCATATTCAGGTATGTCGTTATTGAAATTCATTTATATTGGATATATATACATATGCAGGATAATTTGTGTATGGGTAGAATTTCTAATTTCATTAAATGGTTAGTCGTCACTATTAACAAATTCAGCTAGTTCAGTTAATGCTACCAAAGAATTGTATTTCTTCAGTCTAACTTCCTCCATGTAAATTAGTTTGGAGATACGAGGGCAAGTTTTGATTAGCATAGGAATCCTTGACCTTTTCTTCCACAGTTTATACTTTACTAACCATTTAACATCTTTTAAATTGGTTAAATTCTTAATCTCCAATACAGAGAGGTTAGGCAAATAATTGAATCCAATCAAATATGGGATAGAGTAGTCCGTAATCTTTTGGCAATCATTCAAAGATAATCTTCTAACGGTCTCACCATTCCATTTGACAAATTCATACAATCCTAGATCAGTAACGTGACAGCCAGCAACACCTAATGTTTCTAGTTTTGTGTGCCTTGCTAGTGCCACTATAGAGATATCAGTGATTCGTTCACCACGTGAGTGTCTACCCAAATTAATATGCTTTAATTTAGGACAATTCAACGCTACAGCCACGATACTTCTGTCTCCAATACGTTCGCTTGCTCTTAAATCTATTGACAACAAATTCGGCAAGTTAACTATCATGGAGACAAAATGTTTGTTACTCAAATTTTTATTGCCAGTAATGGTTAACCGTTGTAAATGTTCAAAATTTTTAAACCAATTTGTCGGGAATTGGAAATTTGTACAAAGATGAAAATCCAAGTCTTGTGTGTGGCGAAACCTTGAATCTTTTATCTCTAAGTCTTGAGTCATTGAATAGTCTTTGATTTTATTGAATTGTAAAGATTTAATCACATGTAAAGGATGTCTTTGATTTAAAAATTTATTAAATTTGTTCATATCTTTAAATGTTAACTTTTCGTAAATTAAAGGTAATGTCAATCTGAACCATAGCTTATTAACTAAAAGATAATTAAATAAATTATCATTTGAAAATTTCCCTGAAAGCTGTTCATTTGATTGGGAGCTGTATTTTAATATAATGTTTAAGATTTCAGGATAATTGAAAATATTATTATTATCATTAATTCGTAAAGACTGAAAATTATCGAGCACCACTTCAAAACTATGGAACTTCAATTCTTTCTGTGGAGTATGCATAGGTGAAGGTAAATATTCACTGTCATGTTTCGTACTAGTTATAAGGTTGTCTAGTAGACCAATTTTATTGCCGCCGACTGTAGAAATTTTTTTATATTTGATAAACTCACTGTCATCAACATCAATGCATTCAAACGATCTCTTAGAAGAGACACTTGACTGGCGTGAGCTCGATTCTGGGTGAATCATAGTAAATCGAGAAAGGAATGAAACTTTTTAATTTTTGTTTTTTGGCAAGTGACCAAAAATGCTTTCTCTCAAAGAAGGAGATTTCAACTCAAATAGTTATCTGAGAAAAAAACAAAATATAATTAAATGAACGACTCTAGTTATTAGCACGACTAATAGTATGTCCCAAATTTCATAAATGAGGAACTAGTAATATAACTGTTTCAAAAAAAAAAAACTTAGAAAAGAATGGACCTTAAAAAGGGACTGGAGCAAATATAAGAAGCTATGGAGATTAAAAATATTGCAACAGCACAATAAAATACAAATAAAATATGATAATAAAAAATAAAGAGGAAACTAGTCGATACTATAGTGACATCCGAAGGAGAAACTGTGTTATACCTATACCAAGAAATTTATCACATTTAAGTAAACTTACTCATACACAGGGACGCTATATATACAAGACACAGGTAGCTTTGTATACAAGAGATGGATGAGGAAACAAAGAAGCGCTGGAAAAGCAAAGCTGAACTAAACAACACCAAGTTCTTTTAGTGCAGAATTGCTTGGTGAAAACTGTCAGTTTCATAATATGTAAGATTTGCTTCCAGCAATTAATTACCAAGCGTAAATAAATGCACAGCAAAAAAAAACCCTGCCCAAGCACCCTGACCAAAACGTGAAATTTTTAGCCCTAAACATGTCCTAAGCATGCCCTTAACACGTCCTTCAGTCTACCGTTTTGTACGAACAGGCACAGGGTGCGATTGTTCCGAGCAAATTCTTCACGTGATTTGCTAAAAAGAAACGTGCTGTTGCGAACTCCTTTTTCGCCGAGATCTTTTAGTTTTTCCGTGGAGAGCCTCTTGCAGGGCTGCACAGAAAAGAAACGACTGCCGCTGGTGTTGCGCTTGTCCTCTCCGTCGCTTTCTTTTCCACGAGCTCTAAAAATAAACGTGCGCGTTATAATTCGCTTTATATTGAAAACCGGCGATCGTTTGAATGAGTCTTACTTCGATCAACTATTAGTACACGTTATATATTTAAGTATGTTGAAGCCTGTCGTTGTGAGAAAGTTTGTGAACTGTATAGCCACAAACACTTATAAATCTAAAGTACTAAACTAAGGGATAGCCGAATCGAACTAAGGATATAGAGGTTTTTACAATAATCTAATTTTGCTCCAATGGAAGAGTGTAATAGGGTAAGAAGTTTTGGATTTAACAGAGGTTCTGAAAATAGTTTTTCCTCTATGACAGGGTCTGTTAACTCCTATTTACGTAAGATATATGGAGATACAAGCTCAGAGATGCGGTCACCATCCGTGTCATCATATTCGACATATTCTAACTTGTTAGATAGTGAAATCAATGAGGAAGATTTGGAAGAAAGGAAAGCCCTATTCAACCACTTAAACACGTACTCTTTCAATAACCATTTTTTACAATCGCCTACCCAATCGAAGTTAGATAGAACTTATTCGACATTACTAGATCCTGGCCAGTCGTTATCAGGTTCTTTGGCGCAAGTTTGGAAATCTCGTTCAATGTCTCAACGTGATGAGCAAGTGATAGAAGATGAAGACGAGGATGAATGTGAAGGCATGCAAAAGCTACGACCAAGGTCAAGGTCAAGACTAAGACCCGAGTTTGAGCTCACGAGGCCGCAGCCTAAGCGATTGGATACAGATTCTACCATCATAAACCATCTTATTGAGTCGCCTCAAAGTAAGACCGAAGTTTCTTCTGAGAAAAAATTCTATCTAGAAGATGGTGAAGATGAAGATGGAACATTGGACGATTTGATGAGTCCCATTACATATCAAGAAGAGTCGGAGGAACCTTTCCTGACCAGATTAACAAAACACTCCAAAGAAAGATTATCCCTTTCCATTTAATATATTCTTCACCTCTATCCAGATTCATAACAAGTCAGTTCTACTGTCTATAATTATATATATATATATATATATATATATATTTTTTTTGTGAAACGATTAATTTACACAATTACTTGTTAGTGTGTCAATGAATGAAAAAGCCAATGAATCTAACCACTTGGTTCTTTTTTAAATGGATGGAAACGTGGTTCAACACAAAATATGGATTGGGCTATTAATACTGCTTTAAAGAAGATCGAACAACCGCCCGGTAGTTCGAGATCAATTATTGAATCATTAAATGGTTTCAATATTATTACATCGAAACATAATCATGAGGTAAATAATATTGTTAAGAAAGCCAACGATTTCTGGCAAAGTGTTCCGAAATACACAATTGTATCACCAGAAAGGACCATGAATTTGATCACAACGAATGAAACTCCTAACAATGCTAATAATGACTCTTTAACAATTCCCACTTTAATCAATAATACCGATGCTGCTGCTACTGACGTGACAACTAATGGCTCTACGCACATTGCAACTCATTTGTCCACAAACACATCTACAAATGCTACCACCACATTTCAAACGGCGATAAGTAATAACAATGAAACCATAACGGACCGTTTGGGTAATAACACTTCCACCCTAACCACTACGAATACCAATACCAATACTGACACAGGGGGATTTCTTACTTATCAATCAATAAAATCAGAACATACTCGATTGGCCCCATCTCATTCTAACGATGCCACTATTAAAAATACACCAACTTCCATCTCTAAGAAAAAATCATGGTCACCATTTAAATTGGAATCCATAAGAAAATCTCCTGATCCGATCCCAAATCCTAATCCTCAACCTTTAAATATGTTTCAGCCTACGCTATCTAGTACATTGACAGACTCCACCACGTTAGCTGCAAATAATAGGGTTAAAAGAAGGTCCAATATGTTTATTCCGTTGCCAAAAAAGGATCCACTAATAGTGAAGAGTAATAGGTCCCCATTAGGCGAAAAATCAGCTACTAAGTCTACAAATGTTTTTGATAGACTCTCTTCTTTAACTACGAAATCATTTGATCACAAGATAAATAAGTCATCGTCAATAGATAATAAAGGTTCACCAATTCGGAGATCTCCTACTAAGAAAACCTTAACAACTAATAAAAGAATTTCGCAAGATGATTCAATAATGCAAGAAACCTTGAAAAATATTTTTGCTACTCACGCACCGACAGTTACTAAGATTAACAAGGCTACTAATCATGAAGCAGGATCAAAAAAGGATTTAGACCTCTCCAAAACAAAGTCTACTTTAATACCGAAGATTAATAATCGAAGTAGCATCTCCACGACAGGCTCATCAACTAATAATCCTGGTTTAAGAAAAGTAACCACTACTGCAAAAACTCCAATGAGCGTACTAGGAGCAACAAATATAATCAGCAATTCAAAAATAGGCAAAAAGGATAGGCTAACCAAGTTTCAATTTTTACCACCGAAGGAAGACGACTTAAAGAGTAAACTAAACAAAAGATTATCAGAAGTACTAAGAACTCAACAAGAACAAGAACGGAAGAGGAAACAATCTCAAAATTTTAAAAAAAATGATGATTTTGTGACTGATGGGAACATAAGGAATTTTAGTAAAACATTCAGTGATTTCAAAAATTTCCATTCTTCCACTAATATGAATACAAATGGAGAATTTTCAACTACTACCAAGAAGAATAGCATAATTACTGGTACTGATCACGAGTATAAATCTTATAACAGCAACAACAATAACAACACTAACAATAATAATATTCTTTCTGCTTTATATACTGGTGATCATAGAACCGTTATTGGGACTTCACCAGGCTCGACTAAGAACAGGGATTCTCCAAATGAGGACAGAACATTACCGGAAATTTATTCAGACGATGGAGATGAGGATATTGATAATGCGACACCCAAGAACAGCTTTATCACTACCAATGATTGGATTAAAGACGACCAGTTACAAAAAAGATTAATGGAACAAAGTTTTCGAGATCCCAAAAAAATATTTGGACCGGTTCCACCTTTACATCTTGATGAAATCTTTCATAGTGGTACTTCTTCAAGATTGAATAAATTTAAGAAAAATATGCTCAAATAGCTATTGAGAGAAAGCATTATAGACATAATCACATACCATTATAAACGTATACGCAAAAGCATATATCTATCTATCTACTTACCATCAATAATATCTCAAATGATTGAACATTCATCATATAAATCTTTTCTCAATTGCTTTCTGTTTGTCCCAAAGAGAAACCCATTGTTGGCTTTCCTTCTTGGGAACCAAATATATCCTGATACTGTTATTGAACAAAGGGATCTTTGGGGATGGCATGCGTAGGATATCATGTAAAGTCAACTTTTGCCCAGCTTTAATCAAACCACCATCTTTGTTCTCCACATATGCTAAAATTTTATCATTCTTGAAACTGTTTCTCTTTTCATCTTCTAAATACCAAGAATCGGGCTTCTCAGTAATACTAGAAATTAAATCCTTTAAAACAGTCAATTCACTCACCTCTGTGAATATATCAAATGTATCCACAGTAGGGTATATTATTAGCCCAGAATATAACATTTGTGATTCGATATCTCTAGGGTTTTCTAATTTTGGGGCTACAAGAACATCAACTTCTTCAAAATGTTTTGAATTAATGGATTCAACATTTCTTAATTTCAACGATACCGTCAAGGCTTCTTCTAACTCTTCTTTTGCTTTTCGCTCGAGTAATTTTTTTTCTTCTATTTCTTTCACACGGTCCTGTTCCTTATGAATGGCGACTAAAAGATTATTCAAAGAAACATTCTCTGAATCCAATTTAAGTGCAAAATTCACTGTCTCAAGAGCTTCACCAAATTTTTTCAGCTCTAAATATGCCTTAGCAATTCTGTAATAACACTTAATATTTTTGGAATTATAACTCAGTGCTTTCTTAGAATCATTTATACTGCTCCTATAATTCTTTAAAAATAATTGGCATGCCGCCCTGTTAGCAAAAAGCAACTCATTAACGGAATCTACGTTGCAATTAATTTCTATTCCCTTATTGTAGATTTCTCTTGCTTCTCTGTAACGCTTAGCTCTAAACAGATCATTACCTTGGTTTTTAAAGTTTTCAGCAACTTCATGAGGTTCACCTTCGTAAGCTAAGGCTTTCAAAGCTTCCAGTTCAGTGTTCTCACCGCCCTCTCCGTCACCGTCATCCAATTGAGTCATGAAAAATGGCATTCGGTTCAATTCTGTTAGAATTTCATCAGGTGTCTTATCTTTGAATTCAGACAATTGAGGTGGCAGAAGCGGATCTGTTGGGCCTGGAACATATTTAGAAGGTTTCTTGTACTCCTTAGACATTATGCAAAACTTTTTTGAAGTTTATAAACCTTTCTATCTGGTTTGATATTTTGCTTTCGTTATGATAGTTAAAATCGATGAGTATGAACAAATTTTTTTCCGAGTTATATCAAATTTCTTCCAATTTTAATTAACATCATCGAATGACAGCAATTCTCCAAGTCTATGAATTTTTTAAACCTAAGAGAGAGACACATGCTACCATCTTTATAGCAATTGGTGTTAAAGCTCAAATAATATATGTACTTATATCTAGTTACTTAGCTAAAAGATTGTATATGAGCATCTATGCCTTTATTGTATATTGTTATTCCTGTGTTTCGTAATATTGATTACACTATAAAAAACCTATTATAGTCAACAGTATATTGAAGATACTCCTAAACTTATCCACAGTATCACGTTAAGTAGTTAGGCATATATAACAAAGCTTCACTTTTGAAAGATCAGACTCCATAAGCTAACCATACAGATAAATCATGATATATATTATGAAAGCACTATAAATCCATAGGAGTACAGCATTTTAAAAGAAGAAGTAAAATTGTTCACTTTTGTAAATTAATTATCATCTGTGTTTAAGAGTTGGCAATTACTCTACGGAAGGTCCTTTTTTTGAAGAAGCCTTCCCAGTTGGTTTTGGTGCATCCGTCTCTGAAGAATCTGCCTCGGATTCGGAAGCCTCGGATTCGTCGTCCATTTGTTCGTTGGCTTCTTTCAAAGCTTCTTCAGGAGTTTTCCCTGAATCTTTAGATCCGTCACTTTCAGCTTCAGCTTCATTTTCTATTTTCTCTTGCTCAGCTTTCATCTTTTCAGCTTCTAACTCTTTCTCAGCTTCTGTCATAGATTCATCAGTTTGTATAGCATTACGTAGTGGGCCCATGTAATTTGACACGCTGAATGTCTCACCTATAATTGGTGACACGTAAGCAGAAGTAGTGCTATGAGAGTTTAAAAGAAGCACCGTGGTTAGACAGCCAAATAAAATGATAGCAAATCTAATAAACCTTTTTGTCAAAAAAAGAGCCATCTTGATGTTTTGTACTTGATCCCTCAACTGCACTTAACTGCTTGCTGGTTATTCAAGAGAGGTTGTTAGTACAACTTAATTTTTCAAATTGTTTAACTTTTTCAATTAACCGAATCTGTTAAATTTTATAGCGAGCAAAGCCGAACATAATAATTTTCTTTTATATACAGACGGTATCAAGACTGACAATTAAAGGCTAATGAGTATTGTTTACACTATATATGAGAGACAGAACTATACCAATTGTAAAATAAAGAGAGGTGTATTCGCGCCACATTGTTTTATTTTTGTGATCAAGTACTATAATCTTCCCAATTACTAGGTCTGACCAATCCTTGCGCATCGTAGTATTGCCTACCACATGAGTACCCACGGAATGTGAAATCATCATCTCTGTCACAGATACAATTCAATTTATCATGAACGTCTTTATTTAATGGACACTGGTTGTAGGGTGGATGATGATAACCCATATTAGAGAAGAATTTTATCTTATCCTTTGGTAACATAATTGAGGCAGCAATAGAGTGTACTGGAGCATCTCCCCATCTTTCATAGAAGAACCCACCAGATCTATCCAAATGTTCAAAGTATTTTCTATACGCAGGTGATCTCCAAAGATTTAAGTTGGCAATTTCAAAATTAGACCAGAAGTGACATAAATTGTAAGTATCACCATTATTATCAGAGATGAATTTCATTAAATTATTCTTGGCAATAGTCTTTGGATTTTTTTTGAAAAAAGCTTGCGATGTGTTCCACAAAGTTGGAATTGTATCTACAAATTCATGAATAGTGATTGTAAATCCATAAACCTTTTCATTATCCTGCATCCATTGAAACACGTCAAAGTTGACATCACAGTAGAATTTAGTATGTGGTTCAACTCTCCAATACCAATCATAATCATCTAATAAGGGGTTTCTCCAGAAAAACCCACTTTGGAAACGACACATATGTCTGTATGATTCTGAAGCACCATAAATGATATCCTTCATTCTTTCCCTCGTATCAGCAGCTTTCTCAGTATCAATGAAATCAGGATATGACCAATGTTCTTGAGGTACTAAACCAAACTTCATAGTTACATTAGGAGCAAAACTTTGCAACTTATCTTTCACTTCCTGCGTAAACTCTACATCATTCAAGAAAACCCAATCGTAATTATATTGGTCATTAAACCTCTCTTGAATTTGAGAGATTGGTCTTTTCATATCATCAACTTCATTATTTCTCAACAAAGTGACAAAACAGGCCTTTGGACGTTTACCTTTATTCTTTTTATACATTGGTTTCAGATACTTCCATACATTTAACTCATTTGCATCCAACTTAACAGGTGAAGTTGATTCAGATGGTTGAAGATTAGAATTGCTACCAGCAGCTGATGGTCCATCGTCACTGTCAGTATCACCGTCATTGTTATCAACTACCGTTAACGAAGCAAACTGATTACTGAAGTCTAAAGTGTCACCAATATACGTCGACACGACTTCCTTAGTAGAATGGTGTGAATTTAACAAAACCAGAATGAACAAAGTACCAAAGAAAATTGGCACCAAACGCGAGAACCGTCTACCAATAAAAAGAGACATCTTATACAGTTCAGATTCAGCGTCGAGGCTTGCTTCAACTGATAAATAGCGACGATTCCAACCGATTTCTAAAGTGCAAGTTATATAGTAAATTCTTCGAAACTAAAAATACAAGAAATTGCGTTTCACGTTTTAAAAATAAGTCGAAAATCTTCGTCTCCTTTGACATTCGGCACAACTGGAACCAGGCTTGGTAGGTTGTTAACGAGCAATCGATACCGATTGCTCGGTCCCGAGCTGCTTTGTGGCCTGTGGTCACACAGCCGTATCGATTGAATGCTTGAAATAGCCACCAATTCACCTACTTTAAATCTTTTCTTCACTGAACCATTCCATGCAATTTTATTCTTATTCCGTAAGCTGATTTCCAGTCGCATTTTTCATTCTTGAAACTTTTATTCTTAGTACTACGTTAAAATGAGTCCTAGTATATCTGCACACGCCACACTCGCCCACTCTTACACATACATCAACGAGTAGTTGTTCTAAGATTGATCCATTGACACATACTTAAAGCTTTTAGCGATACACAACACGCAACTGACACACTTCCTACTACCTCTTTCAAAAGTGTGAACAAGATGTCTTACAATGGGATCGGTTTGAAATCTGCAAAGGGCTCCTCCACGTCGGGACACGTCCAGCAATCGCTGGCAAACTCTGATAATGATAGGATTGGTACAAAGAAGGATTATCAACTGCGGGAAGCCCAAAGACAGAACGCTCAAGGTAAAATCACTAAGAAACGAGTTATAGAACAAGCGGAGAAGTTGAATAAACATAAATCCTTGAGAGAAATCGAATTGCGAGTGTCACAGTTAAGAGATCGGTTAGAAGACGAGCAGGAAGCCAACAAGTCTCTTACCGAGGAAACCATCGATAAAAAATGCACCGAGTTGAGAGACAAATTGCTGTTGCAAAGGACAAAGCAACAGCACTACTCCCAACTATACACTTCCAGAAAGAATAGATCAGACTCGTCATCGTAGAGCGTCTCATCGCCTCATAGGCTGTTGTTCTTTGCTCATGCTGCGTATCAAGTGATGGTTCGGTTCCATTGAAATTATTATTGTCACGTTAAATCACTGTTTAGTGTCATACATTGGATTGATTAATTGATGCTTCCGGAGAGAAAAACAAATTATCGTCTTGCCACAATCCCCAGGCCTCTTCGAAGAAGAGTCGGTATTTTAGTTTTTCTTATACGCTTAGACAGGTTCTCGCTGGTAAAGGAGCGTTACGGACAGCTTGCGATTGATTGTTAGGCACAAGTCACTGCAAGCGTAGTGAGCTTCTGTCCCTGTTTTGCTCATTTACAAGATTAATTTTTTTTTATAGCCTGAATCTTCATTTTAGGATGTCGAGATTAAGTTGGAAATTGGTTTTCAGAGCTGTAGTCACAATAATTTTACTGTCTGAAGTGGCCTCATCCTTAGTTCTACCACAAGCCACTTATGATTCCAGACGTGAATTGATTGGTACAGGTAAGCCTGCTAGGAAGAAGAATGTTATCTTTTTTGTCACAGACGGGATGGGTCCAGCTTCTTTATCTTTGACAAGGTCATTTAGACAATTCACCCAAGAGTTAGATATTGATGATATTTTAACTCTAGACAAGCATTTGATTGGGAGCTCAAGGACTCGATCTTCAGATTCTTTGGTGACAGATTCTGCCGCTGGAGCTACTGCCTTTTCATGTGCGTTGAAATCATACAATGGTGCCATTGGTGTATCTCCAGATAAATCTCCATGCGGCACAATTCTTGAAGCAGCGAAATTAGCAGGTTATTTGACCGGTCTAGTGGTAACCACTAGAATCACAGACGCCACTCCCGGTGCGTTTAGTGCACATGCGAATTTCAGAGTTCAAGAAGATTTGATCGCGTTACACCAGATTGGTGAATACCCCTTGGGCCCCACAGTAGACTTGATTATTGGAGGCGGGAGAACTCATTTTTATCCAAACACTGTAGCAGGTGGATCCAGACGGGATCAAAGAAACCTAATACACGAAGTTCAGAAAGCCGGATGGCAATACGTTAGTAATAGGAAAGAATTTGACGGTTTAAAACTTGGGAAAAACGTCAGCCTGCCGTTATTAGCTCTGTTAGCTGATTTCGATATCCCATTTGAGATAGATAGGGACCCAGCCATATACCCATCTTTACAAGAAACGACTTTAACAGCATTGAACGCTCTGTACGAATCTTCGAAAGACTCGGAACAAGGATTTTTCATGCTAGTGGAAGGTTCTAGGATTGATCACGCTGGACACCAGAATGATCCGGCGGCTCAAGTGAGAGAAGTACTAGCATTCGACAAGGCATTTGCCACCGTAAAGAAATTTGCTGATGAACATGCAGATGAAGAGTTTGTTTTGATTAGCACGTCTGACCATGAAACTGGTGGGTTGGTAACTGCAAGACAAGTGACGGAGACATACCCTGAGTACGTTTGGTACCCTGAAGTGTTGGCCAACTCTAGTCATTCGGGAGAATTTTTACAGAAAAGAATCATGAATTATCAAGGTGATAACAAGATGAAATTTATTGAAGATGATATCTTAATTGAATCATTAGGAATCACAGATTACACTAATGATGAGCTAGAAGCGCTAAACTCTTTAAATGACGGCGTTCAAATACAAGAGTACATAAACTTAATGATATCTGAACGGGCTCAAATTGGTTGGAGTACACATGGCCACAGTGCAGTAGACGTCAACATCTACGCTTATTCAAATCATAAAGATGTTTATGACGATATTTTAACTCATTTACAAGGGAACCACGAAAACATCGAGATTGGGAAATTTATGGCAAGCTATCTGAATTTAAATCTAACCCATGTTACTGAGTTGATAAAGGATACCGATCATAGTTCGTTAGCGATGTCATCGTCTGAAAAGTTGGGATCCAACTATGATAAATATTATCATAAATTGTTCTAATAAATGCAGCATGCGTGATTATTAACATAAACTTATTTATTCAAGCTATATACCTATATATTTATAATTAACTAAAATATGCCATTGGAAGAGTAGAGCTACAAGTTGTTGTCAGCTATTCAGCTGATCCCATGCTTTATGACAAAATTCAATAAACATATCCTTATCTACAACCGGGTCCCAAGTCGTGGGTATACAGAACGGAAAATCGTGGTTAGAGATACGTAGCGTTCCAATCAAAGTCGGATGACCTATCTGTTGCGGTACCACTGGAGAAGGAATAGCCGGTGGTTGGAAATCACTGTACTGTGGCGATACGCCATATGGACTGGACATATTATGATAGGGAAATTTTAATACAGAGTCTGATGGTGGATAATCGTTTGTAGGGTTAGAAGTTGGAGTAAGAATATATTTTGACGGACGTTTAGGTGCCGGTTTCTTTTTTGATTTTCGATTTTTCAATGAAGATATTATCTTTTGTTGCTCTAACGCTATATTTTTGGACAATTCAAGTTCTTGCCATTGCTTCTTGTTCAAAGACTGCGTAGTGATACCAGGTGAAACACATTCTACACCTAATTTGCTTATTTTCGAATCAATAGTCTGACTGGTGGGTTTGCCTGCTTTGCTTGATCGTAGTTGCTTGGACTTCATCTCATATGATAAATAAATATCTCTAGAGACGGTTGCAAAAAGGTATAGTATCTGAAGTTTTTATTGAAAAGAACCCGGTACTAAAAAAAGCAAGAACTTCTGCCTTTGTATTATCTTCTTAAAATCCGATCAATAATCACATGTGTTAAGATTCATATATTCGGAAAGAAATAAAATTAGAGTGTTTGGTAATGGAAATAACTTTCATCTATGGATATTCGTTCAAAGCGAGATATTGGTCTAGTTCCTAATGGGAAATACAAAAAGATTCGCCCAATTTGGAAATAAGATTTCAGAAGCTATAATGCATAGAATGGTTCTTTGCATACTTGCTTTTTGTCTATATTACCTAGCGACTAGACCGTGTTTGGGGTTTCGGGTTTAAGTGAACATATAATTTTCAATAGATTGCATTTGGAGAAAAAAATGTCTAATCCGATGGGCAAAGAATAACTAAAAGGGAAATTCCCAGAGACACACCCGTAGAGATGCCCCGCTTTCAACCCCAATGTCCCCTAAAAATATAAGGATAGGCGGCTAATTCGAGCTTTATCATTAAAAGATCAGTATTGGCAGGAAATGACTGCTGTTGGCCCTAATTCCGCAGTCCAGATACTGGTTCTTATCTATTGTAGGATGTATCGGTTTTAGTAAGCGAGGGATGTCTCCACAGTTGAAGGGGATCCCCTCTCACGTTGTTTTGTGTCTTAGGATAGTATATAACCAACTAAGCAATTATATGAGTATTCAGTTTTTAGCCTGTTATTTCAAAATGTTTCGTGGAGCTTTGTAAATAGATAGTGATATATTTATTTTGACACAGAGTTCAGGATGTCCGCTCAAGGGAAAGATAATACTAATTCAAGTGATGTTAGAAAGGATCGGGTAGTAACCAATACTTTTGGGTGTCCAATGGTGGACCCTTACGCTACGCAAAGAATTGGCAAAGACGGTCCCTTGTTGATGCAAGATTCTAATCTGATAGAATCTCTGGCTCATTTCAATAGAGAAAGAGTTCCAGAAAGAAACCCACATGCGCACGGGTCTGGTGCATTTGGATATTTTGAAGTGACAGACGATATCACTGATATTTGTGGGTCGGCTATGTTTGATACCATTGGCAAGAGGACAAGATGTTTGACAAGGTTTTCTACTGTTGGAGGGGAGAAGGGTTCAGCTGATACAGCAAGGGACCCTAGAGGATTCTCTACCAAATTCTATACCGAGGAAGGTAATTTGGATTGGGTGTATAATAATACGCCTATTTTCTTTATTCGAGACCCTTCCAAATTTCCACATTTTATTCACACCCAGAAGAGAAATCCTCAAAACAATTTAAAAGACGCTAATATGTTTTGGGACTTTTTGACGACACCAGAGAATCAAGTGGCAATTCATCAAGTGTGTATCTTATTCTCAGATCGTGGTACTCCTGCTTCTTACAGAACCATGAACGGGTACTCCGGTCATACTTATAAATGGTCTAATAAGAATGGCGATTGGCATTATGTGCAAGTCCATATAATCTCAGACCAAGGAATTAAAAATTTGGAAAATGAAGAGGCCAAGAAAATTGCTGGTGAAAACCCGGATTTCTGTACAGAGGATTTATTTAATGCCATTGAAGAAGGTAAATATCCTTCGTGGACTGTTTCAATTCAAACCATGACTGAAAAACAAGCCGAAGAGTTTCCTTTCTCTGTTTTCGATTTGACTAAAGTCTGGCCTCATAAGGACTATCCATTAAGAAGAGTAGGAAAATTAGTCTTAAACGAAAACCCTCAAAACTATTTTGCCCAAATTGAGCAGGCAGCTTTTGCACCTTCAAACACTGTCCCATATCAAGAAGCTTCGGCTGATCCTGTTTTACAATCTCGTCTCTTTGCCTACGCAGATGCTCATCGCTATAGGATTGGTCCCAATTACGATCAAGTACCAGTGAATTGCCCATACGCATCTAAAGCTTTCAACCCTGTGATTAGAGATGGTCCAATGAACGTTAATGGAAATCAAGGCTCTGAGTCAAATTATTACAACACAACTGCAAATTATAAATTCGTTGATAAAAACCGTCCAATTCAGCAACATCAAGAAATTTGGAACGGGCCTGCTATCCCTTATCATTGGGCAACAGACGCTGGAGACATTGATTTTGTGCAAGCCACCGATCTTTATCAAAAAGTATTATCAAAACAAGACGGTGCACAGGAGAGATTAGCATATAACGTTGGTGTTCATGTAGGACATGCATCTTCAGAAATGCAAGATAAAGTGGTGAAGATGTTTAACCGTGTGGATCCAAAATTGGGGTCAAGGATTAGAGAAATTGCGCAAGAAAAATCACAAGAACTCAAGAAATCAAGACTATAGTGATGACTCTCTGACACATTAGACATTGCACTACTTGTGGATTTGATTATTTATTGATTATTTATTTATTTATAACACATATCATGTTATTATGGGCTTTACCTTTTGTTCTTATTTACAACATTTTTGGAATCGAATAAACTTATCTGTATGAAAACAACAAATTATTGAAAGAGCTAGTCATTAAAACTAGTTGAGATTATATGTTAAATGCCAGTACGATCAATCAGTTTCTTCTAATTAACCGCCAATACTACACAAAATTAATTATAAGTTCATAAAACAGCGCAAGCATAAGTAAAAAAACAATTACAAAGGTAAAGATGATATCCAAGAGTTTAAATGGTAGAATGAAGTTGGCGCAACCAGCAAAGGGATGATAACTCAGTCAACTAAAAATGAACGATTGATTAGTTGCATTGGCTAGGAATTTTATTGAAGACCGACAAATTTCTAATTTTATAGGACAAGTAAGTATCATATATTGAATTTCGGCAACATATTTATTCGCTAATACTATGAGTATCTTATAGAATTCTACTTTAATCATGGGAAAAACGGCACTTTTGCCTGTCACAAGAGCAGTCCATTGCATTCATTCTTGAAGAGTCAGATATCTTAAACGATTCGCATAACTTTTATATTTTTATGACTTCGTATCTAAAATATCTCACCCTATACAATTTTTGTATTTTCATTAAAGTGGCCAGTATTCAATTGGGGCATCAATTATGTTTCTCGGATTCAAATAAATATAAAAGAAACTTATTAGTAAAAATGTTACTACTTAAAAGGGTGCTGCTAAACTACAGAAACAATATTCACCGATACTCTGTGGTTGAAACTAATTAGTATATCACGCATTCTAACAACATGTCTCAACTATTATCACAAATGGACAGTGATTTTCGTAGCTTATACACGGACGAGTCTTTGAAAGACTCTAATTTATCTAAATGTTTAAAGGATACCAAGGATTTTAAGTTGCAATTGAGAAAATTAAAAGCACATTTGAATAAGCATATCCAAGAAGTAGAAGAAGCTACAGATAATATGTCCAACAAAGAAAAATTGGATAAGAAACATCAGTTAATTCAAGAGAAAATTTCCAAATCTTATAAAACTTGGAAACAGTCCATTAAGAAGACAACGAAATTACAATCTACAAATTATCATAAGTTAAACAAGAATTCCATATCGAAATTACAAAAATTCAAGATAGATGACGTTTATTACCATAAATTATCTAAAGCATCTAATCGCTCGATTGAAAAAAGTATCGCTTATCATATTGCAAGATATAATATTTCAAGCTTTGACTTTACTACGGAAGATCAAATCACTGATCATTTATCTAGAACATATGGTATCGATACAAGCGTTTCCGAGAAATTCGTAGTATTAGATAAGATCCTTCGTGATTTAGAAGCTGGAGATTATAGCAGTTGTTACAAATGGTGTGAAGATAATGATGCAACAAAGAATTCATTTTCTTTCGGGAGTAAAGTTCAACGAGACTCTTTCGCTTCTTTGAAATTAGACCTTCTCACATTAAGTGGAATACAGCAATGTAAGAATGGTAGTTCTGAGGCAGAAATTTGTCACAAAATAATTTCTACTGTGTCAAGTTTCGACACTCCATTTGTGGTAAAATGCTTTGAACAATCAAATTATAAAAATGGAACGCATTGGGCAATGGTGGTCCTGTTGTCAAAATTACTAGGAGTCCAATCTGTTTCAAACTTCTCAGAAAATACTTCCGATAAATTGATTTATTGCAAAACTCTTTTCACGAAACTTTACTGTCAGATTAACCAGCTTGTCTTTAATTCTGATTTGTTTCTTATTGTATTAAGTGGTCTAATATCATTTCCATTTTTTACAAAATATAACCAAATTAGAGCTTTGTCTCATGTTGGTTGGACCACTCAAGGGGAGTTACCATTTGATGTAATCTTACCCGATTTCCTTTCATATTTCCATCCTATCTTCATTTGTCCAGTCTTAAAAGAAGAAACTACTGAGCAAAACCCTCCTTACTCACTTGCATGCCATCATGTAATTTCTAAGAAAGCTTTGGATAAATTATCGAAAAATGGAAGTTTATCATTCAAATGCCCATACTGTCCTGTGCATACATCTATAAGCAAGACTAAGAAAGTGAACTTTATTATGATATGATAAAGATTAAATGAATATATGTACTTACTAAATTGATTGGAAAGACCCTGTAAGTAAATCTATAGTACCAGAATTTGGCCCATGTACTCCTGTTAACCACCCAGGTAATTTATCTATATCTATCAAACCAGTGTCGCATAGCTGATGGAGACCTCCGAAAATGTCATCTCCAACAAAACGCATCTTGAATGTCATTTTCTCATCCTTTATTTGATATGTTAGTCTTTTTACAGGGATCACGGACGCATATGGATCATCACCATCGACTCTTAATGCGCCTTGAAATTTTAACATTGATTTTGCTTTCAAATTGTTGTCAGCTATTTGCAATCTACCTTTTGTTGCCTCATGTCCATCAATGTTTGCCAATGGAGATTGATCAATATCTGACTTAGCATATCTTGTCCAAGCGGCTAACGCTTCATTATGGCGTGATTGACCATATAATATGTATATTTTTTCTAATGATTTCACTGGTGTGTTCCCCTCATCTTCAAGAGTAATTGCTTTCTGAGAATCAATGCTAGTGCTTAAATTGCCGTCATGATGAGTACAATCCCAAATGGATTTTACAATAATTTGTAAAAACATATCTGTGAAAGGATCCTTCTCTGGGGAACAAAACATTGTGAAAGATCCTTCAATTATACAGAAATAAAAAGGCTTCTTGTTAATGAACGGCTGAGCTTTTTTCAAAGTTTTATCAAATAGTTGGACTCTAAATATGAAGGCTTTCGGTAGAGTTGGATGTTCATATACGTTTAAATGGAAGAAATTAAATTGAAGTTTCTGTAAATTATTCTTCATATGATGGAAGAAATCCATATATCCAAAATCTATCGGCAAATTATCCCCAGTGTTCGCATCAATGATTTTTTTAGAAACCCAACTGTAGTGTGAAGAATGTTGCAATACTATGTTTAACTCAATCTCTGAGATTTGATCCAAAGTCAAACCGTTTGGATAAAAAAGCTTCATAATCCTTGTGGATACATCTACCCTGTTATACTTTAATCTGATATATTTAACGAATCTTCTCGAAGCATTTGTCAAATCAATCTCAGTGTCAGAATTTCTCAGCCATTTCAAGACTAACTTACATTGTAACTCAACAGGTAATCTTCTTAGAAGTTTCAACTCTATTGACGAACCCAATCTCATCAGACGTTGTCCATCCATCTCTAAACTGTCACCACCCATTGCTTACCATAATATTTGCCAATAGTGAAATGTTGGGGAGATACCTCAACAAGACTACCATAACATCAATTGAATTTCATTGATCACAGAGTCATCATTACTTCTAAGCAGTAAATAAAAAAATTGTAGACACAATGAGCTAATTGAGTGAAATAAGAGGTAACTCATTAGTTACGGACGTTTAAGAATACAAGTCAACTCATTAGCACGATTGAATTATAAAATCGAGCGCTCGAAGAAAAATGCATGTAGATAACTACTTTACGGCGATTGTTATGTTACATAACTAATTTATCTTCTTTAAAATTTACTAATAAGCTTCGAATTTAGGTTGATATTATCAGTCGACGAGTATATATATATATATATATATATATATGTTACCATACTATTTGCCTATATTTTGTATGTTGTTTTTTCTTTCATATAAAAGAAAATTTCGTAAAGATTTTGATGACCTAAACTCCGAAATTCCAATCTCAGCGTTCGCTTTTTATCAGATGAATGACATAATATACACGTATGGTGTTGTTTTCATCGTCAACTGTTTCTTTGGTTTATCTTAGTATCACTCGTTGAGATCAAATGTATAACTTATCACAATCGAATGATGAGTCTAGCAGTTATCCACTTTTCTGACTTGAAAACCTTATTTTGTATGAGCTTCTCTTTTTTGCGAGAATAGGAACAAGACTGTGTATCTTTCGATAACAAACGATCTATTGGCTCTCAGCTATCTTCTTAATCCTCAGCGACTATGAAAAAGTCATACGCTAAGCTCGAAGTTAACCATGATCATTCAGATAAGCGTTCCAAGTAGATATGACAGTCCAAGGACTGCAATATCTGACAATCTAAGAGTATATTCTTGGTTGCTGGCTACCAGTACTACCAATGGCAATGGATCCGTCGCCCTTCAGGATGGTACCCACCAGTATAAGGCTATGTTAGGGTTTCCATTAACGACAACAATCAAATGTCACGTGCAATTAGATTGATTTTACGAAGTCAGTGGTTCGAATCACGACAGAACTATCTCAAAAATGTGAACAATGCAAATGTAAGGCGACTAACTGTTATCTTAAGAGATTTAAATATTGTAAGGAGTTATTTCTTTGTTCTAATTATTGAGATGTAAAGAAAAATGTGTGCTGTTTGATTGTATGGTTAACTCGTTTATCTACTCTTATAAAATAATCGAAACTTTACCGGCTCCCTTTCCATTGGAATTAATTTATTCAAAAACTTCCCTTTAGCTTGCAAAAGTGACAAGGGTGTATCCTCAACTACCATTTCTTTCATACTCAAACTTCAGTGGTTCTATGGTATGTCTGACGAGTTTTTTTTGCAAGAAGCTGCGGAAAGTATCTTGGTAATGACGTTAAACCCGTATGGGGTAGATCCAATAATACAAGAATTGATAAACCGAATAGAGCAATCAGCCATACAACAAGAAAATGTGGAAATCACAAATAGCATTCCAATCGATACTAGCAAGCCATCGTCCAACCGTTTCCCAATAAAGAATAAAGAGGACTCGGTACCTAAGAAAAAAAATAGCATAAGTAATTCTATACCAGTTAAAACAAATAAGCATGGTAAAGATATTGACACTTCAATATTAGAACATAAAAAATTCATTTGCTCGAAGTGTCAACTGGAATTGTCAAGATCATCAGACTTAAGAAGACATGAAAAATCACATTACTCTGTCTTGCCCAATATTTGTCCTCAATGTGGGAAAGGTTTTGCCAGGAAAGATGCATTGAAAAGGCATATTGGAACATTAACTTGTGAAAGAAACCTTAAAAAAACTTGGAAGAAAAAACCTACTTGATTTTAATTCTCCAGTAAATGATAAGGCTTGACAAGCAGTTCATACAATGCTAATGATACTTTAGTGGATTTGAAATGTATAAAAGTTGAAGGACTAGAAATTCTGTTAAAATCATAATTACATTTATTAACAAATAGTTTGTTCTTCAAATTACATAGATTCTAAGCATTTGATTTATGTGTATTGTAACCAAAATCCATTATTAGTGAGCAGACTTTGTTTACTCGACTTCTTGATCAAAAGTTTGGCCTTCAACCAAATCTGGAATATCTTCATCTTTGGCTTCAGTGCTTCCTTCGCCCTTCTGTTGTTGAGCTTGCAATTGAGAAGCCAATTGCGTCAAAGCTTGTAAAGATTCTGGACCCATTTGAGAAATAATTCCAGGGAACAATTCTTGTAAACCTTTTTCTTGAGGAATACCGTAAAAGACAGAAGTGTTATGATTTGGAGCCACTTGGACACCAACTTTGTTGAAATGCATGACTTTACCGTCTTCTTTGAAGAAATTAGCTTCAGCAACATTGTCAATAGTTACAGCATGCAATTTAGAAAGTTGAGCTTGCAACTTAGTATCATCCTTTTCACCACCAGCAGCGGCACCAGTCTTTTTAACTTGTTTTCTTCTGGTACCACCAACCTTGTTGTTGGCAGAAAGTTTTTGTAATTTGGCTAATTTTTCTTGATCAATTGGCATGACTCTATTTGGTGTATCTTTCTATCTTCTGAATGGTTCCTACTTAGATAATATACATGCAATTGATAGCATAGTACTAACTGATCAATTGTTATCTTGAAGGCAACTACTTGAAAAATCTTGAAAATTTTTCTTCGTATGTGGTGATATACAAACAAAGGTTCAATACAAGATATGGCGAGGGAAGGCGAGGCAAGGCAAGATCTTATCGAGAGAAGAACTACTGACAGTGTTATTGCTAGCCATTGGTATAAGGAAGTCCTTGTAAATTGATAGATATATATTTGTATATATACTTTGGGCCTATTTATCTTTGTTCTTCTTTCTGAAAATTCCAAACTTCCTTTTTGGATATTCTTCTTCAGCTTGTTCCGCGGTAGTTGAAGAATTGTTTGTTTCGTCCATTTGTCCATTGTTTACATTGTCTATAACAGACACTGAGCTAGTAAATTGAATTGGTTTAGTGTCGGTAGGCATATTTGTTTTCACAGTAGTGATAGCAGGTGCGCTCGTTTGTCTATGAGAGTCACTTGTGAAAACATTTTTCCCAGTAGATAAATTCGTAGATAAATCCAGATTCCCGGTACTGGAACTATTCTTGAATAACGGGGAAGAATTTCTAGATTTTATAGTAGCAGGCATTTGTAATCCTGCATTTTGCTGCCCGTTAGAATGTGCGTTCTGAGTTGCTGGTGATTGAACCAAAGAATGAATTGTGGGTAAAGAACTAACTCTCCTGTATGTATCATTCGCTGAAGAGTGCGGCGGGGTAAACGTTGAGGTTGCTGTGTTATTGAAATCGTAGCTAGATGCATTTCCTACAAAGGGCCTACTACTCATTCTATTTTTTCTTGTAGTCTTCTTGATAGGTATTTGCCCATATGATGCATTGTTGTAATCTACAATACTTGCATTACTATGATTAAAAGTACCTGTACCGGCAGATATTGGATCTGTGAATGCGTTGGCAGACACCCGTAGCTTGGGTTGTAATTGGATGTTAGCAGATGCACTACTTCTTCTAATCGTGGATATCTTTGGTTGATACTGCTCCACTGGATGATCTGGCACTGTAGGATAAGTATGTAGGTTTCCATTCGCGTTGGGCATTACTTTACTCGGAGTTTGATGATTCTGTGGGGTATTTTGTAGGTATTGGTTATCAGAAGGTGTCTGAATGAATTGAGCAGCTTGAGTTAATTGTGCATGTTGATCTTGTTTTATGGGAACACTTTCATTCGCCGTATACGATTGGGTAGAATGTTGTGGGTGTGATACTGATCTCACCTGCCTTCTCAATGGGGATTCAGGATATTGTCTTGATTGTTGGATTTGTAGTTGTTCATTGTATCGTTCTTGTAATGCCAATTCACGCTGCTTCAATTCTGCCTCTCTTTTATCGAGTGCGATTTTTTTCTCCTGATCAGTTAATTCATGATTTTGTGAAATCTTAGAAACGTTTCCCGCTTCAATCTGTTGATCGGTAACATTACTAACAGCAGTGGAGTTTGTTAATGCTAGTTGAGCATTTTCTTGTGTTAAAAAAGTAATGTGTTCTTGAAAATTTATAATTTGTTCTTGTAATTCTGTAATTTGTTTTTTATAAATGGTGTCTCTGTCAGTAATTTCTTCTTTTAACTCATTTAATTCTTTGGAAGTCTCTTCATATTTAGCTTTCCATTCATCTAAATTATTTTGATAGTTGGTTATCATTAAATCCTTCTCTTGTAAAGAATACTGGGCGGTTTTGAAATCTTCATCGATTTTGCCAAATCTATCTAATCTTGTGAAAAATAATGATTGTTGGGAATTAACCTTTTCATATTGATTCATGATAGTGTAAAGAAACTCTAAATAAGGGGTCTTGATGCCTCTATTATCAGCTAGTAGAATTGGCTGTAAGAGTAAAAGATCTAAATCTAAGGGGCATGTATGATTTAAAAAGTGATAAAATAAGGTTGGCTCTCGTGAATTAGTTTGATATCGATCAACCCATGATTCAACTATATGATTTTCATTATCCATATTCCATTTCAATTTTGTGTGCATACTCTTCGCTAAAGTAATAACTTCAGTAATTATACCGGAAATTAAAGGTTTGGCAGAGATTAGTTTCAATAATTTTTTTGGTTCTGGTTGTTCAAACACAATAGTTAATAGGTCAAGACAAAGCTTGGGGATAGCAATATACCACTGCTCCGACAAAAACTCGGAGTAAGAATAATTGCAATTTTGTATTACGTCCTTATTGAAAATTACCTTTAACACATGTTCAAAAGCCGCTAAATCTTGAATACAGTCATTAGCGTAGCGTACAGTACCATTACCGTTCGGTGATACTTTCTTAGACTTCAAAGCTTGTCCAACAAATATTGAATTGTGTTTTACTTTAACATCACTATTCGATACTTGTTGAAATTCATTTTCTCCTACTGCCATGATATCATAGTTTGTCATTATACTGAAAAGTTTACATGGAATGGATTCAGTATTGCAAACCGTTTCCAATTGAATGTATCCTGAGCTTTCTAAATAGATTTGTGTGTTACCATTAATTATAGGCTTCAACTCTTGAATTAAACTTGACAATTGTTGTAACGATTTCGGTGCTACTAGCACTATATCCATTATGTTATTCTTATCTTTACCCTCTTGCAAAAACGTAACAAAGCTAGATAAGTTTTGGAAATGGTTAGGTACAGAATATTTGGTAGTACCGTAAGCGAGTGTAGTCATTTGAAAACTGTTTGAAGTAGATGAACTAATATGATACAACGTCATATCCGTGTTTGTTATCAATCGTGACGTATAAAATTGAATCGTAGGAGCATCTCCAAATAAAAGGATATTTCCATTCTCATGAGCAGTCATATCGGTATAGTTTATGAAATCAACCTCACGGGGCAAATACTGTTGTGAGAGCACTACTAAGTGATACCTATTTTATTTACTTGAATGACTACTTATTTCAAACAAACTCGAAGAATGATAGTATCGTTCGAAAATTTAAAGAACAATTACACTACCCTCTCTTACTTACCCTCAGTAAGAAAGTATCAATATGTCAATTACAATATTTTTTTCTATTTTACAAAGGCTGAATTTCTTGTCATTTAAGAAGAAAGTCGTTGCTCGGAAAGTTTTTCGCTGAAAGAAACGTTCTACGAACAGGAACAGAAACAAGATTTCTAGCTTTACTGTCCAATTCTGGATCGTTGCATGAGCTCTTACCACGAATATTTCTCGATTCTAAAGTGCAAAGCATGTACCACAGCGTCTGCGTAAAGCTTCTGCTTCTACTTGGCTCTGAAACCCAGATTGTAGCGTAGAGCACTTGGTTGCTTTAAGGTTTTTGACCTTTGAGCTTGCGTTCGTTTTTGCCGTCTTAGTCAATTTTTTGTCTATAGTGTACATATATTAAATATTTTGATCCAAGACAAGCATTGCTTCTAAGACTTTACTATCACAAAAAGGTGTTGAACTAAGAAAACCCATACTTACAACAAAGTATTTCTACTTTTGAGTGTAGGTGTCTGTATATAGATGGGCTATGTGACTGTTGGTTATCCCACACGATCTCATAAGAGAAGAAAATTATTAAATGCCAAACTAGTACGAATTTACTATGAGAAACGTGGATTGGAAAAAACTAAAAAAAATGTTAATGATCGGTGCCATGTGCCTGAAGGGGTTCGAAAGTCTAGTGCCATGAATTTTATGTGTTTGCCTGTCGAAATTATTGAGAAAATATTCATTTTTTGTGAAGAACCAAATCAATTGACATTAGTTAATAAACATTTGAACCACATCTTGAGACCTTCTTATAGTATACTTTATAGATGTTGGAAAATGAGATATGTGAGGCAGTGTAAGGGACTGATCGGGTTGAAAGATACACTGTTCGAAAATATCCTGTTTACAAAATTTTTTATTAATAATTGGTCGGTGTTAAAAGATGAAATAGACACTATCTTTGATTCCCAAAGCCACGCTGGTGATGAAGCCGATGACAATGATGATGAACCCTCGAAGATTATGAACGATATACCATTTATAATCTATGAAAATATCGGGTGGTGGATTAAAGCCACTGGTTTTTTAAAATATCTGGCAACTTATTTCACACTTAAAAATCCATCGTATTTGATGAAGCATGTGTTGATATTCTACTTATCTGAACCACAGAGTAGGGGGATGTGTGATGATGATTTGCTCAAGCAAATCGTGCTGATTAACGAGATTTGTAATGACGGCAGGTCCGCCGAGACAGAGGTTATTGAGATAGACCAACAACCTTTAATAGAAGTTTTAAATCTTTTGTTTATCAAAGGGACAGAGGACGATGACGAGGATGAGGAAGATCTCGACGCAAGAATACGTGTTGGTAAGATTCAAAGAGGTTCGACGCTTCAAGAGAAATTGAATTTCCTAGCAATACTGATAGATACAATGTATCCGAGTAACACTTCAGTAGACACTAATGAAAACAAAATTAGCTGTTTATCTCATCCACATGTTTGGAGCCTTGTCAAGAAAATTAGATTAGTAGAACTAAGTGAGCTGTTGGAATCTAGAGGAGCACAACCAAATTATGACAGTTTAAGATAAATTTCCTGTTCTCTGTCGTATGTAGCAGTTTATGAACAAAATCATATAATATTTGTATAGTAAAGCGTTGAGGAAATAATGATTTTCCTCGAGATTTCCTACAAGAGCCTCAATATTAAGTTTACCCAAATTTATCAGCTACTGAAATTTAATGCATTTTTATAAGACCGCTAGATATATTCTACTCTGTGAAATCACGTAATGTCGCGCAGAAAATGAACATAAAAAAACGCCAATTCTCCTAACTAGAGCCCGGTTTTCGACTTAGTAATTAGGAACCATAATTTTTTTCCAAATGTATCTGGCTATTTACTAACTACAACCACGTATATCTGGAGAAGAAAGAATGTTTACATTAGTAAGAATCATTTTAAGCTGAACTAGGAAATCATGGGGATAGTATTTCCTAATTACCTCCAGGATTTTCTACTCGTCTAAAGCTAATAACCCATGGGGATTTATAAGCTAGGGCGGACTCTTCTTGAGACGGATAATTAACAAGTATGAAGTACTCAGGCGAATATTGGTATTACATGCTCCAAGCTCATACCTGCTATCGTTTTCTATAGTTTAGAGCCTTTTCTCTTCTTAGTATTTTTTTTTAAACTATTTTCACTGGATTTTTCATCTACAAGTTTATTACATGAATTAAAAGGAGGTTTTCGTCGTATGAAGCCCTATCCTGTTAATGCTCCGTTGGTCACTTAAAACATACCGGATAATCATATCGCTGTGTGTATATATATAGGCGTACAATTACATAATAATTTCTTATCCTCTTGCAAGATTAAACTCACTCGTATTATAACAGTCTCTTTAAACGCTTAGGAGTAATAAATTATCCAAGTATCTGTACAATTTAAGAAATGTCTCACGTTGATCATGTCATAGTACTTGCTGGCACCGCCGGAACTGGTAAATCCACCATTGGTGAGTATATTTTAAATAAATACAAGGACAGATTTCCCACGTTGAAATTTATTGAAGGTGACGAATTACACCCTGAAGCCAACATTAAAAAAATGTCTTCTGGTGTTCCGCTAGAAGATGCGGATCGTTGGGATTGGTTAAAGCAAGTTGCTTTGAAATCCAGTGAAGTGGCCCATAATAATGAAAATAATCTTTCCGTGGTGAGCTGCTCTAGTCTGAAATTAAAGTATAGAGATTTCATGAGAGAAACGTGTCCTGACACTGAATTCCATTACATTTTCCTTTATGCTTCCAAGAAAGAAATTTTAGAAAGATTAAAACTGAGACAAGGCCATTTTATGAAGAGTAATATGATGGATTCTCAGTTCAAAGATTTAGAATTACCTGAAAAATCAGAACCTCATTGTCACGTTGTATCTCTAGACGGTAAGACGTTTGCTCAGATTGAAGCTGACGTTCATGCTAGTTGTGATAGAATCTTGGCTGATAAGCATTTAGAAAGTATATAATATTAACGAAGTATGTGTATAAAAAAAAAAAGATCATACTGATTCTGTAAAATATGATTACTCGCGCAAAGTATGGATATGAATCAGTTCATGTTCCAATATGCCTAACGATTCATGACCATAACTGGATGGATTAATACTATTATTCTGAATGCTATTAATTTATATTATTTAAATAGGAATATTAACAATAATGCTGATCGGAAATCTGGTTGAAAAATAATGGTAGTTCACAAATGTCCGTAACCATATTTTCATAAGATGCCGAATGTCGTTTGAAGTCATTTGATGCGGCTGGATGTAATAGACGATATATCATATCTTAACTCTTGTATTCTGTTTTGGAAAGTAGACAATTCATCGTTCCCATTTGTGTTATTAGAAGAATTGAAATTTTTATCCACAGATAATTCTTCTGTGAAATATGAGCCTGACTTAATCGGTAACAGTGAATTCACTGTAAATTCTGAAAAATTTGTTAGCTGGTCTATATCTTTCAAAGAGTCATCGAATTCGTTACAGAAATTGTAATTCATTTCTAACTCCCTCGGTATAGAATGTGAATTGCTTTGTAAATCGTGTACAAAACGGTCGTTTCTTGGATGGATTTGCTTATGAGATTTTTCGGGTTCATAAAAGTTAGACACAAATAAATTAAATTCGTCTTGGGATAACACTGGAATGTGGCTTAAAGGCCCAGTCCTGGTAAAAGATGTGACGTTAGAAATGTTATTCATTAAATCCTTGATGTCTATTCTTTGCCATGGATTCAGTTTCATAATCTGTAGCAGAGTTTCATAAAGTTCTTGCGAGATTGGTAAGATTCTTCTTAGAATGTAGTTTTCTTTCACAAAATAATTGAAAGTTTCATCTTCTAATTGGTGTGCTTTAAACCAAGGATTTCGTATGCAAACTAAATTGATGAGCACTATAGCTAATGACCAAATATCTGCATTTAAGGTCGGAAATAATCTAATATTATTGTAATCATCATTGGTATCACCATTTTTCAAATACAGAATTCTCTCGGGAGCCATGTAATAAGAACTTCCAACATAAACGTTTGGAGTTAAATATTTCCTCTCAGTGGCTAATCCAAAATCGCAAAGGCATAGGTTGTTGTCACCATCTAATAACATATTTTCTGGTTTTAAATCACAATGATACACGCTTCTAGAGTCACAATACTGTACAGCAGAACATAACTGTAAAAACACTTTCTTAATAAGCAATGATTCTTCTTCAAATCTTTTCTCTTCGACAATAGCCGTGAATAGATCTGTTTGTAAATAGTCCATAATTAAAAAAGTAGCCTCACCACTTTCAATGACCTGGTGTATCGTAACAATATTTTTATGATCGTGAACCTTCAAATGTAAAGCGATTTCTTTATAGTGAGGAATCTTCACTAACTGAGTGGGTGAAAGATCCCTAATTAACTCTAAATCAATGGTGGGTAAGAAAGGTTTACCTTGGAAGCTATTAAGACAACGTATTAGTGTTTCTTGTAAAATATTAGACTGTTTCTCATTATCTTTATCATCCACGCGTGATCCATTTTTCAAAAACTCATTACAAATCATCTTCATAGCATACTCATTCCTAGTGACAAGATCATAGACATGGAAAACACACCCATAAGTGCCTGTTCCTAGTTGTCTTAATATTTTGAAATTATTGACCACATAACCTTCCATACTGGAGGGAGCCATGTTGAGACGATAAAGAAGCACTGCGACTGTCCTTGACAATAAGCACAAGAAAGACAAGAAAAAGGCATGCAGTGAGACATATGGATATGAAAACGAAATATATATATATATATATATATATGAAATCAGAATTTATTGGTGTATAAAGATATCAACAGCCAAGACGGAGTTGGCGTAGTATGAACATTAGCATTTAGAAGAAAAACTGGTGACTTCAAGAGATTTGAATTACTAAATCTTACTGAGCCGAAAACAGTCTTTGTTTAAGGTATAATCGGATCTTATTTACCAATCTTTATTCCTAAAGTTAAAATTTCAGAATTATGGATTTTATTTTGGTAACAAATCCCGCTCCACGGATTTTCAGTTGGACTTTCTATTGGGAGGAAAGTTGCCATTAAATTCCGAATCTCGTATTTGGGCAAAACACGCACGCTACATTACCCTTTTCATGCGCCACATAGTATCCTTACCTGGCGCAGGACTTCCTTGCACAATAAGCTTCTTCAAGATTCGTCGGGGACAGACAATTGTCTCCGGGAGGGGGCATTCCGCTTGTTTCTTTTTTCGAACGGACTGTCTTGGCCAGTGCTGTGCAGCCCAAAGAAGGGGCGGTTTATGGTGCGTCTCTTTGCCTACGAACTGTTTAACGCAGAATAGATATTATACTGGGTGAAAGTCCAGTTGTGGGAGAAGCGATTCAGGCGGCCAAAAACGCAAGCTCGGTAATCATAAGAGAGAGATTTTACATTTTTCATTTCAGTTATAGAAGCTGAACTACGCTAAGGCTGATAATTAAATTATTTTTAGTTGTATCAGAATGTCGGCAAGTAATATTTCATTTATTTTATGTAAGATATAGGAGAACAAATAAATAACTAGTCGTGTCATAGCAGATCAGCTTTTAGCTGTAAGAGATTCGGTTATAGTGACATCAAATGATATAATATCCGCCGCACTAGTCTTTCATTGCTCCGGATAATATTGTACGACTTTTCTCTCTTAAAAATATGACCGAAATAGTACGTACCTTTGCATGCCCGGCTTTCTAACAAAAACCGATTACCACAAACGGCAAGAATTGACGCGATCCCGACGTTCCAGGTGATGTGGTAAGTGTAACCATAATAATATATGTCATCCCCTGGCCTCCTGCAGGAGGTACAATATGACAAAATGATTACTACTAAGTTTTGTCACCATAATGTAAAGGAGACTATGAAAAGTCTCTACGGGAATAAGGTTGCATGTGGATTTTAAATGCCTACCTTTCTTCATGGGTTTGTAGAAGGACTTTGATTTTTTTCTGAGTTTTTAATTAGGTTTAAGTTAGGGTTGTATGTTCACATAAAGGGAGTCAAAGCCAGCGTTAAGAGCTGGCAATGCTGGCACGGTCTATATCACATAGAAGCGCATGGAAACTGTATCAAAACACGCTATGCACGTGACTAATAAGTGCGTTCGCACAATCTCTAAGGTTGGCGTCTTTCGGATAGGTGGATTATAGATTATTAGCTAAAGTCTACTAATGTCATATGGGTGGTACCATACATCTGATATTCTGTTTGCATGCGAAGGTGATATTGGTCTGATTAATTGAAATTTTTAAATTCATTGAATAAATATGTCAATTTCGTGGTCCATGGATGTCGCGAGAATAAAATACCTGGCCATAATGTGCAGTCCGCCCGTCCTTTAACCGCTCGAACGTAGAACCCCATTTTACTGGTTAAAACGGATAAGCTTGAAGCTCAACTTTTATAATGAAAATGTAATAGCATCGACTGATTTATAAATTTTTAAGTATCTTACACTCAAGGAGATCAATCACTAAGTTAACTACCAAATATAAAAAAAATTTAAGAAAAATCTCAGTTAAGAAAAGATTAAAATAGTAGAGTCATAGTATATATTAATTTTATATAGACTATGAATAGAGAGATAATTTATCATAAAATATAAAGCTTTAACTTTGGAAAGCAGCAACTAACTTGAAACCGGCATTTTGTCCAGTCTTAATTTGTTCAGTGATTTGAGGAATGGATTCAATACCTTTTGATACTCTCACTGGCATGTGCTTCAAAACACCACTGTTAATCTTTTTGTTCAAGAAATCGATACTTACAATAGCATCTTCTCTGTATTTTGGATTAGCAGGGATTTCGATAGAACCAAATGGTAGTCTTTTACCAGTTGCTAAGTATAATAAAGTTCCTTTAATGGTAATATCGGATCTTCTGTTTTCTGGTTTGATATCGTTAATTGACAATGTAGTCAAATGTAAAACTTGTGCAGGCTTGTCAGCAGCAGCACAGGCGTAAAGTTGCTGGAAAGTTTCTGGATTAGAGACACAATCCACTAAAGTTTGGATATTTGGATATTTCTTCTTGATTTGGTCAATGACATCAGCATCATGGTAGTCGAACACTTCATCGGCACCGTAACCTTTTAATAAAGACTCATGAGTCTTGGATGCAGTGACAATGATCTTGGTATATCCATGAATTTCTTTAGCCACTTGGATAAACATTCTACCGACAGCAGTACCAGCACCCCATAATAGGATAGGGTGGTCGTTTTGTGGTTTGGAAGGGCGACTATCAGTTAGCTTGTTACCAAATTCGTAAAGGTACGACACAGCGGCAGTGGTAGCAGAGGTGGGATAGCTGACGGCAGCTTCAACAGTCTCAAGGCTTCCTTCTGGGATATCACCGGCACCGTGAATTCTCAAATCCTTACTTGGCTTGTACGCTAATTTTGAGTCTAAAGCCACATATTCAGCAAATGCACCGTTAGTAGGACGCAAGACCGAGGCACCGTGAACAAACCCATACACAGTGTCACCAAGGGCAAACTTAGATTTATCAACTTTGGAACCTAGTTTGACAATCTTACCGGCAACATCAATCCCTAAAATAGAATTTTGAGGGCCAATCTTGTAGGCAATATGTTTCCAGTCGGTAGGATTACCGGCAGCAGCAAATGTTTTGATCAAGACTTCCTCTTCGTTATCCAATTCAACCATTGGAACAGTCTTGACGACACATTTGTCACCTTCGATGACAACAGCTTTTCTTTCAGTTGGGATAGACATTGTTTTAGTTTAGTTTAGTTTAGTTTAGTTCAAAGGATTAGAGTAGAAGATATGGTATTCTGCCTTGATGCTTTGTTGAGTTACAATTAATAGTTAAAGGAATTTATTGATTGAGTGAAAGACTTTAAATTCATTGAATAATTCAATAATTTATATATGCAAGAATTTATGAAATGTCGTTGAGGTTTATTGCAAGTTAAAAACCCTTTAATGAATAAAATGTAGTGTTTACATAATTGACTACTGAGATGTAGCATGTTGAGCACTCGTTATTACCAAATTGTGCTATTTTACTGTGATGTAACTATCCAGGTCTGTACGAAATCGCATAATCCAAGATCACATTCTCACTAGTCCATGACAAATCATGGTAATACGCAAGAAAAGACGATTACACAGTTATTCCCCCGAAAGCAATGCGGTAAACTTACAAATCAATTTCCAAAAAAAAAAAACTCAGAACGAAATGTTTTTTTTTTTGACTTGTTAGGGAGTTGAACTCAAGACACAAAAGAGGTTTATTCAAAAAAAAGTCGTGTTGGGGCAACAGCTCAAAAAGGTTTCTCAGCACGTGATATTTACGCTGATAAAATTTCACGTTTGAAAATTTTTTGTTCAAATTAAAATGCGATGAGATGAGTTATGCTATTAAACTCTTAAAATTAAAGAAACATCAAAACATCCTATTCTGAACCTATCACCAATTGAAGCACATCAACGATGGCAAAAAAGGCGATTGACTCTCGTATTCCTATTTTGGTCAGAAACAATGTTCAACAGAAGCAGAGATCATTTTTTGTTATTGTTGGCGATAGAGCCCGTAACCAACTACCAAATTTACATTATTTAATGATGAGTGCGGATCTTAAGATGAATAAATCTATTCTATGGGCTTATAAGAAAAAGCTTCTAGGTTTTACTTCTCATAGGAAAAAAAGAGAGGCAAAGATCAAGAAAGAGATCAAAAGAGGCACAAGAGAAGTTAATGAACAGGATCCATTTGAAAGTTTTATCTCTAATCAAAATATTCGATACGTATATTATAAGGAAACTGAGAAAATTCTGGGTAACACATACGGAATGTGTGTGTTACAAGATTTTGAGGGACTTACTCCCAATCTATTAGCAAGAACTATAGAGACCGTAGAAGGTGGTGGTATAGTGGTAATTCTTTTGAAGACTATGTCCTCTTTAAAACAACTATACACTATGTCGATGGATATCCACTCCAGGTACCGTACTGAGGCGCATGATGATGTGGTAGCAAGGTTTAATGAAAGATTTATCTTATCATTGGGAAATAATCCAAACTGTCTAGTAGTAGATGATGAATTAAACGTTTTACCTATTTCCGGAGCAAAAAATATTCAAGCGCTTCCATCCATTGAGGATGATGATTTGACTCCAAAGCAATTAGAATTAAAAGATTTGAAGGAGTCATTAGCTGATGTTCAACCTGCCGGGTCATTAATTTCTTTAGCCAGAACAGTAAATCAAGCACACGCTATCTTAACGTTCATTGACATTATATCTGAAAAGAGCTTGAATTCTACAGTGGCTTTGACTGCAGGAAGAGGTAGAGGGAAATCAGCTGCATTAGGTATATCTATCGCCTGTGCGGTGTCACATGGTTATTCCAATATATTTGTGACCTCCCCATCACCAGAAAATTTGAAGACGTTATTTGAATTTATATTCAAAGGATTTGATGCACTTGGCTACCAAGAACATATCGATTACGATATATTACAATCATCTAACCCTGATTTTAATAACGCAATCGTGAGAGTAGATATAAAAAGAGACCATAGACAAACAATTCAATATATATCACCTCAGGACTCCAGTAAAATTGGTCAAGCAGAACTTGTGGTGATCGACGAGGCAGCAGCAATTCCATTGCCAATCGTGAAGGCATTATTTGGCCCATACTTAGTGTTTATGGCTTCTACAATCAACGGATATGAAGGTACAGGGAGATCCTTATCACTTAAATTAATCCAGCAATTGAAAAATCAAACTACTTTAGGCGACAAAGCTAACGCTCAGACTTCGGTAATGTCTAGAGACAATGCTAAGATTGATACAAAACTAAGTTCGCTAGGTGCTGGACGTCAATTAAAAGAAATTTCGCTTGAAGAACCCATAAGATATGCTCCGGGTGATCCAGTTGAAAAATGGTTAAACAAGTTACTATGCCTGGATGCTACATTAGTTAAAAACCCAAGGTTTGCCTCTAAAGGGACGCCACATCCTTCTCAATGTAATTTATTCATTGTTAATCGTGACACTCTATTTTCATACCATCCAGTGTCGGAGAGCTTCTTAGAGAAAATGATGTCCTTATATGTAGCATCTCATTATAAGAATTCCCCTAATGACTTACAATTAATGAGCGATGCGCCTGCTCATCAACTGTTTGTGTTACTTCCTCCTATTGATGCCTCAACGGGAAACAAAATCCCAGATCCATTATGTGTAGTACAAGTTGCTCTTGAAGGTGAAATATCTAAAGAAAGTGTAAGAAATTCTTTGTCTAGGGGCTCTAGAGCTGGAGGTGATTTAATACCATGGACTATATCACAACAGTTTCAAGATGAGGAGTTTGCTGGTTTAAGTGGCGCTCGTATTGTGAGAATTGCTACGAACCCCGAATATGCCTCGATGGGGTATGGTTCCCGAGCAATTGAATTGTTGAGAGACTATTTCTTAGGTAAATTCACTGATATGTCAGAAGATTCTGAAGTTAAGGATTATTCACTTAAAAGAGTTAACGACAAAGATTTAACAAGACATCAGAAGACCAGCTTGCTGGATGATGATGTTAAATTAAGAGATGCGAAGACTTTACCACCTTTATTGTTAAAATTATCCGAACAACCGCCTAACTTTTTACACTATCTCGGTGTTTCATACGGTCTTACACAATCTTTGCATAAATTTTGGAGGAACAATAAATTTGTACCGGTATACATTCGTCAAACTGCCAATGAGTTAACAGGTGAACATACATGCATAATGATTAATGTTTTAGAAGGCAGAGAGACTGCATGGCTGTTATCATTTGTCGAAGATTTCCAAAAAAGATTTTTATCTCTATTATCCTATGAGTTTAAGAAGTATAAAGCTATAACTGCTTTGAGTATCATTGAAACATGCAAGAAGGCAAGAGAAATTGTAAACCAAAACAACAATAACCTTTCTAATAAAGATGAAAGCTTTTCAAAAACTCAATCTTTAGATAAAGGATACTTGGATAAATTGTTCACACCTTTTGATTTGAAACGATTAGACAGCTACTCTAATAACCTACTAGATTACCATGTTATATTGGATTTAATACCAACTATAGCCCATCTGTATTATACTGGCAAGATAGACAAACATGTGTCATTATCCAGCGTTCAAAGTGTAATCCTATTAGGTATTGGTTTGCAACGCAAGAGCATTGATGACGTCACTGTAGAATTGGGTTTACCCTCTAACCAAGTCATTGCTATGTTTGCCAAGATTATACGGAAAGTGTCAATATATTTACGGGATGTGGTCAGTAATCATATCGAAGAATCCCTACCTACCGTGAGAGATGAGACAATCGCGGAGATGAATGGCGAAGAGATCAAGACATATGATGCTGCTGACACATTTGATCAAATTGATGAAGATCTCGAAAAGGCAGGTAGTGAGGCTATCAAATCAATGAGAGAAAAACAAAAAGAGATGATCAATGCTTTGAAACTAGATAAATATGCTATAGACGATAACAATGAAGAATGGGAGGAAAGCAAAAAGAGTCTTGAAAAAGCTGCTAAGAAAAATGGAGGTGTAGTGAATGTTAAAACTGGTACCAAAAGAAGCACAGAAAACGCTGAAAATATTTACAATAGCGAAATGAATTCACTTAAAAAATTCAAGAAACCAAAGAAAAGCAAGAAGTAGTTACTCAATAGGCCGTTCACATATTTGCTAGTTGTAGAATCAATTGTATATTAATTTCTCGCCGGGTCTTACTCAGTGATGGAACTCTCTCTTTAGAAGTTAATCATTAAATACGAGAATGTTATTGAAAAATTATTAAAATTATGAAATGTGAAGGTCTTTTTAAAGTCATTGTTACTTTAATACGGCTTCAATTGAGTAGATTTTTTCCCCAAGGTGTTTGATTGTTTGTTCAGCAACCACTGTGAAGACACAAGGTAGGAGCTAGGAAAATAATAATGGTAGAATTGACTGAATTGAAGGAAGAACCAACGGGTACTCAACCACCTAATGTATCTAGTACAAGTGGGAGTTCGGACCAAAAAATAACCAAAGTAAGAGATGGCGATGATAACTTCAGCGATGACAGTGATTTTGATGATGATTATAACGAGGATGAATCTGTTTTAGAGAGATTGTCAGCATTGAAAGATATTATTCCTCCAAGACACAGACAAAAAATTTCGAGCATGTTCCATTATTCTACATCTCTTTTCCAAGGTATTTTTTCTAAAGGTGGATCTTTGACATGGGCTATAACCACATCGGCACTTTTACTTGGTGTTCCTCTATCGTTATCTATCTTAGCAGAGCAACAGTTAATTGAAATGGAAAAGACATTTGATTTACAGAAAGATGCTAATGATTTATTGACTCAGAATGATGAAACCCCAGCTACTGCTTAATAGAACTTATTATAAAATGTTTAATTTGTTATGATTTATTAACAGTACTAATTAACTCTTGATATTTCCCTTCTCATTTTTATTAGAAGTGAAATGTATATCTTGTATATATATATATAAGCTTCTTTACATATGTTAAAGCCCTTACCATTTACAGCTGTTAGTTTTGTATTTGATAACTCAATCTAGCCTTTTGTTTGTATTTTTAACATCATTTTTCATGGGATGCTTAATGCTTAACGCATAAACGTCTAAATAGGTGGTAAATTCAGTAATAATTTCTTGGATAAACATATAGTGTATACCAGTAGTTAATCCCAACCCCATCCAAGTCAGTGCAAATACTGTATCCTCCAAATCAAATTCAGTAACAACTTTTGGAATAATAAAGTATAAAATTAGTTGCAATAGAGGAAGTAGCATCGGTAAATTGATGTATGGGAATTTCTGTTTGGTTAAATGAGCTACAATAATACGACCAACAACAAATGCAATGGTTAACCCTATGGATAAAATAAATGGTAATGATATGAATTGCTTGTTAATCAGTACCAGGATAACGATTGAACTAAAGTAAGTAAAATATGGTACCAATTGATTGAAGGCTTCCGATATTTCAAATTCTAGTAACTCTATATTAATTTCGTTTCCCTTTGAAAGCGATTTAACCTTTTCTTGATAATGTTTGGTAACATTTTTCATTGCAGCTATCGTATTGAAGACAACCCCTAGCATAGAGAAAGCTAGAAATAAGTGGAAGCTTTCAATTCTAATAAAAGTATCCCCCCAAGGTATATTAAACAATTTGAGATGCCAAATTAATTTGGGGCCTAGAATGCTAGTTAAAATGAATCCAATACACAGAATTAAAATCCCTTCGACAGGTCCAGAAAACTCACTCAGATATAACTTATGAGTATGATATTCTTCCCAGGTACTTAAATAGAAATTGCACAGAACACAGAATAAGATGGCTAAGACCATATATCCATATCCAATCCCAGCCGCAGATGCAAATGGGAACACAGACAAGGTTGTGTTTAAAGAATCAATACAATGATCAAATAACTCACCTAGAGGACCTGACTGGCCTGTCTTACGAGCATGGAGACCATCACATGCATCAAATGTTTGATATAAGAACAAAGAGATAGCATACCACAAGTATGTCCACCTAGGAGTTTCGTCAATTAAATCAGGGTCGTAACTTAATACTATGAAATCACTAATTAGCACAAAGGAAAACCCAATTAAAGTCACTAAGTTTGGGGCCATCCATGACGGGAAGATATTAGCAACGTGGTTCCAGTAAGGCCTTAAAATATGCTTCGATAAATAGGAGCGATCTTCACTTTGATATTTATAAAACTTCAAATTCTGTAAATCTTTATCATTAACAAATATCCCCATTTCCTACTAAAAGATAAATAGTATAGTTGCTATACAGTAGCCGATTCCTTAGTTAATGGTTTTAATGACTTAGGGCCCAGCGGGCTAACTAGAAAGTTGTAAGGCATTTGACATATTAAAGAATTTTTCACTTTTATGAATTTGAATAGTGACTGTTTAGCGTTAATATTGTAGAATTGGTTAGAGAATAATCTCTCTATATATAAATGGCTCCTAGCGATAACCAAGACCCACCATTGATTGTAATGGTGGGTATCAGCGGTTGTTCATCTAGTGGAAAATCCACTATCGCAAAATTAACGTCACAATTAATCAAGAACGTAACTATAATCCATCAAGATGATTTTTTTAAGCATGACGAAGACGTACCTTGGAACACTGTATATAATGTTAGAGACTGGGACTCTCCTGAAGCACTAGATATGGACGCTTTCAGAAGAGAATTGAAGCAAATCAAGACTACTGGTAAAATCCAAGCCAAGTTAATTCATAATAATAATTTGGATGACCCTACGAAATTTTCATTGAAACAAGATATAGTTGAGTGTTTATTAAAGAAATATGACTCTAATCTGGATTCCAGATTGCGTGTAGTTCTTGTAGATGGTTTCATGATGTATCACGATGATTTTGTGAGAGATTTATGTGATTTGAAGCTTTTAGTTAGAGCTCCTTACAAAGAATTGAAAGAGAGGAGAAGCCAAAGAAGTGGGTACCAAACTTTAGACTCATATTGGGTAGACCCTCCTTATTATTTTGATGCTTTTGTCTACAAAGCATATAAAGATACTCATTCAAAGTTTTTCCATAACAATGATGTGGAAGATTCGTTAATTGTCACCGACATTAACGATTTTATGAATTGTAACGATACACCCATGGAAGAAAGTCTAATATGGGTATCTGAACAGATTATAGGTAAATGTCAAGACATTATGGAGCGCTTCAATAGTAGGAAATGAAGTTGCATTGTCTCAACTGTTTTGTTTTTTCTTTACTGTATCAGTGAAATCTGTCATTTTCTTCTGACGCAAATTTGAGCAAAAAACACCCAAGGCTCAAGTAAATTATTTACAAACAAAGAAGCTGGTTTGAGGGATCTTATCCGAGTGTGTTTACTATATTATGCTTGAAAGAGCAGCTGAGAAAATTCTAGTAATTTGACAAGATAATTTAATTATAATGGCCAAACTGAATCCATGTCGTATTATAAAATCAATTTATGCTGCACCTTTAAACGTCTATAAGAACAATTTAGGTTTGAGTTTGGACATTTCGTATATTCTTCCAAATTTAATAGTTTGCTCGAACCCAGTCACCAAATATCCTCATCTTTTTTATAGGAACAACTTGGAAGAATTGGCATTATTTATGAATGTTAATCATGGCTTAGGGAACTGGAAAATATTCAATTTGAAAATAGAAGCAGGGGCTTCTGATTACACTGATGCAGATTTTATCGAATTTGTTGACACTTGTGGGAAAGAAAATAATAGGCTAGCTATTGAATATCTAACGCGAACACATAGCTTTACGTGTCTAACAGAAGATGGAATTGATGACCTTAGTAAACGAATGGTTCGAGTAGGCTGGCTAGACCATTGTCCACCACCTTTTAAGACATTGCAAGCTATCATTGATGAAATACATGAATATTTAAGTGGTGATTCGTCAAGAGTAGCAATAATCCATTGTAAGATGGGAAAAGGTAGATCCGGAACTATTTGTATTGCTTATATGATGAAGTATCTGAAATTGTCGTTGCATGCAAGTCAAGCAAAATTCAAAACTTCAAGGTTTAAGCCTGGGATTAGCAATGGTGTCACCATTAACTCTCAATTACGCTACCTTCGATATCATGAGACATTGCTTTCATTCAATATTGACTTTCAACAAAAACTGCTTCAAACTTTTCTTATGAAAAACCATTCATTCTATATCCATTCAATAAAAATCATTAATGCATCTCGTCTATTGGTGACTAAATTTTATGATTGTAGTTTAAGGTTTCAAAAATATGGACCCAAACTAGATCATCTAGAAGATGTGATTACCATAAATTTGGACACTAAAAATTGTATTAATATTGTAGATGAAACATCGTTTGAGTTACAACCATCTGTCGAGCCTATTAAGCTGCTCGGGACTGATTTCAAAATGGAGTTTGATATACAATTGAGCACCAATATCAACACATTTTTTAAAGAATCTAATATACTTGCTTTTTTATATCCAACTTATTGGTTTAACTTTAATTGCGAATATATGAATACAATTTTACCAAGTTTACAAACAGACACTGAGCTAAATGGAATTTTGAACAAACCGTTCACTTTAAGAGTAAAATGGAACGAATTGGATGGAATTTATTGTACTCAAAGGAAAGGTTTGAAACTATTTGAATTTCTTGAATTAAATTGTTCGGCATGTAATTAAGATGAAAAGAAAAGTTGAAATCCTTCTTGAGGACAGTAAGAATTAATATGTCCAGTTAATTAATATGTACGTATATACATGCGTTCATTTAACCACCTTTTCTATCATCTAAACTTTTTTTGGAAGCTATTATTTGAGCCCAACCTTTTTCTATAATATTTTCAATTAAATTCATTGATTGCTCATGCCCATCGTGCATTGCCACAATATTATTGGCTTTATATGGCGAGGCTACTTTAATATCATCAAGGATAACAATGTCTTTGCCCACTAGCTTAACATCTGGGAAAGTTTTGTTAATCAATTCAAATATTATGCGACCTTCAAAACTAATACCTCGACGTTTGAAAAACAATTCTTTAGATACTGCAGACAACTTCTCTTGTAATAACAAGTCTACACGATCGGTGTTGATGCTATAAGGTTTAATAGGATGCTTCTTGAAAGAGTTATAATTAGTGAATTTATCAGAATTAATGACTTCCAAGGATTTAATGAAGGAACATTTCACAATTTTGAAGTTGTATGTACTTGTAGACTTCTTGCCTGTCAGTAGAGTGATCGTGTTGTTATTGGAATTATATGAGTATATCTTACCCTCTGTAACAACATCTAACAAATTCGTTACTTTCACTTTAAATCCCAAAATATGCTCTAAACTAATACTCATAACCAAAAATAAAAGAAATAACTAGGACTAAAAACGACTATGTTCAGCAATTGTCAAGTAATAGCAAATACTAATCAAAAAGAACGTCACTGCCACCCTTAATATAAGAGGTAGCTTGCAATTGGATACTATGTACATATCATTATTAATTGTTAATACATGCAAAATAATTGAAAAATTATCTGTAAACCCAACATTGTAATTATAATCATTATTATGGTGAATTTAAGAATTTTAAAAACAGTGTTATTTGAAGCGGTAGAGACAATAGTGAGTTATATTGGAATCTTTTTATGTCAGTGAACTAAATGAATGACGGCCATGGAAACAATTTGTACAACAATGTACCAATAAATAGATCGGTATCCTTAGAAAGTTTACAAAACCCTGCTTCCATGGAAGATAATAATAAGTTTGTTAAGTCCAAATCATTTGATCATGTACCAAAGCTGGTATCCGATGGTTCTGGCTCAAAAGAACAAGCGTTGCATATTTTTAAACGGCAAGAGTTTGATGAATTCAGACCTAGCTTATCAAATAGTCTAAGCGATTCGAACCTTCGTAAAAAACTGGATAAAGGGTTGTATCGTAGAAGCATAAGTGACTCTCCTAATGATATACTTTCGTTAAGAGACAGACTAAGAGATAATAATACTAGCCCTATATTAAATGAAGTTGATATTGATAATAATTTATTATTAGAGACTACTGATAATGACTACGAAATCGACGAGGATGAAGACGATTTTGCAAGTGTTGATGAGATTGATGGACCCATAAGCTCTGTTACTCCTTCAATCTCACCCCAAGACACTCAATTGAATAGACAAGGAGATTCACATAGGCATACTAAAGAGAGCCAAACTTTCCAAAAGGGCGAAGATGATTATAACATCCCAGCTGGCGAAGAGTTTCAACATATATTGGATAAAAAAATTGCAGACTTTGATAAAGAACCAAGTTCCTCTTTTGAACCAAAATCACGAACGAAATTAGATTGGGAATTCAAAACTACTCACGACTTACCCGATGAGTTGAGTGATTGGTTTAGTTTTGCGGACTATCATATTTTACCTTCATCTGCTCTAAGTTTTGCTGAATTAATTAAAGATCACGAAGATACATTTTTCACTGACCAAAAGAAATTAAGAAGCGTTATGTCAGGTGTCATTGAGTCTTTAACAACTGATGATCCTAAGTACATATCTCAATTGACTTATTTTAGTCTAGGTTGCTTTAAAAATTCAACAGCTTTATCGAATCATCTTTCTTCTATAAAAATGAACAATTTTTTGATAATTGACTTGGAAGGGCTACCTGTCGTAATTGGTGTCTTTAAGAAAATGGCACTAGCTTGTCGTGATGATACCGAAGATTTAAATAAGAAATCTAACTTGTTATTCCATTTGACTACCATATTGTTCTTCATTACCAACGTTTGTATCAATGATAGACAGAATTCTAATTCCAAACTATCTTTACAAATATTTTATGAATCTAATCTATTAGAATTCTTGACCAAATATATCGAACACTGGCGTTGGAATAGTAGATTATCAATGAGGATTAGAAATATCTTAGGGCTACTATATCGATTAATAATATTACAATTTGGAGACTTTGATCAGCTTGATAAACATGAAGGAATACTTTGCAAATATCATAATATTCAAAAACCAGATGCTACTACTTCCAAGTTATCTGCATCTCCCTTACATTACCAAGCATTTCGAGACGATATTACATTACGTTTTCCTAGTTATGAATTAGAACTGCCTTTAAATCAAGAATTACCAAGCTCTGTTGACAATTCAAATTCTTTATCTCAATTTTTAGAGATTCCAAGGTCCAAATCCAGAAACTCACTTAATATGGCATTGCCTGTTCCAGAAGTCCATGTTGCAACTCCCGCACCATCTCCTCCATCGTCTCCTGTACTTCTACCATTTAATGATGGAATGAGAACTAGAAAATCGTTTCAAACTAATATGGCATATCCTTACTTATATCCTTCAGATGATGAGAATGAGAATGAGCTAGAAAATAAAATTTCTACTCCCTGTTTAAGAACTTCTACTGACCAATCAGATCCGAATGATGGTTCAGACTTGAATAATGACATTGTTGTACCGTATAGCATTCAAGAAGCTTCCAAAATCTTGGCCCAAAATTACAAAATTGATTTATGCACAAAACAGTTATGGTATGAAAGAGATTTATTCATGAAAACTGAAAGAGGTTGGAGAAGTTCTTCATTCAAAAGTAACCCATTTGATTATTCCCAAATATCAGATTATGAAGATATGGACACTATTGATGTTATGAATAGAATAGACAGTTATTATAGAAACTGTCTAGGTAGTTTGAACTCATTAGTGTTTGTTCTTTTGAAAACTATGGAATCCAATATGGCAAATATTGAATACTTCTCTGAAAACTTGAATAATGAAAAAGATGATTCCATTGATATGCATTTGGAGATAATAAGAGCTAAAGAATTATCCTTAATATATTCCAGCGGGATACTCTTTTTGCTTATGGAGTGGTTTAAACTAAGTCATATTCTTAAATTTGAGCAACTGGGACTCTTATTATATGATTTACATTTTGTATCGGTGAGTTCATCTTTATTGAACAAATACTCTGAGAATTATGCCAAAAGAACTTCTAATAAGATTCTTCTTTCAAATCATAATTTTTGGCAGCAATGTTCCTCATATAACATCAGTTACAAATATGATTTCCAGTCAAATAAGATAATTCTACAGAATAGCTATCAAAGTAGTAATATTTTACTAGGAGTATCATACGTGTTAAGGCTCTTAAAAAGTATAACCGGCAACAAAGCTCATAGATTAAAGACATTACCGTTATCTATTGGTATCATATTCAAGAGAATATATCGAATATTTAATTTGGATATGTGCTATCCGATTTTAGGGATTATTAAAGAGTTAACTCCGTTCAAAAATAAAAGATGGAAGTCTGACCATATGGATCTAATTTCTGGAGTTTACTTGTATGAGAAATTGGATCTTGTTGATAACTGGGTCACAGGAAAGGATATTTCAGGTGAGTTAAGTGATGCTTGTGGACAAGAAATCGCCTTACGTGCATTGCTACAATTTTACAATTATAGTCATTACGAAGAAGGAATGAAACAATTAGGTTACGGGAGACGACCAGATTCGACTTTAGACCTTTTTTCGAAAGAATCAGAATATTTAGCAGTATGAATAGTTAGCAAACAAGTAATAGCCAAAAAATGAAAAAGAAAAACGAACAAAATATTTTGCATTATAATTTAGAGTAGCCCACTGTACTGTAGTATTCACTGCAATATTACTCTTCTATTTGAGAATGATTTAAATCCTTTGCAAGTTTTACTGATTAAACTCTTTCTGTCCTTTGTTCATTCCATATATTATCACGTGACTTTGAGTCTTATTTTTTAACTTTCGTGTTTTTGTTTGGAAATGTAAACAAAAAGAATTAATGAATCGATCTTATTGAAAAATAGAGAAATACTTCAAAAGAACTTAGAATTGAATTTTCCGTCCATATAGCCTTAGTTGTGAAAAACAATGGATTTGAAAGAGACCCTTTATGTGGTCTTGGAAACAATAGCTTCAAGGGCTTTTTCTGAAAGTGTCTTAAGAACATTTTCAAATGAATTATGGCAATTGCTGGTAACCACAAAGAGAAACTCATCTCAATTAACTTCTTTATTGACTAGTTTAAAAAAATACATGACTGGAAGAATAGAAACTGAATCGACATATTACCAAGTTGAAAAATTGTGTCAAGAGTTGATAAGCATACCGACATTGGAGGAGATGACTATATTTTTGAAATCAGAATATATGAGACTTCGAGAAAATGTAATACTATCCACACCTGGACGGAGATCTACGTCAATGTATCCCGATATAAACATGTCAAATATTGCAACCCCACATCATGATGAATTATTGAACAAATTTAACAATTTTGAGTCTCCCTTCTTAGCACCTCACAGCGTTTACGCTGAATCTTATGAAAGCTTGGATAAATTGTCTGATAGAAGATCAATACTTTCATCTCATTACACTTCTTCTACAGGGAAACCTAGAAATAAACTACCCATGAAACCATTAGTGGAACCTTTTTACTCAAATGTGCAGAACTCTGATCTCATATTGAAAAATGTCTTTTACACATTACTAGGCACCACTTCTGATATGTTTCCAATAGAATCTGGAGTAATTCGTATCCCATCGGAGATACCAAATTCAGAGAGTGGCTTGCTCCATAGAATATTCGAAGCAGGATTATTATACAAACAGTTGACTGAATTGATTGATGAAATGAAGAGTACTCCACAAACTCCTCTGAAAAGAGCATTACTCATTAAAATAGAACAGAATATGAATAATTACAGCGGGTTGGTCAATATACTCAGTAATTCTGAAAGAGTGACATCTTTGACTGCTCTATATAAGGAACTTTATGAGCCGATTTTGCTTTTGAGGATACAAATACAATATATGGCTAATTTTCGCAACACGAGTGGTGACTCGTATTTATCATTATTCAAGAATTATACGCTCCATGGCAATACACTTGTAAGGAGCATATCTACGCAGCTATACGACTGCCTTATGTCTCTTTACTATGATCATATTTTAAAATGGATGTTAGAGGGCACTTTGGAACAAAACGCTGATGAATTTTTCATAAAGGATAATTCTTCTAGTAATAAATCAATTAATGCGAATCTTAATTTTGAGCTCATAAAAAATAAAGTTCCTAAATTTGTAAGTACTCAAACTGCTTATGAGATTTACATGAATGGTAAAACTTATTTATTCCTAACCAAATATTGTAAAGAGTTTAACTGGGCTGCTCATTTCAGTAAAGAATATTCTCACAAGTACAATAAAATTTTAGAGAATACCATTACAGATATACAACCTTTTATCCGATTAATACGGTCACAATATGAAGAAATTGTTAAATATACTCAAAATATTCTAACCAAGAAATATTTTTATGTTCAAGTAGTAAAGATGTTGAAAGACGTACTACTAATGGGAAAGAATGATCTGCTTGATATGATAATTGAGAACGCTAAAGATGTCTTGAGAACTCCTTCGAATCAGCTAACTAGTTATGCTTCCACCAAAATTCTCCAGGAGTCTGTTCAACATTCTTCTTTACAAAATTGGATTAACCAAACGGACAAAAATTTTGTAATTAATCAACTTGATGCACGATTACTCGACCTTAGCCACGGGATGTTGGGTTGGGATGTGTTTACTCTCGAGTATAACATACATGGGCCATTATCTGTAGTTTTAAATGTGAACAGGGAAAATGGCAAAAAAGAGTACTTACGAATATTCAATTTTTTTTGGAAATTTAAGAAAAATAATCATTTCTGCAATAACGAAATGATACGAACAAAGCAAATAACCCGCTCACTGAAAAAGTTAAGATCATATTCAACATTTGCTAGGGATATTATTAAGAAGCTATCGAAACTATCTTTATTGAGATCACAAATGCAACAATTTGGTTATAAGATAGAAGCATATTGTACCCAAATAATAATCGAAAAAAATTATAAAGAATTAAAACGTAAGCTGAAGATGAATTTTGATTCTGAAGATAAGGACCTTTGGTCCAAGACAAAATTGAGAAACGGTTTGGTAGTCCTGGATAAACCTTTAGAATGGGATGAAAAAATATTAGATACTTTCCCATTGGCTACCCATACTCCAAATGATAGTGCCCTGCTAGATATTGATCAGTTAGACACTATACATAATGATTATTTGAAAAAAATATTGAACAGTAGGTTTTTATCATCTGAATCAATTGGTATATATTCTCAACAGCCTTACCCAACGACCTTAATAATAGTTTTACAGTCAATTATGGAATTTACCACTCAATATGGACACTTGAATGACCTGGCTCAAGATTTATTAATTCAAATGAATTTATCTAATAGTCATAATAATATCGACGAATTAATGGAAGAGTTTAACAATATTTTACAAAACCTGATCCAACGCTATAAAAGTTTTGAACATACGTCGCAGACTTTTATAAAGGATTTACGATACGACGGTGAAGAGGAACTAGTGAGATTCAGTCGAATTTTAAAATGATGAGACGGTAGAACCTTCAATATGAAGCTGTATTAATTTAATTAATGTATAGAAAATGTTAGTAGCAGCTACCGGATGCAATCCAGACCACTGGCGAATGACATATTGAGAAACGGCTTTACACTTTCATGCGATGTGTGAGTCTTCGAATATAATTTTTAAACCCACTTTGTAATATGCTAGAATCGATTACTTCAAGCGAAGCTGATTTACCAATATCCAATTCATGCGCATTCAACTTTTCATCTAAAGTAGCCTCTTTCTTATTTGGTAGCTGCTTCTTCAACTTTTTAGCAACAGAGATTTCCCTTATAATAATTGCAAATATTAGCCCGACCGCGAAACAGGATCCTACTAATATTTGGGTATGCTCATAAGGGTTCTGAGAAGCGTGTTTATTTGTTAGAGAAATAGCTATCAGTTCACAAACAATTATAAATGGACCTGTAACTGATGTCATAAATGCCCAAGCTGGCCTAAAGATTGATGCTGGTACAAGATTAGCCATTAAAACAGTATTCATTATATTCGCAACGCCTAAGAACAGCCCACTCACAACAGAAAATGCTATTAGCTGAGCATATGTGCTAGCTGGGATCCAAAATGCAAAGGTTAAAATCATTAAAAATAGTGTCGCAATCACAGTTGTGTTCGCACTTCCGTATCTATCTCCAAAGAATCCTAGTAGTGGCCTACCAACAGTCTGAGCTCCGTTCAGAATCGCTGTCAAACTAGCACCCTGCTTCAAAGTTAACCCACGAGCTACAGCGAACGATGCAAGAGTGTACAGAAGAGTATTATACCCGAAAATCGTGAAAGTAAACCATGCAGTAGTGATGAGTACTTCTGACTTTGCTATTATTTCTAGTTTGAACATTTCTTTGATTTCATAGGATGCTTTCCAAATCTTGGTAATACCTAACGGTTTTTGATTATGATTTTCTTTCACTAGTGCAACTGATATCCATAGCGAACTGGTGGATGTTATAGCCAACATACGATAACACCAATCGGTGTTACCATAATGTTGAATCAGAGTATTCGATCCTAAACCTAGAGCGACACTTCCAGCTCCTGTTCCTAATAAAGATATGCCCATTGCAAGCGCTCTTTTCTTATCAAACCATTGTGGTGTGACTGTTGTGGCAGGTGCAGAAATCATTGCAAATGATATTCCAATCATGACTCCCTGTGCAAAATATAGTTCCCAAAGTTTTGAGGCAAAAGACAACCAAACATATGCTGCTAGAGAAATCAATGATCCCAAAAATAAGGTAAGTTTTATCCCTAAGAATTTTGACACTACCAAAGAGATTGGTGCCAGAAATTGACACAAGCCAGCTGGCATACCTGCTATCAAAGCATAGTCATACTTGGTGGCACCTTTGAAAGTTCCATGCTTCAAAAAGAAAGATAAAAAAATACCCATTGCCCCATTACAACCCCATGTGTTAAACATTGCTAGAAAAACGGAGAAGACAATCACCCATGCATAACCTTGATCTCTAGGATACAAATCTCCAAATACTATCTTTTCTTGATCTGATTTCTCTAATTTAGAATTCACATCAGATGTGTAACCGCTTTCTATCTCAGTTATATCCTTTGAGAAACTACTAGACACTTCCTTTGTTGAGTCATCTTTCGATATCCGCAGCACGACCATTTCTAGAAATTAAGATTAGTATCGTGAAAATTGTTTTATGATGTTGTTAGACGCTACAAGAACTGTTACGGACCTTTGAGACAAATTTCAAATAAGACACAGACACACACACAGACACACACACACACACACACACATATATATATATATCAAGATCGTGAGCTTTTCAAACATCATAAAAGATCACTAGTAACATTTACTCAAAATAATTCTGCAATTGAGTCATATCTTCAAAAATACTCATATTTCTACGTCCACTCACTATCGCTCGTGAGTGATCATCGCTCCTAAACTGGACTGAAATTTTTCTTCCCGAACTGTGGCATTTTAATGGCACAATTCTCAAGATGCCGTAGCTGTCGAGCGTTTCATAAGCTGGGATCTCTGTCAGTCATACTTCTTGAACTTTTTGCTACGGCACCTTCTCAGTAATAACAGGACAAAGAAGCAGATTCCAAAAAAACAAAACTTCCTCGAGCAATTGCCTGCGATGTTTGAGAAAAAGTTTGTTTTTCTTGACTAATAGCGACACAATTTCTAAGTTGCCGTGGGCTTTAAGAACTCATTGAGTTTCAAATGGGCAGAGTCTTAGTTGAGTTAAACTTCTTTTTTGTGGTACACACATCAGATGCAAAAATAAGAGTCAAGCATATTGTAGAGCTATTCGGCGTTCAGTTAGGTTTTATGCGTGCTTGCTATAGTAAATCTTGAAACAACCAGGAAAGCTTCTAACTATTCCTGCGATGTACAGTTCATCTAGGCATACACGAGTAAAATATTTATTTAGGCTGTAGCATGAGCGATAGAATTTTTAGAGATGAGAATAAGTTCAAAAAATTCATTCTTTGTTTTCTTCTATAGTTCGTGGTTGGATTTTCAAATGTAACTAGTGAAGCAGATCTTAGAAACATCAGCTGTTAAAAAGGAAGTCAGTCATCTATCTTAGTAATCCCATAGCTATTAGCGGTACGCTAATAGCTGTGTGGTTCAAATTCAGTGACTTAACCCGCGGCTATGATATTAGATGTTCACGTCAAAAAAGAATGAAAATCTCAGTATTAGTATGGTATCGAGTCTCAAATATAATGATACTTGCATATCTCAGAGATATCCATTCCTTGCTTTTTCATCTTGCATGATAAATAGTTTGTCAAGTCTCCGATACTTTGAAAGATGTTATGTAAGGATTTGAGTATTTGAGATACTTCCTCAGTTGAAACCATTCCATGTGATGCTATTTGTGAAGGTACTTATCAACCAAAGTACCTTTTGATCAGCAATTCTGTCCTACTATTGATGGCAACCCTACCAAGGACCTCGCTTTTCGATGGTCTAAAAATATATATATCATATATATATAAGTCATCGTATTGCTAGTAAGCTTGGCGTTCCATATGTGGTGTTCCGAGCCGCCTTTGCGTTTCATGGGTAGGTCCATCTTGCGTCCAATTAGGGCTATTATGTAGCAACGTAGGGCAACTGTGCGCTAATGGCTTGAACTTGGGTTGGAAAACCTACCCAGCAGAAATGTTGAGTTGGTTCCAAATTTCCCACCATGGCCACCTTTGGGAGCCCGTTTGTAAGCAGTTCTGCTCGATTGACTCCTTCTGATGCCTTGCTCTCTTGGTGACTGCGGAAAAGACATGAGGAATGACACAATTCTGCGCAAGCCACGTGATTTGGCGACTTAAAAGTGTTTTCTGAGGTCTTTACTAAAAGCCAGATGGTTTTTTCAGTCTAACTTATAATTAATTATTATGTTGTATAATCAATGGAACAGGTAGTTATATCTTCATCGGGTAGCACATCCGTAAAAAATATTTCTTTTTACCAGATTGTAATAGATAGTTGTATTTAGATTTTCTTTTCTCTAAAGTTGTTTCGTAGTCGTTTTTACCTGAGACATTAAAAGACTCTCCATCACTTTCACTCATCTCCAAGGCGCGTATTGTTTCCTTTTGTCTTGATACCAATTTCTTGGACACTGCCTTCTCGCGAAGCACCAACGCCATTAATAAAGCACAAAAGAAACATACACCTGTAAAGATCTGTGTATGCAAGTATGGGTTAGACTTTCTCTTTGGGGTAGTTAGCGCTTGCGCAACGACTTCACAGACTAATAGAAAAGGGGCCCCAGCGTAATTGACAAAAGACCATGCAGGTAAGAAATCGGTTGGATCAACTAAATCAGCAATCAAAACAGTGTTCATTACATTCGCTACACCCACGCATGAACCTACCATAATGGAAAACATGATCAGTTGCACATAAGTATGTGCTGGTATCCAGAAGGCAAGCATATAAATGGTTAAGGCCGTTGTTAACACTATAGTCACATTAGTTTTACCGTACCTGTCTCCCATAAGCCCCATCACTGGCCTGCCGATAGCTTGTGAGCCGTTTAATATAGCAGTTAACGAAGAACCTTGATGTAAGGTTAAGCCCTTGGCTACTGCATACGATGCTAGTGTGAAGACCATTAGATTATATGCAAATAATGCTAAAGTGAACCAAATCCAAACCAATAGGACCACCGGCTGTTTTACAACTTTGAAGTCGAATATTTTCAAGACCTCCAATTTAATGGGTCTCCAAGAACGAATCCCAACAGCCTTCGTGGGTCGTCTTTCTCTAATTAATGCTATGGCAATGACAATGCATGAAGTACATGTGATGGCTAACATTCTATAACACATCTTCGTATTACCTCTATCTAAGATTAATTTATTTGACGCTAGGCCAAACGTGACACCACCGGCACCCGTACCTAACAACGATAACCCCATTGCCACAGCTCTTTTTTTCAAGAACCAACCAGGCAACACTGTCGTCGCAGGTGCAAAAATAAATGAGATGGATACACCGATTAAGACACCTTGACAAAGGTACAGATGCCATAATTTAGTGGCAAATGATGATAAGAGAAACCCAGCTAATAAGCACACTGTGCCTATACCCATTGTAGCTCTCATACCAATAACTCTCATGAATATAATAGCAATGGGGCTTAATCCCTGCCCCAAAGCCACTGTTAATCCAGTGATGATCGAGTAATCGTATTTCGTAGCTCCAGGGAATGAATTATGATTTAAGAAAAAAGACAAGTAAACACCAAATGCAGAATTACAACCCCACGTATTAAACATGACCAAGAAAACAGATAATACAGCTATCCAAGCGTATCCTTTATCTGGAGGTAATTCGATGCCACCGTCTTTCGACACGTCTGTAAACACTTTCTTTAAAGTATTGTCTGGGTTATTGTCCCAATCACGAGCGTTAAAAGACTGTAAGCTATTATTGGTTTCTATCTCTGAATCTGCTTGATGATCAGTTTCACTCGAAGTACCTTTTAATTTCTCATCGTCATGTAGCTCAGCGCTTTGTTTCCTGGAATGAATTTCTTCCTCATTATCCATCATCCGAAGAGCATCGCCTAAATCAAACCGTGATTCCAAGAGACGATTCAGATCCCGTGTCTTCTCATCAGTCTGTTCGTTGTCGTCCCTCACAGCATCTATTATACCCGAGACTGTATGTGTCACACTTCGAGTAATTGATCCCGGAACAGACAATTGTGCAGAAATCATACTTTGCCTCGATTTCGGACGGTTCAAAGAATCTAATCTACGAGGTATCACCAGACTCTGTGGAGGAGAAGCCCCGCTTGCAATCGAAGACGATAATTCTTCAAATGACGAACCATCGTTCGAATCTGTTATTTTCGAATGTGTCATACTGAGCAACCTTTTCCTCCGCTAATAGAACAGCTTACGTATCAAATCTTTCTCCATATACTTTTGTATTCCTACCAACACTCGATATATCTTCATTCAAGACCCTCCGCCTCTTATATAGCATTATAGTGCTCCAGGAACCAAACGTACATTGTTGCCAAGAGAATTAATTAGCACAGAATCGCAGACTGGGGGGTATCTCATCGTTCCAGGATACTTGTTTCTTCGCTGTGTGCTTGGCACGGCTATTGCCGGTAATTCGCGGGAAGAAAATCATGCTTGCTCACAAGCAGCGGAAATTACGCGATGGTGCGTTCCAATGGTAAAGCTGCCCTCTCCAGAAGAACTCAATTGAATCGGTGGTGAGTCGATTGACGATTTAAAGTTGGATTCATTGGTGATAATGACAGCAAGTTGTATCCTGTGAAAATGGCGGCGATGGCGACGGCGATGGCGGCGTCGGTGAGGACTCTCTTGTGGTTGCGGATAAGCTCGGTAAACAAGAAGAACGGGTAACGGATAGTAGTGAAAATTTTAATTGCACAAGAAGCTCATCGGCAAAGATTCTGCCAAGGAACTCATCGCATTCATTTGTTTGAGAGTGGTTTGCAGAGCAAGAGCAGAACGAATGGGGGATAGTGTGTTTGATGCGGCCTTGGCTGCGAGTTTAGACTCTGGAAACGGTTCCGTCTCTGTAGAGAGCGTTGCTGATGCTGTTGATGGGGTCGAATCTAAGGAAACTGGTGAGAAGGTTGCAAGCGAGAGTGATGCGAATGACGATAGTGGAAGCAGCGATAGTGAGAGTGATGCGAGTGAGGAGAGTGATGTGAGTGAGGATGGAGAAGAAGGGGCTCATAGCGATAGCGGAGAAGAAGTTGCAGACGACGAGGAACGCGGTCCATCTGGACCCATTAAGTCTCAGCATGAACTAGATGAAGAAGACGCGGTGGATATTCCAATAGACTATACCATAGCTTCGAACACCAACATCACGGAGATTGGTACAGTGAAGTCAGTTCTTGGTGACAACGTTATTGTGCAAGCCTTGGAATCAGGTGAAAGAAGAGTTCTGAAAGAAGGCTCGATTTTTTGTTTGGAAGATCGTAAAGCTTTGGGTGCTTTGGTAGAGGTTTTTGGACCTTTAAGGGTCCCATTTTATAGAATTGGGATTACGAAGAGATTAATAGAAACACTTGACTCGAAACAAGACCTCGTCGGATCAAAAGTCTTTATCGTAGTAGAAGATGCACATTGGGTAGACACTTTTGAGTTGAAAAAAATCAAAGGAACAGATGCTTCCAATGGGTACGATGAGGAGTTGCCCGAGGAAGAACAAGAGTTTTCTGATGATGAGAAAGAAGCCATGTTCAAAAAATTGAAGAAAGAGAAAAAAATCACTAAGAAGCAACCTAACAGGAAAATGGTTACGACGAGCTCGGTGTCGTACCCACCTATGAAAACTCCAAGGGAGTTTTCAAGAAGTAGCAACGTCTCTGGTTATAAACCAAGAAACGCAAGGCTGCTATCTAATGAAGAGACCATACAGCATGCAGCACCGACACCAATGCAAATGCCAGTGCAAACGCAAATGCAAACGCCAGTGCAAACGCAAATGCAAACGCCAGTGCAAACACAAACGCAAATGCCACAGAATGGATTGTACAACAATGTCACACCGCACATTATGAACAAACCTTCGCATATGAATCAACCTTCGCATATAAACCAAGCTCCGCATATGAATCAGTACTCAAATCCACCAATATCAAATTACTACATGAACCAACCGCAATTTATACCGATGCAGCAACAGGTATACCAACAGCAGTATCCATTACCTAACCAACCCATGCAAATTCAAACTCAACAAGTGCAAATGCAGAGCCCACCATATTATTCTCAATTGAGCCAACCGTCACAGGGCAATTATCAAGTACAGCAGACAAACATGAATCAAGTACTCCAGTTGCACCAATTGCTGCTACAACAGGGACAACCGCAACAGGGACAACCGCAACAGGGACAAGCACAAAATACTCCATTGAACCAGAATCCACCACAGGATCAGCTTCAGAAAGAACCGCCCTATTAGACACTCTATACATTTATATTCTGGTCACAGACGTCTTGGTCATTGGGCTCATCGGCACGGTCCGTGACACGTGATGATAAAATTTTTTAATAGATTTGTTTTGAAAAATGGTCGATGAGCTAGCTCATCTGATTTTACTATGCTATTATTTAATTGTCACTGTTTTCCCGATCATTAGCTTCAAAAGTGCACCGTTCGTTGACTGTTACCGGTTACGTTACAACAGCAACTAAAGTGTTTAGGAATTGGTTATGTCTATGAATAATGATACTCAAAAACGGGCATTTGTGGATGTCTCAAAAGATGAAAATAATGTTGATGGTGAAACTAATAATTTAAATAAGAAACAGAATGTTGCAGCTACGATACCCATTATTGACGATATTAATTCATCTGAGGAGAGTGATGATGGTATGGAAGGTAACGGGTCGTTGTTGGAAGTTCCGTATGTAAAAGAAACGTCAGAGAATTATATTAGATGGCAAGATACCATATCGAAAGTAGTTAAAGCTGTTGTATCAATCCATTTTGCTCAAGTTACTCCGTTTGACTGCGATCCAGCGTTAGTTTCTGAAGCTACTGGGTTTGTCGTTGATGCAGAATTGGGGATTATATTAACCAACAGACACGTGGTTGGACCTGGGCCTTTTGTTGGGTACGTAGTATTTGATAACCATGAAGAATGCGATGTGATTCCAATATATAGAGATCCTGTCCATGATTTTGGGTTCTTAAAATTCAATCCTAAGAGCATAAGGTATAGCAAAGTACATGCATTGGAGTTAAGACCTTCATTAGCGAAAATTGGATCTGAGATCAGAGTGGTCGGTAATGATGCAGGTGAAAAATTAAGTATTCTTTCTGGGTTCATCAGTAGATTAGATAGAAATGCACCTGACTATGGCGAGATGACTTATAATGATTTTAACACTGAATATATCCAAGCTGCTGCTTCTGCCTCTGGTGGTTCAAGCGGTTCACCGGTGGTTAATATAGACGGGTATGCTGTGGCTTTACAAGCAGGTGGATCTACAGAAGCTTCTACGGATTTTTTTCTACCATTAAACAGAATTCTAAGAGCATTGCAGTGTATCCAAAGGAACTTACCTATTACTCGTGGTACCATCCAAGTTCAATGGCTTTTGAAACCATATGATGAGTGTAGAAGACTAGGATTAAGTCCTGCTTACGAAGCAGAAGCTCGTAAATTATTTCCCAATAACATTGGTCTTTTAGTTGCTGAAACCATTTTAAGAGAAGGCCCGGGCGATGGGAAGATTAAAGAGGGTGATACTCTAATATCAATAAATGGCCAACATATTTCAACATTTATTCAAGTGGACGACATTTTGGATGTGTCTGTTGGGAACGAGATTGAACTTTTAATACAGAGAGGCGGAGTGGATTGTAAGATTAATTGTCAAGTTGAAGATCTGCATTCTATTACACCATCAAGGTATGTAGAAGTATGTGGTGCTACATTCAACGACCTTTCATACCAAATGGCTAGATGTTACGCTCTACCAGTGCGTGGCGTATTTTTGGGATGTGCTTCTGGATCGTTCTGTTTTGACGGCAAGGAAAAAGTTGGCTGGATTATTGATGCTGTAGATAATAAAGACACTCCTGACTTGGATACTTTCATTGAAGTAATGAAACATATTCCTGATCGTAAAAGAGTCACTGTCCGCTATCATCACTTAACAGATCAACATTCATACCATGTAACATCGATTTATATCGACCGTCATTGGTGTAGTGAGTTCAGAATTTATAAGAGAAATGATACTACTGGTATCTGGGATTACGAAAATGTTGCGGAACCTCTTCCTGCTGTACCATTGTCTCCACACAGCACTAGGATCATTGATATATCAGTTGATAACGCGGATTTGGCCAAATTATCTCATTCATTCTGTCTTGTCAGTACTGTCTCTGCAATTCCTTTGGACTCTCTTTCTAGTGAATCTCTAAGCACTTCAGGCCTTATCATTGATGCAGAATTAGGATATGTGATTGTATCACGCAGGGTTGTTCCGCATGATTGTTTGGATTGTTTTGTAACATTTGCAGATTCTGTGGTAGTTCCTGCATCTGTTGAATTTTTACACCCTACACAAAATTATGCAGTAGTGAAATATGATCCTACTTTGGTAGTTGCTGACACTATAACACCAAAACTATCTACAAAGAAACTAGAGCGTGGTGAAAAATCTCAATTTATTGGGTTCACGCAAAATAATAGAATAGTCACAGCAGAAACTATTGTGACAGATATCTCATCTGTTAGTATACCAAGTAATTTGATCCCTAGATATAGGGCCGTCAATTTGGAAGCTATATCTATCGACTGTAATGTCAGTACAAGATGCAATTCTGGTGTACTTACAGATGCTGATGGTACCGTAAGAGCTTTATGGTTGTCATTTTTAGGAGAAAGATTGGAAAGCAAAGAGAAAGTCTACCTTATGGGGTTGGATATTACAGAATGCCGAACTGTCATCGATATACTAAAGCAGAACAACGGTGCTAAGCCTATTGTTAGCACCGTGGATGCTGAATTTGGTTCTATATCTTTGTTGAATTCTAGAATTCGTGGTGTGCCAGAAAAATGGATTGAAAAGATGGAGGAAGAATCTAAAGATAGAGTTCAGTTTATGACAGTATCGAGAGCTTCTTATACACAGGATAAAGAACAATTAGAAACAGGAGATGTAATCCTTTCTGTAAATGATAAATTAGTGACAGAAATGGATCAATTGAATGGTACTATTTTTACATCCACAGAATTTGAATCAATGGGGGCATTACCACTATGGAATTTCAAAGTGGTTCGTAACGGGGAAATTTTAGATTTAAAGATAAAACCTATCATTATCAGAGAAACTAATCACATTGTTATCTTTGCTGGTAGTATAATTCAAAATCCTCATCATTCAGTAAAGCAAGTGATGACGTCTATCCCTAAAGGTGTCTATTGTACCTTTAGAGGCGAATCTTCTCCTGCAACGCAGTATGGGATATCGGCTACAAATTTCATTACTCATGTGAATGAAGTAGAAACGCCTGACCTTGAATCATTTCTGGAAGTAGTGAAGAAAATCCCTGATAATAGCTACTGTAAAATCAGGTTAATCACGTTTGATAATGTACCATTCGCCATTTCATTGAAAACGAACTATCATTATTTCCCTACTGCAGAATTGAAGAAAGATATGATTAAGAATTCTTGGATTGAAACAGAATTTAATAAAACTGATCCCGTTCAACACAATTGAACTATGGAAATATCTCTCCAGATCAACTCTCTCTAAAGAATAAAATAAATATCCTTGTCAGGATTTAATTATATACAAGATATCTTAATATATTATACGCGATTAATACGGTAACAATTTCTTCAATTTCTTTACATGAGTAGGATGTGCCATGGTTCTTCCAGTCAATTGTTTTAAATCCCGGTTAGACCAGCCTAGATTCCCGTGTTGCCTCCCAGAAATACTTCTTTTAAATCCTTTATTAGTCTTTCTCCATCGTTTTGCGGCCGATTTATTGGTTTTCATCAAAGTCCTAACCAATATCAAGGAAGGCTTTATCATAGAGGCATGAGAATTTTTCAGGGGGTTAAAAAGCGTTGGCAATCCAAACATTCCATAAATTAGCTGATTGCTTTGATTCCGAGTGAAAGGATAGAAACTCGTCGGACTATAGGCGTATTGCGTTACTAATACCCTAGTGTTATAATTGTATTATTTGGCTTATTTCAATGGGAAACTGAATTTTGAAAAATATTATAAATTTGAAAAATTCACAGCTCATCGCTATTTTAACCAGCTTGCTAGACAAAAATACATTTCCTTTGTAAGGTATGATGTATGATATTTATTGAACCAACTAGTACGGTGTAAGGTAGAGAAGGAATGGGTACTGATACGCTATGCCAAAGGTGTAAAAAAAATGTAGTCACAGTGGTTTCTAGGAAAGAGTCTTTTTGCAATGATTGTTTCACTAAATTTGTGTCTATGAAACAAAGGAAACGGATTATGGGGGATGATTACTATAGAAAGTGCTTTAAAGTTGTTTATGATTCTACAGCCATGGTTTCGAATGCCAGCAGCAGCCGTGTCTTGCTAACTATGGATTTCACTAGCTCATCGCTAGTTTCTCTAGATATCTTACATTCTCTTATGAAAGAACAAAAGGCACAACACCGAGGAGTTACCGGGTTTAAAGTGACAGTACTTACTGTTGTCGACTCTGAATTAACAAAATCAAGCTGCCAAACTATGTGGGCGCAACTAAATTCGTCGTCAAGATATTCTAATGACAGCGAGAATTTTTTGAAAGATATACAATTCTTAACAGTTAGTGTGTCAGATTATTTTGATAGTCAATCATTAAAGGCAATAATTCTAGACAACGTCGAATTTAGAGCCTTAGAATTAGACGCTACAGATTCTCTGGGAAAAGGCCAAACTTCATTCGACGACTTGTTGAAGAAATGCCCCAATAAGAATTCTCAAGATGATTTTGTTAAACTTTTGAAAAGACATATTATCAAACAAGTAGCAGAAAGCTTAAAAGCAGAAGTCATTATGTGGAACCAGTCGATGACGTCCTTGGCTGGTGATATTTTAAGTCTAATCGTCAAAGGAAGAGGTTCAGAAATTGCCAATAGTATGAATTCTACTGACTTTGATAAAATGTATAATAATGGGTTCAAGAATTTATTTTCCTTGAAAGATATTCTTATAGCCGAATTGGATGCTTATTGTCTTATCAATGGGCTGGATGAATATTTTATTAATTATATCCCAGACGATAGTGCATTAATTAGTTCCAATGACAAAAATCGGACGGTCAATGTTAGTAGATTACCCAGAAATATGACAATAAATGAATTGGTAGCAAAATATTTTAAAACTGTCGATAACGAATATTCTAACCTTGTTGCTACTGTTCTAAGAACAGGTGATAAATTAGTGGCACCCAGTAGCAGTTCATCAACAAACGATGACACGGTAGAACCTCTAGAAACATGCTCAATTTGCAATAATTTAATATATGTAGACGGTTCTGAATGGTTGAAAACAATATCCGTGACCCAAGGTAAAGAACTACATGAGCCGGAAGAATTGAGATTATTTAATGAGTGGCAAAACTCTAATATAGATGTAGAGCATCAGGCTTACATTGACCTAATGAAGGAAGCAAGTCATGATAAAAAACATCTTCCTTTATGTTATGGCTGTATTATTAATTTAAACGGAGTTAAAACCAAACATCTGATGTGGCCAGATAGTAAACAAAATGAGATAAATAGTCTGTTAAAGGAATATGAACTTTGAAATAAAAATGCTTGATTATTTTCCATAAATATTCCAGTCACTCATCAGTTTGTTACTTTGACTTTATCAAACACATATATACAGTTTATATTGACATACTGAAATTCGTATCTAAATAATTCACTTTCATCTTTTATGTAGAATATTCAACAATTCAGTTGAGCTGCTTAAGGGCTTGCTATTCATGGGATCATGCTGGGGATCCCTCAAGACATTCAGTAAAGTATTCGTACTGCCAGATGGGTGAGGTGTATCATCATTCATAAAACTTACAAGCGTTGGAGTATCCTTTGTATTGAAATTATTACTTAATGGAATTAAATTGCTTACCTCCTGTGCGCTCAAAGATTTCAAAAATTCATCATCAGCTGCATTGTGTACTCCAAAACTACCAGTTGAGCTAAGCTTTAAAATATTCATAAGCTCATCATTCGTCGAAATCTCATTAGGATGTAAGTTCCCTCCAACGTTTAGTCCTTGCGGCTGGCTAAATCTTTCCACGTTTTGTGATCCTTGAGAATGATTAAGCAAGTTCAAAAGTTCTTTCGATTGATTTAAGTTTTTTCTAGGGTCATTTGGATTGGTTGACGTTGGCTTCTTATTTATGTTTCCTTTCAATACGTTAAGCAGTTCATTCGCATCATTAGAATCGTTTGGTCCTTTCGTATTATTATCATGTGTCAACTGTTCAGATGCTTGTTCAGCTCTATTCCCCTTTAATAATTGTAGAAAATCATTAGGTTTGTTGCCATGTGCAGGATTGATTTTGTTAGAAATATCTTGTGTCTTTTCTTTCCCATGCAAAAGATTTTGAAACCCCGAAGACGAAACTTCAGGGGATTCACTGTATGAATTTGTCCTGGTGACAGAATTTCTTTTTAACATTGTTAACAACTCATCGTTTGTACTGTTTGTCTTATTCACATAATTTTCATTGGCCGGAGTAGATCCTACAAACGTAACAGGTTCTTCATTTTGCAACATCCCAGAACAATTGGTTTTGAATTTATCGTTATTTAATGGATTAGTACCATTTTTATCAATTGTAGTAAAATGGGTTCTTTCTGCCGTTTCTTTATTGATAATACTTTCGATAGGTTCCCCACGTTTCAATAACTTGAACTTCGGTTTCGTATCCTTCTTGATTTCATTGTTACTGGAACTAGCTAAAGATTTAGTGCTCCCTGATTCTGGGTTTCTATGTAATATAGTACCATCTTTAAAATTGTTTTCCTTCAAAATTTCATTACTGGCAATGTTTGAAGTGGAAATTTCATCCTTTAAGGCTTCCAATTTATGTTCCTCGATTATAGACTCTAATTCTTCTTTAAACACGTTGTGTTCGGACTCGACTTCGCTTTCATCCGTAGAATCTTCAAAATCATCATACAAATCAGTGCTAGGTACGTTTGAATGAATTATCTCATTTTTTGGTTGTAACTTTCCATTAGTTTTTGGTTCAGGGATATGTGTAGGCGCGTAGTACTCATGATTTTCTGCTGGAAGATCCTTTCCGGGATGATTTGGTTTGGAATGCAAGAAATTTAATAAAGCTTGTGCATCCGTTTTATTGGTTTCTTCTAAAGAAATTTTTGGTTCTTCAGGTTTCTTATGCAGAATATTCAACAACGTTTTAGAATCTGATTCCTTCTTCAGTCTACTATCATTCATGGAATTGTCAGAAGATTGAAAACCAACCGAACCCCTTTTTTCATTGTTTAACAATGATAATAACTCTTTAGAGTTTGCGGACGCATTTGGGCTAGTAATTGATGGCTTCGATAACGACTGGATATTAGGTGTTACAGGAGCTATCTGCATTGATGATAAGGGCATAGCCATTGGACTTATTGGGTTATTCCCCAACATAGGTAATTGGCTATGTGCAATAGGTCCACTTGGGATGGTATTTGACATATTTGAACTCATTTGCCCATTTGGTAATGGGAAAGGTGCAAACGGTTGAAATCCCATAGCTCTGAAAGTTGTTTGAGGTAGTGTATGTGGTTGAGGCACAAATGGTCCTGCTAGGTTCGGTGGAAATTGCAATGGGAAATTTGAATTCAAAGAATCATTATTTGATATACTGTCTGAAACGAATGACATATCTGTGACAGGTTTATTGGGCTCAGATGAAGCGGATATTTGCTCTTTATTTTGTACAGCAGAATGCAATAAATTCAATAGATCTCTTCCTGGGTCAATCTCTTCGTCCTTTGTAATTCCCAACATCAATTTCAATTGCTCTTCGGCATAAGATTTAACTTCATCTTCTGTCTTGATTTTTCTTTGATGTCTAATCCATAACTGTATTGGTTTGATCATGGATGATAATAAATAGAATTTGAATGGTGATGACTTAGTGATTGCCTTTGACACTTGTTTAAAATCAAACCATTTAATTTGGTCAATTTCATTTCTTACCTGAGGCTTAAATTCAAATTCTTCAGACACATTTTTAATTAAGTAAATTTTGTAATTCTTAGTAGAAATATTTCTCTCCACAAATTGATTTTCATCGATATATTCAGTTAGATCAAATCCTATTTCTTCCTTAACTTCGCGAACACAGCAATCTATATCATTTTCATCCTTTGAAATCTTACCTCTGGGGAAGGACCAAGTATCAGACTCTGTTCCTTTGACTAATAATATTTTGGTCATTGATTCGTTAAAGATTGCTGCACCTCTAACTGGAATAGTCTTCTTATATTTAGAGAATTTTGCGAGTGCCTCATCTGCTTTGATATCCCATTTCCAAATCAAGGGGCAAAGCTTGATAAACAGTTGAGAAATAGATTTAATCTTCAAAGATGGTAAATTTTGATTCATCAACTTAACAAAATCTGTATAAAACCATGATGCTTCTTCAAAATGAAACAATTCTCTCTCCACACTGGCTAAATCCTCAGGTGGACAATTAATTATAAACCTAACTAGTAAATCTTCTAATGCTCTATCGAGGGAAGATAATCCTTCCAATCCGTGTCGTAAAGGCAAAGACATGTCTAATAGTATGATCGCTAAACGAAAAGTACAATGCTAATTCAAGTGAAAGTAGAGGAAAATGCAAAAAAGATGATAATAAATAAAAATTAAAACACACCCAATTTGAAGCGTTAGCTTATATTTATTCAGTTGTTTATTCAGTTGTCGAGAAATTTTCACTCAACACAGGATATATTTTTTAACACAAAAAGAGGTCCTTTAACAAATGTTATTCAAATTAGCGTATAAACGCAGTTTAACCTCTTTATTACCAGTGCAGAACGTAGTTTAAACGGTGTAAAATATTGTTAAATAGTATATTTGTTGTTAAAAGTAAGGAATTTTCCTATTGAAATTCAAGAAAACTTGAAATTGAGAGGAGGGTAATGCACATACACAACCCTATCTTACAGATTAGGGCTGTGACTTGCACGTGATATATACGTGTAACATGATTTTGTTTTGTTTCCCATCAGCTGACTTCTTTTTCTGCGATCATTTTCTTCGTTTCTTTTCTCGCAGAGTTTCGTGCTCAAAAGCTAAGATTCACTTCGAAATTAAATATAAAATAGTTATATTCCTTGCTATTTTTACTTTTGTATTCGGAATTTGAATGATCTGTAAAAGAGCTACTCTTCGATAAGTGACAATACCGGTTGCATTAATCAATAGTACCATCTTGTGTAATACAAAACAACTTACTTTCTGAAGTTGTAACGCGGTGTTTGTGGTTTTCTCAATACTATATTGTTTCGTGTCCAAGAGTGTAAGAATCTCTGTTGGAGAGTTCCTCAAGTGTTTAGTTTATAGTTTAACGAATAAATGAAGTTATTACAAGTGTTGGGTTTTTTTCTTTTGTACACCTATGTCAGTGCTGTAGTCACTACTAGGACTATCGTCACGGTGGATGCTGCGGGAGTGACGATCACGCAATTATCAATTTATGACAATGCTGCTGCTGCTGCGACAACTCCAAAAGCGGCTACAACTCCAACAACAACACCTGTTGCTGCTGCTGCTGCTGCTGCTGCTGCTTCCGCCACTTCAAAATCATCAAGTTCCAGCTCGCAACTCGCTGTAGCTGCAGCTGGTGTTGCAGCTACTTCTTCAAGTTCATCTAGTACTTTAGCTGCTGCTGCCGCTGCCGCGGCTGCTGCTACTAGCACTTTGCAGCCAGTGACTCAACTTTTTACCACAACGGTAAATGGAGCTGCTAGCATTGGAACTACAATCATTAAACCAATTACCACAGTAGTAACTACGACGGATGCTGCAGGTGTACGTGTTACATTGACAAGAACCACCATCCCAACTTCTTCTACTCTAGCTACCCCTATCACACCAGTAACAGGCACGGCAACTAACTTAGTTACAACGGTGATCACTTCCACCGACCCAGCCGGCTCATTAGTTACCATTACCACCGCAGTACCCTTATCGTCTAGTATTTCATCAAGTGTTACCCGTTCTAGCTCTTCGAAAGCTTCATCGCATTCCAGCTCTAGTACATCTAAAGCTGTAATAAACGCCAATGGTAGACCGGATCCTTCCACTGCTGCTACACCTTTAGCCACTGGTGCCGTGACAACTTTGTCATGGGATTCAATGGTTACCATCACTGAAGAATCATCCACATACGTGACAAGTAGACAGATCCCAATTATGTGGGTCACTTTAGAGACCAAAGGTTATACCATTGTGGTGTCGACCACTTTTGTGCAAAGGTTTTCCTCTCAATATACTACGGTGGCTCAGCCTTCTTCAGGCTCGATTGGTTTGGGCTCTATAGACGGAACCGTAGGTGTAGTGAGGACAGATTTAAGATCCACTTTAAGATATGACCGTGCTACTAATGGAGGAATGGTTACTGGTACATCCATATTTAGCCTAATGGCTTTGATGATATCATGGTTGTTGTAGACTGTATTAAGTCGTAAACCTCAGCTACACAAACAATAGCCACATGAGAATACAATAAGGAAAAAGTAGTGGAAACAATTTTCCTTCAAACGAGATGTGTCTTCTCGACTGCACAAGACTGGTTCTTATGCATTTTCAAGGTTAACTTATATCTCTCAACGGAGATTGCTCTCTCGATTTTGTTGAATTCCCAATCGTCGATGTATTCCTCTTGAATATTTCCCACATTTATTATAGAATAATTATTTTTCACTAATGGAAGATAAGATACTGTTAACATCTGATCAGTGGCCACTCCAGTCCTGAAAACGAGTGGGATTTTTACCGTTATTCTAAAAATATGACCTTTTAAATTTTGTAAGCTCTCGCTTGCATTCGACTACGCAATGTGCGCATTTGATTAGCCAAATTAGGGAAATAAGTATAATGTCTGCACTCAAAAACGTCTGTGTAATGCATAATTATACATATACGTAGAGTAGGGCGTGTAGGTTTTATCTACCCGGTCTACCCACACCGCGCTCACAAACATTTATATATTGTATTTACAATTAATACAAACATACACAATTCTATTCTTAATTAGTTGGTGACTAAAACTTTATCGTCGCAACTATCACTTAAATGTGACACACTTAAACTTAAGCTAAAAAAACACTCAAACATTATTTTCTAAGCGCGCTTTCATGAGGCTATGGATGAGCAGGTAATTGATGATGCTATCACTTCTGCTGGCATGTTTGGCAAACAGCCAATATCTACAGAGAGTACCAAACAGAAAAAGACGACCAAGTTTATCCTAAGTAAATATACTCTGTATGAAACGAAGGATAGAATGTATATAGTCGGATCTAATAAACGTGAAAGTATGTTTAGAATCTTGGAGATTGATTTAATGGTGCCGGATGGAGAGCTAAATGTTCTAGAAGATAATGTTTTCTTCACAAGAGATGAAATTATGAATGTCCTAGCAGAATTAGAAAGCTCTAGTCCCGGTGGACTACGCAAGAATATAACAGGGTATGGTCTTTTAGGTTTTATCAAATTTACCTCTTATTACTATTTAGTAATGGCCAGTAAAATTAGTCAAGTAGCCATTATCGGAGGGCATTCTATCTTCCATGTGGATGGTACAGAGCTGATCCCATTGACAAATAACTATAAGAAGCCTGATAAGTATTCTAATGAAGCCAAATTGATATCTACGTTTCAGGGTCTAGATCTCTCAAAGACTTTTTACTTCAGTCATACCTACGATATAACAAGTACTTTACAAACGAATCTTTTGAGAGAGAAACTAAAAGCAGCTGGCAGATCTGATATATCAATTCCCAGTGGAATCCCGGATTACAACGAGATATTTGTCTGGAATCAGCATTTATTAAAGCCGGTCTTACGTTGTATTGACACAGTTTATGACTGGTTTCAATGTTTGATACATGGCTTCATTGATCAAGTTAATATAGCAGTATTGGGTAAAAGCATATATATTACATTGATTGCCCGAAGGTCCCATCACTTTGCTGGGGCCAGATTCTTGAAAAGAGGTGTTAACAACAGAGGATATGTTGCCAACGAAGTGGAAACTGAACAAATTGTCACAGATATGATTTTAACACCTTTCCATAGTGCTGGTAACGGGTTTTTTGATAGTGATAGATATACATCACATGTACAACATCGAGGTTCTATACCTTTGTATTGGACCCAAGAAGCGTCGAATTTAAGGGCTAAACCCCCGATTGAAATTAATATATTAGACCCATACTATTCGTCTGCCGCATTACATTTTAATATGCTATTTCAACGGTATGGCGGAGGCTCTATTCAAGTGTTAAACCTGATTAAAACAAGAGAGAAATCCCCAAGAGAATCAAAACTGTTAGCAGAATTTGAAAATTGTATCACATATTTGAACCAATTCCTTCCTGAGGAGAAAAAAATTGATTATACCTCATGGGATATGAGTAGAGCTTCGAAGCAAGATGGTCAAGGCGTTATTGAATTTCTAGAAACTTACGCTTTAAGATCCATCAAAAAAACCGGGATCTTTCAGAATGGCCGTGATTTCGAGAACACTAAGATGCAACAAGGAATTTGTAGAAGTAACTGTATCGATTGTTTAGATAGGACTAATGCTGCTCAGTTTGTCATTGGGAAGCGAGCTTTAGGGGAACAACTAAAGATGTTAGGAATAACTGATGGTAGTTATTTAGAGTATGACTCTGACATCATTGATATATTAACTGAATTGTTTCATGATTTAGGAGACACCATTGCTCTACAATATGGTGGTTCTCACTTAGTTAACACAATGGAAACCTATAGGAAGATAAATCAGTGGAGATCACATTCTAGAGATTTAGTAGAAAGCTTTAAGAGATTTTACAGTAACTCCTTTATGGATTCTCAGAGACAGGATGCTATCAACATTTTTCTAGGCAACTATGAATGGAGAAAGGATATGCCTCCAATTTGGGAAATGAGCAATGATTTTTACCTACATAACCAATACGATATGAATGAACTTAAAAGAAGTTATGTAAGGTGGTGGAATCAATATTATATTCAGGACTTAAGGAATATGCTACAAGAGGAAGTAGTTGCTAAACATGGGGACATCACGCTTCAGAAAATTGTACAAAATATTAGCGGATATCCAGGAGGTTTTGACAATTATTGGAACGAATATTACATGCCACGCAATGTCACATGGATACAGGATTTGTTTGCGTTCAATATGAACTCAACAAGACGTTATCAAAATAACAAGAAGGATGCTTTGGAACAATCCCCTTTCACCTCTAGAAAACAAAGTTTGATCAATAGAAGAATCAAATCTATAGTATCTGAAATTGAGGATGACTATCAAAGTCTTGATCGTGATAAAAAAGAAGAAAACTTATTAACTACTTGCATAAATGAAATATCGTTGTATACTTCATTAGTGGATAAGTTAGTATCTCACAGCAAGGGTCTCTCAGAATACTATGATTCTTTCCAAAGACAAATGTATCCTATATTTACTCAATCTGTAGATGATTATGAGAATGAGGTAACATTAGCTGTTGGTGATGACAGTTCTTCCAGCACATCGTTTAAACTCCCAGAGAAAGAAGCTGAAAACATTGCTAGAATTGTAGGAGCTAGAGGGTATATATCACCGATGGAGACTAATTTCACTTTTTACAAACGGACCTTTGATAAAAGATGGAATCTACTGGACATAGCACGAGAATTTGAATCAATTACGAGCCTTCCGAAGGTGAGGGTCGGATCGGAGGATGTGGAATTGTATGAAAATACTTACCTCTCCTCAATTGATGGAATTTTCCACTAAAATAGTCGCATTAAAATCATAGATCATATTGACTTAATTATATATTCTCATTTACCAAAAAATTGTCATTACATATTGCCTTACGCTTGGCATTAATTACCGTTTTCAAAATTATAAGAAATTCCTATATATCTATTATTATGGCAATTACTATAAAGAAATATTCACTATTAGTCACCATTTCAGGTTTCGTGGTAGAAACATGTCTGCTTATTATGTTCTAATCTGTTTTGTTGCCTCTAAAAGAAATGTCGTTGTTTGCTAGCCTTTCAAAACTATTTCCAAAAGTTTTGACGCTCTTTCTATATGTTTGGTCATCTTATGTGACTGTTACTCATGTCACTATTTTTTCCAAAGTCTTTTTGACATTGATATTATATCCATTAGCATTATTAGCATTCTATACTTATTGTAAAGTGATTGCAATTGGTCCTGGATACACAACTGATTTCATTGATTTGAAATTAAAAGACATCCAAGCTGTAGAAAACGGTTCTGAATTACCACCAGAATATTTGATTCAAAAATCAGTGACTATTAAACATGATGGAAGGTATAGAGTGTGTAGGAGCTGTAACTATTGGAAACCTGACCGTACCCACCATTGTTCTACGTGCAATAAATGTGTGTTAAAGATGGACCACCATTGCCCTTGGTTTGCTGAATGTGTTGGTTTCAAGAATCAAAAATATTTCATCCAATACCTTCTCTTAACCACACTGTATTCTACGGTTGTCTTACTTATAGCATCATATGACTTTTATTTTTGGTTTTACCATGGTGGATACACTGATGAATTGATAGATATACATTTATTAACTGTCTGGATAGTGGCTTTAGTAATTTCTGTCTCGGTAACAGTCTTCACAGGTTTTACGATATATCAATTAACCAAGAACCAAACTACTATTGAAATGTATTCATTACGAAAATATCGTGATGAAATAGATTTGATTAATGGTACTTCTAAACCAATTGATGATTACAACATTTTCAATCTTGGATCAGCATCGAAAAATTGGGAAGATGTGATGGGTACATCCTATATTGAGTGGTGTCTACCTGTACCAACCTACAAATATAGACAAGAGTATTACTCCTTGAAAGAGAAAGGTCTATTCTTTAAAGTAAATGCCAATATTAATAAAAGACGAGTAGAAGAAAATCGATTACAAGAAAGACTTCTTAGAAGAGTGGAAAATGGGCCAAGACTCCCCATTGGACCTTGAAATTTTGATTAAAGAGTAACCATCTTAGCGTTCCATTGAGAACTAGTATAATATGTGACAGATCCATGACAGTAACAGAATAATTTCGGGCATTGATACTTATGTAGATACATAGTGACTTTTAAAAGTTCGATTTGATATTATACAACTGGGATTTGAAAATTATCGATCCTAATATGGACCAATTATGCTATTTGGGATAGATATTTATAAGGCGAATGCAATGAATGAGACAATGATTGTAAATAAACCATATGATAGTCTATTTGCGTCACCTTGATAAATATTGAGTGACTGGGAAAGTGTTGAAGGTTCGCTAGTTAAACTCGAATAAACGCTCAAAGTGGTGACACTTTCAAGTTTGAGAGAAGATGTGGTGGTTGGCTTTGAATTAATTGAGGAGGAAGTTATCGTAGAATGATGATTTTGAACTTCAGAAGCGCTAGAGTGGTTTTCTTTCGAGCTTGAGATAGTGTTTTTCGATACAGAGGTTGTTTCTGGGTGATCGACACTCACCATTGAAGTAGTTTCTTCATGTTTAGCACTTGAACCTAACGTTTCTTCTGCAGTTCTAAGAGACGAAACAGAAGAAGTAGCTAAAACATCTGGACCGACAACTAAAGTTGAGCCACCTAATAGCGAGTTAATTTCAATAAATTCTGCAGATTCACTATAAGTACTTTCTTCGACGTGAGATTCAATATCCGTACTGTAAGAATGACCCGTGCTGGTGGCACTCATAGGTGCAGAAGGACTCGTGGTATTACAGTAACTAGTAACGGCAGTATTGGCTATATCTTGCATGTCAGTTTCACTGGAGAAGGATGTCGTTGTACAGGATAAATTGCTAGGTAAGGTAGAGTGACCTAAAAGAGATGTCACACCAGTGAGGACAGCGTCATCACTTGCAGTGGATAAGTATTGGCCAGTAGAAATATCTGTTGTGTTCTTAAAATTTGTCACGATTGAGCTCGATGTCACGATTGAGCTCGATGTCACAATGGATTCAGAAGTCGATGCATAAGTCGATGCATAAGTTTCATTCGAGTAAGAAGTCGTGTATGAATAGTCCTTTGATGAGGTTGTTGAGGCAATGTAACCAACAATGGTTGAGTTATTAATAGTAGAGATGGCAACGAACTCTCCGTATGTTGATAATTGTGCAGGATCAGTAACCGTGATGTATTCATAGGTTTCCTGAGCTTCAGTGGTGTTCTCGTCTTCTAAGAATTCCAAATCGGAATCATCGCTGGTGTCAGCTGCAGCTTGTGTTATAGAGCTACTAGTAATACTTGTGCTTGAAGTGGATAAGACAGTGGTGTTTGAAACAGTTGGTGTTTGGTTTTGGTAAGCAGATAACGAGCTGTTTAGTTCTATCTTGGAACTTGCTGTCAACGAACTAGGTACTGCTGTTTCAGCACTATCAGTGGATGGCGTAGTAGTAGGGGTAACTAATCTGGAAGAGCTTGATAAGGCAGAGCTAGTAGAGTTGACAAGCGTCTGAGACACTGCAGCCATTGGAGTTGATGTTGCGTTGACGAGAGTGGTGAATGGAATCAAAGTTTGATACCCAGAAACAAGTTCCATTTCAGTAGTTGTAAGAAGAGAGTGAGTAGCTAGAACTTCTGTTGATAACGATGTGGAATTGTCGCCACGATTTTCTAAAACAGAAGTGTTGGCACTTGTAGTCCCAGCAGCGGCTAAAGTCGAATTTGAAAACTCTCTCTTGAACACATTGTTTGGATTCAGGTTGGTGACAGATACATCCACATTAATATCAAAATCATTCAATGTTTGCGTGAAATACGTTATACGTAAAGTGTCACCACCAATTAGTTTTGTATCTAATTCGATTTCAATTTGAGACTCGGTAGATTTATCATTAGCACCAAAAATAGGGAAATATGACGTTGAGTCTCCATCATTGGAAGTTATTAATTCAAGTCTAGTCATATCTATGTCAAATTTGAAATCCTGTCCATCCTTTGGTGTTGAAGAAATCAAAATTGGACCCATAATAGTGGAAACTGGAATATCCGTGGTGAACCAAACAGTATTATTTTGTTTGTATATACCGGTATTGGTGTCGAAAGTGTTTTGCGTTTCATTAACAAAATTCAATGACAGTTGAAACTGGTCGTCTAAACTTGTAGTACTCAAATAATCCTTCTTCGAGGGAAACTTAACCGTTTCTTTAGCCACATCAGATAATTGCACTTGCATATGGAAATGAGTCGTGATGTTTTCAGAACGATCATTATTAAATGTGATAGCAAACGTAGTTTGTTCTTTTTGATACACGGAACCAATAGTATGAGAATGGTAAATCAGTGGGAAAGACGTGGTAGATGCAACAAAATCTTCAGGTAATGTAAAAGTTACTGCATCTTGGTTGCCTTTTGGAATAAATAATTCCACTTCAAACAACAATTTGTCATTCAGATTGGTGCAATTATTACTTTGAGTCACTGAATCTAGTAGGATAATATTTTGGAAGAAGACATCTTGACAACTTACAAGAGTCGCCAGGATGCTGAAAAGAAATAGCAGTTGCATCTATGGTGATTTTTTCGTATAGTTTAGCGTCAATCAAAAGTAAGATTTAATTTTACCAACAAGCGTAATGTCTTATTCGACCAGAAATCCTTTCAAATCTCAGGAATCATGCAAATTTATATATGATTTCCAGGTCGAGTTCTTCTCGGTACAGCTAGCAATTGAGAAAGCAAGCATGATTGCTTTACTTCCCCCTTATAATTTCAACCATGGAACTTGATTATTTCAGCTGATTTCATAGTCTTAAAGCTGGTTAACGCTCTTCAACTTACTATGGCATCGCACAAATGTTCAGCTCAGCGCTCTTATTTTAGCACATGCTGTACTGAAAAATTATCGAAATTAAAAAAATGGATGGTTTAGCCCATAGCAACCCGATGACTTAGAGACCCTTCTATCGACTTTTGATCCCACTAACCTTCTTAGGCGGGTTATACTACTCTTAATACTGTAACTCAGCTTAAAACTTGTTCTTTCTTGCATCTATTTCTCTTTAAAGGTAGTCATACACAGTTTAATTCAGGTTAATGGTTTTGCCTATCCTTATAGGTATCGGAGTCACAGCCATAGCATTAACTGGACAATGCGGGATACGAGCGTGGCAGGTCTACCGACGGCTGTCTCCTATTGCCATTTTACAATTGAATGGAGTGGCAGTGCAGAAGTTGAGTAAAATGCATACAGATCCAAGGTTTAAGAGCAGTTTATTGAAAGCCAAGATTAAGCATGAGCTTGAAATGTGCCAAGGAGGGTTTACACCTCAGATGACTGAGTTAGAGGCACAACTTATCTTAAATATTTCGTCTGATGAAGTGAAACGGCTCGATGACCTTTTGTTGAAGCAAAAGCATCATTTGGCAATATTGAAAAATCATCCAGATAAAGGTGGAAGTCCCTACATCACTGTAAAAATTAATGAGGCACGAAACGTTTTACAAGATAGTATTTTACTAAGAAGACGTTGATCGGTGGACATATAATCCTTCAATAGAGATCAAAAAATGTTGATAAGTTTATGATGAGGGGGGAATGACTATTTTCAATAAATAACACTATGTTAAAGAATCTTCTCATTTGGCTAAATTAGCTACTATTGTAAATTCGATAGTTGTTTTACGAGTGTTTATATAGCAGCATATTATAAAGCAGGGCTATGGGGGCTATTGAAGCAAACTTGCTTCTGAATGCAAATGGGTCTAGTCTCGTATGTCTTGTATCTCATGATTTGTGGTTGGAATATAACTTATCGAAATCAGGCTCTATCAACTATTCTATTATCAAGATCCCCAGTTACAGTGATAACTGGTTAAAATTACCTTTAGAAACTCAATTAGATACAAGTTTACCCACTAATACTGTACAATTATCTGGAAATTTACTCAACGTTCGTGGTTATGATGTAATGATCGATTCTTGTCAATTTGAACCATTATATTTTGCAAACTCTCCACCAGTTTTGGAAAGGATTAGCATATTATTCTCACCGCAATTATATGATAAGCTAATGCAGTTACCGGATAAAGACTTAGCTTTGAAGTTTTTATCATCAAAATTCCAAATTAAGGATAAAATCACTATAGTGAATAATAATCTGATAGTAAGTACAGGTTGGTGTAAAATCGTTGATTGTCAACCGTTTCAGCGTGGGGTTTTAGATTTCAAGAACACTGAATTCATTTTCCTCAAAGATGATTCGAAACTTCTAATATCTAATAGTCAAATATCTTTAAAATCCTCAGCCTTGAATTCTTCCGCTTTAAAATTCAAACCACTATTAACTGATATTTCTGAAACTCTGTTATCACCTTCTATAGATTCACAGGAAGATTTGTTTGACGATGATTCACTCTTTGTTTTTGCAAGAATTGATACATTATTGACTCTTCATGTTACAGATGGGAACTACATCTTATTAAGAATGGGAGAGAAGTCTGCTGTGTGCAGGATTTTTGTTCTCTCTGAACCTAGTGAGTTTGATAATTTGACGATATACCTTCCTCCAAGATTAGTAGTTCAATTTCATGATTTGGACTCATTAATTGCTGTAAAATTCAATTTTAATCTTCAAAGGATACCTATTGCATCTAATGTAATTCTAGCTAGGGTAGGAAGCTGGGAACAGACCCAAAAGATTTACCAAAATGTGATATTACATAAACTGAAGAAGTTTTTCATGGAGAGAAGAAGGCTTTTAAAAGTCAATGATCTCATACCTATAGCTTTCAACACCAACGTTGCAGACTTTTATAATACAGATGGCTTGATTGATGAGCCTTTGGTAGAATTATCAGACTCTAATGATGCCTTAGTATGGTTCAAAGTGCAAAAAGTATCTTTAAGTAGCGTTGATCAAGATAACAATGGAACAACTGGGCGAACACTGAAAGATAGCACTGAACCTTTAGAAAATAAAATAATTGGACCATCAACAAACTTTAAAAATAATATAAGCTCTAATAATGATATTATTTTTATGGTAGACCCTTTATCAAAAACTAAATTAGTGACGACAAATATTGTCAAGGAAGAATCTCTATCCTTACGTCAAGAATATCTACAAGCATTTTATAAATTGCCCGTTCAGTTCCAATACAATTTATCCCTTTTTCCATACGTGGCAAGATTATTAGATTTCATAACTTCATCAATGAAATGTTCCAAGAATGGTCTGACGTTAAGCACAACAATTCTCCTTCATTCTACTACTAAAAATGTGGGTAAGACAACTTTAGCAAAATTTCTAGCTTTAAGGTTGGGATTAACTTTATTGGAGATCGATTGTCTGATATTCAATGAAAATGTGAGTTCTTTGGAATCTGTTAACAAGATTATCGGGGCTTTTAAGGCTAAGATGGAAATAATTCTGCCGTATACAACATATGCTATGGTATACCTTTCGCACTTTGATTCTCTTTTCTCCGAGGTTGATCCTAATCAAGATCCAGAAAGGGCTAAACTGTACAGAACTTTTGAAGTGGGTTTAGACGACCTTTTCAAAGAGATTACAGAAAAATACAAGAACTGTATCATTATACTATCTTGTCATAACATGTCTAATATCCCTGTACGCATTTTCTCTCAAATCTCTTTGTCCATAGAGGTGCCTGTCCCTAATGAGCAGCAACGATTAGAGATCTTCGATTGGTATTTGAAAGATATAATTTTGAACCCTCCTACGAACTCGCATATCGGACTAGATTATAAATTAGTAATAGATACCACTGTCGATATAAAACTTTTGGCTATCCATTCGGCTGGGTTAACACCTTCTGATATTAAATACATCGTACAGACAGCTAAAGCCACTGCTATCCAAGAATATAAATCTAAGTTCGATTGTTTAAATGATTCAACACTGATGTGGAATGATTGGAAAATTTTCATCACTATGCCAATGTTAAAGGACTCGATTAATAAAGCTAGAGACGAATATTCGGTGTCTATTGGAGCACCTAAGATTCCAAATGTATCTTGGGACGATATAGGTGGTATTGATACTGTCAAAGGAGAAATACTGGATACCATCGATTTACCATTAAAGCATCCGGAACTATTTAGTTCGGGGCTTAAGAAGCGCAGTGGTATTTTATTTTATGGTCCACCAGGGACAGGTAAAACTCTAATGGCTAAAGCGATTGCGACTAACTTTGCACTAAATTTCTTTAGTGTGAAGGGCCCAGAACTCTTAAACATGTATATTGGTGAATCTGAAGCCAACGTTAGAAAAGTGTTTCAAAAAGCAAGAGAAGCTAAACCTTGTATCATATTCTTCGATGAAATCGATTCTGTAGCACCAAAAAGAGGTAATCAAGGTGACTCCGGAGGTGTTATGGATCGGATCGTATCACAATTACTTGCTGAACTGGATGGGATGAGCTCCGATGGTGATGGCGTCTTCGTGATTGGAGCCACCAACCGACCGGATTTACTGGATGAAGCATTACTACGACCTGGAAGGTTTGATAAATTGTTATATTTGGGAATATCTGATACTCATGAGAAGCAATTAAACATTTTAACTGCATTGACAAGGAAATTCCAATTAGACAAAGATGTGGATCTACAAGAGTTAGCTGCTAAGTGTCCCTTCAATTACACTGGTGCTGATTTTTATGCGCTTTGTTCAGACTCCATGTTAAATGCCATGACAAGAATCGCTAGAGAAATAGATGCCAAGAGAGAAAAGTATAACAAAGAGAATAAAGCCAACTTGTCAGTAAGCCATTGGTTCGACAAGATAGCTGAACCGGCAGATTCACAAGTGCGAGTGAAAATGCAAGATTTCATCAAAGCACAAGAACAATTGGTTCCAAGTGTATCTCAAGATGAATTGAACCACTACCTACAAGTTAAGAACAGTTTTGAAAATTGAGCTTAGCAGTTTGCCATCTAACAAATACATGATGACAACTTCCAGAACAAGCTGGGAGGAAGGATTGGACCGGTGCTTATAAATGTGATAAAATGCTTATAAATGTTATTAATAATAATTGCATAATACATGGAATTTTTCAACGACGCAAGAATTTTGAAATTTTCCAAAAATGAAATATTTAAATGGTCAACATTTTTCACATCCAGTCACTAGTTAACACTTTGATTCGGTGGTTTCTGTGATCAATTGTATACGTTGTGATTGCTAAAGACTAGTGGTCAATTTTGGTTTCATTTGCTAAAGCGGCTTATATAGAATTTTAGAAGGAAATTTTAATAATGGCAGTTAAGGGGTTAGGTAAGATCGATAAAGAATACGATGGTTCGAATTTAAGAATCGGTATTGTTCATGCTCGTTGGAACAGAAGCATTATTGATGCTTTGGTAGACGGAGCCATTAAGAGAATGCGTAGTCTTGGTGTCAAGGAAGAAAATATAATTGTAGAAACTGTTCCAGGCTCATTTGAACTACCATTCGCTACCAAGAGATTTACAGAAAAACAAGAAAAATTAGGTAAGCCACTGGATGCCGTGATTCCCATTGGTGTATTAATAAAGGGTAGTACTATGCATTTCGAATACATTTCAGATTCCACTACCCAAGCTATTATGGCTTTACATGATAAACTTAATATCCCCGTTATATTTGGTCTGTTGACTTGTTTAACCGAAGAACAAGCGCTGGCTAGAGCTGGAATTGATGAGGCTAAGAGTATGCATAACCATGGTGAAGATTGGGGCGCTGCTGCAGTAGAGATGTCTGCCAAATTTGGCACCAATGCCTTTTAAAGGTAACTATAAATGCAAATGTAATAGATATATAGATCTAGATTGATTATTAATTTCCATAATACAAGCAAGATCGATTGGGATCCATTAGATCAGTATTATCTTATCGTCTCTGGCCTTTCTTTTCCTTAGTTGTCTTAAAGCATCTCTCCTTTTATTTTTCATATCTTTAGTCCAAGATCCACGGTTTGCCCAAAATTGCTCTTCCCACCCATCTAGAATTGTATCGACATTTGTTGGTGTCTTTATTTTACTCAACTGAGTTTGACCCACTAAGAAAGGCGAATTGAAATGAGGAAAAAATAAGTGATTTTGGGTTTTATTCTTTTGATTAAAATCATTTATTATCTCTGTAGCATCTACTGTAGATGCAGGGTCTTCTACGATGGTCTTAGTAATGTCTATATCATCGTTTCCATCATTGATCAATTTTAAAGATTCATGATTTTCCTCGTTTGAACCGAATAAAGCTCTTAAGGTCTCAGTATTACTCTTTGTTCCTTCTATTACATTATTGGTATGTCCCTCAGTTGGAGCAGTTGGGAAAGTAGGCATGAATTCTTCTTCTTCTTCTTCTTCTTCTTCTTCTTCTTCTTCTTCTTCTTCTTCTTCTTCTTCTTCTTCCACTCCCTGTGTATCTTCTTGCGGAACTGTTTTGAAAGTATGTACGTCCTCTTCCTCCTGTGCCACGGTTCCCTCTGTTGAATGGTTCTCATTTGCGGGACTATATTTGTTGCTATAAATTCCAAACGTCTCTTCCTCATCAGAATCCAGTACAGTCATAGGCCTATCGAGGTCTATCTTTGTCAACAATTCGTTTAAAACTTCATTATTTTGTTTCAACTCCTGTTCCGCAGTAAATTCATCTGGAAGTTCGATTTCTTTGTTGCTATTGTCTGCAGCGTCTAGAGCTACAGCCATTTTCGTGGCGTTTATCCCGAGCCTTGACCTTGAATAATCTAATCTGTCTACAATATGCTGTGCACCGTTCCACCATTTCCCATGAGCAAACTTAAAAGACAAATCTGCGACGTCCTTTTCGCGTTGATAGCCCCACAATTTATTCTTATAGCATTTGTAAACTTTCAAGGATCCATTGACATTGATTCTAAATGTCACGTTTTTGGACTGTTCTCTAGATCTGCCGATGGTTCTATTTCTGCCAGGTATGACCATTCTCCTATCTTGCCATGACATGTTAATGTTCTCTAATTTCTTATAATGCTCCCAGTTTTTCTTTTTCATCAAGGTCTGTTTCTGTTCATTCAATTGAACCGAAGTTTCATTTTCTAAATCCCATTTCGTCTTCCAATCCATCTTTGCAACATCAACTTTCAACACATTTCCTTTAAACTTCACATTATTGAAACTGGCTTTCAACTTGTTGAACGCATTAACGTCCTCAAACTTCATATTAAGGTAAGCAAAATCACCATGTTTTTCAAAGCTTTCTTCAGTGGCTTCACCATATTTTATAAACCTAGGAAACAAATCTTGTAAACATTGGTCAAAATTCGTGCGGATATTCCCAACAAATACTCGTTTTTCCACACTACTCATCGTTACTAGTTCAATATTCGATCCGACAATGCTTTTCGGACTAATAACACATTATCAATCCAATATTGCTCACATGAAACCGTCTTGAGCTTTCAATCTCATCGGGTCTACCAAATTTTTCACTTTCAAAACCCCCGTTACCCTGAACCAAACTTGTTTTGAGAAATCGCAAATTTTGGTGGTGAAGATCGAATCCCACTTTAAAATCCATACATTGTTATAGTAAATACGCTCCAAACTGACCATTGGGAACCCCCATTATCGTGTTTAGTTGTTACAGGTACTGTGAGGATCTAGAGCTAAAAGGGCTGTGGTTTTTGTGTGTGCAATTTTTGAGACCTTTTTCGTATCTTTATTCTACGTTTTGGAGATGGAGGAAACTAATGGTACCGCTACGTATCCATCTATGCAATGGCCGACGCTCTTGGATATTCCGTTGAAAGCGTCGGAGGAATTGGTTAGTATAGACTTGAAAACTGATCTTCCGGAGGATCCTAGTGATATAACTACGCTTTTAGTTGAAGAGAGCTCAGATAAAGAGCATTGGTTAACTATCGCTATTGCTTATTTCAACGACGGTAAAATTGAGGAGAGTATTAAATTGATAGAAATGGCTCTAAACAATTTTGAGTCACAAGATAAAGCTTCGTTACACACTTTCTTGTGTTGGGTTTACTTGAATCTAGCCAAACGGTCTAGTTCTGATTTAATTAAAAGAGAGGAACATTTAGTCATGGCAGAGACTCAGTTAAAAGATGCCATTAACATTAATCCCACGTGGATAGGGAACATGCTTGCCACTGTGGAGTTGTATTATCAAAGAGGGCTTTACGATAAAGCTTTAGAGACTTCTGACTTATTTGTGAAGAGTATTCAAAGCGAAGAACAAAGAAATGGGAAACAATCCAAGCTTAATTGTATGTTTTTATTAGTAAGGGCTAAATTATTGTATCATAAAAAAAATTATGTGGGTAGTTTAAAATTATTCCAAGAGTTGTTAGTATTAAATCCAGTGTTAACGCCAGATCCAAGGTTAGGGATTGGTTTATGTTTCTGGCAACTGAAGGATTACACGATGGCCATTTCATCCTGGCAAAGAGCGTTGGAGCTTAACAAGGATAGTAACGAAGCGTCTATCTTAGTCATGTTAGGAAATTTTCATACTTCCATTTCTAATTCAGAAAACGACCAGCAATTCAAAGATAGTTTCACTAAAGCGTTATCTGATCTAAATAACTTACTATCTGTCGATGGTAACAAAGAGAACCCTGTACTACTAACATTATTACAGAGCTATTTCTATTTCAAGAAAGATTATCAAAAAGTTGTGTCTATCTATGAAAATAAAATCGCTAACAGGACAGAGGTAATTTCCTTTTCTGTGATTTCTGAATCCGCTTTTTGGGCTGCAAGGGCCCATTACGCGATGTCAGATTATCGTCAGGCATTTACACTATTCCAAGAGAGTTTCAAACATAACGAGGATAACATTTTATCTAAATTTGGTATTGGTCAATCACAATTGAAAAATAATTTGATTGAAGAAAGTATACTAACTTTTGAAAATCTGTACAAGACGCAAGAAAATATTCAAGAATTAAATTATATACTTGGTTCCCTTTACGCTGGGAAATGTTTTGACAAGAATAAGTCCGGCAAAGAAATTAATATTTTGTCCCATAAAGCATTAGAATATTTGGAGAAATATGCGAAGCTTACTACTTCCAAGAAAAATCAATTGGTAATACCAAAGGCATATTTAATGATGTCTCAAGTATATGAATTGCAAAGTAAATACAAGCTTTCATTAGAGTTTTTATCTAAAGCTGTCGATGTCATAGAATTCATGGATGATTCAAAAATTCCACTTGAAATATATAACAACTTAGGTTGTTTCCATTTTTATCTTGGGAATATTACCAAAGCAAAAGAATTCTTCGATAAGGCTAAAGCTTTAGTGAATGGTGACATATCGCTATCTATCACATTGGACTTCAATGTGGCAAGAGTGAGTGAAGACACTGATCGTGATGAGTCGCTTAAGATATATGACACTTTGGTCTCTGAGCATCCATTATACTTAGCTGCAAGAATGAGACAGCTTTTCGTTAAATATTTTGCTGGAGAAGCTGATAGTCATGATGAGATATACGATAAGTTCCAGGCTTTATTGAATGAATTCAGAGATAATTTAGAAGTTCGTGCTGGTTACAGTTGGTTCTTGAAAAATTCAAGTGACAAGGATAAAAATTCATTAGAAACTGAGCATAATAGAGAAACTTTAGTGAAATTTGATTCTCATGATTTGTATTCACTACTTTCCTTGGGCAATCTCTACTGTATCATTGGTCGGCAAAGTAAGAAAAATCCATCTAGTAAAGAACAGAACAAATCTAAGCAATCATATTTGAAGGCCATTCAACTGTATCAGAAAGTCTTACAAGTAGATCCTCTAAACGCATATGCGGCCCAAGGCATAGCGGTTATATTTGCTGAGAGTAAACGGTTGGGGCCTGCTTTAGATATTTTGAGGAAAGTGAGAGATTCAATCAACAACCAAGACGTTCATATCAATGTAGCCCATTGTTTATTAGAGATGAATGATTTTGCCAAAGCCATTGAGAACTATGAATTGGTCTTGAAAAAATTCGAGCAAATTCCAAATAAGTCATTTATCTATAATCTATTAGGTAGAGCTTGGTACTCTAGAGGTTTAAAAGAGAGAAACGTACAGCATCTTTTCAAAGCTTTACAGAACACGAGGCAAGCTTACGATATTGAATCAAAGAGACAATTGGATGGTTCTTCTTCCAAGACCAGTAAATTTTTAGTGAGTTTGAAATTTAATGTTGCCTTAGTGGAATTCCAAATCGCGGAAAATCTAAGAAGATCGAAAATGAACGATCGTAAATTAGAAGATTTACAGGCGGCTTTGGTGGGTCTTCAAGATGCGTTAATAATCTTGAACGAGATGAAATCTATGGAGAATTACAATATCATTCCAGAAGAAGAGTTGGAGCAACGTATTCAATTAGGTGAGACCACGATGAAGAGTTCCTTAGAGAGATGTATCATAGAGCAAGAGAAATTTGAGTCTGAGCAGGGACAAAAGTTGGAAGAAGCACGTAAATTATTAGAAGCTCATGAATTGGAGGAACAAAGAAGGCTAGAAGAAGAAGCCAGGGAACGTCAATTGAAGCTAGCTAAACAAAACGAGGAGTACAAGAAGCTGCAAGATGAAGCACAAAAGCTGATTCAAGAGAGAGAATTGTTAACCACGAAGGAGATAGACGAAAACGATGTTTCTGATGGAGAATTTAACAACGAGGATGCGAACGCTAATGGCGATGGGGATGAGCCCAGCGGCACTAAGAAACGGAAGCGTACTCCGAAAACTGCCACCAAAAAACGAGCTAAGAAAACGAAGTCAAAGGAGGCAAGTGATAATGAAAGCGACGAAGACAACGAAGACGGAGAAGAGCAGATCGGCATAAAGAGAAGGAGCAGAAGTACCAACTCCACAAAACAATTATCTGAGCAATTCATTGACGACAGTGAAGAAGAAGCCAGGGAAAGCGACGCTTCTAAAGCTGCAGAGAATGAAGGTGACGATGAAGACGGATTATTTTAAAAGTTGACAGTGCGATGTACCTATATAAATGCGTGCTAATGTATATACGAATGACTAATCCTCATAGATCCACTGCTTCGTATCCTTATATGATTCATGTGCCATCTTATAAACATTTTTTTCAAACTCGTCTAAAGTCAAGATGAAAGTGTTTGAATGAATAGTATGGTGCGACTCTGTCTCTAACTGATGCTGGCTACTAATCACCACATTGCTCGCATGGTTATTAATCTCTTGTGATCTCTCTAACAAACAGTTGTGCACCGTGTCCGCTAGCACGTCATCGTTGAACAAAGTGATCCATTTCAGAGCCATTGAGTAAAAATATGGATTTACAGAATGTAAATCCACAGAGACGGGATCAGCTTTAATAGCATTGGTCACATTCCCACCAAACATCTCCGGAGTATGCAACTCCACAAAGGGAACCATCTCGTCCTGGTCACTATCGTCCCCAACAATCGCAAGAATCCGAGCTAACCAGTACGGTAACTTCATTCTAGAGTTCGCTTTGATCGCATGCCCTGGATTGTTCTCCAAGTACCCAAGCCCAGGAATATCCAGCTGGAACCGACAAGGCATCTCCACCCCATCGGCAAGTATGTCATCTACATCATAATAGCCCATGGCTACACCTACGCTCCGCCTATATAAGATCCACACTGCTGCTGGTAGTGCTCTTACTGGTGGTACTCTTACGCGTTTCCAAACGCGTTTGTCAAGACTCGCTTTGTTTTTCAGTTCGCGTGAGCGACAAATCGTTGCACGACACCCACTGGACCGTCCCAGCGACCACCGCCTCGCTGTTGCGGACCCACTCCGTCGCTTTCGCCTTTGTTGCTTGTCCCGAGGCTCCCCATGTGTTGATACTCTTGAGCACGTGCGCAGCGGCTGTTCGTTGCGCTACGTTCCAACTGTTTTTCACACTTGCGGATTCAAGGGAAGTTCTCCAAACAGAATGTTGGGGAACTCCGGGTTTAGCAGTGTGGCAGATTGTTCCCATTCGCGTATATAAAGCGTGTGTGTGGTGCTGGAGCTAGTGTTCGGGTTCTGTTGGAAGTGCGATCCCGTGTATATTCTTGTCTCTTGTAGTGCGGTAGAAAAGTGAGGCTATGGTTTGTGATACGTTGGTGTACCATCCGAGCGTGACACGGTTGATCGCGTTTCTCGACACGTCGGCAGGACGTGAGAAGTTGGTCCGGTTGTTGCAGTACTTGTGCAGGTTTCTCGCAGTGCAGAGCTCTCCCTTGTTGGGTCGTTTTCTACAAAGCCAGTTCACTTTGGTGAGGAAAGTGTTGCGGCTGTTCAAGCCTATTGCGCACCTTCAGCAGGCCGCTCGGTGTTACGACCAGTCTTTGAACACCGACACTCTGGTCCGGTGGTGCAATGTGGTGCGGAATTTCGGCTACGCAGGCTATTTGGCGCTGGATCACATCACTTTGCTGAAGTTGTTAAGGATTATCCCTAATGGGCCTTTAGTGAGCAAGAAAATCCCACGCTGGACAAGTTGGTTCTGGTTACTGGCCTTGGTGAGTGGGCTCACCATGGATTTAAGGAATATACAGTTGAGCAGTGTCAAACTGATCAAGCTGGAAAGAGTGCACGACACAGATGCGAAGGAGGCCAACGGTGAAGTCGTGGCCAAAGTCGTCGAAGAGAAAGGCAAAGCTTTGCGCAAACTGGTCTGGGACTCGGCAGACACGTTTATATGTTTGAACAACTTGGGCATCCTATCCAATAGAGAGGACTTCGTAGCGTTGTCCGGCGTGTTCACCTCGCTATTGGGGCTGCAAGATCTGTGGGCAGGTACGAGCAAATAAGCGTCGTGGCAAGCTCTGAGGTATCGATGGAGCCCGTGCAACCACACGCTCTCTCTGCGTACGTTTATTCTCATGGGATGTGATTTTTCATTAATTTAAATAACTTCGTTATATATATATATTAACTATTACTATCATTAAATAGTAGAATAAGGCCAATAAGTGTATGCTCCGTATCGCTCGTGACAGAGTTGTTCGACTAGTGCTACCCCTTGAATTGATCCTGTAAGATGAACAATGGCGGTCGGGTTTCAGAAAATTCGACGTTTGGTATCCCGGTGAACGTGTCGTCGTCGATGCGTGGTAATTCGAATGCTATGAGTTCACCGCTCAGCAAAGCAAATTCTCCAATGAACAGTGGAATCTCTGCGGCGTCGCAACAAACACCTCAACAGTTGCAGCAGCAGTTGCAGCAGCAGCAATTACAGCAACGGTACCAGCAGAAACAAAGGCTATTGGCACAGCAGAAAGCTTTACAACAACAGCAACAACAGAGACAGCAGGCTTTACAAAACTCCGAGGCTCAATTCTACCAGCTATTGATGACTTTGAACCAAACACCAAAGAGGCTTTATAACTTTGTGGACGATACTGATTTGATTTTGAAAAAATACGAACAGTATAGACCAAGTTTTGAATTTCACATCTATGAGAATAACTACAAGATATGTGCTCCAACGAATACAAGGTTACAACAGCAACAGAAAATCCCTGAAATTTCAAACGATGGGTTGTTGTTGAATAAAAATAACGAAGTCTTGAAAGAATTTCTAGAATTTGTAGCAAGAGGTAAGATTCCTGAAGCCATAATGGAAGTCTTGAGAGATTGTAATATTCAGTTCTATGAAGGAAATTTGATCCTTCAAGTTTATGACCATACAAACACTGTAGAAGTGGTTTCGAAACTACCAGTGAAACCTTCGCCAGCCACCACGAGCCATAATGAAGCAGGGCCGTCTCCGCAAGTGAATAAAGAAGTGAAACAAGACTCTTCGACTAGCATAGATACCACGAATAATTCTTCAATTTCTAATGAAAATGATATCTCTAAAAATGATCAGCCTGCCTCTGTGACTGCGGCTAGCCCGGCCGCGCCTGCTCATGGAGGTACAAATGCTAATTCAGATCCTAGCGCCTCCAATAAGCATGGTGATAAGCCTTCGTCGTTTAGGCGACCTCGAGTATATAGAACGTTATTAAGACCGAACGATTTGACAAGATATTACGATATGATGTCCTATGCTGACCATGCAAGGTTCTCGGATAGCATATACCAACAATTGGAATCTGAAATCTTAATCCTCACAAAGAGAAACATTAATCTAGACGTTCAATTGAATCCTTATGAACATAAAGATAAACTGGATGACTCTGAATTTAAAGAGCCGAGGTGGAACGCCACACAGCAAAAATTAGAGTTTGAACATAGAAAGGAATCGGAAAGAGAAGGTACTAAAGGTGTTGTAGGGCATATTCCAGAGCATGAAGATTTACCACAGCATAGCTCGAATTACGAACAATTAATGTTGCTAATGAGCGAGCGTACTACAACTTCTACAAACTCAACGTTTGCAGCAGCTTTAGCCAAGCATGCCATGGAGTTGAACGGTAATGGTGGTATGGGATCAAGCAATAATAGTAACTTGAATGTAAACTCAAAAGATAATAATATGAGAGACTCCTCGCTGTCTTCTAGTCTGCATAATAGAGGCTCTAATACAGGTACTGGTAGCCAAGTAGCCATAGCTGCCGCAGCTGCAGCTGCAGCTGTAGGATCTAGCAATGAGAATAATCAATTTAGTAGGCTGAAGTTTATTGAGCAATGGAGAGCTAATAAACATAAACGGAAACAGCAACACCAACACCAACAGCAGCAGTCTATGAATATGGGTATGTCTCCTGCTCTGTTTAATACAAAGATCTCGATGACAGTACCATTGAACGCGCAGCAACAACAATTACAACAATTACAGCAAAATTTAGCTCAACAACAAGCACAAAGAGGAACGGGCCAACAGAATATTGGCAATAAGACAGCAAAGGGTATGAAACGTGGGAACAATACAGGCACTGCAGATAAGAGTAAAGTTAAGAAACCAAGACGAACTAAGAAAGCCGCGACGGTAGATGGAGAGGACGCTAATGGGGCTAAACCAAAGAAGAGAAGAGTGACTAAAAAGAAGACCACAAGTGTGGACGATTCCGTGGCGGGGAGTACACCCAGTTCAATGGGTAATACTCCGTCATCAATGAACTAAAACTTCATATCTCACTATCTATCATTACATTGGAGTCCAATTTTTTAGTACATATACACAGTTAAATATATTATTACAAATTTTTTTTTTAATATTTAGTTGCACTAATGTAAGTTTTAGCATATAGGTTTAGTAAAAGAATATTAAAATATATTTAAAATGAATTCTTACAATAAGTATCTGGTTCCAAATTATTTCAGTCCAGAGCTATACGAACAGCTTTAGTCTGTGTATAGTTATCAATAGCTTCAGATCCCATTTCTCTACCTAAACCAGAGGCATTAAACCCACCAAATGGTACACAAGGATGGAAATCGTTATAAGTGTTAATCCAGACACTCCCTGCATTAAGCTTGTTGGCAACTTTTATAGCAGTAGATACATTCGTTGTGTGAATACCAGCAGCAAGACCGTATTCAGAATCATTCGCCATCTTGATTACTTCATCCATAGTTTTGAATTTAGTAACGGTAAGGATTGGTCCAAAGATTTCTTCCTTGACAATTCTCATATCTTCTCTAACGTCACCAAAGATAGTAGGCTTTACAAAATAACCTTTGTTACCAATTCTTTCACCTCCAGTAACTAACGATGCACCTTCTTTCTTACCAATATCAATGTATTTCATAATCTTATCTAACTGCATTTGAGATGTTTGAGAACCTTGGAATGTGTCTTCATTAAATGGGTTCCCCACTTTCAAAGCTTCAACAGCCGTTTTCAATTCTTGTACAAAAGTGTCATAGATGGATTCATCTACATATGCTCTTGTACCAGCGCAACAAACCTCACCTGAGTTGTAATACACCCCATTAATCACCATTTGTACAGCTTTTTTCAAATCTGCATCACCAAACACAATATTAGGAGATTTCCCACCTAATTCTAATGTTACTTTCTTTAAAGAAGAGGCCGCTGTTTGATATATATGTTTTCCTGTAGCTGTAGACCCCGTGAATGCAACCTTTTTGATCTTTGGATGTGTTGTTATGGCCTCTCCGACGATCTTACCAAACCCAGAGACGATATTAACAACACCAGGTGGAATACCCGCTTGTGGAATGTATTGCGACGTATAGAGGGCAGACAGTGGCGTAGACTCTGCAGTCTTTAGGACTACTGTGTTACCTGTGACTAAAGCTGGAGCAATCTTCCAAGCCCACATCAGCAACGGGAAGTTCCATGGGATGATTTGTCCACAGACACCTAAAGGCTGTCTCTTTGTATAAGTCATGTGGGTAGATCCTGTGTCAATAAGTCTACCATCCAATTTATCTGCCCAACCGGCTGCTGACTTAAGATAATTAATCACCAGATCTACATCTCCTCTTGCGGATTGAATGGCTTTCCCATTGTCTAAGGATTCAATACTAGAAATGATATCCTTATCCTTTTCAATAAACTCTGCTAACTTATATAAAGCACTACCTCTGACAAATGGATCCACAGTAGCCCACGAATCATTATTGAACGCTTTATGTGCTGCCTCCACAGCAGCCTCTACATCATCTTCACGACCTTCATACACGTGACAAATCTCCTCTTCTGTACTTGGGTTCATGACTTCAAAGGTCTTGTGTTGCTTCGAAGGAACAAACTTATTGTTAATGAAAAGACCAGTAGGTTGGTTATACTCTATACCATTAGGTAGTTTAACCGGCACAGATAAGGGCAAATGAGAAAAATAACGCAATTGTAACTTCCCCAACGAAGTCGATGAAGATTTTAACGCCAAAGCAGATCTAGAAAACATGACTGAAATAAAATAATAAAACTATACTACCTTTATTCCTTGATGCTACTTTCTAAATCAGAATTTAATTGCTAATGCCCATTGTAACATTAATGAGTTTTTCAAATAATGAGGTTGTTTAAATACCAGCCACACAAAATCAAATGACGAAAGTGGAGATGTAATCTTAGATAAGGCGGAGATGAATTACCCCCTCTAATATTTATGGATCCGTGCAACCAATAAAATCAAATGACTTTATAGGTCGGAGCGGGTTCGCGATATTTGGGATGATTTGATTCGTTTGGGTATATGGGGGTTGTAGGGGATTATGGGGTTTTCTTTGCGTGTATGGCCTTCAAGATTCCCATCCCCCGCGCACACGTGAGGGCTTAATTTCCAAAGTACAGCAATATAAAATGGGTTTTCCGAAGATTCGGATAAGTCGAAAATCAATAGAGAAAATTGTATTTTTTCAAAATTAAGAGATCCCAATTTAGCGCTGGGCAGCGGGGTGGGGAAAGCATCATTCCGCGGAACGTGCCACTTTCTTGCCAGCACTGAGACGCACGCCCAGACGGTTAAACACGTGAGATAACGGTTGCTTCTTTCTCTTCTACGTTTCAATAGATTCTATACTGCTAGCCGCCAGCCGTATTATGTTTTTGAACTCGCGTGATTTGCTCTGTGGCCATCTGTTACCTTTTACAGATAGACGCTTTAAGTTGAGGAAGGGCAAAAATCTGACCAAATTATACAAGGATGACAGTTCGTTATCATCAAGGTTTAAATGGTTTAATCCATGAAAATATAGATCTGATGACACTCTAATGTTTCCAACATTTATAATTTCGGGTAACGTGCTAAAATCTTTTACGTTGTTGATTGTTAATGAGACTAAATTTGATGGCAAATTATTCCATGAGATCATGTCTCGTATGCTTGTTTCATTTGTACCTGTAAAGCTTAATGTTCTCAACGAGTTTGGTAAATTAGAAATATTTTCTGTCATATTAATCCATAAATCAGTGCTCCATTCTTTCAAATTGGGGAAAGGAAATCTTGAAGTACTTAGTTGATGTAACAATGGTGAAGTGGAAAAATCTTGACGAGATAAATTTGTAGTCGTTAAAGTCTCCAAAGTTATGATAGGTGTTGTTGTATGTATTGATTTTAGCGGATTCCCATTAATCGTTAATTCTTTAATTGATTTTAAGATTTGTAAATTTTCCAACTGTTCAATTTGATTATTATTGACATTTAAGATTTCTAGTTGTTGCCAACATCGCTCAAATTTATCCTTATGAGTAACGCTCTTAAAATCAATACAACCGGTAAGATTATTATTTGAGAGCTGTAAATTTCGAAGGTGTTGCAAATCTGTTAATCCATTCAAAGTATCAATCTTATTATAAGATAGATCTACCTTTGTTAATAATGTGAATTGATTCAAAAAATTTAAATTTTTTGTTAGTTGATTATGACTTAAATTTATCTCCTCAATAATATTGAATTCATTGAATTTTATTAATGCATTTTTCAAATTATTTTCGCTAAGGTTTATAGCAGTAATCAAATTTGAGTAATCAAATTTAATTGACACCAGATGATTACTTTTCAAATTAATCTTGGTCACATTAGGTAAAAAATCGGTTAAACCTAACAGATTATGTAGATTTCGATCTGAGCAGTCAATCTCTCGTAATTGTTCCCAATTAGAACTAATTAAGTTTTCTGTTTGCAATTCTGTTAATACTTTCACAAGATATTGTTTATTTTCTTTAAACGGAATATCCAAATGTTGATTTTCTGCCATCGTAGTGGCAGATGACAAAGCACTGCCTGTATAGTCAGTTCGTAAAAACTGCGAATGGATTCTTGGTTCGTCTATTGGCTCTTCCAGTTCTAATTGTGAAAAATCGTGTTCAATAATATGGTTTGACTCGTCATTATTCCTATCATTCTCGTGATAATGATCATCAGTATGATTTGGTTGGGTTATTGTAGTGACATTATCAATTGACGTGTGACTAGTGGAGATGTCCTGTATATCATTGGTCTGTGGGTAAACCCAACGACCTTCGGTCTTTTCAAAAACAAATCCAATGGAACTTGGTGTAATCAGATTCAGTTTACTTTTGGTATTTCCTGAAAGATCTTTGTCCTTGGTTGCTGGTTCTGGACGTGGTTGGTTCATTAACCTCGCATAGACTTGTTGTGCTTCGACCGCAGGGTCAACATCAAGATCTTCAGTGGGTTGACCATCTTCTTGAATTTGTATAGAGCTTTCTGGCGATCTTCTCGAATGATCTAAAGGTTGTTTCTTAAAAGTATTAATCACGTCTCCGGATAAATCAATCATCCCATTTACAATCAACTCAGATTCGCTGTCCTTAGCGGCTCCTAAATTATTATCTTTCAAATAAGCAATGTAATCTGCAGGTTTATGATCCTTAGAAGCCACGTTAGAAGGTTTTTGATGGAATTGCACAGTACCTTGATTAGAGAAAAAGGATTCTTGCTCGTCCGAACTATCTTCATCTCTTGAAAATTCATTATTATCAATACGGGATTGGAAATGTGGATCTTTGAATCCGCTATTCTCCGCATACTCTTTGAATCTGTTCAGATTTGTATGTGGATTAACTTTTTCAGTAGTCAACTCTAATGACCCCAACTGACGGGTCACCATATCGACACTACTGTCACTGTCCATGGGTAAGCAACTTAAGGTTAGTAAGCTCTAGAAGCCGTCAAAATACCGCTAGCAGTCAAAATAAGACAAGCTAGAGCCCGTAATACTGTCGTGCTCATCTGAACATCTCAATGAGAATCCATTATTTTGAAATGTAAACAATGAAAACTCATAGGAAACCCATACATGAAAGCGTTACCCGCCCGACACGAAATACGAAAAAAACGAATATTTTGAGAAATAACAAATATTTTCGTTATAAAAACAAACAATAGAGAAGCTTCCGTTTTGAAAACGTTTCGAAGTGTGACAAGGAAGAACACATTAAGGACAATAGTGTGCACTGCTACGTTGTTGCTGTTGTTTATCTAGCTTACTACTTTTATTTTAATAAAGTTTGTTTTGGGTCAAAACTTTGAAAGGAATACGATTCTTTATAACAGATTCATAGCAGATCAGGAGAAATTGTTTGTTACTAAATCAGAAAAAAAGAGAAGACTATTAGGAAGAAACGCATTGAGAAAGACGTATCTTAGCTCTTCACCTCAATCTAGATCTTAAAGTAGGTCTCTATTCTGATTTGACAAAGATGACTAAGAAAAAAATGGCCCATCATAAGCATTTGGCTAAGAAAAATCATGATGTTCCTTCATCTGAACCTGATGCTGCAGATGCAAATTTTTTCAAAGTGTTATCTGAGAACTTGAATTACGCTTTTAATAGTCCTGCACCGACAACGACTCAATTCCCAACTCCTTATTCCAACCCTCAACAGAGCAGGATTAATGGTGCTAATGATGCAACTTTAGAGATGTATTCCAAAAAGGCACAAGACTCTACTTTTATTGGGAGGAATGGTAATTCCAATTTGTATTTGGGATCCACTCAAAGAGAGGAGAAAGTAGCCAAGGAAACACTGGAAGATATGAATTTACAACCTTCTAGTGCGTTACAATTCGGTAACACCACGTTCCCTAATGAATTTCTAATGACATCTCCTGAGCAATTAAAAGAATTTCTATTAGATTCCCCAGCTGGGTTCAATTTATTCCATAAAACTCCTGCAAAGACTCCCTTACGATTTTTTACAGACTCAACTTTGAAAAATAGCGCTGGTCGCAATGCTTTCCTACCGTTTAGTGGGGAAATGCCGACAAATTCAAATTTGATTCCATTATTTAATAACATGAATGGTCCAAATAGTGAAAATATTGATACTGTAATGGGGAATCCTGAATCGAAAAATACTTGTGATACAAGAACTCCACTGAAAAAAATTGATGTTAATTTAATGTTTAATTCTACCCAATCTGGCGGTCCCAATTCTAATCAGCAGGGGATTTCGACTTCACTATCTCCATCGAAAAGATTACCATTTACCTTGACACCATACGGGAAGAAAATTCTACATGATTTAAACAACACTCCAAATTATATTAGGAATAACCATAATTTTGAAAATAGTGCTTTAGTGGATTTCCAAAATGCAAGAAAAGATATCGAAAGCCCCACAACTACTCATGACCCAGGAAATAATCCAACTATCACCATTTCTACACCCAAGGATAAGAACAATTATACTTCAGACAGGATTAAAACTGAGAAAAATGATACTTTAATGAAGAAAGCACAAAACAATACAAGAAGTAAGAACCCAAACACTTCTGTGAAGAACCGTGGCACAAATCCTCATAACAATAATGTCGGCATTGATGATGATGATTTTTATAACGATTGTGGCTCTTCCCCAACAACGATTCAATTGCATTCCTCAGCTACGAAGATAATACCAAAATTAGAAAGAATACCGAATCTGTCACCCAACAAAAGATTTGGTATGATAGATGAAAGACTTTACGATGAAGCTGAGTTAGATAACTATCCACTGTCTCCAACTCCCAAATCTTCCTTTTCTTTATCAAGAAGTAATAAATCAATAGAAAGCGTGGCTATTCAAGAGTTACCCAAGATGGGCTCTTTTAAAAGTGAAAGATCTGCATCGTTTACATCGAATATAGTGTCATCTCAAGAATCGATCAATACAGGATCTTCGCAAAATACGTCACAAAATTCAAAGCTATTACATAAGATACCTTCAATTTCGCCCATGTATTCGAATCTTCAAGGGGGTTCTAATGAACTATCCTTATCAAATGCTCAATCTACGTTAGCTTTACAGAAAAATATGCCCAAGAAATCTTTGAAGAATGCAAAGAGCAATTCTAATAATCTAGGCACATCATTCAAAAATGTCATTAATAAAGTGAAAAAAAGTAAGAACAAAGAACCAAAATTCCAAATTTTTGTTTCGAGTATACATAAATTTAACGACATGAATATATCACTATCTGTCAACAACGCTCAAAGCAAAAGCAAAAGGAAAACAGAAAACAAGGCTAAGAAATAAAAATATCTCTCATTCGCTCTTCAAGGCGAGGAGTGAGAGATTCTCGTAGGACAATATTCTAATTTTATCATGTTATGACGTTTTCTGTTATATAACACATCTTTAATTTATCCCATTATATTTGATTCTACTGTAACTATTCCAACTAAAATGACTGGCCTTGTTCCCATCAGGGTTTGTGATGAAGCCTCCAAGTTAGCTTTATATTACGTTTTGCCGCATTATCTACGGCGCGGTACTTTTTGTGCAACTGGGAAGACAGCTCTTTTCATGCTTATTCCCTTATTAATCTCATCACTTTCAAACAAACAATAAATAATGGCCATGGAAACAATCCCACTAGTTTGAGCAAGATCGCATCTTACACGTAAACTTAATTATAAGTTGGTGGTTTATTTGGTTCCTTGGATAGTTTTCTGGCTTTGCACTTAATCTAAGCAGCTGTGAGTAGATAATTGCTGACACTCCGTGTGACAGTTTATACGAATTTTAAAAGAAATCATTAGATCGAATAGGCAACAACTGTGAACACCAAGGCATACCATTATTATATATTCTTATAACGTGGCAAAGAAGTTTCATATTACTAGGTAGTTCACAAAAAAATTTCTTAATAAAGAGTGATCTTATTACATTGAGCCATATGAATTCTAGTGGAATGAACGACCCAGTTAAAGATGAAAATAGTGCTTTTAGAAATGATTATCAAATAATCAAATATTTAACAAATTACACGCCGCTTTTATCTTCTAGTTTTGATAAATATGGTGACTCTCAAATCAAGGAAACGACTACTTTACAATTAATCAAATATTACGACGCCAAACTTCATAAACCAAGAGGAGTCTCTAGCCAAACAACCGGGGGTAGTGCTCTCGAAATGGACACTTCGGGTAGTTCTAGTTTAGGTTACACGAAATCTTCCTCTGAACGTCCGATTATCTCGAGGAAATACAAAAGTTCAAATCAAAATGTTGGTTCGAAATCATTTCAAAAATTGGAGAGCGAATTTTTATGTTGTATGGAATCTAAAATTGATTATGATACATTGCATGATGTTAAATACCACTATATGACCTCAAACCCATTCAAAGTGGATTTCAGCAAAGAACTGAACGGAATCTTCAATTTCGATAGTTCCAACAATGATGATTATAAAGAAACAGAAAGCCAACATAATACAACTAAAATCCCAAACAATTTTGCGATTTCTTATTGGAAGCATTTTGAAAAGCTGATTAATGTAAACTTAAAAGGCTTTAATATTATACAAAGACATAATCTGTGGATTCCGGATATGAGAGATGATCGTAAAGATTTATTGGAAGGCCAATGGGATCCTCACGATAATTTGTTTACCGAAAAAACGTCTCCTCTTTTCATTAGCGGGATGGACTATTTACCAAATATGTCAGACACTTTTTCAGGTTGTTCCACAATTAGATCTCTATTTTCAGAATTTAAATTACCTGCTTTAGTATATCATTGTTGTGTCGAGCTGAACAGAAAGATTTACATATTTGGTGGTTTGATGCCTTGTTACCGATATGAAAATGAAGCTCCAGAGCTTGACTTTCTTCATGTCAATGGAATAAAAAATTTACCTCACCCAATATTACCAGAGACGATTAATAATCCTGGGATGATTCCTAACCCGTACCTCTATGTGATCTCATTAGATACTGGCCGGTTAACAAGGCCCGACCTTTCGGGAAGCATTCCACCTCCACTATTAAGCATGACGGCATCTAAATTAACTGATAGATATCTCTTTTTCTATGGTGGCTTCGAATTAAATTGTAAATCACAATGTAATGGATTGGGTGATTTTTATTTGACAAAAAACATCTTTGTCAATAACACAGCATATGTTTTTGATATCATGACTTCAAAATTCACAAAAGTAGAGATTAGTACACAGTCCTATGGACGTTCCAACTACCCAACATTTTTGCCCAGATTTGGGCACATGCAAGTTTCTGTTAATGATATCAATGGAGTTACTGAAGATAATGAAATACTGAGATGTTTTTCGAATACTTCGGGTTCAAATCGTGATGACACACCTAACGCTGGCGTTAAAAATAACCATTATATGAGCCCCAAGGCTTTTGGTTCCTCTGACACTCCTAACCCTGGAAATAACTTTATTTTGAGCGGGTCTAGTCCAATAACACCAAACTCTGATTTCGGAGTAACCGGTAGAATGATGAATAATGCTTCAAAATCTGCCAGAATGTACGGTTCAACTTTCCATGGATCAGTAGTGAAGACAATCCTTATCTTTGGCGGCTACAAGCAAACGGGAGAAGATTCTTACGAAGCCATGAATGATATGTGGGCTTTACATGTAAAGGTGATCAGCAGAGGTAAGAAAGGACATTTAGAGTTTAGTGATACTTTAACGGCTATTGAAATTTCAGCGGAGAGCAATGAGGATTCAGAACCATATAAAAATATTTGGCCATCAAAGAGAGCCTTTTTCGGTTATTCAAATCCTGCTGCTAATTTATCCAGTCAGTCCAATATCGAGGATACTTTAATCAAAATGTTAGAGGAAAATAGGAAAGCTGATTTCAGCCACCCTGTCAAGGAAACTTCTGAGCAACCTGCTCCGTCAATGACACCTAATATCACACATTCTAGAACTTATAGCAATATCAGTACCGGTGGGAGTTTTAGTGGAGAACACCTCAGATCTGTTGGGATGGCTACAAGCAGTTCGTTCAATTCGCATTTTTTGAATCATCCGAACGGAAAAGATGCACTCTATGATCGTAAATTACCAGACCACGGAAGGACCATTGTTATCCACGGAGGTTCTGACCATGATACTATCTTTGGAGATATGTGGTGGTTTGATTTAGATACTTTAAAATGGTCTAAAGTAGACACTTGTGTAGCTATAGAGACAGGAACTGGGACTATCAATAAACCTTTCGAAATAAAACTTACAGGTCATACTATGCTAACCGTTGGGTATAAAGCTGTATTTATTGGTGGATTATCAGAAGGTGGCAGCAAATTGCTGAATAATACAAAGAAGACCAACTCTGAAAGAGAAACGCTTAATGAGCAAGTCGCAAGAAACATATTCAATATATACGACTTAAGAAGTCAAGTTTTACAAGGGTATCATCTTAAAATGATCGATAACGAAAAGACAATGTCTCTCAACGCAACTGAAGAAAACTCGGGGAATTTTGAACTGTCACCAGTAACCCGGGAGTCAAAGACCTCCAGTATAATCTCCATTGGAGGTACTGCGTGTGAATCCAATGGCACCGTTCTACTTATGGGAGGAATAAGTTCTCACATTGAGAATACCAATAAACTCTATTTACGTGGAGCATTACTTGAGTTTATACTGCCCTACATGAGTTTGACCCATTAAGAATGATTGGCATTCTGTTACTACTTATAGTCATAATTGACTAATCTCTTTACCTAATCGCGAAAACGCTCATTACTTTTTTTTCGTTTTATTTTTAAAAAAATTTTCCTTTGTTAAGAAAATTTTTTAAAAGTGAAGTAATTGTACCTGAAGTCTAGTTAAAATATGGCCTATATAGTGCGAAAGTGTGACATATCGTTGAAAGAATCCAAGTGACAACCAGGGGTTAATTGATACATCAATTTTCGTTATACTTTTTTGTACAATAAAAAGTATTAAACTAGCAGGTTAAAGAAAGAAAAATAAGAGGAAGCTGTTTTATTTTGAGGTAAATCTCTGTGTGACTTCTTCAATAATACCATTTAAGAGTTAGTTAATTTTCAAGCAAACTAAAGACTTCTTGACATTAGGTTGTGATACAAGAAATTTGTAGTCACTAGATATACTTTGTTGTGTGCTGGAATTTAATAATTGTGTCATTCGCTGACAAAGTGGTTTCCGAATAAATTCATTTCCCGTTAACATGTTGAGCTCTGAGCGTCGTCCCTCAATAGCTGAACGTCGTCCTTCTTTTGTAACATTTGAGAACAACCTGGCGCCTATGGTTGTCCCACATTTAGCAGGTATCGAAGACCCCTTACCAGAGTCGACACCTGAAAAAGTTGATGTTTTGATTGCAGGAACAGGTATAGTAGAGAGTGTACTAGCAGCAGCCTTATCATGGCAAGGATCCAATGTCCTTCATATCGACCAAAACGACTACTATGGTGACACAAGTGCTACTCTTACTATCGAACAGGTGAAAAATTGGGCTAATCATATCAATGATACTTCTACGAGTACCCTTCTTTATCAGAATGCAAAAGTTTACATTTCCAATGCAATCAGTAGTACTAATGGCAAATATCGATCTAAGGATTTTGGCATTGACTTGGCCCCTAAGATTCTATTTGCTAAATCTGACCTTTTATCTATTCTAGTGAAATCTAGGGTACACCAATACTTGGAATTTCAATCGTTATCCACTTTCCATACCTACGAAAATGATTTTTTTGAAAAATTAACTAATTCTAAACAAGAAATTTTTACAGATCAAAAATTACCTTTGATGACCAAAAGAAATTTAATGAAATTTATCAAATTTGTTCTAGACTGGGAACAGCATGCCCAGATATGGGAACCTTATACGAATAGAACGTTAAATGAATTACTGTTGGAAAAGTTTAAGCTCGAGCCGGCGCAGACTAATGAGTTAATTTTCTCCATTGGGCTATGTTATAACAATGAGACCTCTTTACCTGAATCTTTACAAAGAATTCGAAGATTTTTAGTCAGTTTTGACGTGTATGGTCCTTTCCCTGTACTTTATTCAAAATATGGTGGACCAGGTGAAATTTCTCAAGGGTTTTGCAGGTCGGCCGCAGTAGGTGGAGCTACTTACAAATTAAATGAAAAATTGGTGTCTTATAACCCAACTACAAAGGAGGCCTTTTTAACAGATGGCTCTAAAGTCGCTGTTGCTGAAAAAGTAATTGTGTCACCCACACAAGCTCCAGATGATAATGTTAATTTACCTGAACAAAATTATGAAGTACATAGGTTAACATGCATTGTCGAGAAAGATTGTTCTGAATGGTTTACTGAAGGAGAATCTGCCGCAATAATTGTTTTCCCTCCAAGCTCCTTGAAATCTGGTAACAAACAAGCTGTTCAGGCCATAATCTTAGGATCCGGTTCCGAATGTTGTCCTAAAGGTACATGTATATGGTACCTCTCTACTACAGAACGCGGAACTAACGCAGAGATGGATTTGGATGCAGCATTAGAAGCCATGGAACAAAGCATTATAAGAGAATCGTCTGCAGACCTTGGAGAAACGGACAAACTCGTGGAATTCAACCCGGAAAACCATACTACAATAGTCAATTCGGTGAAGCTAGGAAAATCCTTCAAAGAATACGTTCCAAGAGAGAAAATTCAATTCTTATTTAAACTGTATTATACTCAATTCACATCAGTGCCGCCTTATGAAGTAGTGTCCCCATTATTTTTCCAAACGAAAGCAGAAAACTCAGAGAAGATAATACCAGGTGCAAGCGATAATGGAATCATCTATACAACCATGCCACCCGGTGAACTGTCTTATGACGAAGTAATCACAGCTGCTAAAGCTCTCTATGAAAGAATTGTGGGCAGCGATGATGATTTCTTTGATTTGGATTTTGAAGATGACGACGAAGATATGCTTCAAAACGGCTCAGGAAGCAAATATCTTAATGAAAATGCTATTGATGATGATGACGACGATGATATGAATATGAGTAATGACTCAGGTGGGATGGTAGGAGACATGGAAATATAAAAAAAATCCAAGTATACATAGAGTTTCTTTCATTTTTTTTTTATATTGGAAAGAAGGTATAAATGTAACTAAAGTAAATAGATATTATACAGGCTATCAATGGTTAAAAAGGAAATCAAAACTAACTACAAAACTGAACCTTGACTATAGTTAAGGAGCCTCCTGTCATCCTGAATTTTAATAGCCCTGTGTGATGACTATTTATTTTAGGTTGGCACTATTGTATGTAAATTTTTGGTAATCAGCTAGACTGCAATTTTACATGTGACCTACAATTAGAACCCGTGCATTTTATTTTTGTTTTTATATATTAAGAAAATTCTATTTTTTTTATATGCCTATAAATTTCCTGTTTGGTCAATTGAACCTTTTACGACTCAATATGGTGATTAGTTGGTCACTATTGTCAGTGAAAAATTCAATGAGATTCTTATTGGTAGCGTGTATTAACAGTTACAATTCCCATCCTATTTTCTATTTAATTTATCTTTCATTTCATTTATAGGTCTCCACTGAGCAGTCTTTCTATTTCCTCACTGTCGAAGAAGTCAAACTCTCTTTAGAATCTATCACTACCATTAATAATGTCTGACGTTGAAGAAGTCGTTGAAGTTCAAGAAGAAACCGTTGTTGAACAAACCGCTGAAGTTACCATTGAAGATGCTTTAAAAGTTGTCTTGAGAACTGCTTTAGTTCATGATGGGTTAGCTAGAGGTTTGAGAGAATCTACCAAAGCTTTGACCAGAGGTGAAGCTAAATTGGTCGTCTTGGTGAGCTCTGTCACTGAAGACAACATCATCAAGTTAGTTGAAGGTTTAGCTAACGATCCAAAACACAAGGTTCCTTTAATTAAGGTTGCTGATGCCAAGCAATTAGGTGAATGGGCCGGTTTAGGTAAGATTGACCGTGACGGTAACGCCAGAAAAGTTGTCGGTGCTTCCGTTGTTGTTGTCAAGTCTTGGGGTGCTGTCACTGAAGAACGTGCTATGATCATGGAACACTTCTCTCAACAATAAATCATTTAGCTTGATTTACTAGTTTGTCTGAAATATAGATCATTATTTTAAATTTCTTTAGATAGCGATATATTGTATCATTGTCATTATATAGAACTCTAAGAAAGAGAAATATCAATATTTTTTTCATTATCTTGTTTCATGAGCTTCCACCAGGTTTATATTGTTAGAAAAACAATGGGAATTGGGTCTGGTCATCGTTAGAATTAGCTTCCTTATTTGTATTCTCGTGATTTATTTCATTAGTCTCAAAAGAACGTCTTGGTTCTGTATAATTAATTCCGTAGGATAAATATTTTGGACCTAATGATTTATTATTCTTGGCAGGTTTACCTAATAGCGTAGGGTTTTGTGGAGTAAATATTCTTGTAGACATAATGTTCCGTTCGACTTCCATTGTTTGTTGCATGAGCAATTCGATATCTTGTTGACTAACGTCATCTAGCATTTCCGTTTGCATCAAAGATATTTCGATAACAATGCCTGGATAATCCTTCGGCAAAGAGTTTTCGCGATCACTCATCTCTTTGTTACGTTTCCCATTCCTTTCCGTCAGTATAATATCTTCTTTGTTACTCAAAATGTTAACATTCAGTAACCCGTGAACGTCTAGCCGTATTAATACTTTGCTAGCAATCTTAGCACTAGTCCTGATTTTATCTAAAGCACTAAATTGGAAAAAACCGATCACTGGTGTATCATAAATCTTGGTTTCAGAATCATTATCATAAACTTCTAATTTCTCTAATATCGAACGCACAGTAGGCAGCTTAATCTTTGACATACCAACTGCAGATTTGGATATAAATGCTAAACTCGGTTCACCATTTGAATTGACTTTGGCATACAAGTAACATTTATCAGTATTCAATTCCTTCAATTCGTTTAAAGCGTTAAAAAGGACATCGCCTTTGATAATACACTCCATGACTACTTGTTCTTTGGATAATTTGAGACCATTATTGTCTACATCTAAATCTTGGGGCACAAAAGTCGAGTATTCGACCCTTTCAGAAATCATATTGTCCTCAAAAACTAACACAAGGGGGGTGCCATGTCCATCATAAGAGAAAGTACATTCCACTACATCATCCATGCTACGGTTCCCAAGCTTCACACTATGAATCAAATGATCAATCTTGACCACTAAATTCATATAATCACCCTCATCCAGATCACAATCATATGAGATAAACAACTCCTTGGACAGCAGCAATTGGATGCAAAGGTTAGCATTAGGTTTCTGTACAAACGATAACCCATCACCATCAATAAATAGTCCTACATCTGTTTTATTTTTAAACGGCATGAAACAGTTTAAAGCAGTAGTGATATAATCTAAATGAACGGTAGTGGCGGAAAACCGAGTCAATCCAGTGGTCCTCATGTTACACCTCTAGAAGTCACACGTACTGTGCGTCTAGGTTTTCGTTCCTGTGATTACTTGACAAAGCTATATAATGGCACTTTTTAAGTCATCGCTTCTTCATACATTATAGCAATAATAAATAATAATATTTCGACATATAAAGACTTCTTCTTGTTAGAGAGTCATTTCTACTCCGATTGTTACGAAATCACGTTTACGAGGCTTGATTATTGTATATACATTGTTAGGAGCCTTAGGGATTTGTATAATGTCAACAAATAATCGTAATAAAAAAATTGTCACCGGTATGGCGGTTGCCATTGGATTTGGTGTCACTTGTTGGTACGCTTGGAAATCTGCGAGCAAGCCTTTACCTGTGAGCCGATCCGTGAACGCCAGTAAAATAGTCATTGTGACACATAGTGTGGCCAAGAGTAGTGAGAAATTGAATTGGGAGCAAGTTTTACTAGAAAATGATGATATTGTCTTCATAGTGATGCCTCACGTTAAATTCCTGGATGTTGCTGAGGGACACTCGATTGACGCCGCAGTGAAGCCAAAAATAATACATTGTGATACTGAGGCGGGTGTGTGGGCCTGTGTGAAGAGCTTACAAAAGGATATATTGATTGTTATCTCTAAGGAAATCGAGAATGGTATCCCGGAAGATATTCCCAAGTACGTTTCATTCATCAAAGATTTGCTTGACGAGGAAGAGTTGATCAGTATGTTTGTATAAACACAATAACGTGATCACATCGTTACGCTGCACCGAGTTAAGTCACATCTCTACGTTTACCGAAGACAATATTTTCAGATCTTTGCGAAGCACCTTTCATATATCCATACTCTGTAGTACTCCATCCAGATTCCGAAGTTAAATGTTTAGGTTTTTGTTTCACTGGAGGTCTGATATTTTTGGTAGATAACTGTGGTCCGATGACAGGAAATTCATTGGGGTGTTTCTGATTGGCATACCTTGATAAACTTTTCAAAGTTTGGTACACTGCTGCGGGATCTTTGTCCTCAAATAAATCAACAGTTTGGAATAATTCATCCTCTGGAACACCATACTTTCTGGCAAAATCCAAAAACAATGAGATTTGTTCCATTTGAACAAATGGCATCTTGGATTCTTTGAATTTTATTAATTTAGGACTTGAGGGATCGTCCATAGAATTCAGGGCATTCGCCAACTGGCACAATACGGTACCATCCTTTAACTGATCTAATAAATGCGGCGGACTCTGAGGTATATCCGTGTGTAATATACTGCCAAATATCCATCTCTGTATAACGTCAATGGATGATTGTGAGAATTTTGCGTTTCTAAGTAATCTCAAATCCTCATCCAACGAGGTAACGTCTGGCTTTGCGGATTCACTCATCACCATATAATGAAGCACAAGGAATTGCAACTGGCAATGGATCGATCTTTCAGTGCAATCACCACAGAGCGGACTCTTCGTAACGTCAGAGGATAGTTAGAATACACTGAATTAATATTATTATTGTAATTAGATTATATAACTAATAAAGCTATAGTAAACAAACATTTTATTACCAATTAAATATTTACAATAAACTTGGACCACTCTAGTATCAAACAGTGGAAATTGAACGGATCACTTTCACTCCATTGGGTAGGTAGTTAATGCACTTGTTAAGTCAATCTTCAAGCATATCTTGTTCGGAAGATCAAAAGATCAACACTATTTAAATGGAATTCCCACAAGCATCTGATAGCAACAATAGCATTCCGTTAGCAGAGCCTGTTATCGGCCCACCCAGAAGTGAAATTAAACGTAGGAACCGATTTTCTTACGTGTGTCAAGCTTGTAGAAAGGCTAAAACAAGATGTGATAAAGAGAAGCCAGAATGTACAAGGTGTTATAAATTAGGAATCACTTGTATTTACGATATTGCCATACAAAAACCTCCTAAAAACTCTACTAAAGAGACAAAGATCCTAAAATTAGAGAATGAGCTGGATTATTGGCAAAAGAAGACTAAATTTTTATTAGCTGAACAAGAAAAGTTGTTAAACAATTCACCGTCTTCATCAATGTCTTCACCGATTTTTGTTAAACTCGTCAACTCATATCAAGACTCGCATACGACTAACTCAGAGAACTTCCTAAATCTAAAAGTCAACCTTTGTAATAATGAACCAAGATTGATTATGAGTAGAATAATGAAGAAAGAAGTAAACCCACTATCTGAAAATTATTTGATAATAAACGATTCCTTCTTTGCATCTCTATTGGTTTCTGTACTCTTTACAGAAAGTACAAACAATCAGACTGTCCTGCCCGCGATTATAACTCACATTAGAGCTTCCGGGAATTGCTCAATGATAAAAAATGGGCCGAGGTTGAAAGCTAACTTATTGAAGCAAGCTAAAAATGAAACACAGGTAGAACGAATTAATGGATTTATGAATAGAATTTTGGAAAGTGGGAATAATAAAGCCGATGCTTTGAAAACATCCATTGAATTAGTCGCAAGTCATGAATATTTGGAAGACAGCGTCAATTCCATAGACGATTATTCCATAGTCTTACAAAATATCATCGCTGATTTCGAAAACATTTTGCCACCATTGAGCATCATTGAGAAATACAAAATTCATTTCATAAATAACATTTATTCCTTTATGCCGTATTCGGATTTAGAAATGTTTGAAGAAGTCATGCAATCAGCCCTTATACCAGATCCATTGAATCCTAATAAGATAAAATTACAATTAGGTACAATGCATATTAGAAACACTTTAGAATTTATTATTATTACGGGGGTAATATTGAAGATATCCTATGATTCTTTATCATTTAGCGCTGTAGAAAATTCATTGACATCTGTATCAAAAGAAATAAAGGCACAGAAAAAAATGTTAAAAGATTATCCAATCACGACAGATGTTATTAATTTAGCTCAACTATGTTTATCAGCAATGAATTGGTGCATTTGTCCAAACGAAAATATTATTGCCATTCTACTGTATATGTGGGCATATTTTGTGTTTTCTCCCGATGAAACTGATTTCTTCCTTGACACTCCAACTGAAAGTTTGAGTGAAATGACTATTATGCTAGCTACATCAATAGGATTGCACCGAGATCCGGCCGACTATCCTCAGTTTAGTGGTAATATCGATAAACGTATCTTAAACCATAGGAGACTATTATGGCTTTCTATAATTGCCATGTCTACCATAGAAAGTTCATTTAAAGGAAGAAAATTGGCATGTGCATCGAGATTAGTGGATTCATTCCTAGATTTGAACGACCCTAACTCTTTCCAAATATATATGACCAGAGTCAGAAAAGATCTTACGAAAAATAGCGGATATTTGATTCAATTACATGAGTCTGCTTATAGAAGAACATATTTAGCTTTACTTCAATTTGATTTAAATTTGATGACATTGACACATACTGAATCATACCCACTCTCGAGATTGGAGCATTGCTTGGCTAGAATCGATACGTTTATCGAGAAAGAAGTCGACGTCCATACTATGCATATCAATGTCACAGAGCTCAAAGGAACGCCAGAGGATGTCTTAAATCAAATGTCCATATTAGCTACGAAAAATTCATCTAACTTCATCTGTCATACTATGGGTAGAACATTAGAACTTCGAACGTTTTTCGCTATTCTATTATATTTTGAAAAGCAATCTTCTGAATTCGAAGAGACTTTGTTATACTACTTCCGTTATTTTAGGCTTACATTGGAGCGATTAATGCAATTATGTAAGCTGTTTGAAGATTATTACGAAGATCCTAATTCTCCTAGAGTTTCCAGTTTAGCAAATTTTTATACATCGAAATTTTTACAACTTTCGTTATCCAGTGTATTATCTACGTTGTTGGTTTTAATAATGAGGTTAGAGTTTTCGGTTTATATTCATACACATCCAGATGCTGAAATCAATGAGAAGAAGATCAAGCATATCGACACTATAGAATCTACGGAGGCCAATGTGAATGCTTTAAGACAATTAATACACTTGTTAGAGACTAAATTCTACAAGATTTATAAATTAGCTTCTGAGAAGTTAAGATTCACTTACTACTCCATCTTCAAGATGCTGACCCTATACGACGCTATCATGAGGAAGCTAAAGGAAGGTGATATGTGGTCAAACTTATTTGATTATATTTTTTCAGATAAACCTGAGAAAGTTGAAGTTAGCATAGACCCTAGGATAATTAAATTTGTTAAGATGACTTTTAACATTAAAAGTGAATTGGAAGAAAAGCTCGTTGATCGGTTATACTCGAGAAATCACTTGCTATACATCGATACTAGTGATTTAGTAAAACTTTTAGAACAGATTAAAAACATTGGCAATGTGACCAGGATTAAGAAAACAAAAATTCAAGATATTATTCATAACGATGCGTTGCACAACTCGGAAAGCAGGAACCCTAATGTAGAGTTTACGGATTTCATGTCACCGATAGCAGATATAATGGAATTAGTTACACCTGAATATTTTGAAGATTTAGATCTAGAAGAATACAATTACCTTTTCAATGATGACAATATTTAGAAAATTTAAATACTATGGAGCAAGAAACTGTTATATTTTATCGTATCGAATCTATTTCGTGTCAAAAAACCTTTTAAACCAAGTGATTTGGTCACATAATGTTTCGTCACTGGCATATCTTACCTCTTCCTTTGTAGTATCACCTCTGCAAGCATACCCGTGGCTCACACCACTAAAGACTCTGATGCTATAAGTGGCGTTGATCTCTTCCAGTTTATCCTCAGTTAGATGTCTTAATTCTTTAGTGAAAATACGGTCATCCTGAGCTGCAGAAATCAAGATAGGTTTCTTGATAGCGGCCACATCTTCCATGGCTACAAGAGATGGATGTGCAATGGCACACGCATCGGCGTAAGGAGCGGCATCACTCAAGTAGCGAAGAGCAAACTTAGCACCGAAACAATAACCCATGACCCCCAAGTGTTTTGGGTTCACCGATTCTCTAACAAACTTGATAAACCGGTCACAGATAGGGATAGTCTTTTCAGGACTATGCGGAACAAACCAAGCCATAAGATCAAAATCTTTGCTCTGTGGAAATGTCACAGGATCGTCCATCAAAATATCTGGGATGTAAACCAAGAAACCAGCATCAGCCAATTGGTCAGCAATAAGAAGACTATTGTTCAATTTATTACCGTAGATATCCGAGAAGATAATAATAGCTTTATCGCTATTAGCTTTGTCACCGGAAACATAAGTATTTAACCCATCAATCGTTTCGTAACTTCCTTTTGCCTCACCTTCATGGTAAAAACATTTCACGCAACACGAACCTGGAGCTTTAGAAGCCATTTTTCTTCGTACTTATTTGTTATGGATCTAATTGTAAAGATACGTGTTCAAAATAACGAAAGCTAAGAAGTAATTGCCAATTGAACGCCTTGTTTTATTCTATATAAAAACCGCAAGCCAGAAACGGAAGTGCAAATTAAATCATTTTCAACCGATCGTCGTGAGAGTCGCTCGCCAAATGGGGTTCGCCGCATACCGTAGCAATGCACTGTTCTCGGAGTTTGGAGTGCAATCTCGCCTACGGTCGCCAGTAGCAAACGCTCGATTCCGAACTCGCCACTCCCATCTCTTACCTCGAGCACTCGGCACAGTGCCAATGCGCGTCTCGCTGTCTAACGTTTGCAGCGCCCGAGTGTGCGCCCCATACTCGTTGGAGGCTGAGAATCGCGTTACCAGGTACTAAATCACGTGAGTTTGGTATCACAAGATCCGGGTAACGTCTGCGATGCGCAAAACCGATTCAAAAGACAATAGCGTTGTTTAGTAAACAAAGAAGAGTCCACACCACAGACACGATATATCGACCGCGGTTGTAGAGAGTGGAGTGACGCGTAAGGTGAGTATGCGTGCGAGTGATGGTAAGGAGAATGATATATTGCAGGTGCCACAGACGCCTGCACACTTGCTTAGGCGGTCTGGTCCGATGAGCGTTAAGAATGCTCCTACCAAGGAAGGTATGGGTAAGCGGCCTGCTGTTGTGCCTCGGCGGTTGCCGCTGGCTGCGAAGAATGGGAATGTTGCTGGTAGTTTGGTGTTTCAGAAGCCTAAAGAAGGCGCTTTGAAGAGGTATAATTCATTTATGAACGGTGGTTTACCACGCATGAAAAGTCTTGTATTGAAGGATATTGCTTCCCAAGTTTCAGACGATGACTCTGAAAACGATGAGATCCAAGATGGGTTGCAGCGTGCCATTTCTAAGAGTAAAAAATTGGAATTTCAGGATGAGGAATCGCAAGGCCTTTTTGGTCACATGGCGTTACCTTCATTGTCCAGTACGGATGATGACAGAGAGGTAGAGAACGGGCCTGTGGGAGTAAAATCGTTGGAGGATATACCTAGAGGGTATATACCCTTTGATGAAGCAGATATAATAAAATTGAACGAATACCATAGAGATCCAATTGTAATAGAGGAAAATGACGAGAAGGGATTAGACTCGGAGCCATACAACGATCATAGCTTACTTCCGTTAGATAGTATGCAATTACCACATGGTAAGGAAAACGATATACGAGTGGGACAACCCTCGCGGCCAACGGACAATGCTTCTTCAACTAGTGTCTCAGAAGATTCTACTCGACTAATAGACCTGGACTCCGAGTACCAAGGTCACGGACTCAACGAACAAGATATGTACGATCTACTTAATGATATTTAACATCGCCAATTTTGCAATTCTCATATTCAAAGAGTCTACATCCGAGAGTGAGCCGGCTTTAATCTCAATAGTGCTAAATCGCAGTAATGAATATGTAGTGAAGAGTTAATTATATGCCATTGTAATGACTCACTTCTACTAATACACAAACTTTTAAGCTGAACTCGTATCGAAACATTCAACTCCCTTCATTGTAGAAATATTGTTAGGAGTATTTCAAATTAAGACTACCACCAATTTGAAATCGAATGTGCTTACGTTCTGTTCAATCGATTCATGGAACCACAAATAAGAATCACGGGTTCCGCACAGATTCACAAACGCAACCAGCGAGTAAATTACAAATTAGTGATTTAAACCCTGACGTAGTTGATGCTGAGTATGCTGTTAGGGGCCTGCTTCCCATGAAAGCTGAGCAATTGGAAGTACAATTATTGGAATCTCCAAATTCATTACCATTTAATCAAGTGGTTTATGCCAATATTGGGAACCCTCAACAGTTGAAACAAAAGCCTTTAACATTCCCAAGACAAGTGATCTCCATTGTACAGTATCCTGAACTGTTATCTATTCAGGATCGTTTGATTGAATCAGGAACATATCAGGTCGATGCATTTAAACGTGCTGAAAAATTACTGGCAGATATTGGATCTTCTGTAGGGGCATACTCTGTGTCTCAAGGTGTGTATGGTATTCGTAAATCTGTTGCCACATTTATCACCAATAGAGACGATGGAGAAATAGCTTCTCCCGATGATATTATTTTAACAGATGGAGCTTCACAAGGAGCCACTTATTTGATGAAGATCTTGACCAGTGACCATAACTCTGGATTTCTGATTCCTATTCCTCAGTATCCATTGTATACAGCATCAATTACCTTGAATCACGCTCAAAGTATCCCGTATTTTTTGAACGAAACGCCAGATTGGTCAGTGGATACTCAAGAGATAGAGACGAAGTTACAAAATGCCATCAATGACGGTGTTGTCCCCAAGATGATAGTAGTCATTAACCCTGGTAACCCTACGGGAAACGTTTTAAGTTACGATGATATCGCTGGTATATTTCAAATTGCCGCCAAGTATGGAATCGTAGTCCTAGCTGATGAAGTGTATCAAGAAAACATATACACTGAAGTCAAATTCATCTCTATGAAAAAGGTCCTAAGATCGTTGCAGAGGCTTCACCCTGGTCAGTATGACAACGTTCAATTAGCTTCTTTGCATTCAACTTCAAAGGGTGTATATGGTGAATGCGGTCAAAGAGGTGGGTATATGGAACTAATTGGTTTTACTAATGAATTCAGAGAACTTATATTGAAGATGGCGTCTATCAACATATGTTCTGTAGTTTCAGGCCAAGTTATGATGGAACTGATGATCAATCCTCCTAAGCTAGGTGATGCTTCTTATGAAATGGATAGATTAGAAAAAAGTACAATCTTCAAAGATATGAAGCTAAAAGGATTTAAACTTTACGAAATGTTTCAACGGTTAGATGGGTTTATTTGTAAAAGACCTCAAGGTGCAATGTATCTTTTCCCTCAAATAAAACTGCCCAAGAGAGCTTTAGAAGAAGCCAAACTAAAGAATCAGTTACCTGACGTATTTTATTGTAATCTTTTACTGGATAATACTGGAATTTGCACGGTTCCTGGTTCCGGGTTTGGTCAAATTGAAGGTACTTATCATTTGAGAACAACTTTTTTAAGTCCTGGGACTGATTGGATTATTAGATGGGAAACATTCCATAAAGAGTTTTTGCAAAAATATTCATCCTAATTACGAATAATTCAAGTTGCTTGCATATATGGATCACATAAAAACTTGTCCATTTCTAACAACTTTTCACTGTACGGAATGCATTGCGGATCTATCATATTAATACTTAATGATGAATGTATATCTGCATATAATACATATGCGTCATTAAATAACTGCTCTCGAGTAATTTCTGAGTTTCGTATTTGCAGATTATTCCTTACGACTAGTAGCATCAATTGTCTCAAGTTCATTAACATAAGTCGCATCAACAGTGGTCTCTTGTGTACCATTATCAATTTTTGACTGATCATCGACCTTGGTAGTGTCACTGGTTGAATCCGGGACCTCAATTGAGTCATGTGTTGAATCGTGGTCATCGGCTTCAGGGCTAGTATTTGTCTCAATGTATATTAATCCATCACCAGCTTTCATTACACTTTGCGGCGGAGAATCATGTAATATCTGTTCAATCTTATCTTTAAATTTAACACTACATTCATTTACTGCAGAACTTAATAAATCGCTAGGGATACCTCCTGCTCTTTCGTTATCTCTTATATTATGCCAATATGAACCGTATCTTAAACAAGCATTCCATGAGGAAAGGCATTCTTCTTTATGACTGTTCAAAAGTAATTTAATATGTTTAATTCCTACACCATGGAAATTCCCCGTCTTACTGGTTCCTAATCCAATTCGCAGTTCATAATTCGCAGCAATCTCTTCACAAATATCAAACATATCTTGCCAGTCAATGGTGCTCGATTCAATATATATCGGTTGCCTGACAAATTGTAAAAAAAGTTTGGTAGTAACCTTGACTAAATGCTTTAATTTAATGCTTCTTAAAGGTTCCAACCATATGTATCTTGAATGGTAGTCCCTACAATATAAAATGTGGCTGTACCGTTTTTCAATTAGCTCATTATGGCCGAAAGGCTGGAAGATTTCCAAATGAACTCTCTCTAAGGGCATAATATTTTTGTAGATATTACGATGCTTAAATTTCTCTAATGGCACAATTTTTTGTTCTTGATTACACACTGAACAGAATTGTACAGTTTTAGTTACCAAATCTCTACTAATGTTTGAATAAAATTCTGTCAAACTAGAATGAACATTGTGAACGTTACCGTGATCATTCATGAGATGGCTCGACATAATCATGTCATAAACATAAATAGGCTCACAAACCACAGTATTTTTTCTTAGTTTATCTCTGACTAGTCCATCATTATCTCGATAGTATCTCCTTTGTAAAAACAAGTATTTTCTCTCAGCATAATACTTGGAAGCTGACTTATTATATTTTTGCAAAGTTTCAATAGTCAAGGAATCTGTTCTTATTAATTCATATATTTCTTCTGAAAGTTGACCATTCACAGTTCCTAAAAATCTTAATACTTCTCTTTCACCTCTTTCTAACAACTCTGTGTTCATATAACTATTGACATATTTCGAGTATGGCTCGCCTATTTTGGGCACAATGAGCGAATTGATGGGTCTAGCGCGTCTTTTCTTATTGACATTGCTCTCACTGCTAATCGATCTCTTCGTCATGGCACGGCAATAATCAAAATCTTTCTGTCGGGCCTAACGATTCTGTTTCCAACAATTTTAAAGAATTTAGTATTTTAGTATGATACTGAAATATTGTATCAATTGCAATGAATAAACTAAAGACATCAAATGCAAAAAAAATTAGCATTAAAATACTGTGATTCTATTTATTAGTCAACCAGCAGCTATATATAAATATCTATATATAACTTCAACAGTGTAAAAAGAGATAGTTACCGTTCTATTGTAATTTCTTGATGTCGTATCCCGGAATTGTCACTGGTGTGGAAGGAATACAAGATAAGGCAACTAAACACCATGCTGGGAACCAACCCAATGCTAGCACAAACCATGTCCAACAGTCCAGAATTCTCCATGCATCAATAAGCCTATTTATTATTTGTAATCCATGTAACTCTTGGCCAGCAAAATAATTAGCAAAAATTGTTACTGATATGAACGGATTAGTTATAAGCAATATGAACGTGTTCCTCACTCTTAATTTTAAGTCTGTAATCGAGGAGTTATCTATCTTGACAAGAGTCATAGGGAATGCTAATAACCCAATACCGAACGCTAATGGGAAGTTAACCATTAATAAAGATGTTAATACCAAACTGAAATGCATGTATGCTATACATCTGGCTCTGTACACAATTGGTTCCTTCATGAATTTTGAAATAGGGCCATTATTAGATAGACAAATAGGAATCACAGAGAGTAGTGTGGATAATGTCAGTAATGTTATACTTGATGGGAAAAATAAGAAAAAATGTGATGAGATTGATGCAAAGGCAATGGCACAGACGTAAAGGATTCCAGCAATGAACCAAAAATGACTTAAAATTGGTAGGCTAGAATAATTATTATTAATAGCACAATGTAATGCGTAGATGGCAAATGCGACTGAAAACCCGACTGCACTCGGTAAGTAACTACTAATGGAGACAAAATGGTTTGGAGCTAATAACAGATAGAAGAAAAAAGATTGATGGAATTTCTCTAACAAATTATTAATGGATCTAAATATCGCCTCAGTGATTCTACCTAGGGTAGTGATATCTATATTCCCCTCTTTACCAATAGCTTTTAATGTTACTGCTTGTATTCTAAATCCACTAAAGGCCTCGTTGCCGTGTGTCTTTTTCAGACCACTTAAAGCTAAATCTTTAATGCACGTTGATAAGGTTCTTAATCTTGCCATGTAACTGTCTTCTTGTAGCTGTTGTAACGGTAGTCCTAAAATGGAGGCTTTCACTCCTTCGTGGTTGGTAATTGAGATGGCAATGTTCACTAAATCAAGGTTAGGTAATTCACCATTCAAACCTTCAAAATAAATCTCAAGATAATCAAAGAAATCACTAGTTCCGGGATAGTCCAATACCACAGCAGCTTCTAGAGAGCCACCAGTAAGGTCCAGTGTGGTGTGGTAAGCTTCAACCCATGATCTTAGCGAGGATACATTGTTATCAGTGAACACAAGAACAATATTCTTGGACCATATGGGCCAACGAGAGAAGAATCGTGACAGTGCTACACCCAATGCTACACCACCGTGGTTCAACTCATTTTCACTATTAATCCATGGAACCGCGAGCACAATGGCTTCAGTACCATCACCTCTAGGTGCATGAAGAATCCCATACAAACTATCGCCAGCATCCTTATCTCTATGTATCGAAGTCTGGGTACCAAAATCTTTCAGCCATTCACTAATGACCTCGTTTCTCTCTTCAGAAGAAGCACTGCTCAATAACTCAACCTCTTGTCTGTAACCTCTAACAATATTCCACTCCGTTTCACGGAAATAGCTGTAAGCCTGTGATGGCATTAAAGCATTCTCAGAGATATAAGTGTTGCGGAATTGACCGTCCAATGGCAAAACAGCAAGCAAAACGGTACTGAGCACCCAACAACCAATAGATAATATTGGTAAAACCCCAGCTAACTTGGACAATAAATCATGTTTGATGATTTTACGTTGTAACGTCTCAAATAGTCCCATGTTACAACGATTGACTCTACTTCTAGAGCTAAATACAGATCGATACTAGCTTGTTCTACACTTGTAAATCGCAATATAATGTTTTCGAAGAATTTGTTTAAATAATCATTAATATTAACAAGAGCGTTACTGCCAGCCTTTGATATCTAGAAAATAAAAACACGTTCTTGAAATCAAAATCGGCAATATAACTTCTTTACCCACTCAATTGAGTGTACAATCTTGGTAAGATAAGTGCTCTTCTATTGAAAAGCTTCTCTTTGTTCTTCTACCTGGAAAAAATGTACTTTATTGGTGTAGACGTCGGTACAGGGTCTGTTCGTGCTTGTTTAGTTGATTCGTTAGGTGAGATCTTGTCTATATCTGAGATTCCTATAAGTAAACAGGAGTTGGAGCCGAATCACATTTCTCAATCTTCTACAGAGATTTGGCAATCCGTTTGCCAATGTGTTCAGAGTATCATTAAGGACAGTGAGGTTGATCCCAGTTTAGTCATGGGTATTGGATTTGATGCTACCTGCTCCTTAGTGGTTGTAGATGCTAATAACGACGAACCTATTGGGGTGGGGCCTAACTTCCAGGATAATAACCAAAACATTATTCTTTGGATGGATCATAGAGCCATTAATGAAACTATTGAAATCAACAATACTCAAAATCGGGCATTGAAATATGTTGGTGGATCAATGTCTGTCGAGATGGAATTACCCAAGATTAAATGGCTGAAGAATAATATGACATCAACTGAATTCCAAAACTGCAAATTTTTTGATCTACCAGATTATTTGACTTATAAATGCTCCAATGAAGAGACTAGATCGTTTTGCTCAGTGGTATGCAAGCAAGGGTTTCTTCCCAAAGGTGTAGAGGGCTCGGTGGAAGGTTGGAGCTCCGAATTTTTGAAACAAATTGGTCTTCCAGAACTTACCAGTGAAGATTTTAGTAAAATTGGAGGATCATTGTTGGATGAGTCGAACTTCAAGACCTGTGGCACACCAATTGGTAAGATATCTGCAAAGAGTGCCCTCGAGCTGGGATTGACTGAGAACTGTGTGGTTAGTTCTGGTATCATCGATGCCTACGCTGGTTGGATTGGGACTGTGGCGGCTAATATAGGCTCAAAACTTCCAAAATTCAAAGAAGTAAGCGGTGGTTTACAACCTGCCATTGGACGCTTGGCAGTTGTAGCTGGTACTTCAACATGTCATATTACGGTTTCGGAAAAACCAATTTCTGTGGAAGGAATTTGGGGACCATATAGAGACGTGTTGGCTAATGGATTTTGGTGTGCAGAGGGTGGACAGAGTTGTACAGGGGCCTTGTTAGAGCATATATTGGCATCCCATCCGTCCTATGATGAATTGATAACTTTGGCTAAACAAGCGGAGCTATCCAAATTCGATTATTTGAACCAGCATCTACGGTTTTTACAAGGAAAACACAAACTGACATCAGTATTGGGCCTAGCAAAAGATATGTTCCTTTATGGTGACTTCCATGGTAATAGATCTCCTCTAGCAGATCCCTCCATGAGAGCCACTATCGTTGGCCAGTCATTAGACACATCTTTAGATTCATTAGCGATCACTTACCTTGCAGCCTGTGAATTTATCGCATTACAAACTCGACATATTGTGGAGACAATGACGGATAAAGGGCATGAGATAAATGCCTTGTTTATATCTGGTAGCCAATCTCATAATTCTCTGCTGGTACAAATAATTGCATCAGCTACAAGCATTCCTATTGTTGTTCCACGCTATATTGACGCGGCAGTTGTCTTTGGAGCTGCACTAATGGGAGCTGCAGCTTTCTACCAATCTATAGACAAAAATACATCAATCAAGAATGATGGAAGCCAGTTGTGGGGAGTTATGCAGAAAATGACATCTCCTGGAAGAATAGTGGAACCGCTCGATATGAAACATTACGATGTTAGATTACTCAAGATTAAATATGATATCTACCTTGATATGATAAAAACTCAAAGGAGATATAGATCACAGGTATCAGAATTGACAAAGGATTTGTCTTTCAAGTCTTCAAATAATTGATAGATTATCCCAAAAAAAATTGTGCCTGTGTTCAATCACCATGTCTAGGTATTTCATAATATGTACATACTTTTTAAGTGTTAATTGATGACTGCGATAAGTTTTGCAGCTTTTTAAATATAAGATCATCTCTTTGTGTAAGTCCGATTCTCGAATATATATGTTCAACATCCGATAAACACCAAGACACTTGAGTCCATCGTTTTTGTTTAGACCATTTATCAGCAGCAATCAGTCTAAAAAAAGCAGCTTTTCGAAAGCGGGTAAACCCTTGAGACAGGATTCTCGATGCATCACAAATCTCACTTAAGCTGCTATCATTATCTTTAATTTCTTCTCGACTATGAGCATGTTCAGGTGTAGTTTTCTTCGAACTAGAAGTTAATTTGGGCTTAATCCTTGGATCGACTCGTAATTCATAGCAGTCACTCAGTCTTTCCCAGATCATGGCTTGTGAGCATGGGCCTAATCTATATTCCGTCAGTATAGTTTCCAAGTAATTAATAGCATAAGGAGTAGAAGTCCAACTATCGCTCAAAGACAAGAATAATTCCGATGATAAAATCATGCATCTTGTCTCGTAAGAATTTACCAACGGATTTGATCTTCTCTTATTATCATCTGGTATACCACTTTGAGGTTTATTCACAATTTGAGTAACACACGCTTCATATGTTTCAATGGCTCTAGTAATTAATGGGCTAATATCATTTTTGATCATCTTAACGGTTACCATACTCTGAGCACCCATAAGTAAAGAAACTGCAGACCACTCAAGGCAAGTAGCTAAATACTTGGGGAGTCTTTCAAAATCATGTATCAGAAGATCATAAGTTGTATAAGCTCTTTTGAAATCTGAGAGCATCATTGACCAATCTGCCAATTTTCTCATTAAAAATTCGGGACTTGAAACAGATAAATAATAGTGTCCATGGCCGTCATTGGTTAGTCCGTCAGGTAAAGAATTGGGGTTTGTCGCAGCAGAAGCCTTTGACATAAACCTTTTAAAAAGTTTTGATCCATTAAATATCGATCTTTTTGGTTGTACAATTGTTTCTTCCCAAAATCCAATCTTTCTTTGCATGAAAGGATGCATGAGGTCAAGTGTGATCACTTCTAAAGCGTCATATATTTGATTAATTAAATCGATGGATAGTGATTTGGAGGTTTGACTTTTGGTATTCAAAAAGTATAATGTTTCCTCCATTGATGACATTATAGGTTGATGCAAAACGACTTGTTGAGTATTTTCATATTCCTGAGACCATAAAGGTAATAAGACACTATCTACAAACAGTTGTTTTTTCAACGTCTTACGTAGTGATTCAGTTGTCTCTAGCTCATTCGGATCATCTTTATTATAGCAAAGAAGAAATATGGGTAGCATATCATTTATGCTAATAAAACTTGGGAAATCTTTGATTTCATGATTCAAATTCTTAAAATTTATCAACAATTGTTTAGCGTCATCGTAACCTTGTCCCTGAGATATGTCTATAGCTATTAGTGAAATAATAGGATGGTTAAAGGTTTCATAAGCTGATAGATTAGAAGTCGATGAAATTGCCAATGCAAAAAAATTATGATACAAAGATGTTCTTAATAAAAAATGAGTTGATATTGATTTCGCATTCTCATTAATCAAATCAAGGTAATTTTCTAAGAAAGTCTCTAAAGCATGATAATCGAAGAGCATCTCTTTGGATTTTTTTCTCTCCAACATATCAGGTAACGGTCTTGTAAAACGAATATACTGTGATTGTGTTGAATCTCTTTGAAACAAACTATTCGATCGGCTTCTACTCCTTCTTCGTACAGTAGCATTCTCGTCAGGAATTTTCAATGAATCTTTTGCGGTAACTTTGGGATCTTGTTGAGTCCCATCACATTGAGAATCTCCATGTTTCTCTTCATTAGCTTGATCTCTATCTGAGACACATCCACTAAAATATCTCAATAGCATGTACAATGAGTCCACCTTATAAACTTCATGAATCTTCTGGTCTAAGACCTGAGTAGAACTCACAGAAAACACCGGGGCTATAGCATTAGAAATTATTCTTTTGGCAATATCCGGAGGTACAGTCTCTTTAGCATAATCTAAATGGTCGACAAGGTTCATATAATGCTCATATGAAAACTCCTTCATATCTAAGCAACAAAGTTACAATTTTTAGATCTAATTCGACGCTCTTGTCACAATGATAAATGTACTCTTGGCCAGAAATTTGAAATTAAATTTTCAAATAGCACACTAAAAACCTCAAAATAAAGACTTCAATTCTTCAGATATAGGAAAACCGACGGTGTATCCTCCAAAAATGGAGGTTTTAAACGTTGAAAAGGACGATAACTAAAGATATTAGCAGATCAATAGCTTTTTTTTGGTATGAAATACCGCTTCTAATAGTAATAAATAATTATCAATTTTTCACTTTTAAAGATTTAAGTCCCTTTCACAAACCATATCCAATTTTGAAATCTTGAGATCTGCACAGATCTGATTTTTGATCGAACTAGGAGGCTATTCTATTCTGCTTATAGCAATTTGATTGAGACGAGATTGAAACGATTTGCTAGCTTTTGAGAGTTTTAACATATTTGTTAAGATTAATGACTATTCACATTCTACTCAAAGTTTGAATTCAATTACTGTAGGAAAAGATCCTAATGGCTTACAGTTCAGACACACCTAATTACGTGCCAAAAACTACTACATTTGGTAAATCTTTTTCTTTAAAAGTGGATGGTGGATTCAATGCCGTCTCAATAAACCCATCCGGTCGTGATGTAGTGTTGGCGGGACGTCGAGGGCTGTGTATCATTGATTTAGACGATCCTTTCCAGCCTCCCCGATGGCTCCATCATGTTACGCCGTGGCAGGTCGCGGATGTGCAATGGTCGCCTCATCCAGCAAAACCGAATTGGATTCTATCCACATCCAACCAAAAAGCTATAATTTGGAATCTATACAAGAACTCAACTGATGCTATCGAATACGCATTACATGGACATACTAGAGCTATAACTGATATAAATTTCAACCCTCATCAACCTGATGTAGTGGCTACTTGCTCTATCGATACCTATGTTCATGTGTGGGATTTAAGAATTCCTGCTCGGCCTTTCTATTCTACGAGTTCGTGGGGGTCGGCTGCATCTCAAGTGAAATGGAGTTTTGAAGATTCTAATATCTTAGCTTCAGCTCATGGTAATGATATTAAGATATGGGATATTAGAAACGGCTCTTACCCACTAAACGAACTAAAAGGGCATAGAAGCAGTGTAAATAGTATTGATTTTAATAAGTTCAGAGCTAACGAGATTATGACAAGTTCTAATGACGGTACTGTAAAATTTTGGAACTATAATACAAATGACCCTACTGCCATGGATACAGTCAATACAGACTTCCCCATTTGGAGAGGACGTTACTTACCTTTCGGTGATGGTTATTGTGTTATGCCTATGGTCCAAGGTAACAATTCAGTATATCTAATGAGCTTAACAGATGAACAGAATTTAACTAGTAACAATAATAATACAGCGAAGGCAAGTACAAACGTCAACAATAAATTACAACCTATACATACCTTTAAGGGCCATACCGATAAAGTCATAGATTTCTTGTGGAGATCTAAATATAATATGGACGATGTTAAAGATCATGAATTTCAACTGGTAACTTGGTCCAAAGATAACAACTTACGGTTGTGGCCGATCTCAGAGGGCATTTATGATAAAGTTAAATTTGATAGGCATAAACATATTGAAGAAAAATTTCTGCCAAATTATGAGTATAGTTATAACACTTTCAACAAAGAAATAGAAGAGATTAAAGATGATCGAACCGATAATAATAATACTAGATTGAAGGAAAATTTTATTACCGTTTCTGGGTTAAAAAATGTTAACGATCTATCTCACATTAATTGGCTTTCAGGTGTCAGAATGAATCACCACAACTCTCCATATGATTTATTTGAAGATTCAAAACTACAAAATTTAGGTGAAGAGGTTAGTGTTGTGGGGCATAAGTTTCCGAAAGTTGTATTTGAGAAGATATCTGTATCAACCGGTGAATTGGTAATTACTTTAAACGGACCATGGTTCAAAGATCATGCTGATGAGTATATTTTCCTAAGGATAAAATTCAACTTCCCAGAGAGATACCCAGAAAAAGGTCAGTTACCTGTTTTCCAAATAGAAGAAAATGAAAAGTTAACTTCTGAGAAACTGAAAGAAATATCTTCAAACCTTGAAGAGATCTGTAAGAGATGCACTGATATCAATCAATATTGCCTTGAACCATGCATCCTATTTCTATTAGGCGAAAAAGTGGACCTTGATGAGTTTGAAGAAGATGCACAACCGTTACTAAATTTTGAAATCGCAGATCACATAGATTTTGACAGACTGTCGATAGAATCTGATTCGGATGAGAGATCGGATGCTTTTATTGAAATTTCATCATCATCTGACTCTTCAGTACTTTCCGAAGGTGCTTTTGAAAAAGAAGACGTCACACAAAACACGTTTGGTAGAAATTTAGCTTTTGATAGTACCCCTGTTCCAAATGAATGTGGAGCTGTATGGACTTCTACAGGGCAGTTATTCTGTTTTTTTGCAACTGACAATAAAAATGAAAGAAACCAAAAGCATACATTAAGAGTTAACAAGCACACTTTCTCCAAAAGTCATAAATATAAATTGGATGGACAGCCAAAAACCTTGTTTGATTCTGAAAAATCGGGAGAAAATGGTATAACTAAGAGGCCTAAAAGATACGTTGAAACATTTTTAAAGAATGAAGAAACTGAAGATGAAACTAATACATCCAATGAGAGCTCTTCAGATGATGCTAATAGTTTTGAGAGTTTTGAAGATGATTGGGATGATGTTATTGGTAATGATATTATGGTTCGAACCAAACTTCCGGGTATATATAGCTCCTTTTCGAAAAGAATTAACGCGGTGCCATCTGATAGTGTTAAAACTGGTGATACTTCTAAATGGACCAAAAATGTTATATTTACGAAAGATTTCAATCATCTCATAGCCGAAAAAAGAGAACTCGCTTTAGATTATCAAATAATGGAAGGTTTATCTGAAGATATGACTCGACATAATGCATTAGTAGCTGAAAACCATAATTTAGAAGAAATTAGCCATTGTTGGCAAGTCTTTTCCGATTTACTATTAGGTCAAAATGATAAAGACCCATACACACACATATGGGACAATCATCCGATGGGCGTTAAATGGTTTTTAAATGAAGTTCTTCGATATTTTGAAAAGAGGAATAATTTACAAATGTTGGCAATGCTGTGCTGTGTAATAGTTGGGGATAACATGGCTTCAAAAAATCATAGGCAACATATCGATCCAAATATAGAACGAGTTATCACATTTTATGATGATGACAATTTAGACTATAGGCCTCTAGATAATAGATCGTTTACTTCTGAAAGATCTGGGACAGACAACCCATTAGCACCATTACCACATGAATTTTCAAGCATCAAGCGGAAATCGGTTTTAAATTCTGATATCAACTCGACCATATCTGATGACTTGTCCAGTTCATTCCATCCTTCTAATGGGCGCAGGGCGTGGAATAAAAGAGGGGCGTTTCTTCGTAAACAATCGTCGACTATAGGCACAACTCATCAAAATTATACGCCAAGTGTTAGTATCGAATTAGTCCAGGATGAAGTCTTGGAAGCCATTTATGAACCTCCTAGAGGATTTTTGAATGCTAAGGATATGCAAAGATGTAGAAATTATATCTACCAATACTCAAAGCTGCTATTCAGATGGGGTTTGACTATTGAAAGGACCAAAATATTGAAGGTTGGTCTAGAACAATCGATGAGAAGTTCTAGTATTAAGACAAATGTCTTCCCTAGTAGTAATAGAACCAAAGATCTACAAGGTGTTGTGACACAATGGTTTGATAATGATAGAAATCTTCAATTGTTTAAAAATTGTAACTATTGTGAGTTGAAGATTATTGGTCTTGCATTCATTTGTGGGAACTGCTCCCACGTTCTCCACTCTAAATGCGCACAAGAATGGTGGTCCACTGGTGATGTATGCCCGTCAGGGTGTGGGTGTCGATGCCCTCAAATGTTTGATATTAGCACATAATGGCCAAAAAATATACTGGATATATTTAATCTGTAATAATGAAAATACACAGGCTGTATTTTGTTATCACTTTTCAGTTTGATTCGTTATTAACATAATGTACTTTATAATTTGCTCATGTAGCAAAATGCTTCTTCAACATATCAATATCTTTTTGTAATGACAGTAACAACGCTTCTTGTCTCCTTTGTTGTTCGAGTATCTGAATCAATAATTCCTGAACTTGATTGTTGCTTCCAATTGGCTCCCCAGGTATATTAAATTTAACGGTCTTCTTGGTCGATAAATCGTTATTGGGAGAATTAGAAGAATCATCGTTATTGAGTCTCGGGCTCTCTTTAGTGACTGCTTCATCTAATCTTTTAAGCAGGTTCTGACCATTCAACTCGCTCTCATTGCTTAACAACACTTGCGTTTGCCTATCCCTTAGTGGTGAAGTTACTCTCAAATTCTTGTAATCATCATGACTACTAATTGGTACAAATTTGGGGGTTCTCTCTAAACTTTGCGACAGCTGTTTACCATCTCTTAAATAACCACCCCATTGAGGATAATCTTTATAAGGTGTCGAAGTACTACCCACTTGGTTATGCCTTTTCAATGGTAACCTCAGTGCAGGTTTCTTTACTTTACTGTTTTTAGACGGAGAGATCTGTAACCTCTTAAACACTTTGGATGAGGATGAAATTGGACGGATATTATCAGACATTGAATTTGTTTTTATTTTACTCGTAAAGAGCTGCTCCTGTTACTAATTCTTTATTCAGAAGTAAAGATTAGCTTTTGGAGAACCTCTATATATATATATATATATCAAGTATGATAAATATTATGACACTAAGAGAAAATATATTAGATGACAGATAGATTTATTAATATCCTTGGGAAAGGTATCGCTTTTTTATTTAAACAGTGAATCAGCATCGACTGATTGATACACTTGATTAGTTTCGTAACTCTTACCGTAATAAACTGGTGCACTATACCTTTGATATTGATCAAATTCAAGAACTTTGGTCGGTACGTCATTTAATGTTAAATACTGTAAGTGAGGGAATCCGTTGATGAAATAGTCATAAGTCTTCTTCATTGAATGGAGGTAAGTGTAGTATAGTTTGATTACATCATCAACAGTGATTTCAGTACTTGTGTCATTTCTTTCTGTTAATAATGAGCTTATTGTCTCTGCCAGGTAGTTTAATGGCTTAACATTGTAACCAATTGAAGGGTATAAGTCTATGTACTGACAGTATGGTATAATTGGGTAGAATTTGAAGAGCTGTAAAATAAAATTTCTGGCGTAAACATCCTTTGTGGATTGTATAACGAAGGATTCATCATTAGGGAAGTATTTTTTATGAATAATATCTGTCATTGTCTTACGGCAATTATCACATTTACAATCTAAGTTGATAATAAACTCTGGGATGTCTTCACTCTCAACAGATAGTAAAGGTACTGGTAGTTCTTCAAATTTAATATCAATGTATTTTAAACTCGTTCGACTCTTCGAATTTTTTAAGAAATCTGTTAAACTTTTAGAGATGGGGTTATCGAAGATAAAATCGATCTTAATCCTTTGTAAATGATTGAACTCTTGGAAACAGCCTTTTAAAAAAATTTCATTCTCTGGCAGAGAAAAGATTGATAAATTTTCAATATCTGGGAATTCCCAAAAATCATATAACCTCCATAAGGAATATAGGTCAAAATTCCCTATTGACTCTTCACTAGTGTACCATGAATAGATTTCCAACTCTTTCAAATATTCGGTATCGAATATGTCGGAATATTTAATCAAATCATCGCGAATCTCTTCAGATTCAAATGTATCTTTCCTTAAATGCAAACATAATGACAAGATCTGTAGTTTCCTTTCAAATTTATAACCTTTGAAATAGTTGCAAGCAAACACGTGCAATGTAAGGTTTTGGATCCTGTTAAAATCATATGAATCTAAGAGTCCATCTAATAATTGAAAATATTTTGTATCTGCAGGTCTATCATATGGAGTTCTAGAAGGAGGAGGCAAGGTTAAGCTACTCAACTCAGCTGGATGGTTATCTGCCATTAAGATTGAAAAATCGAGATCAATGTAACCATCAAAAATTATCAAATTGGGACTGTTCTCCTTTAATAATTGTATCAACTCCAATATCAAATCTCTCGGTAACCTCCATGTACAATGGACTCTCTTAATATAATGACACAGTCTTTGAGGAGCTTCATGGAGTGTCCGTAACAAGTATTGTAATTTTCTGGCTGCCATCAAATCATTTTTTGGTTGGTATATATCATCAACGTTCTTTGACATCAATTTCTCACTAGACGAGTAATCGTACGCTAATACAGACCAATGTCTGGTCCCTAAAGTGTCATCGATATCAGTTGGGAAATAATACTTGCCATTCAAATACACATTTTGATAGATATATTTCACGATGTTTGAATATACTTGCTTGTTAATATAAGTCAAGGCAACTCTATCGTGTTGACTAAGGTTATTAGATATAATCTCAAATACATTATCAGGAACTTTATCTAGCATGGTATCTAATACCTGACACTCGAATTGATGGCAATTGAATACTTTGTTCAAAGTCTTATTGTTTTAGAAGCGATGAGCTTTACAATATAGCGATTACTATATTAGCTAATATAGTCGTCAGATCAAGCGAAAAAAATAAAATATTCCATATTGTAACGAGTATAGGAACATTAATAATAGTCATGAGAAGATCATATATATATATATATGGATATGTATATTATAGTTACAAAAAAGTCAATTATCTTCCAGTTCATAGGAATGGCACTTGTTCTGAGAATTCTTTCAAGTTATGGAATGCTTCAGCTTTCACAGCAATCATCATTAATTTATTATTTTTGAATCCAATTTTCCAAAGAGATTTGGAAAGGTATAGTGTGAGGCCAGGTGAATATTTCAAAGAAGACTTCAAGCTGGCAAAATTGAGTACCATTTCGTTGCTATCCTGAAGGTTTAAACAATTTACAGTATTGGTTCCATGATTATCGGTAGGAACAACGTTGTTGTTATTAGTTCCCGTTTTCTGTTTTGTATCAGTGGTTACTGAATGATTAGATTGGTCTTCATTAGTGAAGAGGCTACTTAACTTTTTAACTTTCTGGCCCGCTACAGATAGATCACATATTCCAAAATATGTGGGTAAAATCAAATTAGTCCTTGATTCCCTCCCTGGACCATTAGGAAGATTCAATTTGAAATTTTCAATATCTATATTTTTGTCTACCATTAAAGTTTTACCAAATGTTAGTTCAAACTTCTTAGCCACTTCTCCTACCATTGTGACATGTATCATTTTCGTTTCCTTATTAAACACCAATGAGCATTCAGAAGAATTGATTTGAAAGACTAAATCACGGGCAATGTCATCTAAGTAAGGCCTCTTGTATCTCAACAGTAGCCATGATTCTTTCACAGATAACAACTCACTCTTAGAGCCCCTTCTTTGTCTCTTTTGATTAGGACCTTCATCACTGTCTTCCTCCTCGCTATCTTGATTGATCATTACTAGTAAGTCTTCATGATGCATAACGTCTTCAAAATTTGGTGATCCAGTCCCCGTAATAGGTTTCGGGATACCAGTGACAGATGAAGTTGGTGAAGGAGCACTTTGAAATGGTTCATTTGTAGAATTAACGCATATTCCTTTCCTAGAGATATCTTTCAAGTTAATGAAAATTTCTTCGCATTTAGAGATTGGATTATAGTTAATGTTACATTTGATTAACCTTTGTTCCAAGTTTAAAAATCTGTAGTAACGGCATTCTTTGATTAAAGATTCCCTTTTATTGTCATCTAAAGTCAGTTTAGAATCTCTTAGCAATGAAAGGAGATCCTCAAATAATTCTGCTGACCTTGGAACGTATGAGTACGAGTGTGGAGGTGGGCGTAGCAATTTCCTATGAATGATTAACTTCTCCACGTCAACATAAAGAGTATCAGCGGTCATTTGAAAATAATTTGGATAATCTCCTTTCCTTTTCAGTAAGTTTTTAGAAATCTTAAATGATTTATTGCTAATCCTAGTGAAATAGTATTCCGAGTCCTTCAGCAAAGTTCTCAACCTGGGTAAATTATAATACATGGCATCAGCAAAAAGCATCGTATATTGAACTTCGTCCTTGATATCAATGAAATAACCTTGCAAGTGCTGATAGATCAATTCAAAAATCTCCGCAGATCTATCAATGAATAAGATTTCTCTAGAAATGTTAGTCGTTGGAGGTAAAGGTGATGGCATGATTTCCTGATTCCCGTTCATAAATCCCGTGGTACTAGCAGGCAATTGCTGCCCCGAATGTGAGTTTGGTGTATGGTTATTGCTCCCAGGAGCGTTACTATTATTATCATGAGCATTCGAGCTGGTACGATCCATGTTGCTCGGTGTGGTAACCTGGTTAAGAGATTCCCCCAATGCTTCCTTCTTGCTGAAATAATTCGTGAAGTAGCTTGGACCATCCGAGCTCAATGAAGCACCACTAATCTTGAACAGCTTGGTCCCTATCTGGATCTTATACATCCGTTGGTGAGGCAACAGTTGGGGGATATTAGGATCAAAATGATCCTCTGAAACGCTCACAGGAGAATTGGCCATAATACAACGTGGAAATAGAGAGACAAGTACCTGCAAATATCAAATAGGATAAAAAATGTGAAACTCTGTAGGCAAATAAGATACTACCTATACTATACAAAGCAGACCTGAGCAAACCGGCTTAAACGACGCAAATCTAAAGTCTTTTACAGTATTACCACTCTAATTATGTGGTTTATAACGTTAATGAGATCAAAAGGATTGAAAATAAAAATGCCGTCAGTTCAGATTCCAATGGTATTAAAATAGTAAACAGTAAATGGATTAAATAATTAAATATATAATTTCATAATAAGTTTTTCCGAATATCGGAAAATATAATCCAGTTGCTCGTTATGAACCAGCTTGAACAAGAATTAAATACAGTGAGTGCGACTGCCAGGTTCCAATATTCACTGACGAGCCACATCACAAAGTGTTCTCAAGTCTTGTGTATGCAAGACTTGGACGCTACAATATAATAAACTGAAATAGTTTATTAAAAATAAACGAACTATAAACTTTTAATGTTTATTTAGTAACTCGTCAGGTCGAAACTAATCAATAATTTCAATTGAACAAGCTTATATATTTATTTTTCCATGATGATGAAATGGGTATATTAGTGAATAAAATGATAATGTGATATTTTTCCATTTGTTGAAGGATAAATCAAATGAATAATTCACCCCGTATGCTTTGGTTAGAAGAAGACTCGTGATTTGAAATCCTCCTAAAAATCTATAATACAGAGACATTTAACTCAAGTTGAGTTGAATGAAAGATGTGTTTTCCATTGATAAAAATTATAATAGATTTAAAGATATCAAGCTTATAACAACAAAGCAGCGGCACCGGCAACCAAAGCACCGACAGCTGGTAAAGCTTTACCGGCAGCACCAGTGTAACTGGAGATGACGTGAGAAGAAGCTTGAGCAGAAGAAGAAACGGCGACAACAGTGGTTGGGGTAGCAGTGGTGGCAGCAGAAGAAGCCTTGGCTGGAGCAGTGGTGGTAGCAGAAGAAGCTTCCTTGGCTGGGGCAGCTGGAGAAGCAGAAGAAGCCTTAGCTGGAGCAGCTGGAGAAGCGGAAGAAGCCTTAGCTGGAGCAGCTGGGGAAGCGGAAGTTTCCTTGGCTGGAGCAGCTGGAGAAGCAGAAGTTTCCTTGGCTGGAGCAGCTGGAGAAGCAGAAGTTTCCTTGGCTGGAGCAGAGGTTTCTGGGATTGGGCACCAGGTGGTGACAGTAGTGGTAACACCACCTTCAGTCATACAAGTGGTAGAGACCAAAGCGTTAGAAGTGGTAGTGTCACACTTGTTGTCGTCACAGTGGGTCACGGTAACCACGGTGGTTTGATGTTCAGTGGCAGTGGTGGTCGTAACTGGTTCTTCTTCAGCAGTAATTGGGCACCAGGTGGTGTATTCAGTAATGACGTTGTCAACAGTCAAAGTAGCAGTAGAAACTAAAGCTGGAGAGACGGTTTCGTGACAAGCATGGTTTTCACAAGAAGTGATGGTAACCAAAGTAGTTTGGTTTTCAGTGACAGTAGCAGTAGTAGCGTTAACTGAGGCAGAAGCTAAAGCACCGGAAGCGACGGCAGCGACGGAAGCGATTTTAGAGAATTGCATTTCTGATAATAATAAGCGATTGAATGTAAACTAAACTGAGTTACTGGTTTCTTTATAGGAAGAGTACATTAGAAACTAGAAATTGATTGCAATTGAAAGAATCATTTGAAGTAGAAATGCGACTAGTTTATATATTGTTTTTTTTCAAGTGAATCAAGAAATTTGTTCTTCTAAATGATGAGAAAATGTGTTGTGGAAAAATTGCTATTCTTAGAGAGCGGGAGATAATATTTTAGTAATTGTTTGCAAAAAGTACATGAAACGCCATTTACTGAGGCATGAACTACTTGGATAGGTATATTCAAAACAATAAACAAGGTTAAATGAAAATTGATACAAATCCATTTTACTCTACTTGTTCCAAATAGCGTGCTGTATCATCAATGTGAATGAAATTGATGGATTGTCACAAAATAGTCGGTACAAGGTTTATGGATATTTCGTGTTTGACGCACCATTTGGCCTCGAGGAGTTTTCTCTAATGATCCAAAACGCACCGCTTTACACTGAACAGTCTGCAGGCAAAACAGCAGGAAAATAGAAGAAGCACTGTCCCAAAACGGACTGGTAACACCGCGCCATCCGTGGTGCTTTGTTGATGTTTACCGCATTGGGACACGCATTACTGGCTCCACCCGCCAAAAAAAGCCGCCAGTTCGGGCGAGCACGGAGCCTAGAACACAGGTGTTGCAAGGGCCTCTTTGCTGCAGCTCTCACGGAACTCATGACCCGTCCTTTGCGCAGCGCTCTAACTGCGAGACGTCCGTCCAAAATTGAAGCTGTGAACCAACTTTTCACAAGCTGGTCTCAGCCAAGACGTCCCTTAGAAATTACGTATGTTTTGGACGCGCCAGGGATTCACCCGATTAGGGAATAAATACGGACGCGAAGCGGGCAATAGAGGTTTTTTGCACCGTAGTTTCTGAGTCGGGTGCTTGCCCTTAAAGGGCATATCCTAAAACAATCACATCAAATGATCGGGCCTAATGTGCTAGGAACCGTTGTGTGAGCGGTAAGGGCAAATTGAGTACAGCTCCCAGCAAAAGAAAAGGGTTGTGTATATATCCAGGCTCTGTGTAAATATGTGTACGGAACAGGATATTTGTTTTGAAACTGAGTTTGAAACCGTGACAGCATGTGATCTAATGCTCGTCAGGGCAATAGTTTCATACTAGCAACTACTCAATACGTAATTATATAGCACAATATATGGTGCAGTATGGTATCGTTAAATCCAGTCCAGCGGCTACGGTCAAGTTTTTCTTTTGCTCTATCGTAGCAGCACCTACCTAGTGGATGTTTTTACGATGCACAAACTCTTAAAGGTCGATCCTAATCGGCTGCTGACTTGTTGTAGTGTAGCGGCTTGTAAGCTTGAACTTTCTGTAAATATGGTGCCACATGGCAGCGCTTATTTTTCGCTTGCCTCGTTCTATGCGAATAGAATGACGCAAGTGCGCAATTGATTGAGCACTTGCTACTAGACGAAACCGCACCGGTGTGCTCTCTCTTGCTTCACATTGTCCAATAGCAAATCTTGTTTCTGCGAATATGCTAAGTTTAAAGGCTCTTCAAGAATGGTTTTATAAATCCTACATAACCTGTCTGTTTTTGCAACTAGTTGAGAAATCAGTTATTTCTATTGGATGGTTAATAATCAGCGAATGATTCCAAAAGAAAATATCAACATCGAAACGAATCTCCAGTTTGGTAAGTGAATTTTTGACCGTACCGCTCACTTGAGGTGCATTTGTGCCAGTTCCAGTGTTTGAAGGAGGAACTCAAACATTGGCAACTGTTAAGGACTTTTTGATAACGTTTTCGTCCAAGTATGTAGATTCGAGGAAGCATTTATCGAATAAATTCACTTCACTGTGTAATGTTATGTCTCCTATCTAAATATACAGAATTAGTCTTGTTTGGCATTATTCTCGTGTAATCCTGCTTCTTTACACAAAGAATAAAATAGCGAAGAGTCTCGTGCTAACAACGTAGCAGGTGTATCAAATTCCACGATTTCCCCTTGGTCTAGCACCATGATTTTGTCACTATCCATAATCGTATTCAACCGATGGGCAATGGTTAAGATAGTTCTATCCTTAAAAGCCGTTCTAATGGTCTGTTGAATTAAACTGTCGGTTTCCACATCAACAGCAGCAGTAGCTTCATCTAGCACTAGAATCTTTGAAGGTACTAGCAATGCACGGGCTAAACACATTAATTGTCTCTGTCCTACACTTAAATTGTTACCACCTTCACTCAATTTAGAGTTTAAACCATCGCCCCCCATAGATTGAACATGCTCTTTCAAATGGGATAATTCAAGAACTCTCCATATCTCTTCATCGCTATAAAGTTCTATTGGATCAATATTTTCTCTGATGGTACCTTCGAACACTTGAGAATCCTGAGGTATAATCGATAATTTAGTTCTTAATTCATGTAACCCCAAGGTGTCAATGTCTATACCATCAATGTTAATGTGGCCAGAACTAGCTTCAATGATTCTAAATAACGTTAAAGTCAATGAGGATTTTCCTGCACCAGTTCTACCAACAATACCAATTTTCTCTTGAGATTCGATTTTAACGTTAATATTTTTCAGTACTAAATCTAATTCAGGTCTGTAACGAGTAGAATAATTTTTGAATTCAATAACACCATTTTGTGGCCATGATTCTTCTGGTTTTGTGGAGTCAATATGATATGGAGCTTCGCTAGCTAACTCGGTGTACTCTTTAATTCTCTCCACGGAGACGATGTTTGTTTCCACTTCCACAGTCATTCTTACAATCCAATTTAGCGTTTGAGTCACTTGTAACGCATAACTTAAAGATAGACCAATCATCCCTGCGGTTAAAGTGCCATTGTACAGCCTAATCACAGATAAAGATGCAGCACTAAAGATGATAATTGATCCAATAAGTTCTAGCCTAAAGGCTAACCATCTATTGGCATTAATGGCAGGATAATAAGCACTCATGTTGTTATCAATACGACATTGGTTAATATGCTTAAATCTAGTCTGCTGTTTATAACCTCTAATTATTGAGATACCACCTAGTGTCTCTTGGAAATGAGAAAATATTGGAGATCTAGTAATGGAATCCAATCTCCGAAGTTCTCTAGAAGTCCTTAAATAATACTGTTGGTAATAAATGTAAAAAATTCCCAAAGGGACAATCACAAAAATAAACTGCCATGTAGTGGAGCAGATAACGATGATGGTGAAAATCACTTTCACAGTATTAACAAAGAATTGGGAAAATACTCTACCTAAAATAGAATCAACTTTGTATACATCGTTTGAAAATCTATTCAGGATTCTCCCCACAGGTGTAGTTTCAAAAAATGACATTGGTGCTCTTAATACGGCACGAGTCATACCATCATGTAAATACTTAGAGCCACGAATAGTACAGAATACCCACAATATTATGGTCTGTATCAAAGTGGACATGGCAGAACCGACTCCAAGTCCAAAATAAATCAAGAGATATCTAAATGCATGAGGATTACTACCATATTTTGTATTCACTTCCGACCAATGTTTCAACCAAATATTGCCAAGCACCGATAGTAACATTGAAAGAACGATAAAGACAATTAATATAATCACATTTTTCATGTCACAAGCCTTAGCATATTCCCAATATATATCCCATTTAACTTTACCTTGCTCACGATGCTCTCTTCTAGAAATATGTTCATCATCACCAAAATCAATACTCTTTAAAGTAGCAGCACTAGCACGTCTTAAACTTATAATGTCATTATGTAAAAATTCGTCGTCATTCAATTTTTTCAATTGTTTTAGTTCATCTTCTAATGGAACCGTAGGCTCTTTAGAATCTGATGACTTAACTGATGTAGTAGATCCCATTTTTTTTAATATAGCAGAAGATGAAATACGGTTCAAATTATCTTTACCACCAAATTCACGAATCAATCTAGCTAAAGTAGAATGTTCGTCCTTAGTAGCGTTCTCATAAGTGTCTTGCTCAATAATTTCACCATTTTCTAATAAAGTAATAGTATCCGCAATCGATAATACAGAAATCTTGTTAGTAGCTAAGACTTTTGTCTTAGAGCGTAGTAACCCATCAGGGCCTAAAACATGGTTTATCAGATGTTTAGCGACATGTTCATCAACAGCTGCCAATGGATCATCTAATAAATACGTATCAGCTCTAGCATATACAGCTCTTGCTAATGATAGACGAGCCTTTTGGCCTCCGGATAAAGAAATCCCCTTTTCGCCCACTAAAGTTTGATCTCCGTCAACTAGTACGGAAAAATCGATTGTCAAAGCACATGCTTTTACTGTTTTTTCATAAAAATCAGGATCAAACTTATGACCAAATAAAATGTTATCCTTCACAGTTCCATTCATTATCCATGGCAATTGCGAGACATACGCCACACTACCATGTACTGAAGCAAACCCTTTCACTCTAAACAGGTCACCTAAAATGGACTGAATCAGAGCACTTTTACCACTTCCGACTCTACCAACGATACAAGATAATTCACCTTTTTTAGCTTGAAAGTTAATATTTTTCAGAGCAACTTTATATTCTGGTTTTCTTTTCCACAAAAATGTAGCATCATCATATATATTGATAGCAATATCTCCATTATTCTTAACTGCTGGTAATCTTTGAATTGAATCCAATTGTAATTCTTCACTAGTTAGGAACTTGAACAATCTATTCAAAGATACAGATGCTTCAATCATGGATGTTAGAACATTTGGTACCACAATTAACGGGAAGGCCAACAAATTGAATAAAGTTAAAGCGGGAAACACTAAATCAGTCGTTAATGGACGATCTTCGATTATAACAAACACAGTGAAAGTACAACAGGAGACTAGAAATGGGACAATATTGAATTGGAAATTTGTGAAAGCAGTATAGACACCTAGTTTAGTTAAGTTCTTCAATTCTTTTTCATTTCTTACATGGTTTAATTTCTTCTTATAAGGGGCTTCCCACGAATATAATTTCAGTGATTTAATATTTGTGAAAATTTCACTAACAAGGCTAGTTCTTTCATCCTTATAAGTCATTTGAGATTTTTGTAATTTTTTCTGTATCTTCATTAAAAATGAATTTAGTGGCATCATAATGACTAAGATCATAACACCCACCCACATGGAGTTTCCTAACAGTTTATAAAGGGAAATTAAACATAAAATAATTTGGAAAGGACCAGACCAAATGATATGGATATATTGTGTTAAATCTTGTAATTTTTGAACATCCACACTCATTAAGTTGACAATATCTCCAGTAGATGATGTGCCAGAAGCTTCGTTCGATAAGAGTAATGATTTCTTATAGATAAGAGCTGTCAATGCACTCTTTATATGCATCCCTGTGTCAAAAGTATTTAAGAAATACTGATGTAAAACAGATGTTTGTATAAAACCAACTAAAAACATCCCAATGGAAATAGTAATCCCTCTTGAGATAGGAATTTTCCTTGGAGATTTGAAAAAAGTAGTTAAATCATTTGTATTTGCGTTCTCAATCTTAGAGTTATTATTATAGTCATTAACAAATCTGATTAAGATTTTCAATAATTGCGGTTGAGTGAAAGCCATTATATCGTGTACGACTTTAAACACAGCAGCTAAAAGCATCTTAGCACCAAAAGTGAAACAAAGGGTCCATGCCAACGAAGGGTTAGCTTTAAATTTCAACTGATGATCCCAATTCTTTGATAACTTATCACATAACAGTTCACTATCAAAATCTTTGGGTAATTTATACAAATCTTCTTCGACTAAATATTTCTCATACCCAGTTTTCATTAATTCGGACATCCAACTAAATGATATCTTAGAGAAAATATTAGCAGAATCGTAGGGACTTGGTTTTCTTCTCGATAGCTGTTGTCTAATCTCCTGGTAAGGCATTAACGATTTCGTAGGAACGGCTTGTAAAAACAAGGCAGACCATGACACAATTGCTTGAAACAATGTAAAGACAAACACCTCTTTACCAAAAGTCCAACGGTCTTCGTAGTAATGGCGAATTAAAAAATTCACTGTTTTAAAAGATTGACCAGTGGCTTCTAATAACCAAAAAAATAGTAAAATCCCATTAGATACTCTTGATCTATGGAACTCTACCCAATGTAGAGCTAAAGCCACGAATAATGATAACAAAGTCAAAGAGTATTGCAAGATAATAGTCAAATCCTTATTTTTATCCTTAGGAATATGTAAACTCACAATGGCATTAAATAAAATCATTAGTAAAACCATCACAATTCTAGAGACAATTAGCCAATTTCTTCTATATTTTAAGCCTGGATGTTTCAATCTTAGTAACCTAACTGTATCATTCAGCCCAACAGTAAGCATAAAGACAGCAGTGAAAGTCAAATAAACACCATCAATAAAACATTGAGTAAAATCACCATAAAACGAGATAGGACCAAAGCCTTCTCGAGAGTGGCACGCGGCACAAAGCCACGGAATGGCAGGTTCAGTGGAATTCATTTTCACAAGTAGCAGTTTTATATTCTAACCTGCTAGCAGAACTCACTTCTTAACCTTAGTGAACACAATTATAGCCTTATTTCATTTAAAATAGTGGAAGGTAGTTCCCTGCTTATATAAGCAAAAATGACAAATTTAAGTGAAAACCGCGTATTATGGGTGCAACTAATTACTACCCAGTGCCGGGTCATAAGCTCTCTCAGGGCACCATGTGATTGATCAATGACCTGTGATTGTTGTAGGCTTGGCTATCAAAAATGTACATCTTTGTAAAAAATAGAGTCCAAACGTTGCTTGTAAGACAAGTGTCTCTATGTAGGAAAATAATAATACTTGAGTGTCAATTACCACTAATTTTCTAATTTTGCCAAGAACAGGCAAGACGGTAGAACACGTAATCGAGCCATTGATTGTTCTCTTGTGATCACACATCTTGTTAAAGTACCTGAGTTAAAACTTCCAGGCATAAAATTGTTTAGCATGCATGTCCATAGGGTAGAAACCTTTCTCGTTGCAGAGAACGTAAGGTTAGAGATTGTTCATGAATGTAACCCATTTTTTGCTAATGAACCTATTACTTTAGTGGTTAGGTTCAGACATCTAGGCTCTTTCAAAGAGCAAGCTATATGGAATGCCAAATTAGACGAACTGAATAAGAAGCTTTCAGCAAAATCAGACGAGCATGATGACACGAATATTCAGCCAAATAGTTGGTCGATAGGGTCGCTGATTTCCGCGTTCAAGAAAGATTCACTATCCATGGAAGACGAATCTTTAAATGATAAAGACCTTCTCAATACACAGAATCATATCGATAGACAATTAAGATACAACAAGAGTGTTAATTTGATATCTGGATACGTACAAATAAGTGGTGTGTTTAACTACGATTCTGACCTTATAGATGATACAAAATTCGATGCTCAGAACAATAGGATCTCTGTTTTAGAGAAAACTACTAAAAGACCCCCCACAAAGGCACAAGAGCACAGTATTCAAGAATCTCATTTACCTTATGAGTCGTATTTAAATTCCAAATTCAATGTTAAATCTCAAAGTATGGCGAGTTACAATGAGGAAAGCTTCGATGATGATAACGTGAACCCAATGAATTTAAAGCTTCGTCCCAGTGATTATAAGGCTGTTCCAATTTTCTTAGTGCCGCAAACTTTATTATTCTCTGAAATACATTTAGAACCCGAAGAGCTGAAGACTTTCCATATCAGAACTTCTAAATTACCTATGAACATTTGTCCAAGTTATAGACTTTCTAGAAAATTGTCAATTGACTATAACGTGGAAATCGGTGTCAGTAAGATCGATAAAGATGAGAATATGATCCCTTATGTGACTACTGTACCGATAAATATTGCACCATACGTGTCTAAAGAAGGTTGTCAGCCCTTGTGTAAATTAGGTGGAAGTCCATTGATAACTGAACCAGCAAAGGTCAAAGAAATCAAAACAGATCATCGTTCACCTCGATTTAGACAACGTACGATTTCAAACAATTCCATTTTATCAAGAAGAAGTTCTAATTCAAATAACAATAATATAGAAAATGTGGAAGAGATTAATCAGCTGAAAGAAAACTTCTTGAAATTGATTGAATCTTATCAACAAAATGAACTCACCGATTTAGAAGAATTAGTGGATTTACAATTAGAGAAACAATTCTTTGAACATGATGAAAAAAATAACTCTCTTGAACCATCGATTGAATATACAGATAAGTTAAATAAATCAAGGATCAGTAGTGCAAATATTGCAAGTTTGAAAAGAATACCGCCGGATGGTACTACAAAAGTTCAAATAGTAGATGACATTCATCTATTACCACAATTGAACGGCCTGAAAAGGAATTATGTTATAAGCAGAGACGGCTTACCAATAGGTAGAGTGAGCTTTAATAAATTGTTCTTTACCACATCTGATGATATAGATTTTGTCGTACACTTAGAGAGTGAAAAGGGACAACCTGATCATGCTAATAAGATTACCGCAATAACAGCTTGTTTAGATGCAATCGAGGTAATCAATTCCGAGTTTATAGTACCTCATGAAGAATCAAATATTAAAACCATTAATGAAGTACGTTGTATTAGTTTTGATGAGTGCGATTCTATACCTTGCAAATTGATAATCCCAAGAACTCCAATGACTTTCATATCAAGCCAATTCAAAACCAATATTTTCCAATTGAAATGGTGTTTAACTCTGAGATTTGTTTTATTAGATAAAGATGAAGCAATTATGGAAAAGATTTACGAGGATCGAAAAGGTTTACTTTATGAAGCTGTAGATCAATTGGAAGGTGAAGAATTCACTTGCATGATACCTTTAGCAATTTTACCATCATCGACAGATTTTGGAGGATGGTAACGTACAGGACTTACCTTCCAGATATATTTTGTAAAGAGATTCAAGAGGATCATTTATTCAGCCTCCGCCTAGTATTTATATTTAATACTCTAGTATATAAATAATTACTGTATTAATACCGTTGCTGTTGTTAATGTTACTAATAACAATTACTTAGTGAAAAATTTTGAATTAATGACATCTCGATTGAATCAAACGTTTCTGCCCATTTAATAACGCTACGGTGAGGTAAGTGATATCTTAAAAGCGTGATGGTAGATTATGAAGATGTCATTAATAGAGGAGCTGAGTCAATGCTTCAAGTCTTTATGCCAATAGTAGAAAATGCACCAAATGTGTTGAATGAACCTTTAACTAAAGAAACTTTTGAAACGAAGTTTCTTCAATTTGAAATTGAATCGCTTTTGGTTGATGAAGTGGATGATGAACATTTAGATACCGCAGTACAACTCATCTTAACGAAGATAATTACAGATCGACTAAGTGTTTTGGACAATAATGAAAGCGATGACATTGGAAATCAAAGTGGAAATGAAGATTTAAAATTGCAAAATTGCAAACTTATAGCTGTCATCTTAGATTACTTTTATCTATCTAGGGAAAACCATAAAGATGTTTCAAGCTGGCATAGTGCCTATTTTGCTTTATTTGCTGTTGTTGTAGACTTACTCTCAATTCCAAATGATTTATTACAATTTTGGTCGTATCCAGAAACTAGAATTGATTGGTTTATCGGTAATGATGATACTGAAATGGGTAAACTATCCACTTTGATTAGTTATAAAGCTCCATTAGGTGAAAAACTCCGTCATTGGAATGCAATGTTGAGACTTATAGAATTTAACACGGCCTTCAATACTCCTTCCCATTATAAATTACGTTACAAGATGACAAAATTTCTATCTGAACTATTACCAGTCTTTGAAGAGAGTAATTTTAATAGGTCAGGTACTATTTCTAAAGAATTTCGGACAGGTAGTGCATGGAATAAAAACGGATCAAAAACAACTCAAAGTTTCTCTCAAAGGATAGAACAGAGATTGCTAGACGATTATAAATATATTTTGGAAAAATTGATTACTAACCCAATCGAGTGTGCTTTTAGTCCTAAAGAAGAGAGATTGATTCTGGAAAAAAAGCTTTCAGCATTTACTGATAATATCTTACGTGTTGAAGAGCAATTTTATAAGAAATTGATTAAAAATAACCGGGCAATAAGAACTACACATTCGAAATTAAACAGTTGTGCTATCACTAATATGAACTACTCTGCGACTGAGCCATCAAAATTATTATTCTCTCTTAAGACAACAAAAGAGAATGAATTGAAATTTTGGGAAAATTTTGGTACAGAAACAAATTCCATAAATGATATCATGATCCCAACTTTGATGGAAATTTCTACCTATAACTCTGGGATATTCACGAAACAACTTAAAACCGTTGACATTGATCATTATAGAAAGCAAATCATTATCCAATTATCCGTAGCTTTGTCACTATTATTAGAATTGATTCATGATGCTGACGTTCGTAATTATTATAAACAATCGTATCAAAAGGATAATAAGTTGAATTCGGTAGCGTTTGATAGTTTAGATGATGACAATGAAAAAGATATTATAAAATTCTACGGAAACGTTTTAAATGTTCAAATCAAAAAGTTTTATCAAGTTAGAGATCCTAAATTTTTCAAGTTATTGAAAGATTTAGAGATTGACGAAAATAACTATTTAAAAAATAAGATAGATAACTTCAAAAACTTTCAATCCTTTAATTTAGATTACTTGAAGTTGCAAGATGTAAAACAGAAAAGTGTGAATTACGAATTTAAGAAATTTGGATTTATTAAATTGGGAAATAAAGGAATAAATAATATTTGGAAAATTAAGACTGGTATTGATTCAATACCATCTGTATCAAAAAATGCAGATCAACTCTTATTGGAACTAGAACAAGATTTCATATCTAGGAAGGACGGTCCCCAAAATGACGAACAAAAAAAAGATGATATCATGAAGCAATGGCAATCGTTACGCCTTTTACGTTCAAAATACCTCTTCAAGCTAAGTCACTTTAATGAGAGCTCCGGAACAGATGGCATGTTTAATGAGTCTCTTGTAGAGAACACTAAAACAAGTAGAGAGGAAAATAGGAAGGTGCTAAAAGATAAGTTGAAGGAATCACATTTAAAAGCATTGCATGAAGCTAGAGAGTATATGTCGGAAAGGAATTCTAAGAAAAGAAAATTAGAAAGTGAAAGTACCGAAGATAAAAAATAGAGGTCCTCCAATTTAGAGGACCAGCAGAACTGTAGTAAGGCTAATATTATGGAGAATGATTCATATTAATGATACAAATACTGTAAGATATATTAAACCTGAAAATAATGCAAATACTGAAGATAATTACATTGCTATGACTAGTAGTAAGGAGATCTTGAGATAGATAGAATGATGAAAACGTTCAACGTGTATGGTAGAATTTTTCATTAATATTGCAAATCTTTCGGCATGCTTAACCCGCGCCTAGTCTGTTCTGCATCAGTTATGTGAAATTAAAAGACTAGTGAATAGTCTTTCTCAAGAGAGTGCATGAGTTGAAGACCCTGATGATTCAGGTAATCTTTTAATTATAATACTTCAATAGTATTGATACCCGAGGTTGTGGAATCTTATCGAGCTCTGTTAGTATTTTTATGTCATGTCCTCTATATTTTAAAAAAGTATGCAATTGGCTGGCAAATTGGGTTAAAACTATTCCTTCAGTGGGATGATGCAGTAGTTTGATATTAATTATCAATTGGTATTTTGCAATAATAACATCATCTGATTTTGCAACAAATGGATTTTGTAATACATTAATGATTTCTTCACATATTTTTGGTAAATCTAATTCGGTATTCTCAATATCAAACGATTGTTCCAAATAATGATTGATTTGAACTAAATCAACCCAATTTGGCTGTGAATGTTTGAAATTGAAAATTTTATTTTCAAAGCAGGCTATATTTGCTTTCAACGTTACTGGACAGCACTCAATAAAATTTATCTTTACGGAATTCACACTATTTAAATTTTCTTTAACTGCTAAAGGGTTTGGAAAGAAATAATCATTGCTACCCATGGATGACCGCCTATATTTATGGTCAAGTTGCAAAATGTTGGGATCTCTTGCAGTATCGTTTAGTAAGCCATCTAAACTGCGTTTTCTGAACCTTGAAGGGTATGCATACAAATTGCTATTACTCTGATGTAAAAATGTTGATCCGCCAAAATTATTTTCAATTTGGGAATAATCCTCGTTATTTAAAGAAGTAATTTGTGAACCGATTTGAAGTTTGCTATAATTGTTAAGGGAAGGTTCGTAAGTAACATCCAGCATAGCCATAGTTGGAAGGTTCACGAAAATGTGATCATTTTCCAGGCAATCTGTGAAAACCGACAGAATATTCCGATTTATATTAATGGATTCACAAAGAGCTGCTTCATTGATGGTTACTTTCAAAGCGTTATTTTTATTTATATTAGGAATTACCAATCTCATCAAAACGTTGAGTTCTTCCAAATTTTTTATTGTCATGACTATAGAATGTATCCTATTGAAGAGATTATAGTTGGAGACTTCGTTAACCGTGAAATCTTTAGTCACATCAATTTCTAGCTCTTGAATGTTGAAAGGTAATTCTTTTAACCAATAAACTTGGTTCATATTTTGTAATTTCAATTTCAAAACATGAAATTTCATGTGCGAAAACAAAATATCATCCCATGGTACTAAACATGTATTACAATCTAAAATTTTAACATTAGAAAAATCACAATTATGAAAAGAAACTTCACCAATGCTGTTTGAGTTATTTGATAGCGCCAAGTTAAGTTTTGTAATATTTGGAAAATATAACCCTTGAAATGTTGGATCTAAAGATCGTAAAGTAGGTCGCAGCACTAATTCCTTCAGGACATTCAATCCATTTATTATTGGATGCCTTACATCTGAATTGTAGTCATTTAAAGTGATTGTCTCACAATTGGGTAGAGTATAGACCCCATCCTCAGTATTAGAAGGAAATCTTGTACAACCAACAATTTTCAAAGATGAGCAATCTGATAAAAATTCATCTAAATTAAACTCAAGGTGATTATAATTGATCAATTTAATGACTTCTAAATGAGGTGCTATTAATCGATGTCCCGGGTCTTGAATGTCTAAAGAATAAATTTCGCTCAAATTATGAATATAAACTGTTTGGAAAAGAGTATCTACATCGCAGATTTGCTCGTGCTCTTTTAAATTCAGGTTGCCAAAGATATGCAACTCTACTAAGTTTAAATAATCGGAATTTTTCTGAAACTGTTTAAAATACAATTTGCTTAAAAAATTCGTTAAAGTCTTGTAAAAGACACAGATATTAGTCTCCTTAAGTGATAACATGGCTATCTGGTTCAGCTTCTCCACTAATGAATTGTTATAGGACTGGTTCGTATCAATAATAATTAGCAGATAATAGAATCTACTTTCAAATTCAGACAGAATTAAAATATCGTCATTACTGTCATTATTTTGTAAACTAATATTTAAATAATTTGAGCCATCAGCATTAATCAAAATCTTAAAATCCAGGATATCATCAATACTTTCGCAATCATAATCACATAATCTGATAACACCAATCTGTGAAGCGAATTTAGATTTATAAATCGGGAAAATCGTCAGCCAAGATATTAAAGTACTGACACTTTGATAATTTTGTTCTACTATCAAATCAATGACTTCAATAGGAAGTTTCATTTTCTTTAGTTGCAACACTTATAACTTGCCAGTATGATACGTCTACGATTTTTCTAACGCCCTCTTACACCTACTTCTATATATATATATATAATATATTTGTGTGTGGCACTACGTAAGATTTTCTATGAATCATCCAAGCGTATCTTAAGTAATCACCCCGTAATAGGCGACTGCTTACCCCGCAAAGTGCAGAAAGGCCAACTTGGCGTCGGAAACAATGAATGACTCACAATGATAGCTGTTGTCAATTGTTTCATGAAACTGGTCGTTATTTCAACGTTCAGACTGTAAATTTGAATCTTTATGTGCAGTGAAATGTCTGTTTGTTATACACGAGTAAAACATCGATTTCTATTACAAAACGTAAATTATAATCATGTAATTAAACAAAGATTAGAAAGGAGGCCAAGGTTCGTATATATACAAATAGACTTATATATCTGTAGCTCATAGCTACCTCCCTCCACGTAAAGTGAGGACCAGATGTAATTGCATTCCGTCCGTCAATTTGGAGGCCTCAACGGTGTCTTCGTCATTTCTAGGATATAATATATTGAGTTAGTAAAAACTGATAATTTGCTGTCTCACTGCTACAGGAGTGGGCGTTTAGACGCAGTTACATACATTTGTTTGCCTTGAAAAATAAGCCGTTGTTGGGAAGGTGGAATTCCCTCTTTCTCTTCTACCAATTCTTTGATGTGGTAAATTTTATCATGCGCTTGCAATTCTACACTGATTTCCTTACCAGTTAAAGTTCTCACTTTAACAATCATTTGGAACACAACGGCCGAGATAACCGCGAGAGGAAGATAATAAGTTGTAGTTCTTATTTTGAAATCAAGAGTTTCAATTAAGAGTTTGTCAATTTTCAACTGATTTTATTATTATTTTTGAAAAATTCCAACTCATTTAAAGCTCATTGATTTTAAATATTGTCCTATATGCTAATGTTTTGGTAGTAAATCTCCTTGTTTAGTGCAGAGAGGTGGTGTCCAGTGTTCTAAGTTGTGATAATTCTCAACAATCCATGTTGGCCACGCCGATTGTAAAATGCGATTATGAGAAAGTTTACGAGCCTTCAGAGGACTCATTCTTGATGCTAGACGTCTTAGAATCAGAACAAGAATTCTTGCAAGAACGATTTAGAAATCAATTGGCCTGCGTTATAGAGTTAGGACCTGGATCTGGGATTGTGACAACTTTTGCGATGCAGAATAAGATACCGACTCAAGACTCATTGTACCTAGCCATAGATATCAATCCGTGGGCTTGTCGTTCCACTTTCGAAACGGCTTCTATGAACAATTGTAATTCAAACTACTTGGAGGCAATACAGTCAAGTTTAACCACTTCTATACGGCCTAACACAGTGGATTTACTATTATTCAATCCACCTTATGTGCCAAGTGAACCTTTACCCGAGTATCCCGGATCTGAATCGCAAATTGACGAGTGGCTTGACCTAGCACTAATTGGTGGCGAGGATGGGATGCTAGTTACAAATAAAGTACTTTCCAAACTGGATTCTACACTTTCTGGTAAAGGTGTAGCTTATATTTTATTCTGTGCAAGAAACAAACCTGAACAAGTGATCCAAAAGTATAGTAATTTCCAGATAGAACTAATTGAACGTAGGAAAGCTGGCTGGGAAGTTTTATCCGTCTATCGATTTTCAAGAAAGAGTAACGATATGGAAGTATTACAATGATCATACACTTCATCAGATTATATAAAAATATCTATCATCACATCTGATTGGCATTTTTCAATATCAACTTCTTTTAAACTGTAAACTCGTTCGTAGTGTGCATAGCTCAAATTATGGAAAAATACTCTTAATTGTTCAGGTTTTTCAATCGTATGAACACCATATAGCAAAGGTAATGATTTTTCCTTTGACTCACTTAATTCAACATCAACAATACTACTAGAACTGTACTCCTTAAATTCCGCAATCTTATCCACTAAGGACATGAATGGATACGTTTTGTAAATACAATTCATGGTATCAATTATAAATAACCATTCATAACTGGAGTTGAAACCTTCGAAATTTAGAGTAAGACATAAATCTAAAGTCTTAGAGATTTGAAGTAGATGATGAGCATTTACTTCCGAATGTATATGAATAGATTCAAAAATCTCTTGTAAATTTGTTTGTAGGCAATATGATATCATTGCCCAATATTCATTAAAATGAGATTTATCAAATTTCAAAAACATGACTCTTAATAAGATCCAGCATTTCGTTTTCAAATTATCATCCTTCAATATTAGATACTGACAAATACAAGATATTAAAGCTTGGAACTCTAATACATATGTATTTGGTGGGGAAATTTCCAATAAATATGAAATACGGGACAAGTTTTGGAATTTACCGTTAGTATCATCATCACTCCATGAACTGAAAGTTATTACCGCTGGTGTTATCCCTGTTTTCTTAGAACCAGATATCATCAACAAATCGTTAACTAATTTGCCACGATTCTCAGGGTATTGCGACCATTCAAATATTATAGACCTCCAATAAGAATTTTCACCAATAGATTTGAATTTTTTATCATCATGAAAAAAATCACTTATCAATGCCTTCCACAACTTAACTTTACTACCTATTTTACTAATTTGTAAAATCAACTCTAAAATATGCTCCGGGTAGGAAGTATCTGTCTTTGTTTTTAAGGCACCACTTAAACTCGACGTAACTACTGAAGAAATTATGGCATTATACCTTTCAGAACCAACCTCTTCATTAAGAATGGAAGGAAGTCGAGTGATCATATTCTTAATACTCATAAATTTTTTCAAATCTTGGTTCTCTTGAAAATTCATCTCGGATGTGAAAATAGGAACAAATTTTAAAAATAAATCTGATAGTTCTCTTCTGGGTCTCTTTTGTTCACCATATCCTGTTCGACTCAACTTCTCAGCCAATATACCCACCAAATCAACAGTTTCGGAAAAGATAGGTTTATAAAGAGAATAATTAGTGGTTATCTCTCTGAAAAAGCTCATAAAATCATTAAAGAAATCTTCTATAGCTGCATTATCTAACGAGCTCACGTAATTTAATAAAAATGCCATTAAGTCTTCTCCACTCAATTTATTAACAAGTGAAGGTTCTATTTTCATTGCCCTATTAGGTTTCTTGGAATCTAAAAAGAAAGAAAATTTAACAACGCTGCTGCGATTGAACCTATATGTTATGCCATAAAAAAAATAAGGTATAATAGTGGCAGGTTTGTTGCCATCTAGGACATGCATTAAAGTCATGATTACTTGGTCAGAGCCGAGTAAAATGAGAAATTCTAGGATCTCTAAAGGTTCTAATAGAAATGCCTTTTCTATCAACTTCTTTGATTTGAATTTGAATTTATAATTGTCATTCACGACCAAATTTTTAGTGAGACTACTTGAAGTCATCGTGGCTAAATTATCATAAGCCCAACTCCACAACTCGATACAGCATGCAATTACTTGCTTAAAAGCTTGTAATATAACATCTCTTTCTCCCTGAGCCTTGATATTACTTTCCATATTATCAGAGTAAAATACATTAGAAACCACCGATTGCAAAAAGTCACCTTTGTTAGCAGTACTAGAAAACATTCCATCTTTCTCTTCAAGAGCTAGGTAACCATGGGATACTTCCAAAAGTTCCTCTAATGATTCGAGAAGTAAAGAAATGGATAAATAATATCCACCACTCTCTTTTTGTTTGAGGAAGAGTCTCTGGATACATTGTACAATAGATGCAGTTAGAGGAAGTAATATTTTGAAGATAGAGTTTTCAAAATATATCATGCTTTCTGATAGTAGTTTCACATATGATGAGATCACTAATGAACTTTCAATTTTAGATATGCTGGTCACCATGAAATCGATGAATTTCATATGAGAAGTATTGTCATCAAATATATCAAGATGAATATTGTTGATTTGAGATAGTCGCAAAGTCTTTGAGATAATATCGATGAGAGCCACTGCAATTAATTCAGAATCCAGTTTTCCCTTTGAAATATATTTTGATGACATTTGCAATAGAATTATCACAATATCTTTAAAATTATTTTCAGAACCATCTAGAAGTACATTGAGTAAAACCAATACACTCCTGATACCTTTTGCATCAGTGTTGTCTTTCAATTTTAAAAATCTAATCAAAATTGATATAGTAAAGCTTTTATAAGTAGCAACGTCTTGCTCCTTCCATTCCTCTAAGGATTTAATTGAAGTAAGTTCTGACTCAAAATTTTTGAGAATCACATCTGAATTTGTCCCCAAAACATTTGTCAAAAGTTTAATTCTGTATGTAAACATATCAATATCGTCAAACTCCGACACTGAGTTCTCTTTAAAAAAGGAGAAGTTTAAAAGATTCGTTGTTAATATTCTAAATAGCCTGTTGGAGGTTCCAGAATGAATCAACGAGACGACCCACTTGGAGATTGAAAGGTAGTAAGGATTTTGTTTGTCAAATAACTCATCCAATATAAGCTCTAATGGTCTTACAAATAACGAATCATCCGACTCTAATTGATTCCATAGAAGATTTAATACATCAAGTCGACATGATACATCAGACTCTGCAACAAAATTGGAAGCTAAAGAGGCTTCAAAATATTTTGAATTAGAGAATCTTTCTAGCAATTTAAGTCCCTTGATTGCCACTGCCTGTAACTGTGGATCAGTCAAATATGTCCATAAAAAATTGATAATCACATCTAATAGTTTCACCGACTCAAGCAACGACATATTATCCACAAATACATTACAGAATAACTCTATTATAACCAAAATCGAAGTTGGGTCAAAGGTTTCATTTTTTTCAAACCTATTATAGATCTCTTGCTCTAAATCAACAAACATATCCAAAGATGAGTTGTTTGTTTCATCCTTTTCAATAGCTGGTATTTTTTCATAGAGCAATATCAGTACTTTAGAGGCTTCTCTTATGTTTAAGTTCGATCTCAAGTTTTTCAAGACAAGTTGCTTTGAATAATGAAATATCAACACAGTTAATTCTTCTAATGAATACGGTGGTAAAAAATCTGCATCGTTTAATTCAGTCTTTTGATCATTTGAAGCAATCGAAACAGTTTCATAATATTTCGTAATAACGCTAACTAACTGCTGGCTCTCATTAGTGTCTATAATTCCAAAAGTAGATGGATTAAGTGGAATGAAAGCACGATCAGGAACAAATTCGAGTAGTTGTAACATGAGTCTATATTGGGTTGCTTCAGTCGCAGCTTTCGTTGCAGTTAATTCATCATCATTAGCATAACACAAAAGAACTTGTAAGATCAATGGTAGATGTCTCGCTATTATTTCGTCATCTTCAGCAATATTAAAGTTTGCAAAAATAAATTCAAGGAACTCCAAATTTTTAGTTTCTGCAAACCACAAGAATATCTTCCCCCATATTATATTAGTTTCAACGGCATCAAAAAAGGCTTTAGCTGTTTTTAACACCTTTTCATTCGCTTCGAACTTCCATGCAGCTAATAAGAGTGGTAAAAACATTTTTGGTATTACCAAAGATCCTATCTCCCATCTATCAAGTAAAGCTAAGCACACTTGCAAGGCCAAAATCAACTCTTCTTCAGAATTCAACATATCGGTTAATCCACTTAATAAAACATCAAGACCGTACGTGGCAAAATAACTATCAGTGTCATCTACTCTTAATGTACTACCTTTGACGTTTAAATTGCTTTCACTATGGGTAATTGTCTGAGAACTATTTGAAGAAGGTCCTAATAGCCAAGTCCAGATTCTTCTATTCAATGACATATCTTTGCTTAGAGTAATCTTACAAACGCTCATAAGAAAGAGTTTTTTATCATTTTCAGTGACCAGGTACTCTAATACTGGCGAATTTAAATGCATTCGTTGTACCAATATTTCTAATATCCCTCTCTTAATTAAGATGTCGTTGTTGTTATGTAAACAACAAACAAAGAACCTCACTAATAGACCAGGTTCAGGCGAAACTAAATCTTTGGCTGCAGGAAGTAACAAAGAGAATGCATTTTCTTTGATACTCTTCTTTTCGGTACTAGTGCTAACAGAAGCCCTTGAATCTTTTTTATTCTTTTCAGCAACAAGATGTGGTACAGCATTCATCGATGGGAATTTTCTTGTTAACCAAACCAACTCACCTAATCTACAATCTTTATTTGTAATCATGATTAAAAAACTTGTTTGCCAAAATAAAGAATCATCAGCTAAGTTTTCTTGTAAAGTCTCTATCAATTTCAAAATTGGGTTCAAAAATTCACTAGTTTCATCTTCAATGCCTGGGAACAACGACGCCAATAGAGACCTGATGACAATCCTTAGCGTCATTGATGGTAATTGAATCAAATATGTATCATACAATTCAATTAATAGATTCTTCACCGACATAGACGCAAATGACATCAATGGAAATATACCTGGCAGCCAAATATTACACTCAGCTGCTAAAGTTTCAATACCAATGTTTTCAAAAATGTACATATAAACTTCTAGTGTCTTTTGATGCACACCAGAAGGTAAGTCCGGCGATAAAGATGAAGTCAAGCGTCTACTCACTTGATAGGAATGGGGGACTGAATACTTAACATTTTGGAATTTGGGGCTCCAGCTCTGTAGAGCTTTTAATAAAGTTCCAAGACTAGCAATGTAGTCAGCCCACTCAGTCACCGAATCGAATCTCTCTAATGCTCTTTCCACATTTACTACAAACTTTTTCTGCTTTGCGTCTAATTGTTTTCCAGTAGAGTCTATACTCAAAGGTCTCAATGGTAGCGACATCCTATTCAGTTCTCTTGAATCTAAAACACCCGAAAGGCCTTTGTTTAAGAGTCTCTTTCAATTGATAAGCAGTAAACAGAATTAAGAGACAGAAAGTAGTACAATTAGATGCTCGTTATAGATAGCACTAAATAACCAGCTTGAAAGAATTCCTCCCACCGGGATCTCATTAAGATAAATTGTAATAAAGTGGTCTATAATAGTAAATAAAGAGCTAAACGTTTCTATAAGATATCTCTCCACGTGATGTTAAACGGAGTTTTATCTTTCTATGGAAGCGATACATATCATAATGAAACCATGTTTCTATGGGAGCTTGGTTGAGTATGATAGTCACAGTGATAGAATGGATGCATGTACCTCTAGGACCTAACGCTGTAATCCTAAAAATGATTTAATTGGGCGTGTCAATTAATATAAGCGAGGCTTCTCCATACAAGCGGCTGTACTCTCTTTATTTTGCTAGAATGTCGATAGAATACGAAAGTCAATGAGATCATAAGAATATAAAAAATTACGTACCATATAGCAGGACTTTACTATCTTAATTCAATGCATTCCATACAAAGATGTTACCATCCCATGCTGTTGTGGCTACAAAGCCAGGAATCCCCCAGAGACTCCAATCAGCTCCAAATACAAATTCCGTATGCTTTGTAAACCGTTTTAGACAGCCTTTATGATAATCTGAATTATTTGTTTTCCCTGAAACGACTTGATCTTGATGATAGCTAAAGTCCTTCCATACAGCACAACTCATGTCATAAGATGTAGATAGAAAGATCGTAGGGTCATGAGGAGACCAAACCACTCTTTTGACAGCTAATTCATGACTGCCACTTATCTCATTAACACATGATAATTTTTTCTGATTTGTTTGTTGATGGAAATCTTGATTATCCGTTAAATGCCTAATATCCCAAATTCTAATATTATTATCTACACCTCCACTAATTATGGTTGTAGGTCTGTATTTATTAAAATCACAACTTAAGGCCTCCATACCAGAATGAGCAAAAATATTATGTTGGTTACTTTTATTAGGAGAGATCCTTGTATCAAATAACGTAATGTAAGAATTACCAGATGAACAAATTATAATATTATCATCATGAGGTGAAAATTGAGTTTCATAGATACAGTTTTTATTTTGAGAGATATTATCATGGTTTTTTTGATTGGAAACAGGCAAATCCACGTTGGTACCAGCGTTTATTACTTTCATAGGGTTAGGTACTAATGTTAGTAAACTTTCATTTCGAAGTGGTGACCAGATTTTTACACTACCGTCCCATGAGCTGCTAACAAATGTCTTCTTGGAAACCAAATTCCAGTTACAACTTAGCACTTCTCGTTTGTGCTCATTAAACACAGCGATAGGGTATTGATTTAGAGTTATATCAAATAATCTCAAAGAGCCATCACCTTGCCCTACTACGACCTGATTTTCATGTAACTCGTTCCAAGCCAAATCAAATAAGCAATCCTGAGTTAAGAAACTCTTTTCCTCATTGATAGCACCATTGGAAGCAATATCTAGGATAGTTAATTTTCCATTACCAATTAATCCAAAATTAGCTCCTGTAGCTAAAGCAAGTTTATTATCAAAATAAGGCGAGTATTGAACGTTATATCCACTAAAACCTTTTAAATTATATTTTAGCATTTCTATTGCAGAACATTAGCGATTGTGACAGCTCGTTTTTCTTTATGTATATAGTTTGTTTGAATTCATCATTTAGCTTCAGTTCTTTAAATACATAATTGAATCATTACAAAAATTCAAGTAAATATTGCTAAAATCATATTCTCCACAACTGTAGCAGAAGATTGATTACAAGAACATTATATTGCATGTAGTGTAGAAAAGGTCGACGTGGAAAACCAATATCCTATCTCTGGAGTTCTTGGAACACGATCTTTCAAAAGAAGGATCAGGTGATTTTTTAATTTTTTAGGAATTCGGGTAAGTTTTTAATTTTTTTCCAAAAAAAGAAGAAAGAAAGCTATACATTATATGGCATCAATGTTCATCTTCCATCAAATAATATACATTAGTAAGTAGTATCACTTGCTCAGGACTCACTGATTTATTGAAATAGGTAGAGACCTGAATATACTACTATTACAACTGTTTTGCCTATTGAAACAGGTTATTAATACTGTTTTATAGAGCCATAGTATAAATATTTAACCATGTCATCAAATTCTGATAATAGTGCCTCAGGGGTGAGTAAACCCCAGACACAGCATTTAAATACACAGCAATTGATGGAGATCACTAAGAAGTTTAAAGAATTAGTCAGTGAAGCCAAACGAGTGGGAGAATCAACCCAGAAGGGTAAAGAGCTGTTAATACAAGCAACTAAATTGAAGGCCATTTATGATACTTATGTGAGAAAACGTCAGGAAGCTCAAAGAAACGATACAACCATTAGTGGTGATCTGTCTAATAACAGTCTGCCTAATAGTGCGGTGGCAATGAATAGCAATGCGACGTCTGCTGGAAGCACTGGCTTGACCGCTGATAATAATCCATCTGGTTCTGGAAGTCATTTAGCTAACTTAATGAGGCAAGTGTTAACTGAAGAACAAAGACAACAATACGATAAACTTTTCCAAACATTTCAAGGTAGAGCTACGAACATTAGAGATAAACATACTTTCATTAAACAAAACATTAATAAATTGAATCAAGAAATCGAAAAACAGACAGATCCTGCTGCAGTGAAACAATTAGAAGGAAATAGAACTGAATTGTTTAAGAATTTACAAACTTTGGCCAGAGAGTATAGCCAATTACGTGATCAATTACAAGAAGGAAAGAAAGCATTTTACATTGAATGTGCAAAGCATAACCCTGAATTGCAACAATTATTACAGCAAAATTCGCAGCAACAGAAAATGGCACAACAAAAGGCACCTCAATTTCCACCCCAAAATCAACAAAGTTCTACAAGCCAAATACCATCACAAATGACTCAAGAACAAACCACGCAACCTAAGTTGGAGGAGACTAGAGCGGCCAGTAACGTGGCATCGGGGAATAAACCAGTACCAACAGATGCTGCTGGGAGAAAATCACAAGTAACAAATGTCAACGCTACGGCTGCTGCTATGGTAAGCAATAATGCTAGTAAAAATTCTATGATCTTTAAACAATCTGATCCATCAATATCCATTTCGGAAACTGTAAATACTAATGCACCTGTTCCAGTTCCTTACAGAGTAAACCGATCTACCATGTCTGGAGGTTCGGGTATGAATGCCTCTGCATTAACTACACCAGCAACTACAAAGTTGCCACCTTACGAGTTTGATACTGAAAGGGTTATGTCTAAACGGAAGCTAAGAGAATTAGTGAAATCTGTAGGTATAGATGAAGGTGATGGTGAGACTGTCATCGATGGTGATGTAGAAGAATTATTATTAGACTTAGCCGATGATTTTGTTACTAATGTAACATCTTTTGCCTGTAGATTGGCAAAACATCGTAAATCTGATAATTTAGAAGCTAAAGACATTCAATTGCATTTGGAGAGAAATTGGAATATAAGAATTCCTGGTTATTCTGCCGATGAAATCAGAAGCACTAGAAAATGGAATCCATCAACTAGTTATAATCAAAAGCTACAAGCCATTAATAACGATAAAAGTGGTGTTTCAAAGACAAGTTCAGGCTCAAATAAAAAATAATTAAAGAATAATATCAATTATAGCAATACTAGTATTAATAAATATTGTATCCTATTCCCAAAATTGTAACAAAAATAGATTTTTAGTATATGTATGAATTACATATCAATGAACCAAATGACAAGAGAAAGAAGAACATGGCATATTTTATCCAAAATTTGAGAAACAAACAGCCTTTAATAGCATTCGAAGGAAATCAAGCCCATCTGCCTAATAAAGCCATCAAACCAGCGCCCAGTACCATGACTCCATACGCTAACACCATTTTCTTATAGCCGTTTTTACCTCTGAATTGATTAGAATATAAAAACTCATGTGCCATTAATTCTACTAACCCAGTGTAAATTAGAATACCTGCAGAAATAGAATCAAACACACCGTTTGTGATTAATGCTTTCCTAGAGCCGGGAATAAAAGAATGTCTAACACCTAATCCAATTGCAATAGCAATCGGAGTAGTGATGCTGAATCCTAAAGCCATTAAGTAAGGTGTGAATCTCTTCTCATCGCTCCAAGGGGTCTCTGCTAATCTTGTCCCCAAACCTAACCCTTCGAACATTTGATGAAATATGAGAACAATGAATAATGTAGTAAATTCTTCCCCTGATACTGCTAAGGATAACCCCACAAAAACAGAGTGGAATACAATCCCAAATTCTAAAATCGAGACAGCAAATAGCTGATTAACGTACTCTTCTCTGTCCGCATCCACTACTGGCTGTAGCAAGTCTTCAATATCCTTATGTGCATGAGAATGCCCATGATTGTCCTCATTATCTTCTTCCATCGATTCAGAGAATTTATTGGCAGAATTGGTCTCATCTTCAACCACAACAGTACTATCAAATTTCTTCTCTGCGCTGTGACTATCGGAAAGTGTATCTGTATCATGGAAATGAGGTTCACCAGGGTTAAGCACATTAGGGACAGGGACCTTCTTGACAACGTCAAATGCTTGGCGGATAAAATGATGACTTGTAATCTCCATGAAAAACAATAGAAATAAAGCCATTAAACAAATTCCAAAAGCCCATGGATAAATAGACAGCACACCACCCAAACATGGATCACTCAAAGCATCTGAAGCAGGCTCTAACAAATGAATGAATGCTGTAGAAACAATCACACCTGACCCAAAAAATTTAGCGATGAAAAAACACCATGGAGGAAGTCTAATAAATGAGTACCTAGATGATAATATAGGAAAAAAAGAACCCATTGTCGAGGATAATAAGATCATAAATATTGATAATATCCTAAGGTTAGTACGACCGTTGAAGTCATTTGTATTAGCGCATGCTGGCGCCGGTGCCGAAGAATCGTCGTCTCTAATAAATAAATTAATGAAATCACTCATTATATTGTACTCTAAACAATGTCTATTGTTGCTAATGTTTCACAAGTCAATAAATCTAGAGACTAAAAGATTTAGTTGATTGCTAATGGCTGACCGACAAGAAATACATGTCAAACCTTGTCTTAGCCACTAGTTTAAATACAATTTTTTTTTGGAAAAGTAATTGAAATTCTCTTTCTCACCTAGAAACAATTTTATCCGCATCTAGTCCATTACCAAATGATTTAACTGTTGTCCAACGAACTGAGCAAAAATATAGAACAAAAGTTCTCACTTACTACATAACCCTTAAGGTTTTTTTTATATATTTTCTTTCATTTTATTGAGGTCTTCCTGTTATTTGATTAATTTGTTACCAACAAATCTCTTTACCCACAAGCATACATAAGAATAAGGTTAGTAACTTACGCTTCATGGGATTTGCATTGAACGCAGGTAGCTTGGAAGTAACGTGCTTGTTAATCTACTGGTAAAACAAACGATAGTCATTGCAAATGTCCCATGTTGTGCGCACGTGATCGCCACACTGCGTTTTGCAAGCGGAAAAAAATATTGACACCCTCATGGCTTGTGCTGTGCGCAGTTTTCGTGAGGAAAAACTCCGAGCAGCCGCATGCCTGAAAAGAGCAATGGGAAGTTTACAGCCAGGTGGGGCGGGGCGGCATAAGGATAAAATGGTAGGAACAACCGGCCACCTTCGAGGTCATCAGGTTTATGAAGCCTATGAAGTTGTTCCGAAGAATTCAATAAGAAGATCCCTGGTAGTTTCTAACAGTGCAACGCTTTCACAGTGTACTTAGGGCATTACATAATCTTTACAAGGCGTTATATGACATTTGTCAGATATTTGATGGAAGTATATCTTGTTCCCAACAAGGGCCAATGATTGGTTTGAAGTTATTTGGGGCAAAAGTGCCGTCCTTTCTCGGTCTTCCTCTTCTTCTTGGCGATCTTTTGATTACGACATTTTCATTTGGTTTTCCACCAATACAAATCAGCCGTCCTCTGTGTACTATGAGAGCGTCTTCACGATTGAATAATTTCCCGCACGGGCAAGCATATATTCTTTCACTATGCGATTTTTTATGTCTTACTAAGTCATGGTTTCTAACAAATGCCTTTGAACATCCATCAAAATCACAAACATAGGGCCTATCTTCTAGATGCGTCTGAATATGTGCTCGTATATTGTACCTTCTTCTGAATGTCTTATTGCAGTCAGGGTACAAGCATTCGAAAGTTTTATCCTCCAATTCTTTCACATACTTGTCTATTGAGCCTCTAGGCAAGGTGGTCAATTTCCTGGTGATTTTGGCCGGATTAGCAATGGGCCCGGATGACAAAGCTTCAGATTTATCGCCAGATTGAGCGGATTTATGCTCGAAGTTAGTCTCAAAATCTAATATCGGTGATGATGTAGGTGAAATATAATATTCAATATTTGAATTTGCAGTATTAAAATTCGTCTCAATATCTTCTTTACTGGTTTCCATCAAAATTTCATTTTTCAAATCATGATCGAGACTAGTATCTCCTTCAGAGAAAGGACGTTTTGTCGAACTGGGTGGTCCCAATTGAGGTGTTCCAGTTGGATTATTGAAAATGTTATCAAAACTTAATTTTCTATCATTGAGGTTATAAGAATGAGAAATCTGTGGCTGTTCGTCATACATGGAAAACCTAGGTGCTTTAATCATAGTAGGGGACTCTGTTAATGTAACTTGACCTATATCCACAGGCTCACTTAAATCAAACCTACTGTCGAAATTAGATTTTAATACAGGGGATACTGTATACCCATCTGACATAAAATTTGTAGACTGTACTGGCGATGATGGAATCGATGAATAAAGGTCTGTATTCGTTGGTGAATCAAATGTGGAATTTGATTTTGGCGGTAAAAAAGTCAACTCATCATTTTGTAATAAATTGAAGAATTCGGAAGCGTTTTGAGTCCGCTCTGGTTTAGAGATACACTTACTTGATGGTGTGTTATTGATGGAGTCAGATATTGATCCATTTTTATGATGATTCTTATATTGCCTTCTTGTGGGCGAACCATGTACTGTGGTGTTAATCCTCGAGTGTTGAGGTACCAATGATGTACTAGAGTATTGAGATGGAACTAAGTGAATTTTTTTATTCTGTTTAATAAAAGAATTTTTCAAAATTTTACTAGCGTTTGAGTTCATTCTAGATGATTTAGATATATCATTTAAAGCCACATCTTGCGCTGGTGTGGATTCTTGGGAGGTAAGTTTTTCTTCTAGTCTGGCTTGTAGCAATTGCGTCTGTTTTAATTGTTGTTCTAATCTTTTATTGACTTCTTCCTGATGTCTTAGAGCAGCATTCAATTGCTTTTGTTTTTTCAAAAGCATTACATTCAAAGATTGACTGTCATCGTCTTTACTGGCAGCATGGGAAGAGTCCAGTGATGATAATTCCAAACTTTGCCATTTTAAACTCGCATCATCTGCCAAATTTTTATTTCCACTAGCATAAACTTCATTGACATTCTCTTTATTATCAATCAAATTTAAAGCCACAGAATTTGTGTTTGTTGTCATAAAATCATTAAGAGCGTCAAGTTCTATATTTAATTCTGTCTGAGCACCAGGCTCCTGAGAATCCTCATAAATTTGGTTTGAATCAAATAGTGGCGCTGTATTAGCTATATCCCACATACTAGAAATATTAGAGTAAGAGCTCATTTCTGACTACTCTGTATAGGAATTATTTTTGCAATCTATGTGGTGTAAATATTTTAGAATCGTTATTAAAATTACTCTCCCACGAATTAAGTTCTGAGATCGATGGGTTTGGAGGTAACTTAGCAAAAAAAAAATACGGGTATATATTGTCCTGGTATTGATCCTTTAACAGACTGGTTGTTCTTCTTCAGATTGGACAAAAGATCATTCAGAATAAATGGCCTCTTAAAAGTTCTATGTTTTTAAAGCAGTTTATTAAAGATCTTCAATATTTATATTTTACCCTATTGGGATCTCTAAGTTGATGTCCGTCCCGATTGGGACAAAGGTTGTGAATTTCCTTATTAGGACATATCAATTTCCCTTTCGGGATATCCAAGCACTTGAGACACATACTGGAGTTGGAGCAATTGATTAACTAACAGGCAAGATGAATACTTAATGCTGACTCTATTTAGCAACTGGGAGGAAAATGTAACTATCTGTATACGTAGTCGTGCGCGAGATTATTTCTTGGCCCAATGCTCGTTGATATAGGAGATGTCCTTCAAGTATTACAATCTCCTTAAGTTGTACGGTAAGAATTGAAAAAACATTTATCATTTATTTTATTTTCACTTAATGTAAACGTATCACCAGTCCACGTAGAAGAAGAGAGATTGTGATCTCACTGCACCTTTTTATAGCGTCTGGTGTGCAATTGCTGCTCTTGCAATGAAGAAATTAAATGTTACCGTACCAATAGATGCGCCTGAAGTGTTAGTACCGTATTTGATAAGCAGTGAAGGAAATTCTACTGCTGACTATGAAATTTCGAAGTTGAAAGGCGCTTTAACCAATGTGATTTATAGGTTAAGTATTGGTGCTGATCATTACTTGATCCGTATCTTTGGAGTCAAATTAGACTCATTGGTTGACAGATCGACTGAAATGGAAAATATTAAACGATTACCTGCCAATGTCACCAAATTAGAAATATTGTTTCTTTTTAACAATGGAAGGATTGAGAGGTTTTACACCGATTATAAATCACTCACGTCTAAAGATATGACTGAAATTGAGATAAGCAGAAATATAGCGAGAAAGTTTAAAGAGTTACATGAGCTTACTGAGTTGACATCTGAAGAAGTTGAAAATATTCAAGGATTTTGTTGGGACAAATTGGATGAATGGATAAAAATTTTAGATAAAAAACTCCATTTGAAAAACAATAGAATTTTAGAGCATAAACTGTTTCATTCTAATTGGATCGATTTTAAAAATCTGATAAATGATTATAAAGATTGGTTATTTGAAAATGACTCTAAATCATTTGAGTATATGAGATTCTGCCACAATGATGTTCAACAGGGAAATGTTCTTATTAATTACAAAACAAGATGCCAATCACTTGATGTATTTTTGATTGATTTCGAATACTCTGGAGTGAACACCATTTCTTTCGATTTATCGAATTATTTGACAGAATGCATGCATGAATACAATATGGATTTTCAACATTCATTTATTTGTGATCCCAAGAAATATATGCCAAAGCATCAGATTTTAGAGTTTTTATTCGCATATTTGACACATTTGAATAAAGTAACGGAACTGACCAAAGAAGAATTATACAATTCAATAATACGATGGAGAGCTGCGGGGCAATTATTTTGGGCTATATGGGCAATATTACAAAGCGGATACCTCGATGAAAATAAAGATTTGAACCATCATGATGATTTTTATGACGACGATGCGAAGACTTTAATCTCAATGACAGAGCCGTGCTTAAGAAATAACTTGGACAACAAGAAAATCGAGGAAGATGGGTTTGATTATCTGTCATTTTGCTCTTCCAAATTGTCTCTATTTTGGAGTGATATAGTTCAATTCAATTTAGCGAACGAGGAAAATTGTCTCTTAGATACGCTTACATACATGGATACTGAATTATTTTAGCCAGCTTCCAAACTCGTCATCCCATCTTATAGAAACTCTACAAGGGGGCAAAAAATACTATTTGGAAGATATAATCCATCAAAATTTATGGCAATTGAAAAATTTGCCATCAAACATAAATAACTACTAATAAATAGAGGTTTAAACCATATTATCTTATGATTCAAGAAACTTCAAAATTTCCCATATTCAAGATTTTTCGTGCGCCAGGTTGATACTGAGAGTTACTTAATAAAGTAACATCTTTCTAGGATCTTCGACTAGTTCCTTTATCGTCTTTAAAAATGTAACAGCCTCCCTCCCATCTAGTATTCTGTGGTCGTAAGTCAAAGCTAGGTACATCATCGGTCTTGAAACGATTTGACCATTCACCGTCACCGGTCTCTCTTTCACTCCATGCAATCCTAAAACAGCGGTTTGTGGCATATTTATGATAGGTGTACCATAGAGAGAACCAAAGACACCACCGTTTGAAATTGTGAAAGTACCACCAGTCATGTCCTCTAATGTTAGTTTCCCATCTCTAGCCTTATGACTCAATGCTACAATTTCATCTTCAATTCCTAAGACAGATAATGACTCGGCATTACGAACCACAGGCGTCACCAACCCCTTGGGAGTAGCCACTGCAATGGAAATATCAGTGTAATCGCGGTACACCAACTGATCACCTTCAATGACAGCATTCACTGCCGGGATATCTTTAGCGGCCAAGCAAACGGCTTTAGAGAATAAACCCATAAACCCAAATTTTGTATCAGTCTTTTTCAATATCTCATCCTTATAAAGTTTCCTCATTTCCATAAGAGCAGACATGTCACATTCATTAAATGTAGTTAAAGATGCTGCAGTGTTTTGTGATTCCTTCAATCTTTCCGCAATTCTTAGTCTCATACGATTCATTTTCACCCTAGTCTCTGTCCTAGCAAATGGAGTGAATGATCCCTTGGCAGTTGTACTCGTGTTACTTTTATTTTGCACGGGTTGTTCTTTTTGCTTCTTTGGCTTCTCCTGCTGTGCTTTAGGCTTCTCCTGCTGTGCCACAGGTTTCTCCTCTTGTTGAACCTGCGACTCTGACTCTGCAGCTTTAGAACCTTTGGCGCCATTTTGACCTGGCTCAATTTCTGCCAATATATCACCCACCACAACGGTATCTTCTGATTGGAAATTCAATTTAGTGACAGTACCAGCAATAGGAGAATTGACCTCTATATCGATCTTGTCAGTTTCAATTGTGGCTAGCAATTCATCTTGCTCAACAAATTCTCCAACTTTTTTATTGAATTCTCTTAATGACCCTTCTGTCAAAGATTCCGCCATGGGCGGAACCTCGACGGAAGTCGACTGCCAACGACGAAAGCTCAAATTCTGGAAACTACATGTATTCACCGAACAGCGACTGGATGCGCTAGACCCTACAGCTACAGACCTTATCGAATTAGATGATAAATATCTTCTTGTTAAAACAGCCCTCGTTAGAGGGGAAGATGACCTTCTAGCAACTCTAGACAACATAACAATTTCAAAAAATTTCTTCACAGTACAGATCAAACAATAGAACGTTTACTAAGACGTATATTTAAAATCTCTTGAAAGGGATAAAAAGTAGGGATAATTTTCTACAGATCAGGTATTATTCAGTAAATAATAGCTTAGTCTTCCAATATTCAGAAGTATAAAGAAGAGAACCTTAACCTAAGCAAACAATACTCTTAATTATAGATTGCTAAAATAATGATAACAAGGGAAATTGCCTATCAACCACCAGCAAGTAAATGTTTTATACACACGGCACACACACACATATATATATTAAGGCTTTATAAACTAGGCCATTCCTTCAATTGCGAAATGGCGGACTTCTATTGGATCTTTAAAAATTCACAAAGAAGTCGAACGGCTGCCGTGACCAGCTCCTTGCAAGCCCTAACTCAGAACCCTAACGCCATAACCTAACACCAAGCCCTATCATGTGATTTTCGTGATTAGTGATGGATGAGTTTGAGGATCGTTTTGATTGGACAATGTTTATGTCAATACAGTTACCACTCTGAACTGTGGTAATTGTCTCTTGTAAGTCATGTTTAAGAAGCTTGAAGGTTCGCTTTGCTATGAATCAGGATTTTGATTTGATTGCTTTTTATTTTTTTATTTTTCTTGGAACCCAGAGAACGTACTTCTTGCTGGACAATTGAGGTCGTATTCTTGTTTATTCATTTTATTTGGATAAGATTTATATATAAATGACAGGGAAGCCTCGGCAGAATGATACATTGTTTGAAGAGTTAGAAACTATTCATCGTCAATTGGTGAGTCAATCTAAGCTGAATTCTCAAGATGATGCTCTTTTCTCTGGTTCATTGACGGTGATGGACTCTAATCATAGTAATAAAGATAAGCAGCGATTGACTCTAGGGAGCATTTTGAAAGCAAAGGATGAAGTGAATTCAGCTGCATTGTATAATGGTAACAAGATGAGAAGCACCAATGCCGGGATTTTAAACACTACATCTTTTGCAGATATGGATTTTACCATTCAATTGAGTGAAAACCTTTTATTGGAATGTAGAAAATTAAAGAGTCAAAACGAGCAGCTTTTGATGAGCATCCAAGGCCTAAACGATGAATTGAAGCATAGCGACTCCTTGATAGCAAAAAACGAAGTTATGAAGGATGATATACTAGAGTTAAATTTAACCAATGAAGAATTAACCGCCACGGTTGCTCATTTACAAGATCAGCTCGATACGTTACAGAGTTCTTTGAATGAGGCGGAAGAAAATTTGTCAGACTCTAAGACTGTAGAGCCAGCAGACATCGTAGCTAGCTCTTTTGCCATTACGTTGGATTTTTTACAAAGTAAGGCGAAAGAAATGAGGAACATATTGCTACCAATAGATGAATTTTTCAATTTACAAGAAAGGATTACAAACCCATCGAAAGATGACTTAGAAGCAGTGGCAAGAGAAAAATATGGCTTGACGCTTATAGATTTGAAAAATGTGGAAACCCCGTCATTGGGATTCTTGACTGAAAAAGCCACATTTTATGATAAATCACTTATCTCACACGATGAATACACTGGTATGATAAACCAGCTTGAGAGTTTACGAGATCAAATCTCTAACCCTTCTTTAGAATTCTTGAAATCATGCGTTGAAAGGAACGGGGATACAATAATTTCTAAAGATGAACTAGATGAATTGAAAGAAATTGTAACGAATCCTAAGGTAAAGCATTTGAAGCTTAAAGCTTCTGCCCATGGGCTTACAATGATTACTCAAGATGAGTATACGATACTAAATAAAAATGCGGAAACTCCATCTTTTGAATTTTTAAAGGAAAAAATAGCTGAATTAGATTCAATCATAATTCCAAAATTGGAGTATGAAGAGTTGACTAGGATTGCTAATGATCCACCAGAAGAGTTTTTAATGAATAACGCTTTTACAAAAGGCAAAATTATGGTCCCCAAAGAAGTCTATAAGAAAATGGAAAATGACATCGATAATCCTTCTGTAGACTATTTGAAATCAAAATTAATCAATACAAAGTATAGCGTTATATTATCAACAGAGTTAGAAGAGCTGAGAAATCTAGTTCAGAATGCTCCGCTACAATTCTTGAAGGATAAAGCCGCTTTATATGACAACATAGTCATTCCTACATCAGTTTATAATACATTGAAAGAAGAATTAGAACACCCTTCGCAACAATATTTAGAGATCAAAGCTGCGAATGAAGGACTCTCTATGATAACTAATGAAGTTCATGAAACCATGAAGCAACAAATTGAAAACCCAACACTAAGCTTTCTTGAAGAAAAAGCATTACTCCATGAACATATTCTAATACATTCAAGAGATATTAGGCAGCTACACGATCGAATTGAGACCCCGCCGGAGAGTTATTTAATTGATAAAGCATTTGAAAGGGGTAAACAAATAGTTGATAAGAGTGATTACGAAGCTTTATTATTTCAGTTGGAAGAACCAAGCATGGATTTTTTAAGCGACAAAGCTAAAACTTTCAAAAGTATCGTTATCTCTCTGCATGAATATAATGCACTTATTCAAAAAGTTGATAAACCTTCGAAAGAGGAATTATACGATAAAGCAGCGTTACTTGGCCTTCAAATTATTCCTAGTGGCGAGTACGAACAATTGAAAAAAATAAATGAAAGGCCTCCCATTGATTTTTTGAAATCGAAGGCTTTAAACCATGGAATGGAATTGATTTCCACAGAAGACTTAGATACTTTGCATTCTATCGAGAAAAATCCATCATTAAAGTTCTTACAATCAAAAGCTGAAGAACAAGATTACATTCTATTAACTAAATCAGATTACGACCAATTGCTTTACCAAATTGAATTTTCCTCTCAAGATATTGTTAACCACTATGTGTCATCTCAAAACAGTACTATCATAACCATGAAGGACTTGAAGGATCTGAGGGCAAAACTTGATCACCCGACGTTGGATTATCTGAAGATCCATTCAACAAAGCAAGCACATGCTATTATAACTCAGAATGAATATGAGGATATGTTAAATCCCTCACTAGAAGTGCTAAGTTCAAAAGCAACCGTACTAGGAAAATTACTTTTAGATAAAGATGAATACGAAAGGCTGCAATATAAAATAAAGAATCCATCTTGGGAGGTTATCAGTAAAACAGTTCAAAACAGAGGTGATATAATGATTAACAAAAATGAGTTTGAAGAACTAACATTTAAGGCACAACACCCTTCTCTTAATTTGATAAGAAATGAGGCGTCGGTGTATGGATATATTGTACTGGAAAAGAAAGATTATAATAAAATAGTTGACCTGCAGGAGAACCCCTCTCTAAATTATTTAGAATCAAAGATAACTAAATTAGATAGCATTATAGTAAACAGAAAAGATTACGATAACATGAAAGATAAATTGGCCGAACCTCCAGTGGATTATTTAATCTCAAAGATATCAAAGTATGGGCTGGTAACAGTTTCGAAAAATGAATATGAAGAAGTACTCCAAAAAAATGAAAATCTAACCATTGAAGAAATATCTAAAATAGCTGAAACTCACAATGTAACTATATTACCTGTCAGTGAACTTGAAAAGTTGCAGAGTATAGTAAAAAATCCAGATGTGGAGTTTTTAACCAAAGCAGCTCATCGAATGAATAAAATACTGGTATCGTCTGATGATTATTCTGCTTTAAAGCATAACTTTGAATATCCGTCTCTGCAATATTTAACAGAAAAACTTAAGCTTTCTAACCATGCAGTAATTAAAGCCGATCAACTAAATAGATTGCAAAGCTTTTCAGAGAGAGTGAATAATATAACTAAAGAAGTTGAGCAGGAGAGTAAAGATATTGAAAACGACCAAATTAGAACAACAACCATTCATAATACAACGTGTACCACACCTATAAAGGGACAAGAAGACTTGAAGAATAACGTTTTGATTAATAGAAATCAATGGAATATACTACAAAATTCTCTAACCCATTCAATATCTGACACACATTTAGAGACCAGTAACAGTCTAGCATTAAACACCCCATCTACAGATACAACACTAGAGAGAGTTATTAGTTTGCCAATGCCATCGGATGCTGAACAGACAAAATTGAATCAATGGAATCTTACAAATTTGATGAAGGCGGCTCATAAATTTGGACTGAAATTAGTTCCTGAAGCGGAGAAACCTGATCAAGCTACAAATAACTTTTCTTTAGCAGATCTAAAGAAATACGTTCAAGACTTAGGGTTCCAAATTGTTCCAGGTTCTAAAACAGACGAGCATAAAGACAATGTGAACTATATAGAAAATGAGGGAGTAACAGAGAGTAAACCTTTATCGCAAGGTAGTGTAGCCAGTGACGGTAGTACTCAGGGAGATATATCTTGTGGTACCTATAATGTCCGTACTGAAGGATCGACACAAATCAACCGTCGTGCTAGCTTTGACGGTAATTTTGTTCCTAACAATAGTGGAGAAGTCATCAATTCAAAAAGTATGATTGCCTCTAATGCAGGTAAATCCCGAGAGCTCAGTGTTCAGAGCGATGTAACCAAATTAAGGCAATCGAAGGGTGTCACTGCCCGAGTTAAGACATCCAAACCAGGAGAAGTGAATATTGGTAATAAGTTATACCCACAAACTCACATATATAAGAAGTACAATGATACTAAACAGGACACTAGACGGACCAAGCCAATTGAGCACCATACGAAAGAAACTTTATCAATCAATGAGTTAAAAGTCCTAGCTACTCGGTATAATTCGAGATTGATCAGTTCGGATGAATATCTAAAATTAAAAAGAGCAGCTTCGACAGAACAAATTCGAAATGAAGAGGAACTGGTTTCTGTGGCTCGAAGATTAGGCATAACGATTGATCCAGACTATTCAAACAAGAAAAGTAAGGGACAATTAGTTCTAACGACTAAAGATGATCAGTATCGATCATCATCACAGAGCAATGGGATCTATTCCTTAGATGATAAACCCATGACGAGTAAAAATATTAAAACTATTTCCTCCACAGTCAAAAGTACTGGTAGTAAGTTACCCGTTGGGGGCTCTCCTCAAAAGAGCGTACCTGTAAATGTGAATCGAAACAAGCATACATACCCTTCCATGGTGTCTTCTAGCACATGGAATAAAGAAACCGATCCAAGGAAAAAAATTTCAGAAAGAGTTTCCAATAAATATGACCTTCTTACTGACAAGTCAGTCGTGAACTCAATGACTCAATTAGTCATTGGAGAGTACATGTATAAACAATTCTCCAACTTCTTAAATGACAATAATTTCCATAAGAGATATTTTTGGATCCAACCTTACAGCCGAACCATTTATTGGTCCGACAAGGACCCAGTGGATGTACATAACTCCAGAATGAGAAGCAAAGGTGTGCGTATTTTGAAAGTGGAAGAGGAAGACTCTCCACAGTCAATGAGAGCGAAAGATGGCAAGGCTCTTTACAGTAAAGGAATTATTGTCAGTGGAGAACAAAGAAGTGTACGATTCAGATGTCATTCTAAGGATACTCACGACATCTGGTTGTCTGCTTTAAAGAGCATGATTGTTATAAGATGAAGAAACTTTTATCTGTTATATCTTGTAATAATAAATATGTGGTTAAACGTTAAATGCTTGAAAAACCTGTGAATGAAGGTATGTACCATGCAATACATTACCATACCATTCTTTCTAATTGTTTAATCTTTGGTTTCAAATTTTTCCTTTTTTTCTCTGTGGTAAATCCATTTTGAATAGTACCAGCTTTAACGTAGATCTGTATATCCTTATCGTCGCCATGCTTAAATTTACAACGATTACCGTAAGGGCAATAGTACAATTTATCCCAATTAGCACAAGGTTTCGTTCTAAAATTATTCGTGGTACTCTTCAGCCGCAACTCATGTAACCCATGAGCAAACTGGCATTTCCCACCATACTTGCAATGCCCATTCACGGTGAAACTCTCACAAAGCTCTGTCTTGTATAGCTCTTTGTTAGTTGCGACGGGTTGTGAAGATTGCTTGGTTTGGGATTCCAAGCGACCCACTTTGTTTAAATTCTCTAGAGTTAAAGGTAACGACGAGTGAATCAACGAGTCATTACAATTGACCTCTAATGGCGACTTTTCACCCATAGAAAAATCGTACTTAAGATTCTCAACCGTATATTGGTAGGACGAATGGAATTCGTCCTGTTCGCCAAGCACGCTAACTGACCCGACAGACTCCTCGGCGGGATCATCGTTCAACAGAGTCTTGAAGTAATAGTCTTCCAAATCCTTCAATTGCGAGTGCTGTTCTGGCGATTCATAATTGGAAAAGACCGATGAGGGCGCAGAAGAAGCTACAGAGTTGTACATTTTGAATCAAAAAAGTTCTAATCAAGCAAGTCCTTAACGATTGAGACCGCACTGGACCAAGTTACAAAGAGTCCCATGAGCCATTGGCATTGCTCATCATGCCTTGTTCTTATATAAAGTCGCCTAGAGGGCGAAACCTGGGTGTAATTAGCATGAAATCGATTTTCGGGTGTCCTTTATTTACATGCAATGAACCTCGTAAAGACCTGCTGCCAGCTAAGACACTGGGTGTGGAGTGTCTGATGCGTATGCGCATTTCAAGTGTAGCAGCGTGTGTCCACGCTGAGCGTGGGAGCATGCTAGTTCCCATGGCAATTGTGCAATGGGATTCGATGGTGAGCTACTAAATGGTGAGCAAAAGCCATTACATAGAAAAGTGAAAAATTTATGGATTCGATGCTAATGGCCATTTGTTCGCTAGTATATCGAATTGGAAAGGTGTGGTTGTGTGTGCATCTGTTGCGAGATGGATTACAAAGAGGAACAATTGCAAGAGCTGGACGTCTTGGCGTCGATTTATCCCGATGAATTGACGATTTTGAACGATGAATATCCGAATATCAAGTTTGAACTTTTGTTAAATTTGGAGTTAGATACTGATCCGCTGGCGTCTACTCTCACCAAGTCACACTCTCTGCTAGTGACTATGTCTCTCGGAGAGACATATCCGGAGACTGCTCCTATAATATCGGTGACTCCGGAGGTTTCCACGGCAGAGGATAGTGAAGACGAGGAAGAAGAGCTGGAGTTCGATGACAACGGAAACAAGATAATGGACCGTGGGTTTAAGAATATAGCTGATTCGATTTCTTTTGAGGAGCATATGGGCTCGCTGATGGTGACTATCGAGGAGACTATTGAACAGGATATGCTGCTTGGTATGCAAATGGGGTTTACTATAATTTCTACCATTAAAGATGATTGTGAAACGTGGTTTCAACAGCAATTACACAAGCTGGACGATGTACACCAACGACAATTACTACAAAGAGAGAAAGAGGAGCAGAAAAAATTTACAGGTACAAAAGTGACCACTGAATCCTTCACCCAATGGAGAATAAACTTCAGGAAAGAGTTGAAACTTGACGAGAGAGACGCCGAGAGGCGCTTGAGAGCTCACGAGGGAAGACTCACTGGGAAGCAGATGTTTGAACAAGGTGTTGATGGTACCAATGAGGATGAAACGGTGTTTGAGACGGAAGTGAATGAAGTCACTGAACAATTGAATTCTAAGATATAGGTATTTACCAATATTTAACTATTAAAACTCGAGCCTTTGGCTCATAACAGTCTACATTATTTATATGAGAGATTTGGAATTATTATACAAATCGGCAAACACGTCCTTGCTAGTAGTGGTTTCAGCAGGTTTATCATTTGCAAGCCCTAGTAGTTCATTATGAGAACCTTGCAGGTTACCACTTGTTGGCTGAGTCGTAGCTAAGGACGTCTTTGGTGCGCCCATGGCTGACGAGGATGTGACGTTTTGATCCGTTTGGAAATCTCCAAAATCATCCTCGTCCTCCTCGTCGCCGTTGCCATTATTATTAGAAGCTTCCGTTGTGGTATTATTTTCAAAATCCAAATCAAGCAGGTCAGGAACCTGCTCCTCTTGTTTCTGTTGATGAGCCTTCCTTTGTTGCTCAGTGGTCTTAATCCTCTCCCTCAAAACCTCCCTCCTTTGCCTTCTTTGCTCTTCTAAAGTGGACCTTCTCCTCTCCACTTTCCTCCCATCAGGCTCAGTTGGAATCACTGTGTCGCCGAAATCGTCCGTGGAATCAGCGTAATCGTATTCATCGAACTCCGAAGAGTGGGGCTGGCTGCTCGTGGAGTTGGCGTTGTAAATCGAGGACTCGTTTTGCTGTCGAATCTTTAGAGCATTCTTTTTGTTTTTAATCCTTTCCTGCTTCAAGAATTGAGGATCCTCGACGTACTGCAAAATGGTCTCCCCCTTCTTTCTCACACCACGTTCATGGACCTCCATCTTGCCGTCGTTGGAGTACTTGATTTGATATTGCGCCACATCGCGAGCCAAGATATGCTTATGAGTCATCAAGCAACTTCTAATCTGGTTCAGCTCGTCACCTTCATCAACATTCAACAGCAAGTACTCAACCACTATAAGACATTTCAACACAACACGCCATTCGGAACCGTAATTGACGTATTCCTTCCTTGCCTTTTCATAAAAATTTTTAGGCCTCACGGCGATATGATCCACCAGCCTTTTCAAAGTATACTCAGTCATCAGATACAGCGGCACTTGGTACCTGTTGCGGAACACTTTGCTCAGGTGTTTCGGAGTCGGGCCCCAACTGTCAGTGTTCGTGGCCCTTCTAATGTCTACCTGGTACGGCTCGTACTGAACAATCAAGTTCTGCGTAAACCGAGCAGCATTCCTCAGATCATGGATCCCCAGGTTCTGGATCTTCTTCGATAACGAGTCCATCTGTGCCGTAGTTGCGCTGGGTGCTTGTCAAGTTTGTGTGCTGGATAGTGGACTCTCTTCTTGGCAGAGAATGAAATAATTTTCAGTATTGAAAAATTGTGATAAATCCCATTGCTCCTTTTATATATTGGATAATTACATACAAAACGAGCAAATCGTTATAAAAGGACACTATAAAGGTATTTATAATTCACCGGACTTGGCGACGACGATTCTGGCTCTGGTGGCACCAGATGGAGAACCCATCGTTTCAATCTTCTTGACAATGTCGTAGCCGTCGACGACTTCACCGAAGACGACGTGCTTGCCGTCTAACCATGGACAAGGCACGGTGGTGACGAAGAATTGGGAGCCGTTGGTGTTTGGACCGGCGTTGGCCATGGACAACAAACCTGGTTTCTCGTGCTTTCTGGTGAAGTTTTCATCTGGAAACTTACCACCGTAGATGGACTTACCACCGGTACCGTTACCGGCAGTGAAGTCACCACCTTGCAACATGAAGTCTGGAATCACTCTGTGGAATGGGGATCCGGCGTAACCGAAACCTTTCTCACCAGTACATAGAGCTCTGAAGTTTTCAGCAGTTTTTGGGACAACATCGTTGTACAACTTGAAAGTAATACGTCCTAGACTTTGACCGTCGGCTTCTACGTCGAAATACACTTTGCTCATACTGGGAAATACGCAATTGAGGGCTGATTGGCTGAGTCTGCAAATGAGAGTCAGAGTGAACAATTCACCTCTTCGAACCCCCGGGCCTTTTATACTCTGAAAGAAGGGGCGCCTCGGTGGCAAAAAACAGCAATCCGTTACCCGGATACCAGCACGTGGTTTAGGGTTTGGCGGCTTGCTGTGTGCGACGGGTTGAATTCGACTTGCGGTTTCTGTGTCCCCGACCCACAGGAACCTGGGCATCGGCGCTTCCACTAACAGGGAAATATCAGTTAGGGTTTAGGGGGGCTTCCGCTTTTGAAACACTGTGCAAGCTAGGACATGAGCACGCCCTAATTTTTGCTCGTGGGGAGATGCGGTTGCGACCTTTTCGCCTGTGTCCTACTGCAAGAGGCTAGCCGCGATGCTAGGCGAGCATGAAGTGTGAAAGATTTGAGCGCTTCTAAATGGCTACAGAAGGCGTAAATATAAATTTTTAAGATGATCTCAATATCGAGCAACCCCATCGTCATGCCCGCGATTCAACGAGTCTTCAATTCTTGTACAAGACTGTTTGAATTTAGTGACGCTTAATGGGCGAAGCAGCGGACGTGATGAAGCCTGGGCTCGCTCCAAAAAGCGATGGGCAGGCAGCTCAAAACTGCCAAGACGATTCATAGGTATCAACTGGAAACTAGGTCTGTTCCTTTGGAGAGGAGCTGGCACAAAGCGCGCCATTTCCCGGCTCTGTGCTCACGCCCTGCGACAGGAGTGCCCAAATAGGCAACACCATATATCCGGCCCAATTTACGGCCTCTGCGGCCAGCGCCCACAGCTGAGCGCCTCCGACAAGCCGCCGAGAGCGTCGCATCGCTGGAAAGGACGTTTACCGCGCGGATGGCGCGCTCGAGATTTCAGCCGCGGACCCGGAACATGTCGGAACGCTGGCAAAGCACGTGCAAGCGAGCGGCCGCAAGGCCGGAAGATACTAAGAGACGTCACTGTGGAGCAACCACAGGCCATACGTGACACAACGGAACCGTACTTTGCTAGCATTTTTTCTGCATTCTCGAGTCCGACACACACACGCACTGAGCCGCTTTGTCCTCCTGCCGAGCCCGAGCAGCCCTTGTGCACAATTTGAGAGCCAGGCAGCGTTTAACACGCTCCAGGCTCGACGTGGCGGTAGAGCGTGCGACACGCTGGGCGGTGTCTGTCCTGGCCATCACTATGCACGCGCGCAAGGTAAGCGAGAGTGTCGACCAGCCAGTGAGTGGTGCGGTCAGATGATTTGGTGAAAAATTTGACAAAATGACGATTTGATTGCGATGCACAGCCCAGCACCATTGAGAGGCGACAAGCGAGCGTGATCAAACAATGTTCAAGAAGAGGACTACCCTGTCTGCGGTGAACTCTCCGGTCGTGATGCACGCTGGCGCGCCAGCGTGCCACGTCTCGGAGTCCGAGTTGCTCACGTTTCTTAACGAGTTCATCGCATCGACCGATGCTTCGAGCTCTTTGCCCTCGTCGGTTGCGAGTGACGAAGGAGCCGCGCTCCAAGGAGTGCCAGACGCCTCGATGGCCGCCGCTGTCGGGCAATTGAAACGGTTGCAACGTCATTTCCAGGGCCTGCCACCGCTGGCTGCCTCGATGGATTGAATTTTCTCATATAAAATTTTCCATTGACTCATATAATTCATATCTATAATGACTATATATAAGTTATTAAAAGTTTACACACTAATCTTTTACCATAATCGTTTGGTTTGAATCGATAAAACTGTGTGTGCGTCGTCAGTGTTTTCGGTGCTCGTTGGAACGTTATCGGATTGCAGAATGGTTAAGAAAGTTGCTGGTGTGCTTGGTGCTACCGGGTCTGTTGGTCAAAGATTCATCCTACTGTTGGCCGACCATCCGGATTTTGAATTGAGAGTCCTTGGTGCTTCTCCTAGGTCTGCCGGTAAGAAATATAAAGATGCAGTGAATTGGAAACAAACCGAGTTGCTGCCGGAGTCTGCTGAGGATTTGATCGTTTGCGAGTGTAAATCGAGATTTTTCCAGGAGTGTGATATTGTCTTCTCTGGGTTGGACGCTGACTACGCAGGTGATATCGAGTTAGAATTCAAGCAGAACGGGCTAGCCGTGGTCTCTAACGCCAAGAACTATAGGAGAGAAGACGATGTGCCTTTAGTGGTCCCTATCGCGAACCCAGAACATTTGGATATTGTTGAGACTAAGTTGAAGCAAGCTCAAGCCCAGAACTTGAAGAGGCCTGGTTTTATTATTTGTATCTCTAATTGTTCTACTGCTGGACTAGTGGCACCTTTGAAGCCTTTAGTCGAAAAGTTTGGCCCCATCGATTTATTGACGACTACTACGTTGCAAGCCATATCTGGTGCAGGATTCTCCCCAGGGGTTCCTGGCATTGATATCCTCGACAACGTGATTCCATACATCGGCGGTGAAGAGGATAAGATGGAGTGGGAAACGAAAAAAATCTTGGGCCAACTGAATTCAGAAAAGACCAAAGTGGAACTAGTTCCGGAAGCTGAATTGAAAGTCTCCGCTCAGTGCAACCGTGTTGCGGTCTCGGATGGCCATACCGAGTGTATCTCCTTAAGATTCAAGAATAGACCTGCTCCATCAGTCGAGGATGTCAAAACTTGTTTGAAAGAGTACGTTTGCGATGCCACGAAATTGGGTTGTCATTCTGCTCCTAAACAGACATTACACGTCTTAGAACAAAACGATAGACCACAGCCAAGGTTGGACAGGAACAGGGACAACGGATACGGTGTCTCGGTCGGTAGAATCAGAGAAGACCCGGTCTTAGATTTCAAGATGGTGGTCCTATCCCACAACACCGTGATTGGTGCTGCAGGGGCCGGGATTCTGATTGCAGAGATCCTGTTGGCAAAGAAGTTGATTTAAACGACTGAGGGACTCACGATTAAATTCTCAACTTTTCTGACTGGGGAGAATATATGGTTTCCCTGGTAGAGATTCATAGATAAAGTAGTTGAAAAATTATATAAAGCACTATGTAAACAAACTCACTATTACAAAACTATTCACTGGATATTTCACGTCGAGCCCCGTTGAGTTAGCGAGAGGACGCATTGTTGCACAATGAGCAACGTTTTCATGGCTCCTACTAACTTCTTTATCAATCGGGACACTCAAACGACGACTCGTGGCTCTCCAGGACAAAATGATAAATTTCAAATTAATGGTAAGAAACCAATTCATAAGAAAAAATCAGAAAAGGAGCAGATTCCTTTAGACTCTCGACGAATAGCTACATATGTGGGGGGTCTAGTAGACTCTCCTGAGAGATATGGGTTTCATAAGTTGAAACATAGTAAAAGACCAATTCCAAAATTTCTTCTAACTCAAAAACCTCAATTGACACCTAGACAGTTTGTTCAAGATCATTGGGACAAGATAAACCAATCTAAGATGGACTCAATAGAGAGCTCAATGGATGATTTGACTCGTTTGTATGAGACCTTAAAGAAAATGAGAGATATCGAAAGGAAAATGATGGAGAGGAAAGGGCTCGTAGACAAAGCAGATATGGCTAAAGACTTAAACGATGCTATTGTGTTCCAAGGCACATGTTTACAAATGTGCCCCATTTTTGAAAGAGCTAGAAGAAATGTCGAATATACTGTTTTCCCATACGAAAAGGAACACAAGGATGATAAAAAGGCTTCAAAATTTAAAGCATTGAAAGTTTTTGCGAGACCTGCAGCAGCAGCAGCACCTCCGCTGCCTTCAGATGTAAGACCTCCACATATCCTAGTGGAAACAATGGATTACATTGTTAACAATCTTCTAACTACTTTACCCAAGAGTGAAGGATTCCTTTGGGATCGGATGAGGTCCATACGACAGGACTTCACTTATCAAAACTACTGTGGACCTGAAGCCATCGATTGCAATGAAAGGATTGTTAGAATACACTTATTGATATTACATATCATGGTGAAGACAAAGACAGAATTTTCATTACAACAAGAATTGGAACAGTTGCATAAATCGTTAATTACTTTATCTGAAATCTACGATGATGTAAGAGCCGCTGGTGGATCTTGCCCCAATGAGGCCGAGTTTAGAGCTTATTCGTTACTGAGCAAGATCAGAGACCCTCAATATGATCAAACCATTCAAAGACTACCTAAAGAGATTGTTGATAATAGTTTGGTTCAATTAGCTCTATGTTTTAGAAGATTAATCTCAAACTCTAGTTTTGTAGAGAGAGGGTTCATCAAGACTGAGAATTCGTTGAATTTTTATCAACAGTTTTTTAAGTTAATATCATCTAATGAAGTGCCTTTCCTACTGTCCTCTTTTCTACAAATTTATTTGGGGGAAGTTAGGTTTTATGCAATGAAATCATTATCTTTGACATTAAATAAGAAACATAAACCCATTTCTTTCAAGTTTTTTTTGGATGAATTGAAATTCAATGATGAAAATGAATTACTATATTTTTGTGATTACTACTCAATCGTAACAACTAAAGATAAGCATTTAGATTTAACATCTTTATCACATCACTCTCATAGGATTCCAGAGAAGAAACCGTTAAAACAAAGTTATTTACGAAATGTGGATGATAAACTTTTGAATGTTGAATATTCTGCTTTAATAAACTCTGGGAAACCGAATTTTGATTCACTTTCGAATAAAAACCTTGATTCATTATTGCCCGAGCCTTCTTCAAGGAATAGATTAGGAAAGGGATCGAAATATATGGATAGTGACGAAAGGGAAACAGGTAGCAATGTTTTTGTAAAATTAACACCTGGTAATAACTTCAAAAGCAATAAGCAGATTGAAAATCAGTTGACAACAAGTATGGGAAATTTTCGTCAACCAAAATCGAATGAGGAGAAAATTCAATGTTTCGCAACAAAAGTCTCCAACCAAGGTGATGTCGCTGGCAATTCATTTCCATCAGAGTATGAAACTTCCAAAACAAATCCATTTAAAAATAATCAATTATCGGAAAACTATAGCGCATCGTTTCCACCTTCAATATTGGATAGGAGCTATGAGCAGCCTAACGGACAAATCGCTGCTTCTTCTCCCTCTGCACTCGCTTCTAAATCGGCAATGCAGAATCTTCCTAAAAATAATGCATCTCAAACTTTCGAAACTCCGTTAACAACTAATAAAGTTCAGAAACCTGAAAATTCAATTATTAGCTACGAAGTTAACAACTTAGGCGTCAAGGATAAGGGTATAGACTCTAGCACGTCTGAGATAAATAAAGTTTCTTCTACAGCGTCCTCCATTTCGAAAGAGAAGGTAATTAAAAAATTATCGAAAGAATTATTCTCTGCATTTCTTACTGAAAAAATATTTTCTGTAGTCATGGAAGTGAGAGCTGATCTTTATAGGGATTCAATATTAAGAAAAAAGATATTCAAGTATTGGATTGCCTTATATCTAAATAACAAAAAAAAAAAAGAGAAAGAAATAAAATTAAAGAAAGAATTCAAACAGGTAAAGAATCAATTAGGTGTTCCCCATATCAATAAGATCAAGAAAATATACCAAACACCTACCAACAGAGACAAGAAACAATTTTTATTATCTTCTATAGATAGGAAACAAAATTTTTATTCCCCTCTTAATGATGAAGATAACAGTTTTTCACAAAAATGGGCTCAAAAGAGTGATTTATGGAAGCCTTATGATCTTGAAAAAATTTATCTCAAGCCTTGTATAAATATTTTACCATACGGCTTAACAGTGGATTTGAACATTTTTTTATTTACCAAAGATTGGTCCTCCGTATCGAGTATGTGGATTTTGAATAAATTCAATTTGAAGAGTCATAATTCCATCTATGAAATGAAGTGTAATGAATCAAGCTTAAAAATAAGTTGTGTTACCGAGAATCTTAACATTAAGGCTTACGAAAATACACAGCTATTAATCTTTAGTACTGGCGTCACAAATGAAGGAATTTTCGACCTTGAAATGAAACTACAACAAGATGGAGAAGAATTAATCAAAATGGTGAACCATATCTCTTTAAATACTCAACAATGCTTCAATTTGTTAATCTTATACTGGGAATCCTCAGAGACCGTCCTAGAGGATAGTAGAATATCTAAGTATTTGAAATTGACTAGGATTGAGAAAAATTTTAATAGTGTATTGCAAAACATTGGTGTCGTCAAAATAAATAATAAAGACCCTGACAAGTCTGTAGAAGAAGGGTTAAAAAAAATGGCTTCAAGCTTTAAATATAAATTAACAGAGAAAGGGCAATATGAGTTACAGATGTTCAAAAAGAGATCACTTTTAGGTACGAAGACAGGCAAGAGCATTACGAAACTCACTTCGAAAATAGATGATGAGATGAGGAGAATAAAAGATATGGAAAAACAAGAACTTAAGAAACGCATGGACAAGAAAAATACATATCTTTACTTACAATCGCATTTATTTGCATCTCCAAAAGTGAAACGCAAATTACCTGTGTTATCTTCTGACACCAAGCCAGCGCAACACCGGGGATTCAAGACTCCTACATCTAGTAGAGTAACCTCAGCGTCATCTCCTTCAAATAGATATTCTAATTTTCTAGCACCTAATAATGTTGTTAACCGTCGAATTAGCAGCACACAAGGGTTACTACCACAGAATACACCTTCGCATAGCACAAACATCCCAAACCACATTCAGACTCCCAACAATCATCCACTAGCACTCCCACCATTGGGCCAATTTGACAATGAAGTTCGTGATAAATTCTACCAAAGAGATTCACATTTATTACAAACACCTTTACGTGCAACCATGAATGAACATGAGGCCTCCACTACGTCCGTGTCCAACTCATTAAGTAGTGTGCATTCTCGTGACGTTCAAGAATTAAAGTCATTGATCGCTAGTGCGAAGAAGAAAGTCCAAACTTCCAACTAGTTAATCGAATTTGACACGAAAAGATATAGCTACAATGTTATATAAGGTTTTAAAAAGGTGTATAGACTACATACATAGTCTCCAAGGCATTGAATTTAGACAACTACTCAACTTGTATTGCCCAGCGATATAGCGCAGTACGCAAGCCTTTGAATCACGTGCTTGGCTTGCAATTATATAAGTTACTGGAGCTCATCGGTTCCAACACTTTTAGCAATGGATGATTAAATTCAATATATTTGTGTTTGCATTGGCAACAGCTTTGTAATAGTGGACACTTGCATGAATGCACATACTATTGATTGGAAACTGTACATAATTATTGGTGACAGGGTCAAATTTGTCGTCTAAGATCAGATTTCCTAATAACTGTTATGGATTTGAATAAAACTCATCAAAGACTATTCCCAGCGAAAAATTATATACAGAGACCAAAAAATGACGGTGCTATCCTGGATTGCAACATAGATGATGTATATCCAAATTCAGATGAAAAGGGGGATTTACCTGACAAGAATTCCATTAATACCGACATGGTTCATGATCTAATATTGGAAGAAGGTTGGCGTAATAATATTGATGATTACAACGAATTACTCAGAAACGACAAATTTGTTTTGACAGATAAATATTCAAAAAGACGAGGTATTGGCATGGAAAACATGGTTTCTCACAATTCAGAGACAAGTTATGACGATTTCACATATTATGATCGAATGATTAAACATGAATATGCTTTAAGAGAAAAAGTGGATTCGATGTTGAACGATAATAGGGAAAACTTTTTACAAGTGGTCACTGAAGATACCTTACAAAGGAAATTTATTCCAAATATATCAATAAGAAGTTCTTCCCGATACTTAAATACAGATTTGATAAGAGATGAAAAATATAGGTCAAATGGGCCTGATAACTCCACATTAGACACTTATGTGATTGACCAAACGAGTGATACTTCTTCTAAGACCACGGGTGTTCATGTGTGGGACCATGATTACGTTTCCCAAAATGGTACAGAAAAACCAGCGGCTTTCTCAATAGCATCAAAATTCTGGAATAATTTAGTCAGTGACCCTCATACTAAGCAAAAATATAGAGTTGTAAGGAAACTTAAGATACGACATATTCAAATGTTATCAACTAACCCGTGTCTAAGTGTTGGATTTTTTCTTACACTTGGGAGAGCTTTTTCTATCGCTGGTCCCTTTGGGACATTATTAGGATTTATTATTACAGGTAGTATTGTTTTAGCTACTTTTATCTCTTTTACTGAATTATCATCTTTAATACCTACTTCGTCCGGATTTTCTGGATTGGCGTCAAGATTTGTAGAAGATGCTTTTGGATTTGCCATAGGCTGGACTTATTGGTTTTCCTGTATTATAGCTTTCCCAGCTCAAGCAGCAGCTAGCACTTTCTTTTTAAGCTATTACCAATCGATTAATTTAAGCCCAGGAGCAATATCAGGCTTTATTACCTTGTTTATTGTCTTTGCTGTCACGATCAATTTGCTTCAAGTCAACGTTTTAGGTGAACTCGTCTATTTTTTAGGATTATTAAAAATCACTATCCCAATCTTTATGATATTTGTTATGTGTATATTGAATGCAGGTCATGGCCACCATAACCATGACAGAGTAGGGTTTCGGTTTTGGGATTCTTCTAAATCGATAGACAATTTAACGTATGGCCTGTTTCGGCCGACTTTTGACCTTCTAGACGATGGTCAAGGTAGTCTAAATGGTATTGCTAATTCAGAAGGTCGCCTTTTTGCCGTACTAGCAGTAATGCTAATATCAACTTTTGCTTATAGTGGTGTAGAGATGACTTTTTTAGCAAGTGGTGAAACCATTGACCCAAGAAGAACAATTCCATCATCGATAAAAAGAACGTTTGCAGTAGTAATAGCAATATACCTTTTATCAATATTTACTGTTGGGTTAAATATTTATAGTGGTGATCCTCGATTATTAAGTTTCTTCAATGAAGCTTCTTCGAACCGTTATTTGGCGGCTAGAAACAAAGTTGGCATCCAATGGCAGCTGCAGCAAACATGCCACCCTGCGTTATATGAGCCCGGCCACCCATCAGATAAAGCCTACTCCAGCCCATGGGTATTGGCGTTACAAAGTTTTGGGTTTTGTACAATGGCCTCTGTTTTTAATGGATTCTTAATAGTGTTTACTTCCACTGCCACAATATCTTCACTGTTTAGCTCATCGAGAGCATTATACTCGATGTCTATACAAAAGAAAGCACCGCCGATTTTTCAAGTATGCAACAGGTTCGGTGTCCCATTCATCTCTGTGCTCTTTTCAGCCCTGTTTAGTGCAATTGCTTATTGTGTTGTGGATTCGACTTCTCACCGTGCCTTAGACATTTTGATTAATATATCTAGTGCTAGCACGTCTCTTATCTGGCTAGGATTGAATATAGCATTCTTAAGATTTTATTATGCTATGAAGTCAAGGCAGGATATTTTCTTAAGAGATGAGCCTACTTATCCATTCAAGTCCCCTTTCCAACCTTACTTATCAATATACGGGTTATTGGGCTGCTGTATTTTTGTCACATTTATGGGATTCACTAATTTCATCCCTCACTATTGGTCGACTTCATCTTTCTTTTCTGCTTATGGAGGTTTACTAGTCTTTACTTTATGTTTCATAGGCTACAAAATTGTCGGCACGTCAAAATTACAAAGACTAGAGCTGCTAGATATGGACACAGGCCGTAGAGAATTAGACAGGGTAGTATGGTCAGAGAGGCGACGTTATTCAAGAACATGGAGAGAAAAGTTTATCAAGTTATTAGATTGGGCCTACTGAGCGCATCAAATTTATAGAAAGAACACGACAATAATTTTTTATATCTGTTATTACCGTCGATAACATTCCGAAGAATCTATCAACCCAGGCCGGGACATGATATTTCATAAGAGGCCAATCCGTGGCCAAGTCACTTCATTGGTACTAGATGTCTTATTCGTAGGCTATCATTGTATACGGAATTGAAGAATTTGAAATATTGTGCGATGAGATGCGATGAGATGACTTTACCATCTCATAGAAGCTGAGTAGCATTTTGGTGGAAAAGCTAGGTTTGTGAATTTTGTTTGTATCTCCATTGTTGCTCAGCCAAATATCAATTGTTGATTTATGTCTAATTCTTCCGAGATTATACAGAGGGCTTCCGAAGCTTTAGAAGAAAATAATGCTAAGAAAGCTTTGAAAATACTGAAACCTTTGAAGCATTTGCTGAAAAGTTCGGATGAATTGACTTTACCCATCCTACAAATTTTTAGTGATGCTTACCTTGAGAATGGACAATTGGAAAAAGCTTATCCCCTGTTGGTTCAAGCTTGTGAGCTTGACCCTCAGGGAAAAAGCGGAGGTTCGGAGAAGTTTTTCACTTTAGGTCAAGCCATTGGTGGTAAAGATGGTATTCAATTGACTGCTCAGGGGATTGAAAACTTGTCTAACCTTTCGGGAGATAGTCTCACTGTGGAACAAGTGGCGAAAATCGTGAGTGGATTATTAACGATGATTGAAATTTGGATGACAGATCTTTGTATGGAACCTGAAGCAGAGTCAGAGTGTGAGAATTTAATCACCAAAGCTATGGAAATTTCTAATAACTCTTCTCCTGAGGCTTGGTCTACTTTGGGGTCTATAAGAATTTCTCAACAAAGATTTAGCGATGCCTCTGAAGCGTTCACTGAATCATGGAAATATTTTGAGTTAAAGAAAGAGGGCATTAGTCGAGATTTGCTGGACAATACTAGCGAAGTGTCTCATGAGGATTACATTGGCTTGTTGCAGCCTTTACTTGGACTGACTAAAATGTGTCTTGAAGTTGGATTGTATCAGATCGCTTTGAAAGTCACAAATGCAATTAAAGATATCGATGAAGATAACGTGGAGGGCTTTTACCTTGAAGGTTTTACTCACTACCTTATTGCTAAGTTATCGATGTTTCAAGAGGAAAATCCATCGTTGAAATTATCACCTGAAAATATTTATGAATTCAACTCTCATATCCAGGAGATTCCTTTAAATCTTAACAATACCAACGTTCAAGAGACCATCCAGGAGGCTAGAGTCTCATTTAGTTTTGCTATGAAGCTAGGTGCAAACGTTGACGATTCGGATTCCATAACCAGCGAGATAGTACACGCCGCCACAACTTTATTAGCTGAATGTGGAGGACCCATCGATGACACGGAACTGATGAGATTAAGGAAAGGTGATGCCTTGGACGATGGTTACGAAGAGGTAGATCTCGAGGAAGAGTTCTTAAGCGGAGATAACCAATAAGAGGATATTATGCGAAAGTTTCACATGTACACATACGTAGGTATATATTATAATGCAAAAAAATGAGAGAATGTCATTTAAGATGATAGTGAAGGGACTAGTGGAAACAGTGTCTTACACGAAAGAAGGAAATGGGAGAAACGATTAAGATCCAAAATAAATTAGTCCGTTTCCGTCTTGTTCAAATCGAACGTCAATTGTGCCCTTAATTTTGCTTCGACCCCATCCACTTCGTCCGTTCCATCTTCAAAGTCAATGGCCCGTTCCTCCTCGTCAGAATAATCGCTATGTTCTCGTGACGACAACGGCTCTTCGATATTCGATACAAATTCTTCAGGCACTAACCCTGTCTTTGATCGTTCCTCATTCTCGGCCACCAACCAGCCTTGACCGTGCCTATAACTGATATATACCACGTCACCTTTCCGTAGTCCCAATTCGTTATCGTTTTCGGGTTCAAAATCATATAGAGCTATAGCGGTCATATTCAAAATATCTTCACTGGGTAACACAAAACTTTGTCGATTAGACGCCAGAACGTTCTCCTGTGGACTTTCAATCGCCTCGTTCTCATCTTCAAAATACCCGTAATGAAGAGGATCGTCATCTTTGTATGCAAAATCTTTAATAGATATATACCCTGCCACTAATTTAGAGTCATGTTCCACACTGGAACCGTTAGATACAGCACCAACCTGACCGCTATCTTCAAGATGGTGCTTGCCACGCTCATTCGGTTGGTCCATGGGAGTAGAATTATACATTTTTTCTGTCTCGATCTTGCGATATGATTGTACGGTGATAAAGAATTGTATGGCACCGTTATAATGATTGGATGGGCTTATATCTTCAAAAATGAAAAAAAAAATATTGATTTGATCAGGAGCTCATCACTTATTCATAGCGGGAATAAGACGACTATTGTAGTGATGACGACTTCTCATAGACCTCAATTGGAGGCCAGAAGTGGTGCCAAGGCTGCTGGGTATGTACCTACGGGGACAGAGCATGCCAGGTTGCTACCAGGCCATACAACGGTTAAATACAGACGTCAATTTCCTGAGTCATCATTTTTGCCAAAAGAAGATTCTGGCCTGATTTCCAAGAAGGAAAGTATCGAAGAGCCTGCCAATGAACAATCAAAAGCGGTGATCAAGGAGGCAACTGAAGAAGCTGTTGAAGTACCTGTTGAGACAAGCCAATCTTTGGTTGAAAGTCATAAATCGAAACCGACCAAGAAGAGTTGGAGGAAGTCTACTACTTTTGGGCGACACAAGAAGAAGCAAGCGGATATCAAGGAATCAGATAGTGCTACGCATTTATTTGCTAATAATATTACAAAATCTAAGTTTCATCAAGAGTTTTTAAGGAATAACGTCAAGTAGTCCATTGCTTCTTTACCAATTGTATATCATATAATATCAAATTTACTCATATTCATACCTCATAATCATTTACCTTTCTTAAATAGTCGCTTAAATTTACTTCTCTTCTTGTCCTTGTCTTCTTCGGTAGTTGAAGGTGTTGCAAGTGGAGCTGGGTCCGGTGACGCCGGGAGGGTTTTCGGTTCATGGCTTTGAATACGTCTATGGGACACAGGTGGTGCTACTGGGGCCAGTTCTTCCATCATAAACTCCGGTACATCATCTTTAGCGTTTGCATCGTCTTTCAATGACAAGAAATCTCTGGGCTTAGTCAGGTATTCTACGCTTCTGAGAAATGATAACGGTGTAGTAATGCCTTCGCTACCAATAAACACGTCTCTATTCTTTAAATTGGATTGTTTGTAAGCAGCTATCAGCTCAGGGTACGTCAACCCTCCTAACACGTAGTAGAAAAATCTTTGCCTCGGTACATCAGATTGAGATTGAGGTCCATTCTTGGTCCATAACGCTTTGTGTCTAGGATTCCTCAAGGACGTAGAGCTCTGGGCACTGGCAGTACTGCCCATAGCTTCCCGTGATTCTTCATCTAGTAATTCAATGGGTTTATCCTTGACAAATGGGAAGGCTTCTTCATCTAATAATAATGGATTAGCAATAATCTTAGATAAAATATTACCACTTGCCGGAATAAACCTTGAAGTGGTATATATGGTGGCATCCTTCACGATCGTATCATGAAACCATTGTTTGTTGAAAGGTTTATCCTTTGGTTGGTTTTTCATTAATTTGAACCCCAAATAATCGAAATTTTTGAATAACGTCATGAAATGTTTGTAGTGTTCATGTTCCTCATTAATCTCTATAAACGCTAGCATCTTAGTGAAATCAGATTCAATGATCCCTCCTCTGAAAAGAGCATAAATCATGATACTGCGGATTTGATCAGTAACGGATAATTCTTTGGCTAACAAAGATTTTAAAAAATGGTCTGTTAAATGTTTCACTTTTTCACCGTCAATGTTCAAACCAAAGCCCGCCAAGTTCTGTTGAATTTCTGCCAATTCTGCCAGTTTGCGATCTTGATTTATGGTTAAACATTTTTCAATTAGCGTCTTATGTAAAATCATTCTTCTTCTCTCTTCGTCAAAATCTTTCAAATGAGCCACTACACTTAAAAGATCAGTGGTATTTTTCACTTTAGATCGATCTACTAGCATGGGGTTTTTCGCAATCATTTCCTTAATCTTACCTGATAAATATTCGTTAGCGTCTATTATATGTTGATGTCTTAAATCAACCCAATCTGGATCCTTTAAATCTGTTAATTGTGAACTCTTGTGTTCGAGTTCCCCTAATTCATTCTCGGCATCATATGTGAACGTCTCTGTCCTTACATCTAAATCATCGACTAGATCATATGCCATTGCTTGGTATGAAAAATCTTGTAACAACGGTGAAAATGGGTCTAATAATCTATCGGTAATGATCATCACAGACCTGGGCCTCCTATTATCTGTAGGCGGGAAATCTTCGTGGGTACGAGCGTATGCATCTAAAGCCAATTGAAACTCTTTAGCTAACTTTTCCGCTAACCTTGAAGAAGGAGCCAAATCTACCATTTGTGGAGAAGCATGCGAGTATCTGATTATAGGATATTCACCAGTCACCACACAAACATTTAGCAATGAGTTTATAATCCTACGAATATTTTTATCAATAAGATTATGGCAATTTTTATTATAGAAAATTTGTAAAGGTTTGTCAACATCTAAAGTTTGGAAAAATTGAGTCTCCTTAGGTACAAACCCAATCTTGGCCTCCGATAATGACGCCAACCCTTGTTTCAAATATCGTTTGGAATCAAAAAATTTTAAAATATGTTCTTCCATCCCAGGTAAGAAACGAATATGGGCTTTCTTATATTTAGAAGGTCTATGAGCAAAATCCACTTCCATACAATTGATATTAAATTTCGTAGGTTGTAACAAATAAATCACTTCAATGGAAGGTTGTCCCTTCCTCTTGGGAGAATCAATTCTATCAACGGCTGTGACAAGACTTAAAATATCAGTGGAATTAGTAAAAACATATTTGAAAACATTTTCTACAAACTCATCAATAACTAAGAATTTGATACCATGACTAGTCTCAATACTATTAATAAGTTCAAAGATATAATTTTTCTGTAATGCTATCAAGTCGGACATTTTGAAATACGCTTGAATGGATTAAAAGCTATAGTTACAAAGACTCTCTGTCACACTCCCGACATAAACTCGAGTGGCTCACAACTGAACCACGATACAAAAAAATCACGATTGACATTGTTGTAGTCGTATGGTAAGGAAACTTCTCAAGAATTTCACATCACAAACAAATTGGTAATTCGAGCCCTAAATATTACCTTAGGGCTTGTTTGACGAATTTTGAAAATTTTTAAAAAGATCGATGAGATGAGCTTTTACCCATAGTATACATGGTGAGTCTCGTGGATTGGAGTGTAGTTTTGCTGTGTGTGCACGTGTGTTTTTTATAGCGTCGATGTCTATTGTACACCCAATTCAATCGATTCTGTCAAGTAAAGACGGATCCATAGTGGTTGTCGTTTGCAAGAATGAATTATTGGCATTTGCCAAATCGGACTCGAAATACGAGTTAATTGGTAAATGGGTAGATACCACTGATTTGGAGTTTGCTAATCAAGGTAGACCTGTTGCTGGGGATACGAGTGTTGATGGAGCCATAAAAAAAGGGAAGAATAACAACGGTAAGCCGATCAAAAAACCGAAAAGAGTGGTTCAAGGTTCTACACCAATTTACCCGTACATTAAGAATCTGAGGTTTTTTGATAGTGACCAGAAACTTGCTGCATGTGCAGAGGCTGATAAATCTGTCATTGTATTTCAAATTGAATTGACAAACACTGATGGTAATTGTCTCAAACTATTAACAAGAAAACAGTTCCCTAAGAGGCCTAACTCCATCACTATTGTGGATGACAATAAGACTATCATCGTTGCTGATAAATTTGGTGACACTTACTCTATGGATGTTACGGGAGATAGCAACGACACCATAGGAGAACCAGTCATTGGACATGTATCAATGCTAACTGACGTGTTATTCAAAATGGATTCGCAAGGGAAAAGGTATATTCTTACTGCTGATAGGGATGAACATATCAAAATTTCGCATTATCCTCAAACTTTTATAGTAAATAAGTGGTTATTCGGGCACAGAGAGTTTATCTCGTCAATGTCATCTCCAACATGGAAGCCAGACTGGTTAATTTCTGCCGGTGGTGATAATCATGTGTTTTTATGGAACTGGATTAGCGGTAAACTTTTATCTAAGTTCGACTATTCTAAAATTATTCAACCGTATTTGAATGATAAACATTTGGCACCAGAGAGATTTCAAAATGAGGATAATAATGTGATAGAATATGCTGTGTCAAAAGTTATTTCCAATTCTATGATTCATTTTTTTGCATTCTTTGTAGAAGCTACTAATCTATTGATTATATTAAGAGTAGATGAGACAAATAACGAATTGATTCTAAAACAAACGCTAGAACTCCCAGGTAACATCTTAGACATTGCATCGCAGAATACTGATTTTCTTGTCACTATGGATAATAGCTCCATGAAAGAGAGCCAGGAATATATGAAACGCATTGCTTTTGATGGTGATAAATTTTTAATAGATTCTGAATATTCGGATAAATTTAACCAGACTTTATCCGTTTGTTTGAGTGCTAATAAGAATACAAAGACAAATATTGAAGATATTTTCCCATTGTATACTGTATCGGTATTGAAAAAGCATGGGGAACATTTCTCTTGAAGTAATATGTTTTAGAAATCTGCATAGGACAAAAAATTGTATCATAGTCTGATCATTATTTGCAAATATATTGTACTGATATCATATGTATATATATATATGTGTGTGTGTGTGTATGTGGCTTAGTCTGGTATTTATGGTATAATGTTTTCTTTACACCTTTATTTGAAAGCGGCAAATTGAATATCTGTCCTTTTAATATTTGAAACCACAATAGGATCAGTTTCTTCAATACATCTTTCTAATCTACTGACATTATTTTGAAAACAATTTTGAAGGCACGCACCTAGTGTGGCCTCTGTGTCTTCATTTAATAAGCTTCCTAATGCTTTTTGGAAAAATCTTAAATCCACAACCACTTGTAACAAAGAATCTGGAGACATGTTACCCACATATGGTTTAAAAGCTTCGAACACGTACCTGGATACGAATAGTTGTGTTTCGTTCAATATTCTATTAATAAGTTGGGGTCCAATTCTGAAACATTTTGAATGCACAGTGACTAGAAGCATCAGCGCTTCAATGATGTAATCACTTACTCTGAAAGAAGTTGAAGTGTAAGTGGGCCAATTTATTTGTGAGAATTTTTCTTCTAAAATATCTCGAAGATGTATTTTCAAATCAGATAGATAATTCCCAAAGATAGATGACTCCATTTTCTCCAAAAGTTTGAAGATTTCTAATGGTTTTTCTTTTAGATTCCAGTCAAATGCATCATCAAAAGTTTGCAAAGTTTGTGGGAACGTATACTCTCTAATATACTGCAAATTTGTCAAGGTCAATAAGGTATGTGGATTTCTAGGGTTATCTTTATCCTTTGCAGCGTTCTTTAAGATAGCTTCTAAGACGGCTTCCATCGAGACAATATGTTGAACTTCAATACCAATTAGGAGTTGTTTTGATGGATAACTCATCACGGAAATATTATTTAGGACAGGTAATTGTTCAAATGTAAATATTAAATCTCGTATGGTCTTAATGCTATACTCCTGTATGCCTAAAACAATATCAGGAAATTGGGTCACACCATACTCTATGAAAGTGTCCGACTTTTTAGGATCAACTTCTCTAACGGTATCGTAAATTTCCCAATTCTCTAAATTATGAAGATTCGATATATCCCGTAATCTTGTTGAAGAGATTGCGCCTACACACCGGTTCATTGATACCGAGGCCAGTTCTCTGCAAAGTTCGACCGTCTTAGAACTTATTCCAACTTGAGCTAACCTAGTAATACATCTTAAGAGTGGTTGAAAAATTTCTGGTAAATATCTAAGACAGCTTAAACAATTGGCCCTTGGTGGGATGAACCCATAATCATCTGGTAACCCGTTATCTTTCCTATCATTTCCTACTCCGCTCATTAGTGATTGGTGGGACGATTCAAATAACTTACCAAAGCAGTTTCTTAATATTCCAATAAAATTTTCGCCTCTCTCCCTAATCTTGCGGATTTCTTCCTCTTCAAAATTCAGATATCTTTCAATATTTTCATCTGAACTATAATCTCCAACTAAAATATTGTCTTTCCTTTTTTCATTAATTATTGTACTCTTATAGGTACCATTTAAGAAATTCTCAATATGCTCCCAAGTTTCAATAAATTTATTGGAGACACTTTCTAATTCTTGCACGTATTTTAATATCAATAGCCACATCTCCACTATAATAGGTGAGTCTGTCAACCCCATTGGTGCAAACGTAGAAGAAGTCAGTTGCTTACTTGAAGCATTCATATGGTTCAATTTTTTAGAAGAGCTTGTCAGTTCATTGTCGTTTAAATCATCGTGATGAAAAGTTGTTGAACGATAAAATTGACCGATTGACAGATAATATGAAAGGTTTACACCGCCAATTTCGTCCATTTCGTCAGCTTTAACCTTTAATATGTTTTCATTCGTTTTTTTCAATTTTGTCAGTAAATATTGCGAATTTGTATTCAATTCATCTTCAAAGGAATCAAACTTCAAATTGATCCATTTCATAATTGGGTTTTCCTTTACATATAGATCTAATAGCTTAGAAATTTGTGGTAAAAAGAAATCCTGGCTTTGTGATAATACTGTCGACGAATCCATTAAAATACACCACATTTGATCTGTATAGGACTGTGCAATGGCCAACACTTGGTTCCAAATAGTATCAATTACTTTTGGTGGTGAAGGTGACAACTCATACAAGGTTTTCAATTCCTGGTATTTTTGTTTTCCCTTAGTGTATTCCACAATAAAATTATGGTAATCATTTTTAGTAACCAACATTTTCAAAACGTTTGGTAGATTGAAATAACTCTGATTCTCTTCAATGAATTGTTTTGTTAGTTTATAATTAAATAACTTTGAAGACGTGTCCATCAAGGGTTTCAATTTCAAAGTGGTGGCCCTAACAAAATCGTCTACTTTCATATTTAACTGATTGATTTGTGAGACGGTATCTACTTCTTTATTATCATTCTGTGAAAACTGATCATAAATCTGGTCGAGTCTGTTTTTAATTTTCACGTATTTAGTAAAATTTTCTTGTACTAATGATTTCAAATTGTTAGATTGCCTTTGAATGTCACTATCTAGCACGTCCAGAGATTGATTCAAATCTTCAAAAGTATCATTACTATGAATATCTCGTAAGAAAAGCTTGATATTAAATTGTTTACTGTTCACTAAGTATTGGAAAATCGTATCTTGAGATACATTTAAACTTGTCAGCACAGTGGCCATCTTCTTAGCATTCAATGGGTCAAAAATTTGATCAAGGGATTCGTGGCTTAATAATTCTGATTTATTAGACTTGACTAAACTTTGTTGCTGTAGAATAATATCCTGTAAGATAGCATAAGAGTTCTCGATATCCGGTTTTACTTCATCCCACTTGTGCAAGTCATACTGAATTTTTGAATCCTGCTCCCACGAATTTGTTGGGTCTAAGCTTTTCAAATTATAAAAATCCTTTAAGGACTCAGAATCAACTTGAAAACCGTCCATCCTTGGCCAATTACCTTTGCGCTGGATTTATTCAAACAGATCACAGCTATAAATTACCAATGTGTAAAACACTGGATGCTTTTCAATAGTAACTTGTAACAATGTTTATCATTTAACATTATAGTGAAAAATAACAATAATTACTGTTAATCCCAGTTTGCACTAGAAATTGTGCGAGAACAAACCTATAGTGTACAAATACCATTATACCACTGTAACGACACATTGAATCTGTCTGTAGCACCAGAAAGATACTATAACCTTAACGATGAGTGAACTAGAGAATTTAGACGATATGAATGTCGACGATGAGTTAGATGAGTTTGATGACAACGCTGACACTGGTATTCTGCCCGAAGTGTTGCAAGAGGCAACTGCAGATGCAACTGCGGACGGCTCTACGAAGCTGTTTAATTTGCCAGAGTTTGCTAGGAAAGATAAGACTTTAGAAGAAGTTTTAGAGCTGATGGATGATAATCCACCTATCATCCCAGACACAGTGGTGGACTATTACTTGAGAAAAAACGGGTTTGAACAGATGGATACCCGAGTGAAGAGGCTCTTAGCACTGGTCACTCAGAAATTTGTCAGTGATATTGCGAATGATGCTTACGAATATTCTAGAATAAGATCTGCCGTGGCAGTGAATAACGCAAGCAACGGGCAAGCTAGAGCACGCCAGCTGATGATGAATCAACGACAGCCAGGACAGCAGCAGCCTACACAGCAGCAGCAACAACAAAATGAGAAAGCTACGCAGAGTAAAGTGGTTCTCACTGTCAATGACTTGAGCAGTGCAGTGTCAGAGTATGGCCTGAACATCGGAAGACCAGATTTCTACCGTTAACGCTTTTAGCAGTGTACTGTTCGTGTCATTTAACTATATATATATATATATAAATGGGGTCTGGGTCTGTGTGTGTGTATTCAATATGTGTAGCTTTTAGTAAGAGCACTTAATTTTTGGTGGATTTAACTGATTTGGTTGGCATTATTTTACTTATAACACTACACACTTTATCACGTTGTATTGGAAAGAACCTAGTACAATACGGATTTAGCACACTAGTAACGCCACAATGCCTATCGATTACTCAAAATGGGACAAGATAGAGTTATCAGATGACTCTGATATTGAAGTTCACCCTAACGTTGATAAGAACTCATTTATTCGTTGGAAGCAGCAAAGCATCCATGAACAGAGAGACAAGAGGAACGCTGATATTAAAAATTTGGAGCTGCAAATGTTGATGTACTCTAATTTGAACAAACGTGTTGATAAATTAATCAGTACGTTATCTGTAGATCAAATTGCTACAGTTGATGAAGTGACCAAATTCTTAAATGCGAATTTCGATAAGACTGAAAAATGTGAAGGAGATAATATTGATCCTGACATCGGTACATATAATGAAATGGTTGAAGATTTGTTTGGTCAATTGGCTAAGGACGCGAGGGAAGAAGGGAAAAACCCTTCCGATGGTAAAATTATTAAGGAATTGTTATTAAAACATAGATCTAAGATTGATAAAGTCACCGTGGAAGCGAGAGCCAAATTGGATGAATTATATAAGGAGAAGAATTCTCACATTTCATCAGATGATATTCATACTGGGTTTGATACTAGCCATTTTAATAAGATAAAAGATGATGAAGTCGCAAAGACTCCCGTTAAGGACATCGTTTCTCAGAATGGATCTAAAGACTTAAGCTATTTGCCTAAGGATATTCCATTACAATTTATTGATTTTAAAGATGATGTTACAAAATTAGCTTCACAGACGGAGGAATTCGGGAAAATCCCCACCCAGCATGTCAACAAGTCTCAAGAATTCTTATTGAAAAATATGCAAATCATATCTGATCAACAGAAAGATGCCTTGATGATGCAAGCTTTTGAATACGAATTACAACAAGAAAACAATCCTATGACGTATCAGATCATTCATCAAGCTGAATTGCTAGGCTACGTAAGAGAAGTTTATGATTTGAAAAAAATTCCATTCTTGAACGTTAATGAAATGAAGGAATGTATTAATATGTTTTTCCATAAAGTGTTATTGAATAGTAATAACCTTAAGGGGAAAGAATCTTTCTTGAGCTCAGTAAAGATGAAGACCGAGCATGTGAGAAAAAGATCACAAATCTTGAAAGAGGAACAAAAAGTGGAAGAAGTTTCAGAAGGCGTAGAAACGATTCAATTAAAATCTCTTGATGACTCTACTGAATTGGAAGTGAACTTGCCAGATTTCGAATCCACCAGCCCAGATGAAGTTTATAAGTGTCAAGTGTTTAATAAATTACCCATTGAAATGCAAGATGCTTTAAGAACAGGAAAATTGGACGAAGTAAATAAAGTTTTTGAGACCATTCCAGTGAAAGAAGCAGAGGATATGTTAGAATTATTCAATGAAGCAGAAATCATTGGTGTAAAAGCCTTGTTGGATAACGAGGAGGATTTCCAACAAATTAAACAAGAATACGAACAAACTGCCGCCCAAGAAGACCATGAACCTTTGCATGAGGAGTCCTCCCATGACGAGAGAAGCACTGCTGACATTGTTGACTAGAATTGCAAATATTGTTTTTGCTGTTTTTGTTTTTGGCTATTAATTTAATATTTAGTAGAGTTTTTCTGAAAATCGATACATGATGTTAATCTCTGATTGAGCTTTAATGGAAAAGTTTGCACTGCTAGATATATATAGAGTTTAATGAAATTTTGTTGTATTTATTTGAAGAAAGATGAAATCTGTTTATCATTCATATCAACACTTTTCAAATTCGGGTTACTTAAGGAAAATTGTAAAGGCGGTAGTAAAGGACCATCAGAACTTTGATCACCATTAACAGGTGTCCATTTTATTGGTGACTTCTGTGCCAGTGTGGAAGAATCAGCATTAATAATTTCGTTCGAACTATCAGAAGTAAAAGATGAAAATCTACTTCTAAATTCACTATTTGTTGAGAACCAGTCTTCTTCCGAATATTGATCATCCATGAATTGATGGAAATCCAACCGATTAACTCTTATCAATTTTTTCCTATAATTCTCAAATGCAACTTCATCGTAAAATTTTTGACAAGTCCATTGACCCCAACCAATTTTTTCAAAAAGAATCAAATTCTCTTTATCGCCAGTCTCTAATGCCGAAATGATTAGCCTTCTCTTCTTAGAATTCGACAACTGCCCAAACCCAGGGATCTCTTTTGTCAAAGCACGAGTAATCAATCGGATAGGCATCGAACCGTACTCTGTAAGCAGATACGATAACAATTCAGGCGTCACAAATTTAGAAATAGCGACTCCTTCAGGCGATGAAGCAGGAACAGTCCTAAATGGAAAAGAAGCCATTCCCACAAGACATCAATGAGGAAAAGAATAAGAGAATAAGACTATTATCACAAGCAAGCACACTACTCTACCACCTGAGAGAACTTTACTTGAACAAACTAGATGCACAATGCGAGAGAAGAGTATTTATATATACGGATAAATACATCATACGCCACAAATAAACTTCGCAATTTACTGCGTTATACTATAGAAGTAGGATATATCTTAATAAGAAGCCTTTCAAACCCCATCCGGAGTATTTATAATATGATTCCTTTCAAGATTGAATCACATTTGAATCGAATTTTGATAGATACAAGAAACTTAAAATTACCAATGTATGTGGTTATAAACACAAGTTTTACACCAGATCTGGTTTGGTAGCGCCTTCGCAGCGTAGGCGCACGCTTACTAATTAAGCTGTACGGTTTTACCTTTAGTTTAAATTAAACGTTTATCCTGCGACTCATTGGGGCAGATCTGAATGAATAATAACGGAGTTTACACTTTGAATTACGCCGAGTCTGTCCCTACTGGTGATAAACGCTTGCGTAAGCAGCGAGCGTAAACACAGCTTTAATGCGAGATTGTGGAGAAAGTAGTGTAAAGCTGCTTCCGCGGAGATGTCATACGCAATAAAGGGCCACTACCTGGCGTGTTGGGACTGCGGTGCAAAAATGACGGAAATAAGACGATGCCGGCCGCCCGGACCGTGCAAATCTCCTTAGGCCAAGCACGTGCTGTAGGGCTCATTTACGTATAATATGATACATGGTGATTTTCTTTTTCTTCAAGCTGCATCTTTGGCCCGCCCCCGCTTTCCAACAGTCTCATCCCTTTTCGTCTTTGCCTGTCCTGTTTTTTTGGTGGAACGGAAAGTTTCACAGTTTCTTTGAATTTGGAAAAAAATCTGGGTTGGTGCGTTGGTGCGAAATCTGTGGTCTGCGATGCGGTCCATTTCCTTCGCCGGGTATTGTTAGGGCGTTTAGTGAGGGCTGTAGGCAGGGCGAAGGTAATGCTGGGCTGGGTTTAGTTTCTGTGATACGGGTGCAGGCATGCTGGTTTCCTTGTAATCACGTACCGAGAAGTCTGTTGAACGGTTGCTCCGACCCCTTTGGCATAAATCTGTTGATTGTAAACTGTGTAACGATTATTCTCTTGCTAATAATCGTAAAACCATATAGTAGTTAGCAACTTGAATTATTATTTGAATTCTTTATTAGTGATTACACCAATAACAGTCCTGATTTTATTGGAATAAAACTCAACCTCACCACACATCTTATATTACCAGAATGTCTAATCCTTTTGACTTGTTAGGTAACGACGTTGAGGACTCCACCGTTGTGGCTCCACCAAGAGAACTTGTGAAGAAAACCACTTCTTCCAAGAAGAACGATGTTCCTCCTCCTAACGCCGACCCTTCGAAAGCCAGAAACAACAGACCAAGACCTTCCGGTAACGAAGGTGCCATTAAGGACAAGAGCGCTGGTAGAGGTAAAAACAAGTCTAAGGACGTTCCATCTTCTGCTTCCACCAAGAAGTCTAACGTTAGAAAACAAACTGACCGTCACTCTAGAACTGGTAAGACTGATTCTGACAAGAAAGTGAGACAAGGTTGGGGTGATGATGCCAAGGAATTGGACAATGAAGTTGCTGCTGAAGCCGATGCTCAGGCTGAATTAGATGCCGAACGTGAATTGGAGTCTGGTGTCAAGAAGATGTCTTTACAAGATTACTTGCAATCTCAAGAAAGCGCTGACGACGATGAAACCCCTGCTGCTTCTCAAGCTTTGAACAAATTAGAAAACGCTGAATTGTTCGTTAAGGAGGAAGAAGTTTACGTGCCAGCTACTAAAGTTAAGACTTTGAAATCCAAACAATTGAAGACTAAACAATTTTTAGACTTTGATGCTACTTTCTCTGATAAACAACAAGGTTTCAGAAACAGAGAAAGAGACTCTGCTTCTCGTGGTAACTTCCGTGGAGGAAAAAGAGGTGGTAAAGCTCCAAACAACAGAAACGCCAAGAACCCAAACTCTGTTGAAAAATCTAAAAACATCGACACTTCTAAATTACCATCCTTGGCTTAAACAAGTCGATTTTACAATGAATTGAAGGGAGTGAACGGAGGAGTCTATCGGTTCTATAAAATTCAATCTTCCCATTGATTCATAAAGTATTATTTCTTCTTACTATTTGATGGCTTTTGAGATGCTATTAAGACCATCTCATTATATGTATAACTTCACAAAATTTATATAATATATACTTATTAACATATAAATTCACAGTGATTTTAACAAATTAAGATCTTTATTGGGTCAATTTATCTAGAGTTAATGCATAGTATGAATATATAATAAAATTTCGTGATAACTCTCACACTTTAAGATCCACTTTCAATGTATATGTGACGACAAATGATAGTGTAATAAATAGGACACTGTATTGTAAGATGAAAAATACAGATAGACAATCCATTTGAACGTGAGAACCTTTAATAGGTGTGTAAAACGCCGTGAAGTAAATTTGAGCTGTAGCACTTGGCATGGACCAAGTTAAGATCATAACAAATTTACTGATATCATTATCTAACCAATGGATCTTGTACAATTTATTAGCCCAAGCTACTCCAATGATGGGGATAACCATTAATCTCAACACTGTCATCAATGCTGCAGTCCTTATAAAACCCTTGGGTAACGTTTTGATTTCTAATCTAGCTAATGTACCGCCTAGCAGTAACAGCCCCAAGGGAACACAAGCGTTCCCAATATACCCAGTGAAATCGATTAAAAAATTAAGTACAGGCTCGTGATCTGGAGCGTCATGGACATGCACATAAGTGTTGACAAACAGTGCTTTCACCCATGGGATCAATGCACAGATGATACCAAGCAGCGCGCCTAATGATGCTGGTCTAATGAAATTGATTAAAAAATATGACACCCACTGCAATTTATATTTTTGAATGAATTTGGAGTATCTACTATTGTTTTTAACCAGATGGGAAGAAGTGGAATTGATTTTCTTTAAACCTGATGGAACTCTGGAAATATTATCATTTGAGTAAACTCCTTGAAAATCCTTCAATTCCATTTCATCAGTCTCATCTTCTCTATCGGGAACTTCTTCTACCAACCCACCAAGCCCTGTATTCGATTCACCAATATCTTCAGTTACAGTTAACGGACGATTTAAATCTAATTCACCTTTTTTGATCTTGGCAGCCGCACTGTAAGTGGCAATGACATCGTTAACGGTAGATTTGCCATCACCATGGCCACTCTGTTTACTCTTATTGCGATTAAACCTACTATTCTGTCTCGAGATCAATCTATGAAGTCCCGAATGCTTGCCTTCTAAATTTGCTGGACTTGACGTTGTGGTTTGTAACTGATAGCCATTCGTCTGAGAAATGGCACCATTATCTACAATAAACGGTTGCACATAACTAGAATTGTTGGCACCTGTAAGATTAGAATTTTGTGAAGCTCTACTATCAATACTAGTTAGATCTTCATTCTGACTCTCACTGCTTGATTGAATTATAACCTCAGTGAACCTATGAGATGGATCATGTGTATCCTTCTTTGCTGGCAAGCTATCAGTTAAGCTTTCAGCGCGATCCTTTGATTGAGAGCTCTGTGAAGTGTCCAGGTCACTATTTTGCTCCTCATCTTCAAGAGATTCCTTAAAATCCAGCCCCACAACTCTCCAGAGACCAAAATTCATCATCATAAAACTTTGAGTGAATAGGAAGATACATGAATATGCAACACCTTTATTAGCCTCGTCTGGGGTAAATATAAACCCATTACCAATACTTTGGACGTATGCAATTGGTAGATCTGAAATATTAGGGAAAACACCACTAAAGATCAAACCCCAGAACCATTTCTTGGGAACAGGAGTAGTCAATTTAGCTATGAAAGATGCTACACCCCCAACAGCAAACAGCACCATAGCAGATAAAATGATAACACCAACTTCCTTTATATCATGCCATGATATATTACTCACAATTTTATTGAAGGTCAAGCACGGCAGAATCGCATTCACAACCATGTTAGAAATCCCTCTCGCAACTTCCAAAGACACAATATTATATCGAGCCAATAAGAAGCCTACAAATATAATAGCGTAGATCTTTAAGATTGGTTTTAAAGCCACATAGATAGCTGCTCCCACATCGATAGCCATTATAAATGATGGAAAACGACACGCAGGTTGAGTATGTAGACGTTTGCTTACTAAATAACAGGTACAATTCAAAGCAGAGAATGAACAAGATGAATCGTCCAAGAACAAGTATATTACAGTGATATATCGAAAAACTCAATACTGAGAACGGTTATTCCTCAATACAAACCTATTTCTTCAGCAAGATATATGAAAGTCCTAAGAATAAGAAAAAAGCATTTACGATTCAAACACTAAAGGAGATATCAAATAAGTGACCAAAAAATGATGAAGAGACGCAGTAATACGGAGATTACTCGTCTTTAAAGGCAGTTAGCTCCTTAATGAAGAAAAAGTTTAAAGAAGGCCTTTAACGTGGGGGGGTTGAAGCTTGAAAAGTGTCTGCAGGAAGGCCGCGAGCTTTCTCTGGCTTATGTAATGCGGATACCGTTTTGCTGAGATGTAAAAATTGACACGAGTGGACCGTTTCTTGACCATAATCGGTAGATGAGAGTTTAATTGGATGAGCTAAGTTATTAGAGTTACTTACTCATATGACTCTGTTGTTGTACTTGTTTTAAATATATATACATCTATATATGGGACTATTTCTTGATGTTCAAGAATTGAGTTTCTGTAGCATCGATGATTGCTGGGATGATATCTGGGTTAGCTAACGTGGACATGTCTCCTAGTTGTTCAGCTTCATTAGATGCGACCTTTCTTAGCACTCTTCTCATGATCTTACCTGATCTTGTCTTAGGCAAGTCTCTCACAACGACAACAGTTTTTGGAGCTGCAAATGGACCGATTTCACCTCTAACTTGTAAAATTAATACACGACGCAATTCAGCAGGGCTTGCTGGGTCTAGCTCCATCTCAGGTAGTTCTGATTTCTCTAATTTCCTTAATGATACATAAGCAATGATAGCTTGCCCCGTTAATTCATCGTTAACACCGACGACGGCAGATTCTGCTACAGCCTCGTTATCGTTTAAACATGCCTCAATCTCTGCGGTGGAAAGTCTGTGACCTGAGACGTTCACCACGTCGTCAACTCTTCCTCTAATCCAATAGTAACCATCGTTGTCTCTTCCGGCACCATCTCCGGTGAAGTAGTAACCTGGGTAAACTTTTAAATAAGTATTGTTATAGTGTTCATGGTTGTTCCAAATGGATCTTGCCATTGATGGCCATGGGGATTTAATGGCAAGGACACCTGCTACATCATTTCCTGCCAATTCTTGACCAGAGACAGGATCTATGATTGCGGCATTGATACCAAAGAATGGTAACCCAGCAGAACCTGGTTTATTTGGAGTGACACCTGCTAACGGTGAGATCAAATGTGAACCAGATTCTGTTTGCCAAAATGTATCACAAATGACACAGTTTTCTTTACCAATTTTTTTATTATACCATTCCCATAAATCTGCAGCAATGGGTTCACCGACAGAGCCTAGCACACGTAGCGATGAAAGATCGTACTTGTCGATCTCTGCTTCACCAACACGTTTTATTAATCTCATTGCTGTAGGAGCGACATAGAAATGGGTAGCTTTATGACGTTGCACAATTCTCCAATATCTACCATAATCTGGGTGTGCTGGCGTGGATTCAAAGATAATCGATGTGGTACCTAACAACAGTGGACCGTATAATGCGTAAGTGTGACCAGTGATCCAACCCACATCACCGGCAGTGAATAAAATGTCCTCAGGGTGAACATCTAGCACATATTTCGTTGTCAATGCTGCACCTAATAAATAGCCTGCCGTGGAGTGAACAACACCTTTGGGAGACCCTGTAGATCCAGAAGTGTATAATAAGAATAATGGGTCCTCGGAGTTAACTGGAATTGATGGTAAATAAGAAGTTTGTTTGGCTAATTCTTCTTTCCACCAGAAATCTCTGCCAGCTTTCATTGGAATATTTTCACTGCCAGTTCTTTGAAAGACTAAGATGTGAGACACTGCGTCTACTCCATTTAAACCTTCATCGACAATCTTCTTAGTATGAATAGTTTTACCACCTCTTTTACCTTCATCACAGGTGATAACCACTTTACAGCCCGCATCAACGACACGGTCCTTCAATGAACCTGCCGAAAACCCAGCAAACACAACAGAATGTATAGCACCTAATCTTGCTACAGCTAACATGGCAACAACCGTCTCCGGGATCATAGGCAGGTAAATAGCGACAGTATCACCCTTTGTTACTCCCCAACGTTTTAACACACCGGCAACTTTACATACCTCCCTTAACAACTCGCCAAAAGTGACGGATCTATTCTCACTCTCATCATCGGCCTCATAGATAAGAGCCACTTTATCTGGATTAGCAAAAGCGTGTCTATCAACACAATTATATGCTGCATTCAATTCACCGTTTAAAAACCATGCTACATCCCCTTCTTTCAAAGAACCGCTCTTAACGTGGGTGAATGGCTTATCCCAACTCAAATGGTTCAAAGCCATTTTATTGAAGAAATTTTCAGGATCATTGATGGATTCATCGTACATTTGCTTATATTGGCTCATATCTTTCACATAACCGGCAGAAGGCTGAGATTGAAAGAAATGCTCAGGAGTGTAACGTGGTGTCACATTATTAGCCTCGTGGACTTCCTTATGAGCGATCGAACTGGTCATTATCAATATTTATTTTCTCTTTACTGCTAAACGAATAAACTTGAAGTGACAATTGGACTCAATTGTAAAAGTTTCAACAAATTCAACGCGATACTTCAATTCACCTATGCTTTACCGTTCAATTGATAAAGTATTTATCCACTATCACGTTATGTTAGTAACGATAAATTATGGTGCAAATTTGTATTATATACTAATTTTCGGTGAAAAATAAGTCATGCACATGCAATTCGTTATATCCATTAAAATTCAGTGCAAGATTCGAGAAGCCGAGATTCCGATTCAAGAGTCGTACATATTGGCAATCATCGGGTTTGCAATGGCGAAGACACAAAGACTTCATTATATATATACATATAGGCGAGCAGTACACAATTGAGCCAGTTCGTGGGAGGATTGATCAAGTGTTGTCGCTGATGGGCATATAAATTTCACCTACTCTTTCCAAGAACTGTTTCACTGCAGATCTTAAGTCTGGTGGGACGTTTTTATCTAGGATTTGAATTAGTAGCTTATACATGCTGGCGCAATTGGCTTGAAAGTCATCGTCATCGAATTCATAGTAACCTTGCAAAATCTCTACAATAACCGGTCTCCACGAGTTAATGCTTCTCTCCATGGTTCTGCTGTCAAGGAGAACGTATCCTTTAACTACATTGGTGCAAATGGTGATCAGTCTTTTGATCAATTCTGGCTTCTTCTCGTCATCGTTCAGATACAATTTGAAGATAATGTCGATGAGCACCGCAGCAGCGCTTGTCTCCTGTTTTAACAAGTTAGGGATCTTGTCAACGACACGCGCCTCTACTAACCTTGTCCTTAGCCCATAATCTTGATTAAAATCTCTAGAGAATTCGTATGATTTCTCTAAAAGCTCTGTTAAATGGATAGCTTGATCGTATGGGATGTGATGTGAAAATTCCTCATTTTCAAATAATTCGCTAATTAATTCAATCATTAGTAACTGCAAGACACACTTCACTACAATGGAATTTTTAATACTAATCTTGCTACGCTCTTTAACTGCGGCTGTCACATGTTTACCAGGTTTCACAAACGATGCCTTGGATTTATCCAATTGTGGTCTTGCTGGATCTGAGGAACGATTTAGAACGTTTTTATCATTCGATAAATTAACTTCTGATGGCGGATTTGTCTCTGCAGTGGCATCATTCCCAACATCCTCACTAGCTTGTTCATCTTGAGCACGCTGTACAGTGTCATGGACGTTACTTTCCACAGACATGTTTTTTTCTGGTTTTACAACAGAATCTGCGTCAATGTTTATAGATGGTTGACGACCATGGTGTAAAGGATCAAAATCAAATAACTCAGACGCCGTCGTCAAATCGAATAGCTCTTCAAACACAGAGCCAATCTGTTTCCAATGATTGTCATCAAATTTAGAAATGTTTTGCAAAATTAATTGTTGAAGGCATGATCTACCAATACGCGCAATGGTATCATTCTCTTGGCAAACACAAGAGACTAATAAATTTAAAAACCCATCTAGTAACTTGTTCAATGATTCAAAATAATGAGTAAATAGTGCAATAAGGTTCCTTAAAGCTTGAATTAATGTAGTAGATAACCACACGCTCAAGTCATCGTGACTATTGAATTGGTTAACTTCCCAATGCTTTGATAAAACACTGAAAATTGGAAATAGAAGTTTAGCGCAGATGCTTTTCCAAAAAGCATCATCAAAATGACCGCCGTATGCTACCAATGCGTCAAACATATAATTCAAAGAGCGGGATCTCACTTCTAAATCGTCAGCTGTCATGATGGTATCATTGAAACTATGTAATATCGGAAACCAAACATCGTTAAAGACGTCTTTACCACGAAGCAAATTTGTGTAATGTTCTGTTTTAACTTTATCATCTCTATCAAATGATAATCTAGCAATTTGTGTGGTTAATAACTTCAAAGATTCTAAAGCATGCAATGAAAGCTTCTGAGATTTTTTGTTCTTAGTAATTTCCATAAAAATATTAACCAATTCAGAAAAACAATTCTCTTGACTGAAGACACTATCAAAATGATTCCGTGTTATATCTTCACTCACTAATTTTTGAGTCTTCAATAAAATATTCTCGTCACTTGACTTGGCAGTATAACGTAACGATTCTAAGATTGGTTCCCAACCAGACTTTATCTTCTCAGATTTAGTTAAAATGAAGTTACGGAAACATTCAATGATCATCTCCTGAACCTCTGAGTTAGTGGTATTCTGGACGGTATACTCAAAAGGTTTCAGGAAGTCGTGTTGAAATTCAAAACCAGTTAGTTCTTCAATATCTAAAAATCTCATTGATAATTGACGTAAAGAATCTACAGCAAAGAAAACTACAGCAAGGTTCGAATTTGTAGCAATCTTATTAAACGCATCGCCCATGACAGCCCATAATGGTGTCCATTCTACCCTGATACGATCCATATTGTAATAACAAACGTCAATCATTTTTTGTAACGAGAACATCCGAGGAGTCGAAGCATATTGTGAAGATTCAATTTCTTCTAAAGAAACGCTTGTTAAAGCTTTGATAAAATCAATAATTGCATTACCCGACAGCTCAGAACTTCTAGTAAATATGTTGTCCATTAATACGACTAGCTCACTGGAAGATATGTATTTGGTCATCTCTGGAGGTAACACTTGGTTATGATGTTTCTCCTGTGCTAACTCCAAGGGAGTTGCACGTTTGCTCCAGATATCAAAAAAGTATGGGTTTGATTTCACAGAATCGAAAGAGTGTCTTGGATTAGCCAAACGAGCCTGAGACACATCAGGGACTGTTTCCCTATCAATACCCTTAGATATCAACTGCAATCTTTCCATTTGCGATACAACTAATAAAACGTCCTTCCATGACTCTTTCAAAAAATTTCCCTCTGAAAGAGCAATTTCTAACAGATCCACCATTGCATTTACGTTCTTGATTTTAATTTCTTCAAGATTTTGAAGATTACAGAATTGGACCAAGGCACTAACAAAAGATTTTCTTGCATCATCAATGGAAAATATAGCAGAAATTTTAATAGACATTTTTAACCCTTCTAAACACTGGTTAGCGGTGACCAAATCATCATAATCTTTAAATGGAGGAGTTAAAGCAGCTAAAAACGACATCCATAACGTTTCAAAAATAGATTTGACATGCTCAACATGCGATGCAGCGTAATATATGTCACTGTCACTTTTGCCTTTCGACTTACTCAAATTTTTAAAGACCATCTCAGTTTTTGAAGCAATTTCTTTTGAAACTTGTAAATATGCCTCTCTTGGAATATCTCTTGAACTGAAGAAACTAAATGCAGATGATTGTGTATGCGCAGTCGCACTAGAAGTTTCATCTGCTAGCATTGCCTGGTGCTGTTCAGATAATAATTTAATTTCGTTATTTTCAATTTCTTTGAAAAGATTCACCATGAATTCTTTAGGCAAATCTTTCCCATTATCAATCCCTTCGTTATTTTCTAAAAATTCTTGCAAAGTCATCTTATTCTTAATTCTAACAGAATGTAAGTCGGTATTTAACATAATCAACGAATATGACAGCACATAGGCAGTATCAGCTTTTGAAAACACTCCAGGATTTTGATCAACGAATCTTTCTGCAAATTTCAACATAAATCTATCAATCTTTTGCCCTTCACCCGGTAATCTGAAGCTTTGTAAAAAATCACGTAATGCATCAACGATGGACAGGGAAGTAAAATCGAATTCATCTACAAACGCATGCATTATCGCAATATTCTTTTCATCGCCTTCTCCAAGGAAATCACCAACCGCAGCTAAATCTAGGCCTTCTGTTTCTAACAACCATTTGGCCACAGATGTAGGTGAATTGTCCTTTATGAAACCTTTTGTGACTAGTAATGGGATAGCCTTTTTAGGCTTTTTGTTAAACATTTCAATACAATCAGTCAATTGAGTCTTTCTCTGTTTTAAATTTTCAAATTGAGTTGGATCGTCGTAATCCATCGATTGCGAAGAGGTACCTTCTTCATGAGAGTTCCTAAGGCTTGCTGTGGAGGCAACCCTTTTATTTACGGAAAGAGAACCGGGCTCTGAAGTTATAGATTGCCTAGAATCATCATTTGTTCTCTCAATCCCACCAACTGTTGGATTTAAAGCTTTATGAGCCCATACACTTAAAGATCTTAATACAGAAACAATACTGTGTAAGGATGTCATCTTTAGCGCAAATTCAACAGGGTATAGGAGTGAATTTTGTGAAGCGATCGAACTAGATGACAAATTTGATGTTGTCAATAACGGGAGCTGATCTATATTATAAGTGTGTAAAGGTTTCCCTACATTTTCATCATAATAAGCTCTTTGCGTAGAAGTAATTTCCACTCTAGTTAATGCTAATCTAGTCAGATAATCCACTATTAATTCCATAATATTTGGCATATTAGGATTACAATCATAATTCAAATAAAACTCAATTAAAGTTCTTGGATCATTGCTTATTCTTTGGATCACGCTTAAGAAATATCTTTTCTGTTGAGGAGTTGATGATTTCAATTCTGCTATCGGGAAATAAATTTCAGTTAGGAATACTGGGATCTCTCTCATAAATTCGGCTCTTAAGTTTGCAATTAGTAACCACATTATTTCTAATGTTATTTCAAAAACTGGAGATATTGGGGAAGCAGCGTTTCTAGACAAAGATAAACAAAGGTATTGTTTAATAGAATCAAGCAAGGTTATTTTTTCCTTACCAGGTAGGAAAGTGTTAGAAGATAAAAACACATCGACATGATCCTTCAAAATTGAATAGATGATATGCAGCGAAAGAAGTTTCGACCTGACAGCATGAGAACGCATATCTAGTTCTGATTCTAACGGCTTGGCACATATCTTAGCCATAGCTCTAAACACGAGGAATGCATCTTTTACCACCAAATCTTGGTCTGAGGTTAAAAATTCATTATTATCTATGTTGTTATCATATTGTTGAGCGTCCATCTGCCTCTCTTCTTCATCGTTTAAATGCCCCATATCTTCTAAAGTGACTGGGTTCTTGCTTTCACTAGATGGCTTCACCGATTCGCTCAGGTTAGCAGAAGATGAATTCAAGTTGTTCGCAGAGAGTGTAGCAGGCAAAATCTTCTTTGTATCAATTTTTTCAAAGACAAAGCTAACCACTTGAGTCAATGTTGCCTGAGCAATACCTTGATTTGACGCATTTAACGAGAACACAAATATGTTATAAATTGTTCTAATTGCTTTCAGTAATGAGGCACCGTGACATAAATGGATAGAGTCCTCCACAAGGATACAACTAGATAATGCTCTAATAATTTGTAATTCTACCTTCACGTCTGTACCTTCTCCTTGGAAACAATCTGCGATAGTATCAATGGCAGAGTCAATGAGCTTTTGTTTTGGGGGAGGAGTAATCCCAGAATTTGAACTTTCCTCTTGATCATTCGAAGCCATTGAATCTGGAGGGTTAACAAGACATGATTCATCTAAGGCTTTGAAAGAAAACAGTTTCGATAAACAATCCAAAGCTAATCTTTGAACCCTTATACTTTTCGTTCTACAACTAGCTCTCAATGCATCAAAGATCAATATCGAATCGGGTATATTATTACTATCAACAATAGCATCACTGGGGTTATTTTTCAATTGAGTCATAGCGCTTTCAATCATCTTTAAAGTGCTACTTTTACTCTTCACAGTCTTATCTTCTGAAATTTTCATTAAAGTGTCCTTAACCATTGTCTTAGTAGATCTAACATTACTAGGAATACTAGTTGAAACGGTTGACGAATTTCTAGTATGATTACTCACACTGACACGGTTACCGGTGTGTAGAGTGGTGTTAGGCTTTGATAACTTATCATTTGGGGTAGACTCTTTAAAATGTTGATTATCACTTGTAGAATCAACCTCTTCATCATTTATGACAATAGTTGACACATCAGGAGCCACAGGAGAGCCTTCAAGTGGTTCTTCAGGCAATACGTCTCCTTCAGACATTGTTAACACACTTATTTTCCTGCTTTGTTGTATCTTCAGAGTAGAAGTTAGCGTTTTAGTATGATTCAATTTCACTGATTAAGATAAGCAAAAGACAAGTTACCAGTCATCAATTGACTACAAAAATCACGCTCAGCAAACCGAAAAAAGCAAGAATCCAACAGAACGTAGCTTAGCAAACGTAGAGGCAACAATAAGATACTCAAATGAAATTATATTGGGTAAATCGTGGTACATATGTGATTAGTACAGATTATGATGCTACCATACAAAATCGCGGCTACAAAGGAGAATGCTCGAAAATACAGAAAATCAAGAATTTAATTCAGGGTAACCCCAATACAAGCCTCAATTTCTGTCGAAAGCTCCTTGGAAGGAAAGGCACGATTACTCTTGGAGAGGTGAGATGGGGTTGCGGAAAGTTTAGCTACCAGTGGCTGACAGCACAACGTTGGTTGTTGGGAAGACGATTAACGAATTTATTAGAACTAATGAAATAAAAAAAAGGTCCTACCCGGATTCGAACCGGGGTTGTCCGGATCAAAACCGAAAGTGATAACCACTACACTATAGGACCAGACAATTGTTGAAACTGCGGAATAAAATAGAGGCTTAGCTGATCCAATGGAACACACATATTGAAGCATTTGGAGCAGGAGTCAGTAGTATCGGCTTTCTAGGTTGCTGATTATCAACTTTCGCGTGTATTTCCTAAGATAGCTGGCAACGGTTTCTCGTCATATATACTATTGGATTTTGATACCTCAATCTGGGCAGCAAATTGACTTTTAATTCGGCCATCAACTAGTCAAGTTATAATCGGCGGCAAACAGTTTTTCCAGGATCAAATGGTCATTTTCCTTAACATGAAAGCGGTTGAACCTGACTGCTATCACTGAATTGGTTGCTCGTGCTTAGTAATTACGGAACCGTTGGGTCTGTCACACCACGTGACAAAGTTTTTCAACGAACGTCTAGAACATTCCGGATATGGAAACAGACAGATGACTTTAGAACAATGAGCAAAGGGGGCTATATAGTATGTGTAACTCCTTCAATTGATGAGCCAATGGTGCTAGAATTGGCGTATATAAACTGGACTGGAAGATGTGAAATTGTTTCAGTTTGATTGTTACTAGTTGTATTGTTTTCTTGAAGACTATATAAAATCATTACAAAGCAATACCAAGATATTGCTTACCTTTAGATAGTTAATTCCAATCAATAACAATCCAGAATATGAGTTTTTATCAGCCTTCTTTATCCATGTTTGATGTGTTAAACGCTCTATCTAATGATAGAGGTCTCGGCCGGGGCCAGTTCCCAGGAGAGCAGAGATTTGGTGTTCCACCTCATTATTTGCAGCAGCATCACAGGTTCCGTTCACCTCACCATCCAAGAGGCCATGCTAGTCATGCTCAATTCAATGGTCACCCATTTGGCGTGAGCGGGGTTGGTGGTAGACCTAGATACAGACCAGGACCTTCTGGCTATTATTATAGAGCACCAAATCAAGGTTACTATTATAGTCCCCAATACACGTACTACGTTCCTGAGGACGATGAGGAAGAAGAACAAAATCAAGAGGAGGAGGAAGAAGAAGAAGAAGAAAGGCAACCTTGCGACAGAGAACAAGCTGCCCGCGGTAATGCTCGTGAAGCGGCTTACAGCATGACGCCTGGGGAGCGCAGACCTTCTTATTACCATTTACCGGGACGCAGAGACCCCGTAGAGACTGCTAATGGGTCTACAGATTTGGTAGACTTATTGAGCGCTTTACTTGGCGGCGCTGAAGTTCCATATGGCTATAGACAGGATTTGCCACAATCAGCGGAACCAATCGAGAAACCTGCTGAAACTGAACCACAGCCGCTTATTCCACAAGCATCTGAATCATACGAGGACACGGCAAAGGATAACCAAGAGCCAGACACGATTAACGATGCCGCTGCTCAGAAAACTGAAGAATTGGAACAACCTCAACCGGAGACTCCAGTGGTTAAAAAACCTGGTTTAAACAGGAAAGCGTCTGCGTTTGCACACCGTGAAGCCCCATCACCCATTCCAGATCCATTACAACTTTCTAAACCAGAGACGAGGTTAGATTTGCCATTTTCACCCGAAGTAAACATTTATGACCTCACTGAACAATACGTAGTAGTACTGTCATTACCAGGTGCTAACTCGAAATCTTTCAAGATTGACTACCATCCGTCCTCTCATGAATTGATTATCAAGGGTAACGTAATTGATAGATTAGGCATCGACGAGAAATTTTTGAAAGTGACAGAGATCAAATATGGTGCTTTCGAAAGAACTGTGAAATTCCCAGTGCTCCCACCAATCAAAGACGAAGATATCAAAGCTTCCTACGCCAATGGGTTGCTACAAATCAAGGTCCCAAAGAAACCTGATACATCTGAGAAACGTGCTCCAAAAAAGCGGATCACCATAGAAGATATCCCAGACGAAGAGTTAGAATTTGAGAAAAACCCAAACCCAATGGAATGAAGGACTTTACAAGAGACCTGAAACTTCTCATGCAGATACATCGCTAATAACTCTATTACGATAATTTTTATATAAGCTTGTACATCCAATTAAATAATTATAAGGCATTCAATACAAACCGTTTTAATCATTGCTGTCACTTGAAGAAGCTAGAGTATTGAGTCTTCTTCGCGTTACCCTGGTTTAGTGAAAATTTTTTTTTTTTAATTGAGCTAACTAAAAAAAACTGATGAGTTGAATTGAAAAATTTCAATGGGAGAAGTGTCATGTAATGTATGCGTTGAACAATCTGTTATAACGCTTCTTGGTAAGTAGTTGTGATTTGGTTTACACTTAACTGAAACTGGAGAATATTTTACGCCATGTCTGAACAGAATCAAGAAACGAACGGCAGCGAACAGAAAAATTATAACGCTTATAATGCTCAGAATGCGCAAAACTTCCAGCAATACCAACAATACCAACAATACCAACAATTCCAACCTCAGCAAGGTCAGCAGGCGTACCAGCAGTTCCAGCCCCAACAGGGCTTTCAGCAACCTGTACAAGGCTTTCAGCAGCCTCAACAGGGATACCAACAATACCAACAATACCAACAAAATTACCAACAAAATTACCAACAGAACTATACCCAAGGTTATAACCCAAATTACAACCAGGGTTATAACAAAGGCTACAATAACAAAGGTTACAACAAGGGCCAGAACAAGGGGTATAATCAAAATTACCAAGCTTACAACCAAGCACCCCAAGCTAATCAAGGTATGACCTTAGATGATTTCCAGAAACAGCAAGCGGAACAACAAGCTGCTGCTAAACCTAAAAAGACTTTGAAGTTAGTGTCTAGTTCAGGTATCAAATTAGGCAATGCTCCTACGAAGGCTGATGAGAAGAAACAAGGAGAAACCAAGACGGAAGCTGCGAAGGATGACAAGAAAAGTAAAGATGACTCGGAAACTTTACCAAAAGTACAAGATTTGAAGATTTCTGAGAAAAAACCAGAAGTCAAGAAGGAGGAAACTGCTGCACCTGCACATACTGCTTCAACGACTGGAACTGACTCGGTAATTAAAGAACAAGAGGAACAAGTGGACGAAGAAGTTGTTAATGATATGTTTGGGGGAAAAGACCACGTCTCATTGATTTTTATGGGCCATGTTGATGCAGGTAAGTCTACTATGGGTGGTAACTTGTTATACTTGACCGGATCTGTCGACAAAAGAACTATTGAGAAATATGAAAGGGAGGCAAAGGATGCTGGGAGACAAGGTTGGTACCTTTCTTGGGTTATGGATACCAACAAAGAAGAGAGAAATGACGGTAAGACCATCGAAGTTGGTAAAGCTTATTTCGAGACTGAAAAGAGACGTTACACTATTTTGGATGCACCGGGCCATAAGATGTATGTTTCCGAAATGATTGGTGGTGCTTCGCAGGCTGATGTTGGTGTCTTAGTTATATCCGCTAGAAAAGGTGAGTATGAGACCGGTTTTGAAAAAGGTGGTCAAACTCGTGAACACGCATTGTTAGCCAAGACGCAAGGTGTTAACAAGATGGTTGTAGTCATCAATAAGATGGATGATACTACCGTCAATTGGTCTGAAGAACGTTACAACCAATGTGTGCAAAATTTAACTAATTTCTTAAAAGCTATTGGTTACAACAAAGATGATATCCAATTTATGCCAGTCTCCGGTTATAGTGGTGCAGGCTTAAAGGCTCGTGTTAATCCTGAGGATTGTCCGTGGTACACTGGCCCATCATTGTTAGAATACTTGGATAATATGAACCATATGGATCGTAAAGTGAATGCTCCATTCATGCTCCCCATTGCTTCCAAGATGAAGGATTTGGGAACTGTTGTAGAAGGTAAAATTGAATCTGGTCACATTAAGAAAGGCCACTCTACTTTACTGATGCCAAATAAGATACCTGTTGAAATTCAAAATATATATAACGAGACTGAAAATGAGGTGGATATGGCTCTATGTGGTGAACAGGTTAAGTTGAGAATCAAAGGTGTGGAAGAAGATGAGATTTCAGCTGGTTTTGTATTGACTTCTCCAAAGAATCCTATCAAGAGTGTGACCAAATTCGTGGCCCAAATTGCCATTGTAGAATTAAAATCTATCATGTCCGCCGGATTTTCCTGTGTCATGCATGTTCATACCGCTATCGAAGAGGTTAAGATCACCAAATTGTTGCATAAATTAGAAAAAGGAACTAACCGTAAGTCTAAGAAACCACCTGCTTTCGCTAAGAAAGGTATGAAGATCATTGCTGTCTTAGAGACAGAAGGCCCTGTATGTGTGGAAACTTATGATGATTATCCCCAATTAGGTAGATTCACTTTAAGAGATCAAGGTACTACTATTGCAATTGGTAAAATTATTAAAATCGCCGAATAAAAGTTTTCTCGTCACATATATCTCCATGAGTGTTTTCACTTATCTCATAGCAAAAAAAAATTACTATCTGCTATTTTATAAAACGTATATTAAATTGATTTGATGGGAAAAACCCTTATCAAAATCTTTCATTTTTGACGGCTACTCGTTAAGTTTAGAGAAAACGTCCATTAAGGATTCAATGCCTTGAAGAGTATTCTCATCATAACCACGACCTTCACAGTGCTTGGAATGAGCAAAATCAATCAAATTGAGTCTACTTAAAGGAAAATTTTCAGCGCTTTCCACATTTAGTTCATCATCACTTTCATCTTCATTTATAAAGTCTTGATAAAATAACGGATCATCATCGCTTTTCAAATCCCACCTTCTGGGATCCCCTTCATAAATAAATAAAAGACTACTCGAAATAAGTCGCACTTCTTCAGAAAGCATTGTGTTATACAATAATTGTAATCGTTGCCAGAAGACCAACTTCAATTGCTGGATTCTTTCACTGGATAAATCTTTATGTTGGAAATATAGATCTATAGCTTCAATAATGTTCGACTGTGATCTCGATCTGCCAAACAATTTATTTACAAAAATGTAACCCTCGTTGCTCGTATCGATCTCGTAACTATCTACATCTAACTGTTTCTGTCGAAGATTCTTATGCAACTTCATCCCACATATCCTGAACCCCAATGAACCCGAAGTAGTCTCATCACTTACCAATTGTAATCGTTGTCGTTTTTCTACAGACGCAGTCTCGTCATATAATATTTTACCTAGCTTAATATCCATAATACTTGGCTCGCTAAACTTTGATAATAAATTCTCTAACACCAACATATCTTTTGGTCTTTCAATTTCGCTTAAATTATGAACCAAATCAGCAGCATTTTTCAGATCCTGTTGGCTATCTCCTGCGAGTCTTGTTCCTTTGAACTCAGAATCTAATTTACCTAATTGTAAAGTCCCCAAAAATGAGGGCATCCACATTTGCAAAGGAACATCGCCTTCTTCTAAATTTCTAGGATCACTTTGCCTCAAGCTAATATCTTGATAAAACTGTAGCTCCTGACCAATTAAAGGCTTCAACACCAACTCATTTTCTCTATCCATCAAAGTGCCCGCATGACCCGCAGCTTGATGGTCTAACGTAGTAATATCGGTCATTGGCTAATTTATACGGCACCGTTATCACTCAAGAGACAGTATTATACCAGAGTATATCGTTCCATGTGTGAAGCTTGTTATCGTATCACTGTGAAAAATTCAAGATTTTAGCCCTGGTTCACGCTCTTAGGGTTGGAATATTGAACTCTTTGTCCATTCGCGACATACAAGCCTCGAGAGTAGGTGGCTCGCACTGCGTTGCTGGCAATTACAGGACCAATCATTTGCCATCGTAGTCAGTCCCATAATTTTCTGGCATCATGAAAGCTTGCAAACTTCATTACCTATCTCTCCTTCACGATTACTATCCACAACCCTCCTTACTAAGCACTCTCATCATTTCGTTTGGCGCTCTTCAAAGTAGTTCCGTGGAGTAGTAATTGCCAGAAAGTGTAAAATTTTCGCTCCGCGGAGCTACGCTAGGCTCAGATCACATTTCCCAGTGTGATAAACAGAGATTCAGTTTTTCGAGCCCACCGCGTCGTCGACGTTCGCTGACTGGACGATGTTGTCTCCTTGCAACTACCACTTTCTCCAAACAACGAACTGTCTAGCTCTCATGGGAGTCTACACTCGGGTCCTTTTATCACAGTCTGCCATAAAACACTAGTTACTGAAGCATTGATAGAGATACATCAGTGAATAACGTTTCCAGAACAATACCTACACGTGATGGCCGCAGACGCTGCCACGAAGTTGAAAGTCGCCAAGGATTCCGTATGTAACCATTGAGAACGTTTGAGACGTCACTTGACCCGATGAATATCTCTATACTAACTATGATGCGTCCTGTGGTGCAAATATCTGATTAGTTGGTAGCATCTTTATTTGAATTATCAAAGGCTTCTAACCAAACTGCCGCCTCGATTGTCGATTTCTACAATCACGTTGATGACGACGATGAGGATCGGATTGAAGCTTTCACCATGTTAACTGAAGCATTGCACACATTAACGGGTGCTGCTTCTCAATTCCATGGTCTCACTGCAGGTCTTCTAACGTCGCAGGACGATGACAAAACTTTGGTGACGAGCACAGGTAAAGTCAAGAGGAAAGTGGAGCGTGATCCTAATGCGCCAAAGAAACCTTTAACTGTGTTTTTCGCTTATTCTGCTTATATTCGTCAAGAACTTCGCGATGCTAGACAGAGAGCTGGATTAGCGCCGCTATCGTCTACGGAGATCACGCAGGAGATCTCGAAGAAATGGAAGTCTCTAAGTGATGCCGAGAAAGAGAAATGGAAGCAAGCTTATAACGTTGAATTGGAACATTATCAAAAGGCTAAACAAGTTTACTTGGAGAATAAAAAGAATGGGACTTTGCCAGCCTTGGACGGCCCTAACCACGCTCCGGTCCCACTTCCTTTCAATTTGTCACCTGATGTAGAGCTGGAAGCTTTGCCGCCAGTTCCCCAATTTGAAGAGAAGAGGCCTCGTGAAGATGATCTGGGTTCCTCTGAGAAGAAGAAGAAGAAGAAGAAGAAGGATAAGAAGAAAGATAAATCCAATAGTTCCATGTAGTCGATGGGTTATAACGATATGTAATTTTTATATACAAGTTTGTTCAAATTGTTTTATTTACTCCAGTGTTTATAATAATTGCTGCAAGAAATCCTTTGCAGGAGTTGGTGCATCTTCTGGACGTTTCCAATGCTCAGGAAACTCGTAAACTCGGGATTTCAACCTACGCTGGTATGCTTCCAAATGCCTTGTGTCTAATGGGATATCACTAAAATCATCGGTCATATCATTGGATTCTGCAATTAGTCTTTGCAGAATGTCTTGCAAGTATTTCGAATTCTGTGAAGCATATTCAAATTTGTCACAAGACATCTTGAACGTATCAGTGTCATGGTTATACCTTGTCCTAGCTAATAATCTAAACTTGTGTAATGCTTTTTCTGACAATTGAAGGTCCTTGGTTTGTAAAGTCATGACCACCTTACTTGCGTGTGGATGCGAATCCTCACCAAGGTATGTGGTGTATGTATATTTAACGGGATGACTTACTTTATTTGGAGGATTGTACTTTTGTCTGTATTGTACTAGTAATGGTAAGTCATACGCTTGTAACCTATAGAAAAACCTCCTTTCTCTATAACCAGCAACAAGGTTCTGTGCAGGCGTGGGTAATTCATCAAATTCAAAAGGAGCAATGGCTTTTTGTAATTCTTTATTCGTAAGCACTCTAGATTTCTTATGTTCAGTAAAGTTCCTGTTATACATCTCTTCAATTTCCTGCTTAGGCACTCCTGTCAGGGAGTCGGTTAGCAGTAACGCCTTCAATTCGTCCTCGTTCTTAGAGTACTGGGCTCCAAGTTTAGTCCTTCTCTCCCAATACAATTCAATAATTCGTTCCGGAGGTTGATTTAACCATTTTGCAGGCTCAAAACATAGCATTGGATCAGAATTCACCTTTACAGCATCATTTTTAGACTTATCCGCCAAGCGCTCGTTTCGATCAACGTTTCTTACACATGTTTGGCTCAAACAACGATTGGAATACGCAGTGGTCAAATGGTGAGAAATAACACTTTTGCACCCAATTTTCGAAGGTAATAACCTCCACATATCGTTTCCTAATAGAAAAGTCTCTCCAGAGTTCAACCACCTCTCCTTAGAGTACACTTTGTCCCTCCAATCGAGCCTCAAAGAGTCTTTCAACGTTTAGTGGAATTCCTTTAATGCCTTCGTATTAACAGTTAATGCGTGCAAAATGACGTTTCATAATGCTGAAGAAAATAAACACAACGTATTTGCAAAAAACGAAGAGTTTCCAACATTGAGGGATACGGCGGTTTACTAAGCGGTGGACTCAAGGTATAGCTCTGAAAGGAACGTATACTGTGTAAGGCAGCATTGAGCACCACGTACTTATATTATACAAGTGTTCGGGTTTGCTGTAACAAGCAATTTGGACAGTTTTGAATTCAAATATGCCAAGATGGACAAGAAGAGGGAAACTTCCTCTTGGTCCTAGTGTGGACCAAGAATATACCACTGAGATGTCACAAATGTTGTCGGATATACTGGCGACTTTAGAGTTGACGTTTGATAAACAAAGCGGGGACTTAAATGGGAAATTTATGCAAGCGGTGCCACCAAGAGCGACTTTATTGAAATTACAAAAACAATTGAATGATTTAGCCGATTCATTGGATGTGCTGAGAAAGGATGACGAAGAGAGTATTGCTAGATTGGAACAGCTGATAAATGCTGAGAAACAATCAGGAGTTTCACCTGATGAAGAAGCAGTGGATAGTCCTCTGACTGACACACATGAAGAATTTGAAGATGAAGCAGTTGATAAGACAGACAGGGATTTTATACACGCGGAAGACACTATTGCACTTGGTGAGGAAGCTAGTGTAGGCGATGATGGCAAACCAGCGGATTCCGTGGAATCTAGCGCGCAAAAAGTAAAACGGGAGACAAATGATGTTGTATCTCCCAGAGCGAATCCTCAAGAGGAACCCGAAGCATCTAGTGTGACGAGTGCCGCAAAGAGGGCCTTTGAAGATGAAGAGGGGAAAGATATAAACGATAAGGAAATTCAATCTTCTAAAAGGATCAAATTACCTGAAGAAGAAGAACGTGCTATAACTGCTGATGGTGAAAAACCTCTTCGGGAAAATGAACCTGATGTGGATGTTTTCAAGATGGAAAATGATCCTAACACTAAGAATCCTAAATCTGAATTTGTTGTGTCTCAAACGTTGCCAAAAGCGGCAAGCTCTTTGGGTCTTTATAACGAAGAAGGATTAGAAAGTACGGGCGAAGAATACTACAAGAAAAAATTCAGCGTGGCTAGCTATCCTACTAATGATCTAAAAGAGTTATTGCCTGGTGAATTACCTGACTTAGATTTTTCGTACCCTAAGCCTACTAACCAAATCCAATTTAATACTTTTTATTCCTTTGTTGAGAATTTTTTCAGATCATTAACCGAAGATGATATCAAGTTGCTGAAAATGAATTATATTGTACCAAATAACTTACAGATGGATAAACGATATGATCCAGAAGTCACTCCCTTCATTATCCCCAAATTGGGCGCGTTGTACACCGATACGTGGTTGAAAGAGGATAATGGACAGAACATAGGAAATACTTCCCCGGTCCCTCTGCGAGACCCATCATGCATTTTACCTAAACGTAGCGGTAGCGATTTAAATGATTCCTCTTTGGAGAAAGAAGACATATCGTGCGGGCCCTTAGTGTCTCGACTTTTGGCAGGGATTCTTGCGGATGAAGGAGTCAACTCTACTCAGAAGATAACTAAGAATAACAATGAATTGCATGACACTGTCAACGTAAAGACCGAGGCCAACAGCAATGATCCTGTAGAGGGGAACGTATCATTTAATGAGATCTCGAAAGCTACTTCACCACCGACTACCGCGGGACAAAATCTTGATCCACAGTCGCCTGATGTAAATTCGATGTCAGAAATAACCGTTCAAACACCCTTGAGTGATATGAGTGAACTACTTGGTGGGACGACTAGCTCGTTAAGGCAGGAGAATGGGTGGAAAATAGATGCAGTGAGTCTTGACTATCCAACATTCGAAGAAAGATTGAAAAGAGAACTAAAATACGTGGGGATATACATGAATTTGCCACGAAATGAAAACAATCCACACAATGACGATCCCGATTGGATTTCTGGACGTGAGGATGATGAAATCTGTGCAGAGTTACGAGAGTTACAAACGTCTTTGAAAAAAGTCACCTTAAGGAACCAAAGAAGAAAAACTGCCTTAGGCCCAATCCTAGAACGCCGCCTAGCATGGCAAGAATATTCATCGATCTTAGATGATTTAGATAAACAAATAGACCAAGCCTACATCAAACGCATAAGAGCCCCTAAGAAGAGAAAGAAGCACCACAGCGGCGGATCGTCTACAGGCGGAACCACGGCAAGTTCATCAATGAATACTACTTCAGCTTCCCAAATGGCCCAAATGAAGGCAGCCAACTCCAGCCTTAAGAGCTTATTAGATAAAAGAAAACGCTGGATGAGCAAGATCGGACCACTCTTCGATCCTCCTCAACTTATGAAAAGAATCCCCATGGAAGATATATTTAGAGACATTGATCAAGAGGAGGACGACGACGAAGGCGACTTGTTCGGTTCGAATTCTAACGGGAAAGATGATGACATGATAGGAGCTGGCTAATTCTCCTTCCTGGCCTGCTGTCACCTACATAGCTGATACACTGATTCAGATCCGTTCATGTAATGCTTTTTTTTTTTTTTTTTGGTCTTTTAATTGAGATTTTTATAAATTAATAATATAAATTACTATTTATTATAGAGAGAACCTAGTTGTATCAATTATTGAAACGTTTTCCCTGATTACAAAGGTTAGAAACACGCACGCACAGCGACAAGCATCCACAATTGTATTTAGAGCCGCTTATACCTGCATTGGAAACACACTACTATCAACAATATGTCGAGAGCTAAGAGAATTATGAAAGAGCTACAAGCTGTTAAGGATGATCCAGAGGCAAAGATTGGACTAGAGTTTGTGAACGAGAGTGATATCCATCATTTGAAAGGTTCATTCTTGGGCCCACCGGGAACACCATACGAAAACGGGACTTATCTAGTCGATATCGAGGTGCCGATGGAGTACCCTTTCAAGCCACCAAAGATGAAATTCGATACTAAAGTGTATCACCCAAATATTTCGAGTGTTACTGGTGCCATCTGTTTGGACATCTTGAAGAACGCTTGGTCACCAGTGATAACTTTGAAGAGCGCACTAATCTCGTTGCAAGCGTTACTACAGTCTCCAGAACCGAACGACCCACAGGACGCAGAAGTCGCTCAACATTACTTAAGAGACAGGAAGTCCTTTGATGAGACAGCTACGTTATGGACCAAGCTGTACGCCTCGACAACCACAGACACAACATCGACAGGACCCGGCGGAAAGGGAGTCGACGAAGCAGAATTGTATGGTATTCACAGCGAAGTAGTTGCAGAATTCGAATCTCAAGGCTTCGAAAGAAGCAAGATCATTGAAGTGCTCAGAAGACTAGGTATCAAGAAACTGGACCCCAACGACAACGCTACAGTGAACAAGATCTTGGAGGAACTATTCAAATGAACAGATCGTTCTGCGCGAACCAGCCAATGACAAGTTTCAAACGGAATCCCGTGATTCGGCCTAACGTTCAAGGATTGAATTCTGGGAGTTTTGATGCACTTATCCATTTATCGCACAATATATACATATACACATATATATATACATACATAGTTAGGTATAGTTTTATCACTAGCCATCACGAGGCTAAGAGTGTGAGCAAAGACTCAACAAGACTGAACAGGGACTGAACAAAAGTGTGCAAGGCTTGTACGTATTGAAATGTTGAGAAATGGGATCAGTATAGGGAGACCTTTGGTTGGACGCCGGTTTTTGCACCAGACAGCTTCCAGAGCGTTAACTATTCCATTCTTACCCATAGTACCACAGAAACCTGGTGGTGTCCTTGGTACGCCCAACGACCCGTACGTGGGTCCCAAATATAACAAATTACAAGGATCTATCCATTGGTGGGTGGAGAAGACGTTTGTCTTGTCGAGCCTCCCCTTGGCCACCGTGGCTATGGTCACTTCCGGCCCGCTATCAGTGGCAGCGGACACAACGTTTTCATTGGCTCTACTAGGATACTGTTACATGGAGTTTGACTCCTGTATTATTGACTACGTGTCGACAAGAATGTATGGGAAGTATCATGACTATGCAAAATATTTATTGGGAGCAGGCTCTTTATTATCTTTAGTTGGGATCTATAAGTTAGAGACCGAGAATAATGGGATTAGTGGCACCATAAAGAGTTTATGGACGGGCAGAGTGCAATCCCGTGTGGAAACATGATGCTATATTAGGTCGCATGTGTATACGATACGTACGTTTTCTTATTTATTCAATGCTTTGCCTTAATTTGGTTTTCCAGGCCTCGAGGTTTTCTAGTAAAGAAAGTTTACTGTCATTCGGTATGCCAACCCACAGTAACGGTTTCTCTTGTCCATACACGTCCCTAGTGTCATGGCACGTGAGAACAGTTATTACTCTTTGTGATTGATCGATTTCGACAGAGATTATATCTTGTAGTTCAATTAAAGCAATTTCTAATTCATCTTCAGTTAAAGCACAATTCGTCACAAGAAAATGGTATGGAATTGTTCTATACTGTCCACATATTCTAATCAACGTCAATTTTTTCAGTTTCCATTGCATGCGTGACGTGAGAGGTATCTTCAATAATTGAGCATCTTTCCATGTACCAAAACAAAATATTTCCAAGAATTTAATCTCTACTTCATTAGTTGCCTTAAGCCATAATTTTTTGTAATGATACTTTCCAGGATCTTCTAATTCAACTTGTAACTCAGAAGAAATACTCATCCTACTGTCCAGGTTTAAAAAATTTCAGTGGATTGGTTCTAAGTGATTGAAATTAATATATGTGTGCGCATCTGTATGTAAAATATCTTTATACTTATTGTCTCAAAATTAAGAAAGGAGAACTATCTGCTGCCCATTGAGTGAGCCAACTGGAGATGAGTACAGTTTTTTATAATAGCAGATCGAAGTTGGTTAAAAAACTACATTTGTCTAGTAATAATAAAAAACCTTCTAAGATACGATCGAGTGATTATAATCATTTTGGTTCCATCTGTGATAATTATGAGTTAAACTATAAAGACGAAACTTTTTTTGCCAGCCAACACACTAGGAACTCTCCCGGTTACTTGATTGAGTTATGTTATTCAGTGTATCCGAAATCATTACACCCTAGGATTAAAGGACTGGTTGATACCCCATTAGCATTAGAAACTCAAGCGTTGTTTGCCTTAATCTTTCAAAATTTTATTAAATCGTGGTATGGCACAAAGATTCCCACTAAGGATGATAGCTTGTTTTGCTTATTATTTGAGACGGTACAATCTTTCGTCCTATTTGCTAGTGAGAAGAAAGAAAATATTGATTTTGATTCGTTTCTTTGTGATGAAATTCCTCTATTATTGAAGAATCATATTAAAGCGATTAGGAAACTAATGTTTACAATGCCACTTAACGACAAAGAACTGTTTGATAATTACTGCCAGTTAACTTTGAATGATAAAGATCGATACCCATACATTTTTTCGAATTTAATCATAGATTCCTTTGAAACAGAATCAAAATTACAAACAACTTTTTTGGAATCATTATTAAATGAATTGTTATTTGGATCTGTCTTGGATAGCAGCATCGACCCTTATTTTATTATTATTGGTATCACAAGTTTAGTAGAGACAAGAATTTTAAAGCAAGAACAAAATTCACAAACGATGAATTGGTTCTCAAAGTTTAAATCATATTTCCAAACTTGCCAGAAAATTGTGTCTTCAGTAATGATTTTATCTAGTAAAAATCATGTCACCACTAAGAATTTTTTACAAAGCTACCTGATAACTTTACTCAGTAAAGATCTATTACAATTGCATAATAGGAAACCTTTGCTGCATTTCATGATTAAATTGGGACAACTCAAATTATTAACCTTTACAGGTATAAATCATTTAATTAATAAGAAGTACCATGAATTTATCGCTAACTATTTATTGGAAGAAAGCCAGATTAAAAAAATTGTTAACAATATTAGAGGAGTATTGTTCCCAGATGATAACTTGCTAGGTACGCCAGCAGCTGTCCCTTCCGCGGAAGAAATAGAGACATTGAAGTTAGATTGCGTCGACAAGATCTGGTTAATGATGAAAAGAGATAATTTAGATTCTTTGTTGAACATTGAAAAAATTGATATATTAATGTTCATTCAAGGTCTTTGCATAGATAAAAAATGTACGAAATTATTAATATTCAATGTGTTCGAATGTTTATTGGCAAACATGCTCAATTGACACATTGGCTTTAGCTTAGCCAGGGCAATTTTGTAGCTTTGTGTGAAGATGTATGAATTGTATTCTAATATTACAGAGAGCGGATGTTACACAAAATCAAAAAAAAAAAAAAATGTAAACACACATCGCTTTTAATTACCACTTATAACCACTTTTTACACTGAGTGTCCACAGAGAGAGTTTGAAGCACAAATAAAAGAGTACAATATAGGTTTTTGCAGCATCAAAGTTACTTTGAGTGTAGAACTCCGACTTGTGTTTTTTAAAGTGTTTTTATCTGAAATATTGCTTAGCAATCTGCGGCGGTCATAAAAAAAACCAACTTTTTATTGACTAAGATTGATCTTATTGGATAGATACATTTTGTAGCTATCTATTGTTCAATTGTACTTCTTTTAACTGAGCATGTCAAAATATCCGGGAGAAGATTCTGATATACCAAAACGGATCTTGGAGAGTTTACAAAACCAACCGTTGACTCAGTTGGTTCCGAAGGACAATCTAAGATCGTTGGCATCTCACAGTTATTCTATCAGCTTTCTTTCTAATGAACCACCAGCTTGCTTTGATCTGACACCGAGGCATTTTGCAACAGATGAGGATCAATTGCCTCCCAATGTGTTTAAAGCACTACAATCAGGTGATAATAATGAAAATAGGTACATGTATAAGAGACCAAAAAATATGGAAGAGTTGAAACAAAACGGTGACGATAAAATTGATCTTTTCACGAGGTTGCCACCTTTGGCAAGGAAATGCTTGCAAGTACGGAATCCGAATATTAAAGATTCCGATATTATTACATGTACATCTAATATTAAATTGAAACCTAATGTTGTAAAGAGAAAATTAGATACCACTGAAGATGAAAACTCTTTAAAATTTGATGATGTACAGGATAGCAATAAAGGATTGAAAAGTGCTAAAAATGTAGAGATGACTAATGTAAACCAATCTGTTTTGATGGAACAGTATTTGAAGGCATTAACGGCGTTAGCTACTGAGACTTCATATGTTGAATACTATGGGGATTCTAATAATTCTAAGACATGGTTGCATATCAATAAGAAAAACTATGTTAGTACTGAATTTTTTTTATCAAATTTACAGATTACCATTAAAAATATCTTATCAATTCAACATTTGGGATCTAAAATCCAAAATGAAATTTTAACTCAATTTTTGGATCTAATGATGCATAACATTCAACTTAGTAGAAATTATGATATTGATACAGTTGATAAATCTATGTTAATCAATTTGAAAAATATTTCAGCTCTTTCATCCTATATTGTTTTTGCAATTTTCTTATTAAATGAAGATTCTCAAAAGTTACAATTAGAAAAATATGTTTTAGAGCCAGTTAAATTTATTTCAGAATGTATCGAATCTTTAAAAGAGAAATTTACTGTCTCTCCAAATTCTTTGAAAGAAGATTTATCTGCACTTCATCAAGCAATGCTTTTATTCTCAAAGTATTTGAGAGTGTGTCCTTACTTAGATGAAGGTTTGATGACAAGGCTTGTATATCTTTTTTCAGATGTAATGATGCTGACCGATATCGATGTTGCAAATAACTTAAAGACTCAAAATCTTTGGGATACAATAAAATACATGTGTTCTGATTCAATAGTTGCCTTATTTGAAAAACTACCTTCTCAACGTGAATTTATTCTTGGTGAATTACTTTCTACTATAGATAGACTACCTATGAAAAGATTACAAAAAAGATTGAGAAAAGTTGGAGTAGGGATATACGTGACAGATTTCACCACAACTTTACTTGCTATGCTAGAATGTATAAATGCATACGAATCTATTGCTTTGAAACCGAAGGATTCAGAAAATTTTATTGAATTAATCAAAATGGAAGAACAAAAGAAAATAAAAGAACTTGTAATGTATGTTGAACAGATTTCTAAAGCATTTATTAACAAATTTTTTGATGACCCTGTGAAAAACCGACATCCATTAGATAATTTAGTTCAAGATCTCGTACTGCTTCTCCCATTACCAGAATGGCCTGTCACCCCCGAACTGTTGGGATCCATCTTCAGAGAGTTACTAGATGTTTTTGAATTAGATAAATCAAAATCTTCTGTAATTGAAACGAATAGCTTATCTCTTTTAGGGACAATTGGAAATGTTCTTTATGATATTAAATGTAAAGTGAAACCGAATCAAGCCAATAACCTCATAAGACTCTATAATTATCCTGAATTCATCACCCAGTTTATCACATCATACCAGGCGTGTGTTAATTATAATTCCACGTATGTTTCAAGAAGTAATACAAATAAGTTTATGTGGTGCATGCAATTGTGTTGCATTTTGAAATTACAAGAATACATGAAGGATTCTAATGAACAGCTTACGATGATTCAAGAAGTTATACAAACAAAATTCAACAACGCAAAACTTCTAAATGATGCTTATTCAATTGATTCTTCCTCTCAAAACATTAAAAGTGATTATTATTCTGTTCTCCATTCTTTCGACATAATGGGTCTTTACGAATCTTTTCTTCGTGTTATACTTTCAGTTTTAGATAAAGATAAAATCAAAATCAAAGCAGTTGCAATAAAGTGTTTATCAAATCTTGCCTCAAAGGATTATACCATTCTTTCAAATAATAGAATTAAATCCACAATTATTGGTCAATTGATGAGCCACTCGGCTGCTTCGGTGAAAGATGCTATTTTAGACCTGGTTAGTATAGGAAATGCTTCATTAGAGTTTGTTGAACAAATTAACTCTTTATATAATGATGATAGTCTTATGGTTCGAAGACATGTCTTAAAATTGAATGAAACCATTTATGATATTACAGACAATAATAATACAAGAGTATATGCTGCAAAACATATTTTGATGCGTACAGAAGACGAAGAAGATAATATAGTCGATTCTGCAAGAATGATCCTTTTCAGAAGATGGATCACTTCTTTGACATCATCAAATTCCACTGATATTAATCGTAAAGATACATGTAAAACTATATTACAAGTTATGGGAGGGTTATCTTCTTTGGATGATAAAACCAGTGAATTGTTTGACAATTTCTTAAATTTCTATTTGCTAAATGAAGCGTTGCATTCTCCCGAGGAGCATAAACAGATTTTACAAATATTGAATGAATTAACAGATATATTGGTACAGTTGATTATTGAGAACCAATCGCTTGATGATGAAGAAAACTCAAATCGCAATTCTATCATGAAAGATTTGCTAGATTTACTAGCAAGATTATCCGATTCCACAGAATGTTACATCACAAGGAATCATATAAGCGGTTTATTTCCATATTTGTTAGCCATGGAACAAACAGATTTCCAACATTCAATATATCATGTTTTCAAGAACACGCTAAGGAGAATAGGTAATTTTGATTCTAAAACCTTATCACAATTAGAAACTACGTTATTGAATCGACTATCCCATTTCACAGTTAGGGAATTAGATGAAGTGATGCCTTTACTCTGGTATGTAGGAACACAGAGAGATGATATGAGCCGCATTTTAAAAGCTTGCTCATCATGCTTGATGATGTTGAACCCATATATTGTCACAGGAACAAAGTCGCCTGCAGATGTTACTTCTAATGGAAAGATTCAAAGATTAATATACCTGACAACTGGATTTGCTCGCTACTGCGCTTTTGATTTGGAAAAGGTTAAGCTCCCATTTATCATTGACGGTGAAACTTTATATGGTTACGTTGCTAAATGCTTGATTATCTTAGCAGGTCCTAAGATAGAGCATAATATTAGAAGAATTTCAATCAGAAATTTATTAAAGCTGTGTATAAGTTACCCAAAATTGTTTCACTCGAAAGTTATATTGAGAATTCTTGAAGCTGAGCTTTCAAGTAAACAAATGGATTTAAAATTAGTTATTTTAGAGTGTTTATATGAGTTTTTTGCCGGTGAAGAAAGGAAATCTATCAGGCAAAGTGGTATTAATACTTTCTCTCTATCAGGTACAAAATTGGAACTGAGAGACTTTAACAAGAAAAAGACTGGTTTAATCTCTGATGAAGTGTGCTTAGCTCTGGCTACGAAATTTTTGAAGCAAATACTTGAGATCTGCCAATTGAGTGATCCGAAAGGCTCGTTGATTGCTGTTCGATTTTTAAAATTAATTATTCAATGTGGTTATGTTAATCCTACGAATTGTATTCCAACTGTTATTGGACTACTTGCATCAAATGATAAATATATGAGAAAACTCGCAGGTGGTCTGTTACAAAGTTTATTCGAAAAATATGACACACTTGTGTTTAATTCACTAATGAAAGGAACTCAATTGGGTATTGAATACTCGGAAGTTTGTGAAAAGGTTAATTTTTATAAATGTGATATGTTTCTGTTAACCATCGAAAAATTGCTGGGCTCTAAGAAATATTCTACAAAATTTCACAAATACTTAGAAAAAATATTGAATTCTTATTTGAAAAGTGTCTTAGAACCATATAGCGAGAACAAAACAATGAGGAACATACTATTTCTGTCGACAAATATTCCGAATTTAATCTTTGAATCACAGTATGAAATCTTTAAATTACTTAAAAATATCGATACTACATTGGAGCAATTGAAAGATATAATATTGGATACTGCTATTGAATTGGAAAGCTCATATGACACTGCTCTAACCCGTAAAGTACGGAACTCTGTGATGATCTACTTACTTTTGAATGATCTTAAAGTTTATTTGTTGAAAAGTTACGGTTTAAAAAGCGAAATTCTCTTTGATGATGATATCGATGAATCTGATTTAAAAGGGAAACCATTGCTGCCCCCCAAATTGAACTCTGAATATTACATTAAGAAAATTGAACAAATGTTATCCCGAAGCCACACTGAATTTTTTTTGAAAGACTCGATTGCATTGCTAAAAAAAATTGACTGAATCGAATACCATTTACTCTTATAACAATATATCATAAATAAATTGGCATAATGAATTAGCATCAGTAACTATCACGGTAACTCTTTACTTACTTGATTTATAGGTACAGGTTGATTTACCAACAAGTGTAAATGCGGTTCTTTTTGAATGGGACTGCTTAACAATTCAGGTGGATTCTTAATTATTGGACCTTTTATTGAATCGTGTCTTTTCAAATCAATAGACAATGAAGTTTGGTAATCATATTCTAAAGTGGACTGGATATCTTCGCATATGATTTCTGGTTTTCGCAAAGTTAGTGGGATTGGCACTCGATCTATAAACGTTGCCTCTTGTAATTTTGGATGGTTATTGGAAATGAATTTTTTGGGTCCACAGTCTACATCTTTCCAGAATTGTCTTTCATTCTTCGATGATAAGATTATATATGGATCGCATAAAGGTTCTGCAACGATGGCAAATTTTGAAGTAGATAACTTAGCACAGCCTGTACCAATAACAATAGTGCCTGCACAATCATTTTCTCTCTTACTAAGTCTCCGCCTTTTGATAGTATCTACATCTAAATCGTCTTCATCTTCATCTGTAGAGCTATGGTACCCTTCAACGTATCTTCTAACTTTATGTTTATAAATTGCGGGTGTCCTCGTAAAATCTTTCAATACTTTACTTTTTTTATTCTTAATTAAAATGGATGCTCTCTGTTTAGTTTGTTCATATTGAGTTAACATTGATAGGATTGCCTCTTCTGTCAATTTTTTCTTTCTCTCCATCTCTTTTTCATCGGTTATAGAATTTACTCTGGTGATTTTTGGTAATATGGCATTCCAATTTGGCATTTGTAATTTATCATAAGCCAATTGCAATTTATCAGCTTCTTCTTCAGCAATCACCAAGTCATGTTGAACCATTCTTTGTTCTCTCCACAATAATTTCTTATGAATAGAATTAAACAACTCATCATTTAATGGATCTTCCACTGGTAGTTTAGCTTTCTTCGATTTGTGATGTAAAGAAATACTGGAATCCATAATTTTAAGATTCATTTTGCTCACCAAGCTTTGAGCTTTCTTTACAGAGCTCATAATCTCATTAAAATATGTATCATCGATTAAATTGTCAGATTGTCGTATCTTCTTAGGAACAATCTTAATAAAAGACTGAGGATCGACGTCGTGCTCATTCGAATCAAAATTAAACATGTACTCACTAGAATCTTTACTTGTTACCCTCTGGCGTCTCGAGGTACTAGTCTTCTCGTCGCCTAATGACTCATCTTTAATCATCGAACCTTCCATCGCAATACGAAATACAGCCTTAAAACACAGCAGCAATAACCAATGGTGACGCTTGGTACTCAACAGCAATGAAAGACTTAATCTGTCTCGTAAAACGTTGGAATTGTTCAAGACTTCACCAACTTGCCCAAAAAGCGAGGGAAAAGCCGGGGGCCCTACGTTTTCCTCGCCTACACCAAATTCACTAGCCGAAATCCAGCATTAGGAAAATCGAGGGCCCCAACTTTTTCATTGGATGTTTTTCCTCTCTATAATTGGGAGCAAGCCCTAATTTATACATCTGCACCCTAATCTTAAAAAATTCTGGAGAATATATTCAGTTTCACAGTGTGAAAAGTTCCTGGTCATTACTTTGTAACTATTCTATAAAATAAAAACTTGTCCCTTAGGCTCTAACACTGTGTCATGTCTGCTGCAAGAAACAGATCAAAGAGTCAATTACCGCTTTACACTAGCGATGATCTCGATAAGAATGAAAATCATACGATTAAGAAACATTTACGAGCAAAGACTAAATTGATTAAATCCAAAAAGTCTTCTGCAGGTAAGAAGAAACGGTTTTCATTCAGTAAACTGGTGAAGAAAATTAATAAGCAGGTTGTTGTATCATGTCTGGTGTTTTGGTTCTTTTGTTTTTATTACATTGAAGTTTCATTAAGCAAAAGTGCTATGAATCGCTGCCAATGGGATAAATGGGCTGAGTGGCCTGAAAATCCAGACGCTTCTCACAATGTAGCTTTAATTGCTGATCCGCAGATTATGGATAACTATTCCTACCCTGAGAGACCTAGAATTGTGAATTTTTTCACTAGGCTGCTATTAGATCATTACCACAGAAGAAATTGGAAATTTATTCAGTATTATTTGAAACCAGATACCAATATTTTCCTAGGAGATTTGTTTGATGGTGGTAGGGATTGGAATGATGATGATTGGTTGAAAGAGTTTAACAGGTTTAATTCAATCTTTCCTAAACCATTTCATAAGAATACTATAATGTCATTACCTGGGAACCATGATATTGGATTTGGAGACTCAATGAAATTAGATAATTTGAAAAGATTCTCCAAATATTTTGGTGAAACTTCAAACACGTATGAAATAGGAAACCATACGTTTGTAACAGTAGACACGATTGCACTATCAAATCTTTCAAATGAGCTAATCTCAAGACCAGCAAAAATATTTTTGAAGGACTTTGATGCTAATTATAATCAAGCGTCTTCTCCAATTAGTAATAATCCACGTATCCTACTGACCCATGTGCCACTATGGCGTAACCCCGCATTTCAACAATGTGGTCCTTCCAGAGAATCGAAAAAACCTTTCCCTGTTATGAATGGACATCAATATCAGACTCTTATCTCTGAGATGGTCAGCACTGAGGTATTAAATACAGTGAAACCAGTGTTTGTATTCTCTGGAGATGATCATGACTATTGTCATGTACAACATTCTTACGGTAATGAAGGTTTAACAGCAGATGAAATTACAGTAAAATCAAGTGCGATGAATATGGGTATTAAGAAACCCGCTATTCAATTATTATCTTTAAACACTAATAATGGGATGCAAAGTACGTTGCAGACAACTATCTGTTATTTACCGGATCCATACTTCCCACTTTGGTCATACATTTTTTTCGCAACAATGAATTTGATATTATTGTCATGGATTACTATAAAGAATCATCAAAATAAGAAGAATAAGACAGTCTTACCAATCTCTACAGAAGATAAGTCTAGTTCAAAAAAATCAAAGAATTTGAAAGTGAGCAAAAAGAATTTATTCAAACTCTTCAAAAAAGGTTTTAGTGAAATTATGATAAATTCTTTGATAATCTCCATCGGGGTCTGTCTCATCTGTACTTACTACTATTAATAAGCGTGTTCTGTGGTTTGAATAAAAATAATGGTGGTTAAATGTTAATCATTTTTCACCATATATGTATTATAGATTATATATAAGTATTTACTTTACTGATTATATTTTATTAACATTAGCGATAAGCTTCGTTGAATCAATTTTATCAATATTTTATATTATGTCGATTTAAGCATCAAAACCATCTAAGGTATGAAAGAATCTATTGAGAATTATGAAGCCGGCTTGTTAGTTAAGCAGTATGGGAATTCGAATCACGAGAGTGACGTAGATATCGATGAATTATTAGATGAATTAGATGATGAAGATGATGAGTTTATGAAACAGTACAGAGAGCAGAGGGTACAAGAGATCTCTGATCACGTTAAAACTGTTGAGAAGAATATTCAGTATGGGAAGTATGGTATTGTTGAGTTGTTGACTGACGAGAATAGATTGATTAAATTAAGTAGTTCAATACCATCAATTGTAATCCATTTTGAACTAGAAAACTTTCAGAAATGTAAAATAATGAATGAAAATTTGAATCAATTAGCAAAAAGATACCTTAGTACCAAGTTTGTCCGGATCAATGTGGAGACAGCTCCATTCTTAGTACAGAAATTAAATATAAAAGTACTACCGTTTGTCATAGGTTATTTGAAAGGAAAAGAAATGATTAGGTTAATTGGATTTAGCCAATTAGGTAATAAGAATGATGGATTTTCTCTTGATAAGTTAGAATCCTTATTAATTTCTAACCATATGATTGATACGCTAAATCGATCGTCAAAACTCGATAATTTTAATTCAATGAAAGAGGACTCTTATGAGTCCAACGAATCCGATTATGATTAATACATGGAATTTAATTAATATACAATCATTATTTTGAATAAATTATAGAATGCTAATAACACTGAAATGAGAATATTTTTTGGTATTTCACTTTGTGCCCGTCATTTTAGATGACCATCGACCTCTGATTGAAGACGATTTATTTGTATTTTTAAATCTTCATTTTCTGATAACAACTGGGCTCTGTGAAGTTCGCTATCTTTCAGACAGACTAGAGTTTTTTTTAATTCAATACATGATTTGGCATACCCATTTTTCAAATAATTGAAATTTAACATTAGTTTATGCGTATTGATGATTCGTTGCTTAGTCTCTGCCAGTTGTTCCATTGTGAATTCATTAGTGAATTTAGATAAATGTTGGATTTTTGCGTTGGATTTTTCAGAGTGAGGCGTAACTATTTCACAGGTCATCTCACATTTTTTGTTTTCCAAATTAGAGTTCGTTAGTTCTAAATTATTTGTTGAGCTGCTCGAAGATAAAGATTCAGGTGACAGTACTGGATCATCAGCTCCTATGTCAGTTGATAATCGTGGTTTTTTATTCAATTGTGGTATCAGTTCATCAATAGTTTCATCAAATGGACGTTTTGGAAAATCTTTCCCTGGATTAGATAATAGCCCGAATAACTCATCAGAGTATTTATCGTTCTGTAAAAGTGTCTCTAAGGATAAGGATTTATTTATATCTTCTGAAAACATTGTATCTTCAAACAGATCAGATAAATTTGTAGTTTCTAATATTTGCGTCCCAATATCATTGAGATCATCTTCTTTCTGGCTGTTACCCATTGTTTAAATGCAGTTTCTTGACTTATATGGGTAAATAGATAATTGTATTGATATGTACCTTCACTATTTCCAGTTGACTGGACTTAATAGTAACAAAGTCACTTAAATTGCAGGTTTTTGATCTTGCTCATCGATTTTTTCTTTTAGGCGTTAAGACAATTTTTTTTCACTTATTAAAATTTTTACTATAATCACATTAAGATAGCAACATCGCAAGAAATAAGCTACTTATATAACTTATAATTATGGTTTGTTTTTATTTTTTTTCATACTATTCATTATATGTCTGCTTGTATTTATTTATGAAAATTGTTGGTTAAATCCTAACACCCAATGGTTGGAGTTCTGAGTGTCGGACTGATTATTCACATCTCCGTATAAATCAAACGATGCAATTCTTTTGAAGCCTGGAGGGGTTCTTTCTGGGATATCTTGTCCAGGTAAATCTAGTGTACTTGTCTTATCTGTAGAGGAAGCTGAAGTGACGGTTTTGTTGTCGTCATACAATTTTAAATCTAAATTTTTTATGGTGGTTTGAATATCTGTCACTGACGGTAGTTCATCGGCTTTCCCTGTAGAACTATTCTTTGTAGTTTGTGTGGCCTCGCCTAACATTATTCTATCCTCATCTTCTAAAGCCTTGTTAGAAGGAAAGTTTAGTGCGTATTGTAAAGGTAACTCCTGTTTCTTTTTTTGTAACATCTTATCGAAAATGTTTGAACTATTAGCATTCCTTACCTCCTCAAATGATTTATTTATTAAGTTCTTTTCAAACAGTTTTAAATGAGAGAAATTAGACGTTGTATGGCTGTTCGAATTCATAGACATATTACTCAAAGAAGTATTAGAACTGTTATTACTTGTTGAGGGAGATGAGAATCTAGAATAGAACTCAGGTGGGATCATACTCGATATAGGGTTTAGAACAGTGCCATTCTTGTTCAAATGATTATTGACCATATTAGGATTCATTCCATTGTTAGACATTGATAAGCTTACTTTTCTTCTATGGGTCTTAATGTTTGGGGATTGTACGAAATCACCATCATGAACACTTATATTAGTGAAACTTTGACTTTGATGTGTATCTAAGAGCTGGTCTATGGACTCTTTGTCTTCTGCTTTATCTGTTGAGCTATCATGATTAGATGGGCTTCTAACACTAGGGTTCATTAAACTTAATGATCTGAAACGGCTTTTACCTTGTGTACGATCATTTGTATTATTTAGAGCATTGTTATCAGCATATGAGCCAGTCCTAGATAATAAGCTTGGTACGTAGAAACTAATCCCTTCATCTTCATCGTCCTCATCGTCGTCGTCGTCGTCATTGTCATCATTCTCCATGTATTCATCATCTTCTTCAATGTGAAGTGCTCGGTTTTTATTTGTTTCATGAGGTAACTCTATAGGTACCAGCTGTGAATCCTCATTCGTTGGAATCAATTTTTTTGATTCTATTAATTGTTTTTGTTCCTCTTTATCAATCAAATGATGAAGATCCTTTGTTGGTGTTACTGTAAATAGTTCGCCGGACTTATAGTCATTAGCCACATTAGTGTTATTGTTCAATAAATATGAGACCGGCTTCAAAGTAGTATTAAAAACGTTAGCTTTATTTGATCTTCTATTAATCGATAATGATCTGATCCTAACGGCTTTGTCCTTATTTGAAGTTAATAAAGAGTTTTGAAAATTTAAAAGTGATGAACTTTCTCTTTTCAAAGTTTCAGAAGCATTGGCTTCTGATCTTGCTGATGACGAATGTTCATCCCAATTTGATTTCGATAACGAATTGTTATACAACAAGCTTATCGAATCCTGTGAGATAAAGTTGGTTAGAGGTTTATCGGCCAGGATAGTTAGTAAAGCTTTTATCCCTGTACTATTCGTAATGATGATAATGGTATCCAGTTTTCGTTCATCAATGCTAAACTCTGTAAATTTACCATTTAGCCTAGTGAAATATTCTTTGAATGGAGAGCTAATAATAGAATAGTTGTTCAATGTACGGTTAGATGGTGTATTCACATTTGTCCCTAAATAATATTTCGCACTGAGCTCAATGAAGTTTAAGTTAATCAACTTGTCAGTTAGAATGTCATGGTTCAAGAAAGTGTTGAACCATTTCAATGATAAATCAGATACATCCACGTTAATGACTAATTTTAGATGCCTTAAATTTTGACGTAATTTGAAGTAAAGAGATTCTATAAGAAATTTCAAAGTCTCCACGTACCTTAAAGAACCCGATGACACTAAAGTTAAACTAACCGATAATCTTTTTGTAGGGTTGTTATATCCTGAAAGGTATTCCCATAAACGGTCATTATTGTTGCTAAAACTGGACCAAATAGAATGTTTCAATTTATTTAATTTGAATTTTCTATTAAACTTTGATAATTTTGAATCTCTAGACTCGTCGTTATAAAAATCAATGGTGGAGATGTCAGTGTAGAGTGTAATATTAATATTTTCACAATTTTCGAAATTTTCTTGATTACAATCAATCTCTGAATAACTTAATTGGTACAAAAAATTCTTGGACCTTACATTGATCTTTGGTCTTCTTAGAGCACCGTTCGAAGAAGATATTCGATCCTCAATCATTTTTCAATTTATAACACTTATTACACCAGATAGTTAAAATTTACACGTGTAGAACACGCGTGTACAACCTTGAACTGTAGATATATATGTGTGTGTACGTGCAAGTATATGTATTATTCCCAGCTAGGTACAGGCACTTACACAGATACTAGATAAGAAGCTAAGTGAGAAATGTTGAATTCAATGAATTCGTTTGTGCGATGGGCTCGTTAATAAACTTCCACTTAAAAAATGATTTCAAAGCAAGAAGAATGTCAGCCCTAATTTCCCCAAATCAGCCCTCGTTAAGCCCTATTTTGTGATCTTAATCAACCCTAATCAATTTAGCCCGATTAGGAAACGTGATTGGTGGACGCGAAATCGCCATAATTAGTCGTACCGAATTTATGAGTTCCATCGGTTCCCATATATAAAAGAAACGCTTCATTGCTATCGTTAAAACTCGCTGCTGAAGTATGCAACTGTTGAACTCTTACTCATAATCAATCTCATCGTAAGCATATTGAAAAGGTGGTATTTTTTGGATCATGAATCTTCCTATTACTCCTCCTTCCAGTAGTAAAAAAATCCCGATTAATAATGGTCCTCATCAAGTGACGCCTAGGAAACTATTGAAGGATTTGCAGAAAAAACCGGTTAAACCTTTTATAGTGAAGAATAGACCCGAACCTAACAGTGTGTTGACGTTAGATGATTTTGTCCTTAAACCTTCAAATCAATTGAAAGTATCATTTCTTCAAAATGTTTTACAGAACGCTAAAAATATTGTTGTAGTGACAGGTGCAGGGATCTCTACTCACTCTGGTATCCCGGATTTTAGATCCTCGACGGGACTATTTCAGAATTCAAAGAATCTCAAAGATTCTTTGGATATGAATTGCATTTATAATTCTCATGAATCTGTCATTGAATTTAATTCTCTAATGAACTCATTTTACCACATGGCTACTACGAAGACTCCGACCCCGTTCCATAGGTTTATTGATAAGCTAGCAAGAGAAGGTCGTTTGAAAAGAGTTTATACGCAAAATATTGACTCACTAGAGACATATTTAGATAATCTTTCCACAGTGGTTCCATTAAACTCCATAAAGAAAAAAATAGATTATCCTAATTTGGTTCAACTACATGGTTCTATTATGTATACGCAATGCTCCAAGTGTAACGAAATAGCTAAATTTGATCCCAAACGATTCCCTGTTGAATTGAATAATTTGCAGGAGAGTTCACCAATACCAAGTTGTAAGCAATGTGAAGAATTTGATACGGTGAGGCAAATTGCAGGAAGAAGGCCCACTGGTATTGGGTATATTAGGCCTAGGATTACTCTCTATAATGAACACCATGTAGATGGTGAGATGATAGCTAATATTATTAACTCAGACCAGCGAGACAGAAGGATTGATTGTTTACTTATAGTGGGTACATCACTAAAAATTCCAGGCGTAAGAACACTCGTTAAAAAGATGAGTCAACGGGTTAAAGCAAAGAAAAATAGTGGTATAATATTCATAAGTAATGAGCTACCCAATGAAAGGGTACTGCAACTCTTCGACGGCGGGATCGATTTAATTGTCAACGGTGATTGTCAGGATATATTGCAATTTACATAAACTGACCCAGGTGGAAAACAAAATTATATAGATAAATGCATGGTCGATAAAAGTCCATTAATATCTAAATAGCATGAATTAATTGATTTGGTGGAGGGAAATCAGGTATTTCACCTACAGTGAATTCATTAGCATTGAACTGTGTTAGTGTCTCGGAAGGTATATCTTCAATTTTATCATTATTGATAGATGTGTAATCTGTTGATTTACTATTCATTCCGTTTGGATTATTATTAGTTTGTGTTATATTTGAACCGAATATCGAATTCGTAGGAGGAACGTTGCTTATACTTTGAGCCGTGCCGGTATTGGTATTGGCCCCAAATGCTGAAGCTCCATTTATATTACCAAATGAAGAAGCTTGGTTAGAAGGTGACGGATTGTTGGAAATTGTTGCAAAAGGTGAAGGCGCAGTAGTTTTTTGCCCAAAAGCTGGGGCAGCAGGTCCAGGTTGTTGTCCAAAAGCCGAGGTACCAGAGCCAGATTGCTGTCCAAAAGCCGAGGTACCAGAGGCAGGTTGGTGCCCAAAAGCCGAGGTACCAGAGGCAGGTTGCTGTCCAAAAGCCGAGGTACCAGAGGCAGGTTGGTGCCCAAACGTTGATGAGCCAAAAGAAGGATTAACATTAGAGTTCGAAGCACTAGTAAGGGCTCCATTTGGGAGACCAAATGACGATGATGATCCAACCTGCGGCTCAGATTTAATGGTTCCAAATGCAGGAGCTCCGAATGCCGAAGTTGTGTTAGTGGAAGATGATCCAAATGCAGAATTGCTTGAATTCGTAGTGCCAAAAGTTGGCTGTCCAAAAGCTGATTGAGTTGTACTTGGTTTTGAGAAGGATGGTGCTCCAAATGTGGAGTTAGTAGTTTGTATATTGGATCCAAACGGATTGACAGCACCAAAAGGAGACGTCGTTGGTTTTACAGATGCAGTATTATTTGGCATAGACGCTATATTTCCAAAACCTGACGTATTCCCATTAGATCCAAAACTTGGCTTGCCAAACGCTGACATTGCTGAGCCTGTAGTTGAAGAGTTTGTCAGTGATTGAGAGCCAAACGAAGGAGTTCCAAATATGGAACTGCCATTTGTTGTATTAAAGCTTGGGCTTCCAAATGCCCCCCCATTATTGGTAGAAGTACTAGTAAATGGATTTGCTGCTCCACTTGTTGAAGCTCCCGAGTTGAAACCACCAATGCTTTTCATATTATTCGCACCAAAATTGCCCGTAACGTTTCCTTGGGGGCCAAAGGAATTAGACTGTCCCGTTAAATCTAAAGGAAACTTTATGAACGGACTAGTAAACGATAATTGACCATTTTGAATAATTTGTTGTGTTCCCATTTGCGCATACCTAACAGCTACGTCTGTTCTTGCCTTTATATCATTGATACATTTCCCAATGTCTTGACCTCTAGCATTACATTCAATTTCATACTGATTTAGTGTATTATTCTTCATCGATTGAATGAATTGCCATCTGCTTTCTTCTGGGGAAAAATCTCTACCTTCAATTAAATTCACTAACCCTGGTTGTCCCACACCATAACAAGAAGATAATGGTTTCATTTGAAAATTTTTGGTAAGATTCATATCGTCCTGAATTGTCTTATAGATTTTATCTATACTGTTTCGATTAATAAACTCATTCACTGTCATACCATCCAGCCCCATGCTGGTACTCGATTGTTGTCCTGAATCATTCACGTACACATGTGCAAATTTACATGATTTTCCTTTCCAACAAGTTCCATTTTGAAAATACTTACAAGGAGTTCGACTTTTGTTCTGAGACATTGTTGAAAACGTGGAGCTCACAATGTTATTCCAGACGCTTGCGGTCACATAGACATGAACGAACAATACTAGATATTGATAGCGTTAATAATTATGCTAATTTCATCAAATTAGTATAATTATTATTATAAAATAAAGTCGAATATGATCAATCAGAATTTTCAAAAATAGAGCATGTCTATTTGCTTGAAACTAGATAGTATACAAATTATATAATATTTACAGAGTAATCATAAAAGTCTTAAGTTATCATTATTTATAGCAAAAAAATAATCACAGAGGAATCCATATGACAAAGGGAGAGAGAAAATATTTTTATCTGATGAGAGTTGGAATATTCATAATACGATTGATGTGGCAATAACTGCAGCTAGTTTTCAATAGCCTACAGTTCCCTTAAGGTTATTCACGACAAAAAAATTAAAATGAGTAGCGACTAAGATCCGGCCAACTATATTAGAATTCGTAATTTTCAGGTTCTCTATCAAAACGTGGGTTATATTCATATTTTCTAGTGCTGGTATAATCATCACGTCTGTTGTAACTGCTACGATTGCCGTAATTGTTACGTCTGCGGTTGTTATCGTTTCTGTTATCATTTTCACGATAGTTTGAAAAATTTTGACGCGAGTCCATTTGGTTCTTTCTAGGTACGATTTTAAATAGATCATCAGGAACACCATAAGAACTGATCCCGACCTTATCAAGGAATTGCCAGCTGTAAAGTGGCATTTGGAAACTAGTATCGTTTAGGATTTTACTAGCAAATCTAAGAGTATCATTTATAATCATTTTGGTGTTCATATCAAACACTGAAGCGGCAGAACGGTAATGACTCACAAGAGTCCAGTTTGCAGCGGCCAAAGCTTCTTCGTTTTGTAAACAAGCGAATTTAGACACAGTGTCTCTCAACTCATCACTAGGAGTGTACGATTTAACGTCCTTGATAACAATTTTTTTATTTTTCTCTAAAGCTGATAAGAAAGGCATTTCATTTGAAGTCATGAATAAATTCGATTTACCTTCTTTACCACCACGAGCAGTTCTACCGATTCTATGAACATAACTGTCAGCTTCGCCGGGGACACCAATTTGAATCACTTCAGTGACATTGTTGAAATCCATACCACGAGCTGCCACATCAGTACATACCAATAATCCAGATTTGGAATACTTAAAATTCTCGACACGACGAGTTCTGGAACTTTGAGAAATCAACCCATGGAATTCAGTAATAGGTATATTTCTACCAAGCATAGTTTTAGCCATTTCAGTGATTAATTGTGTCATCTTCACGGTGGGAAGGAAAACAATACCTTTGTAGTTTTTATCCTCATCAACTTGTTTCTTGATGTGTTCTAATGCGCCTAACACGGAATCGGCATATGACTCCGTCACAGTTAAAGTCTGTTCGATTCTTTCATGGGATTCAGGCTCGTTTGGATCCACAGTATCGATAAATAAACAATTTTCTTTCCGCATAATATGTTTGGACAACTGCTGGACTTTCTTATCTAAAGTGGCAGAAAATAGCATAGTTCTAATATTATCTCCTCCGTTTTGGAACGATCTCAAACTGTTAGCAATATACTCTAAATTGTCTTTAAACCCAATATCTAGCAATCTATCAGCTTCGTCTAGAACAGTGAATGAGACGTTAGAGAAAAGAGCTTCACCGTATTGATCCATAACAGCAATCAGTCTGCCAGGAGTACCAACAACAATATTAGGTCTCAAAGTATTCAAAGCCCTCACAGCAGCTTCATAACTTGTACCACCGACCAAGGACAAGATTCTAAACTGTCTTAGAAATTTGCTGTTAGCAGATAGTTTCTTCATTTCTTGCTCGATTTGTAAAGCCAAATCTCTTGTTGGAGCTACAATAACAGCCTTCACACTTTCTGGGTTCTCTTTTACAGTCTTAATCAAGCTTTGAACAATCGGTAATAAAAAGGCAAATGTCTTACCGGTACCAGTCTTGGCCCTAGCAATCACATCAGAATCGGCAGACTCCAAGATAGGTTTGATAGTCTTTTGCTGCACGGGCGTCAATGATTCGAAATTTAAAGCATCAACGGCTTTAAACAATTCAATATCCAAGGTGCCATCATCTCTTAAAGTCTCTAAAGTGATATTTCCCGACGGGGTATCCACCTCACGTAATTTGCCTACATGAGATGCCTCGTCACGAGAATTATTGAAAGCACGGCTCATAAAGTTCGGATTCGCATCTCGGCGAGATCCACCTCTTCTATCGTTATACGGCCTATTACGAGAACCACGAGAATACTCGCTTCTCTCAGAACCGTACCCTTCAGAAGCAGACCCATCCTTATAAGACATCTGCTTAAACCCAGCACGAAGCAAAGGCACCCGAGTTAAACCAGATACAAGAAGCATCCGAGAATGACGTGCAGCAACAACGCTCCCATTAAGTAACAACCCATTCATTTTTGTCTGTTTTTCCTTGTTTTTTTCTGCTTCACTTACAAGATAAAGCTTACTTTACAGAATGTTTCCGGTTGTTGCTATTCAGTCCTGCGATCAGAACATATCAAGAATACTCACAAACCACATATCTTAACCCAAGTGTGAAGCAATAGCAAGAAATCAATCCGATGAACTGAAACTTTTCCACCAAAATTTTACTATCCGCTTTCGGCATCTCGGAACTTTAAAAAACTGGTATCGTTATGCACGAAATTGGTGTCACGTGGTTATTAAAGAGTATCATTTTGGACGAAATTGTACCTTTGTACGAATTTTTCATATCGTTTGTCACGATTTTGTGTCGCGTTGTACGTCATCGTGTTGCACGGCGGAAAAAAAGCGATGAAGAGACCTGAATAGCGAGTTCCCCCATCAAAGGACGTCTGTGTATATAACTAGCCAGTAGTGGGCACGTATCTGTATCGTGTCGTTTCGTGAGTGTTGGGCTTCCAAGTGTTGCATACTGTGATTCGGTTTACCACCTGTATTGGTTAATCGATATCTTCCGTTACAGCAGTGTCATTTTCCGTGCATTTACGTCGAAATCATTGACTTTAGAGATGTCAGAAGTAATTCCGCAACTGGTGAATATTTCTAACACTTTGCCGTCCAGTACGATTCAGAAGATCCGTAGCGATATCACTTCGTTTGGAGGCGACTCCTCTGCGGGTTCTGGAGACGTCTTGCCGAAAATCGATGGATATTTGACGAGTTTGAAGCAGGCCATGCGAAATTTTGTCGCCGACAATAAGCATATTGCTGCAGGAGAAGCCAACGTGACTCAAGCAGATAAGAATCTTTATAATGGGCTCCTCGCTTTGTATCGTGACTACATTGAGGAGCTGACTAAGTTAAGACAAAAGTATAGCACCGAGGATAAGAGGACCAACTCTAAAGAGGATTTAAGGATCATTACGCATATCAGGACTGTTCTGCCGACAGCTCTAGCGAAGGACAGGCGGTTGTTTATTGAGAAAATCATCAATGATAAAGACTTGCAAGATTCCATCACAGCTAATGAGGACTTTCTTGATGCTATTGTGAAACTATGTAACCAAGATTTGAAAAACAACGATAATATAACTAGTTATTTGAAACTTCTGAAAAAATTAGGCTATTCTAAAGAAATGTTACGATCCAAGCTACCTACCAGTTTAACATCAAGTAAATCTAATGCAAATTCAAGTAAGATGGAAGAGACTAAAGTTAGTAAAGATGAGTTGAATAAGAAAAAAATTTCATTTTCCAAATATCTAAAGAAAGATGACTCTGCCACACCAGGTCTAAAGAGATCTAACGATGAAATGGAGGAAATGTTAGTGGATGACAAAAATAAAAAATTGAAGTTAGATTCGTCCTTACCATCAATTTTGAAGAAAACTAATTTGAAACCAAAGAAGAATCTGAAATTGAATTTTTTGAATGATAACGACTTAATTAAAGTTTATGGTGATGGACTGCCACAAGAAGGGTTAAAAGTTTTACCAACAGATTTACAAAAAATTCTTAGACCTTTCACTGAAGGCGAGCCTAATGAAAAAGTGCTAGTAGAGGACTCGAAATCTATCCTACCAATACGATTGGATATATCCCGCATTGTAGATGAAAACTCGCAATCAGATATTTCGGTGGTAAAATTTGGGCCCATACCATGTGACACTCTAGTGGCTTTACCTTATATAACAGATTTTACAAATTTTAGTAAAGATTTGAAAAGACTTCCGAACGACCCACTGCCAGACTCTCAGGATATAGATAAGAAACCTCCATTGGTTGCAAGAGCCTTCGGTAAGAATAATTTATTGCTAAGAAAGGATCGCGGAGGATTATCATACAAGCAAGTGCCAGTCATTCAACATAATAATTATCCTCCAAAATATTCAAAGAAATGAAGTATATAATAGATAATCTTATAAATGAAATTGCACATACTAATATGTATGATTTGTGTGTGTGGAGCCTATGTTTTTCATGTTTCTGCTCTGTTTTGCTAAAAAAGATTGAGTAGTTTGTAATAGTCTCAATTATGGAATTTAGAAGTAATAATCCTCGATGCAATTGTCACGCTGGCACTCATGACTCCAAATGGTGGAAAATATTCCAATAAGACTCTCATGAACGTTGGTTTAATCGACATTATTAGATCATCAACTTGTTCATACAATTTGTTTAATGTGTCATTATTTTCAATCACGTAATCAGATTTTCTTCTTCTCTCTACCATACTCATTTGAGACAAAATTCTATTGCGAGCATCATCTACTGATAACTCTGAATTTCTCACTAATAATCTTTCTAACTGTGTTTCTTCATCACAAATTACACTAACTGTCGTAGCACAAATCATATCTAATTTTCCTTCAAATAACAAAGGCACATCTAGTATACACATGCCATAACCTTTCAAATAGTATTTAAAAATCTGCTCTATTATAGCAAGCCTTACAGCTGGGTGAGTAATCTTATTCAATTTTTGTAAATCTTCTGGATGGCTGAAAACCCACTGGCCCAAAGACTGACGATTCAAACGGCCATCAGCTAATAATAAACCATCAATCTTCCCTTGAAACTCTTCCACAATCTGCGAATACCCGCTGGTGCCAGGTTCTACAACGTCTCTAGCAATCTTATCCGCGTCAATGACAGGGATCTTGTGCTTCTCCGACAGTCTTCTGGAGACTGTACTTTTCCCACAAGCAATACCTCCGGTTAATCCAATGACAAGCATATTGGTTCGCCCTCTACGCTCAAATATGGAATTGTCAGATTAATTCCTTACAAAATCACAGTATTGCCAATTTTGTATTAGGAATTACTTTAATGACACTATTGACAATTTTGAATGAAAAACTGGCCACATACGCAATGTTTCATTGATTTTTATCACTATTTTGAATCAATCAGGCAATTAGAAATACTTATAATTAATAAGTTACGGTATCTTTCGTTATGATTTAATTATCATTGCTCTCCCGTTAATAACTAATTATTTTGATTTGTATTGTCTCTTCCAATAAAAACTGAAAGCCAATGGTCTCTAGAGTGTTTTCTTTAGCCAATAGTGCCTATGGTAGTTTTTTAAGTTTCAAAATTGCACAACTATCTCCCAAGCAAGAGTTACCCAATGTTGTTCTAATATTTAATAATGATGCAATAATGAAGGATTTTGTTGCTAAGGATTCGAAGATTACTTTCCATGACCCTAGAGGACCATCTACGCAATTTATGGCCACTGCAAATGCACCTAAATATACTGACGGGAAGTTTGCAAAGATTGACAACTTAGTACTTTCTGATCCCAAACCAGCTATAATATCGAGAACATTTAACAAATTTTTGCCATCAATTACTAATGATACAAATATCCTCTTGGTCAATCCACGTTTCAATCTCGAACAAGAGTTAATAAATGATGTGAAATTGCAGTGTAAGAATGATACCCAAGGTCGTATGCCCAATTTTCTACTGGCAGAGACTAAATTAGAAGAACATTACATCGTCCAAAAAAATAAATCTAATAATGGTTCTAATTTCCAATTGAATTATAAATTGCATGGTGAGAAAATTGACATGTTAGTCAGTGCTGTGCCTCAACTAACGGATGAAGACGGTAAGTTATCGATTCTTGAAAAATATATAGACGTTGATATTTTAAGTGCAAATCCGCTATTTGAAGAAATCGTCAGCAAAATGTCAGGTTTTAATATCACAAGAGCTGGATACGGTGATGTAATGTTCTTAAAATTAGAAAAATTGATGATTAATACTTGCATTGAGTCCCTGGCGGCTCTATATGATTGCTCCTATATTGAAGACCTTTTATTGATTAAAGACATCAAAACTTTGGTAAACTTGCTATTGAAAGAACAAATTTTCGTTGTCGAAAAAAATTTCCCATTATTAGAAATATTGCCACATTATAAAATTGTCATGGACGCTGAAAGACTCACAGAGGTTATTTTCCATCAAATTAAACTTGGTTCTAAGATAGCCCCATTTAGCAAAAATTATTTACAGAAATTTGATCAAATTACATTACTAAGATTACCACGATATTTTATTGCATTAGGTAGAAATAAACAGGTTAATTGTAGATGGCACACAATGATATACACTTTATTAAAGGGTAAATTAGAGATGAGGAAAAAAATTGCATTAGACTACCGCTACTTATAAAAATAATTAAAAGTATTAAAAGAGTGCATAGAGTTCGTTAGATTTATTCATTTAGATGTCTGTCGATGATTTGAATTTCATTAGATAATAGTTTAATTATCGTCGTAGTACAATAATCATTTCTAGTGGCAAGCTTGGACAAATCACTGATTTTTCTCATATTGGACTTCTGATATTCTCGAAGTAATTCAAATAGAGTAGGTATTATCTTAGGTTTAAAGAACTCCTCGGTAATGAACCCATTCATGAATTTTCCAATTCTTTTAAAATCCTTAGTGATGATAAGGCCTAAGCCCACATAGACTCTAAAACTAATTTCTTCCATATTTAACGTATAATCGCCCCAATAATCATTTTGTCTCAAGAAAGTTTCAATTTCACTATCATGGTCATGTATATTTAACGATAGTATCTCCCTAGAGATATCGACGGTATTCCATTTATTGTCATTTAGCAGAAATCCATATTCATTTAAAAGAAACTCATTACTATGAGGTCCGTAGTTCAAAAAAATTTCTTCGCCAGTAGTTCGGTAACTCTGAGGACCACACTTGATAACAAAATTGTTGGATCCTTTCTTCACTTTACTAACTGTATCTGGAATACAATGTCTATCATTTTGACCATGATGGTTTAGAAAATCGACATATGGTACCAAAGTAAATTTACTTGCAACATCATCCGCTTTCAATTTAAGATCTGAGTATAAACATCTAGAGTTGATTGTAAAATAAATCAGTATAAAATCTTCAAATTGACTATGGGTATCAGATACGTGGAACATTTGGTTCCATTTATCAATAATTGGGTGGATTACACGCCAGTCCGTTTCACATAAATTCATTATATTGTTCATATGTTCAATAGCATTGGTAGGTAAATAATTTATAAGGTGTTTAAACGGAGATTGGTGATCCAAAGCCCAAATTGTAGGAATACACTGTAATTCTTCTTTAGAGGGCCAAACATTGAAAAATGGCTCCCAAAAAGATTTAATCTCCAGGTTACTTTCAGGTAATAGAATCTTCTCCAAAAAGATATAAAGTGATACCAATTGGAATGATGAAAAATTCAATAACATATCAATATCAAAGATCTGAAATGCTCTAACTCTTGCTTTAAAGTTAATGTCATTAATGTCAGGAACCGAAATTCTACCAACATCATTTATCTCCAATTTGGAAATATCAATTGACCTATTGAAGTTAGCTATATGGCATAAAATTGTTTGGAAATTTAATTGATGGGTGGCAGGAATGGAAATGATTGGTTCACCTTCTGTGAGCTCATCGTTGGTTAAAAAGACTCCTCTACCACAGTCTTCAGTGTTGCGAATTTGAATCTTAGGTGAAACATAAAATTTGTCAGACTTGCTAAGCCATTGTATCAATGCTTCAATATTTCTTTCCATCAGCTTAACATAAAAATGTTTCACGTCAGCCATTTTTCCTTTTATAAGTGGAATAATCATATGAAAACAAATAAAAAAATTACATGCTAAGAGTTGAATATTTTTTTATGGAAAAATGAAAGAACATATGAATTATTAACCAATATATATGGAACGCGTTATATTAAATTTCCATATGGAAACTATCCAATTTTATATTTATTATTCTTTTCTCGATTAACTTGAAGAGCATTTTATGGCAAATGCTAAAACTCCAAATGACACTGCTGAAAAAGTAAAAATCTTCCAGCTCTTCCATCTTTTTTCACTCGGTAGATCATTAAACTCTTTCGAAATCTTCGATCTGAATTCTGATATTTTATTTGAATGAGTATTATTAGTCTTTGAATAATCGATATTATCTTGTGGACAGCTAGCTGTATCATTATTATTAATATTATCGTTGTTATTGTGATTGCTCTCGTTAGCAATAGTATTATTATTGTTATTATTATCATTATTAGTTGTAGTAGTAGTATCATAATTAATTTTCTTTATTGAATGGTTGTCATCAGTGTTATCCATAGCACTAGTGCTTTTCAGTAGAGTCGCGTTAGCCATGCTTGAATCAGTGGTAAGACTTGTACTGTCCTTGATGTTATTAAACTTTGTATTTGTCAGTCTATGTGATTGACTTCTTGTTAAGGTTGAGTTCTTATATTTCTCTACTTCTAGTCGCGTCTTTAGATCTTCGATTTCCATCTGTAGTGATTCAATTTTTTCTTTATTTAAAGTTTCTAACTGACTAGTCTCATCATTAATCCTTAAGATTTCATTATTATTTTCTTCTAGTTTTTTCCTAGTTTCTTCTATCAATTTTTCATGTCTCTCTGCAAATGTTTTCTTCATTCTATTTTGCAATTTCACTAATTGTTTATCATTCATCTCCACCATTAATTTTTTAACGTACTCCAGATTTGTAGTGTAATTTATCAAGAAATTCTCCATAGATTTTAATTTAGCAAATTCTTGTCTCTCAAGAGCTATCTCTGTAGTTAATGTTTTGATTATGCTGATTAGGTTCGGGCTAGTGCCGATTGAATTATTGATAAATATCCCACTAAGTACTTCGGTCTCTGGACCCAATACTGCATCTTCTAAATTAATATTGTTAACATCGCCAAACATAGCGGCTTCAAAAGCTGCTCTCTGTGCAGATGTAGTAGAAAATTGGGAAGGTTTAGCTTGTCTATACCCTCTATTATTACTGTCTTTATTATTATTGTCTTTATTATTACTGTTATCAGTATTACTATTACCATTAGTGTTAGTCAGTTCCACATTCTTAAAGAGTTTGTCATTATTGGATGGTTGTGAACTAATTGGATTTGTTATCCCATTTATTAACGGTATCACAGACATTTCTTCTACTAAAGCACTAATTTTTCTATGCTCATACTTAGTATCGATATCTGTCCCTAAATCTATGACATCGCCTTTCTTTAGTTCTACTTCATTGTGATCTACCCTTATGCCATTGACAAAAGTCCCGTTACTAGATTTTAAGTCCTGGATAAAAATTTTCCCATTTTTTGCATCACAACTTAAGCACGCATGATTTCTTGAAAGTACTCTAGAATCAAAGTTCCCATTGTCAGGCCTAACGAACGAGCTTGGATCCTTCTTACCTAAATTACCTATATTGACGACGCCAATATTACTATTCCCACTATTGTTACTATTAGAGTTGCTGTTACTCCCATTGGTGCTAACCACTGGTCGACCTAGTTTCAGAATATCTGGCTTAAATGGCACAACCAAGAATTTAGTTTCAAAAGTTGCGTTCAAAGATTTTAAGATAATAATTCTGGTATATTTATTTCTTGATACTAATTCAGGCGGTGGCATCCTCTCCAGCACAGGTTCGTTCTGTTTCGTTGGTTTCAATTCCTTCGCTGGTTTATTATGCACGTCTGTTGCAGATTCTAACCTTGTTGGATAAGAGAATTGATCGATATCAATATTTGATTTAGAGCCTACACTCTTGGAGTTGGACCGGTTTCTCCCCAGTGTATGAGTTCTTACAGTGGACAGAGATTGTGCAGATTCTCCCATAGAAATGGGAGACTGCGGTACAGGTGATTTGGGGCTCGTTAACGGACCTCGTCTTGTAGCATCCAATTGTGGCATCCTTTGCGAAATTGAGATTCTTCACCGTAATTTAGTTGAAATGTACACTACAAAAAACTTGTAAATCCAGTCACGGTGTATCCAGTCTACCAGAAGAGCTAACAGAGCTACTCGTTTGGAATCCGCGCTATTATGGACTGCTATGGTAAATCTAGTGCTAATAAGTGTGAGAAATGGTCTTTATATGTTTTAACGTATTTATATATATATAATGAAACAATGATTAGCATTGAACAAATTATTTAGGACACATGGTAGACGATATATTCTGCAATTGAGTGCTTCTGTCTTGAGATTGAACCATGGGGGACAGCTTACTTGACTCCGTGACGAATTTGGAAGACACTGTGTCTATTCTTCGTGATACTGTATCGCAACTAAGAGCAGATTCGCAACCGAATGTATATTTGAGTCAGCGTTTACTAAAGACGAGCAGGATGTACGATTTGATCCCTGAGTTTGACATTGAGAAGGCAAGGAACGATTTGAATGAAGAAGTAGAACCATTAGTGGACAAGTTGAAGTCTAAGATGGAAAAATCCCTAACGAAGATGGAACGAGATTATGAATCCTTACAAAAGACTTATAAGAGGAAAGAGACAAGATTACAATCGATACTGCAGAACAATGACATGGGTAATGTGTCTAAGAGTAACGACCTGCCTATTGGAGACGTGAGCACAGATTTTGTTGCGATGGGCTCGTCGACAAATGAAGAACTGGAAGAACTGAAAGCATTGAATTTGAAGAAGCAAGAACTACTGAATAGATTACAAACACTCCAACCGAATGAGGCAGCAAGCTGACTTTGGTACGCTTGAAACGACGCAACAACACGCAATCGCATCACCAAATCATAACTTAGACTCAATACCACAAGAACGTCTCTTGTAGACTACATACTGCTCATTAATTACTAGCCATCAGTCGCATTGTCACTACTTTTCGGATCGATGTCTTATAATTTGGTATATTGTATATATTGGTACGATTAATAAAACAAGCTTATACAGTGCAATCACAAAAATACTAGTGAGATTGAACCAGCTTAATCCGTACAAGAATGTTGGCAGCCAAGCATTTGTCTGGTACCAATGGTTTGATACCACGTAGGTCGTTTGTGACCATGTCGATTGCAACAGGTATTATTGGGTCGATGGTTTTTGGGAAGCAAGCTAATTTGGCGGATCGTATGGATAGAGGAGAGTTACATAATAAGAACGAAGATTACGACTTGTTGAAACGAGAACGTGTAGAACAAAGAATCAGGAGCTTAAAATCTAGTAGACCTACAGAACCTAACTATGAAGGACATGTGCCATTATATTTCTCTGAGAAATTGTTGTTATTTGCTATATCTGGGATTCGATCTTTTTTCCATCCAGAAAATGGGATTAATATTGTACAATTGGGGGAAGCCACTGCGAATCCAATATTTTTAGCCCATTTGAAAGCTCAAATGTTGTCTGATAAGGTTGGACGTCAAATCTTGAAAGAGCAACCAAATTTAACTGAAGATTCTATTCGCATGGAGGATTTGAAGCAATTACCACCAAATACTTTTGGCTATAAATTTTATGAATGGTGCCGTAAAGAAAATGTTTCCTTGGATACTAGAGCTCCAGTGAGATACATCGACGATCCTATTCATGCTTATATTTTTAAAAGGTATAGACAATGTCATGATTTTTATCATGCTTTGAACGATTTACCTATTATTATTGAAGGTGAAATTACTGTGAAGGCCTTAGAAGCTGCTAATATGGGGGTTCCGATGGCAGCTTTGGGAGCTTTATTGGCTCCTTTAAGGTTAAAACCTGTCCAAAGAAAAAGATTATATGACATATACTTACCTTGGGCTATTAAATCTGGATTAAGATCTAACTCGTTGATAAACATTTATTGGGAAAAACAATTGCATAAGGACATCAATGAATTGAAACAAGAATTAGGCATTCAATCTCCTCCAGATTTGAGAGCATTGAGAAAAGACAGAAAAAATGCTTTAAACCAAATTAAAGCTAAATACGCAAGCATAGATCGCCTGTTTTAATTTTGATATGAATGGAGTAAGACATATTAAGGGATGGTTATGGAATTATATAAGTAATTAGATGAACAGATGGTAGTAAGTATAATTGTAATAAGTACATTTTTTTTTCCTTTATGACGAACAATCAATGAGTACTTTCACTTAAATCTTCAGAGTTTAAAACATCTTGATTGATAGATAACTCATCTTTATCAAGGTCTTCAGTTGAAATTTCTTCTTTGAACAAAGTTGCCTCTACAGAAGTCTGGAAATGATATGCTAATAATTCATCTTCGGAAATTTCGCTGAATGGAACCATATTTTTCTTTATGGCCATTGCATCGCTAAATGAACCATAGTAATCCTTATCGTCGTTTTCAACAGTGATCTTGATAGGGAAGATGACAAATAGGATCCAATAAAGAAAGAACGAAATTAGGAATGAAAAAAAGGAATCACCATAGTAAAAATTTACTATACCTGTATTATGGAAATAATTATTATTAACTTGCCAAGCAATTCCAGGCAATCCAGGTGCCATCCCACAGACCCAAGCTACAAATGCTCTCCAGTTGAACCCATAGTTGAAATAATATTCACCTTTTAATTTAAATGCTTCTGTAACAGAATACTTCCTTTTCCTTAAGATGAAATTATCTGCTATCATGACTGAAATTAATGGAGTCATGACAACTCCAAATGAGCTCATTACAGTTAAAAACACTGAAGATGAATTATAAAAATTCCATGGTTGAACCGCTACTGACAGCATGGCAGTTAGTATGGCACCACGTTTGATGTTTAAATATTTAGGTAATAAACCTGTTAAATCCATACCGCTTGCAAACCCAGCGTTAGAGATTGTATACGCAACTTGACCCATCGTGAATGCTACACCACAGAAAAAACTAGCGGCTCTGCCAGCAGCACTATAATCCCTTTGTAGCCAAAAGCTAAAAAAATCCATCGGTTGCCAAATCTGCTTGCCATACAATTTTTCAGATGTAGAGGCACCAATGATACCAAAGATTGGAACTATAGTAGTAGGGATTAATAGCGCTAGAATGGTTCCTAACCAAATGGCCGTTTGGGAAGATCCAAATCTTGAATAATCACTTTGATTCACTGAGCCTGGTGACACTGAACCAAACCAATACGAGATCATATATACCCAAGCCCAAGCTTTTTTTGAGCCAGTGGCAGTAGACTTAGTGGATACAAATAGCTCTCCAACCCCACCAGCTTTATGAGTCAAATAAATGACCATACCCATCATAGCAAAACAAGTAGCGATACATGATGGAATCAAGATCAAATTGATTCTATAAGGCTTTAAAGAGTAACACAGGACACAACAGATGTGAAACAGGAAAAATCCTATTAACTCTTTACTAGTCATAGCCACTCTATGGCTTAACGTGTTTGGTAAGTTCAAATAATGATGAGACCATGAATCCAAGATCATGTTGATACAAAGTCCGCCTAACCATGCATTAGAACCATAATTGACAATTGACATTAACACCCTGATTAGGATCCCAAAAGTAGATCCATAGATCCCGAATACAAACCTCTGAGATAAAGTATAGCCAACTTTCCAGTCCCAACCTGGGTACATATTAGCTAAAGTGAACACGATTGTGACCACATCGCCTATAATGAAACTGCCAATAGTTTCCGGATATGATAATCCAACACTTAAAGCAGCATTACCACTAATCCATGTGCCAACAGAGAATGAAATGATCCCCCAATAAGCAAAATTTGACCAAAACCCCCATGTTTGGTTCTTTCTCTGGATCGGTAACAAATCTGGATTCTTTAAGAACCCCAGAGTTTCTCGTTTCTCAACGGGAATCTCCAAGAACTTAAATATTTGTTCGAACTTCATACTGAATGAATATTACCTTGGAACAGACTCAATTGTCAATCCAATGAATATATTCTATCTAGAGGCAAATGTACAGATGTATGCATAGACTCATCCATTGATTAGAAAGTCTACTAGTGACTGAAGTAAATGGATATATATGTAGATGTATATATATATATGTATACAACCACGGTCCCTTATAAGATAAAAAGACGTGAGAATAAGACTGAGAGACTCCAGCAATTATGTACCTACGACATATAATACACTATTCATCCATTAGGTCTGCTGTGTATAATCAAGATTGGGAAGCAATAGCACGTATGTTAAAGATAGCCAGGTGATATTTCATGAATAAAAGTGCCTTACAGGCATCTACGAAATTAATGAATTTGACTAAAGTTTTGTAAATGCATATAAAGATTATCTACTATCATGTCTTTAACTAGAAATATGTAACAACTCACAGTCGCATTACAGCACTGCAAATTTTCCCTGTTGAGACATATCTTAGAATATGTATGTATCCAATTATCAGTAATATACACTGTGCTAACCGCAATGGCTTCAAAACTCTTCTATGGCAATTCAATTGGACGCTATAGACGCTAGTCATCTGGGTTCCCATGTAATTAGGTCTTAGTGTTAGGGTCTATTTCTTTAATTTTTTTCAAACGAAGAAAAAATTAGAAATTGAATTCTGTGTTTAATCCAATAAACTAACCACTAAGGTAACTGTATTTTTTTCTTTGAAGTAATCGATCTTCAAGTGAGTTGCTATACCTCTTGTTCGAATTTTAGTCTATATTATACGAGTGCAAGGGGTGTGTCTCTCTCTTTCCAATTTTTTTTCCCGCTTGTGACTTGAAATGCTCTTTGATGATGTATTTTCTAGAATTCCTTTGTTGATTGCTTACCCCACAATCCTTTTGTCAAACAGTTTAATTATACACGATGGTGGTCAGCTCGCATCGTATAAGTTCCACATTGGTGTCTTTTCCGCGAATTACATCCTATCGCCTTTGTTTACCGCCAGTTCGTTCATCTTAATTGGACTAATAAATAACCTTGTATCGATTACTTTCGTGGTTCCATTAACTTTGTTCACAATTAGTTTGGCGGTGTTAAACAATGTGCTAGGTTCCTTATATGCCACGTGTCTATCGCTATTGATTTTGAAGTCGTTACAATTGAATGATACAAAATTTTATAAAATTATGGATTTTATTAAGATTTTTGGACCATTAATCATTATTCTTTCCTTAGAAAATAATCAACTTTTCTTTAAGCTAGATGAATTAATAGTTAAATTACTAAAAGTTACAATTTTCATAATTGTGGTAAGATACATGTATCCAACCTGTTTATTAATCTATGACGTTAAATCTCAAAATTTAACAAAAAATATTATTACATTAATATTATTGCTCATTTCAATTGGCAGTTATACTATGATTTATGGTGTAAGCCTATTTACCACTGAGATTGAATGTCAGTTGTCAATGGTTTTTGTGTTTTTAGGCTGTACTTTTATTTTTTTCCTTTCATTACAAGATATCCCCATGGATCATAAAGATTGGGCTTTAGATCACATTACTAATAATACCAGTTTAATATGTGGAGCAATGATGATACTGTTAAACTATCTAACTACACATGATACTGATTCTCGATGGTACTACAAGTATTTCAATTTGGTAATATTTGTAACGGTGACAGAGTTTCAGATTAGAAAAATTGAAAAAGAAATCTCTGAAACGAATACTCATTCACATCGTACTACATCTGATGGTCATATACGATTTACACCAGGGGATGATAAGGGAATATTCAAGCAGATCGTTACCAATAAAAGTACAAGATCCATCTTTTCATTTCTATTATTGAATTCTACTTTCATGCTTGTTCAATTATTATATTCATTTAGATCCAAATCATTGGGACTCTTATCTGATTCATTACATATGGCGTTAGATTGTATGTCTTTGCTCTTGGGACTCATTGCAGGTATATTAAGTGAAACTCCTCCGAGTGATAAGTATCCGTTTGGATTAAAATATTTACAGACATTAGCAGGTTTCACCAACGGTATCCTACTGATTGGTATAGTATGCAGTATATTTTTTGAAGCTATAAGTAGATTTACAAACCCGACTGCAATTGAAGGTACAACAGAATTAGCTATAGTGGCCACATTAGGTTTATTGGTAAATCTAGTAGGATTGTTTGCATTTGAGCAAGGTGGACACTCAGAAGAGACTAGCAATGAAAATATGAGGGGTATATTTTTGCATATCCTGGCAGATACATTAGGATCTGTCGGTGTTATCATCTCTACATTGCTGATCAAGCTAACTCAATGGCATTTATTTGACCCTATAGCGTCTATCTTTATTGCATTACTAATATTAATGAGTTCAATTCCACTAATTAAATCTACAGCTTCTGGGATGTTACTATCGTTAAGTGATCAAAACCATAATATTATAAAAGATTGTCTCCATCAGATATCTATGAGCCCCGGCATTTCTGGATATACAACACCAAGATTTTGGCCTGTGACACCAGAGACAGTATCGCATAGCCATGCACATGGGCATTCGCACACTAACATAGCTGAACAAGAACATGAGCATAAACAGGCTGATCATGATCATCATTCTCATAGCCACGAACATTCTCAGGAGAAGCATGTTCATTCGGATAAAATTAATTTCAGATTAATGGGATATATACATATCCAATACGTGGAGGGAGAAAATTCAACGATTATCAAGAAAAGAGTAGAAAAAATTTTTGAATCCATGAAAATTAAAGCTTGGATTCAAGTCGAACCTCAAACATCAGATTGTTGGTGTAGGTCTTCCTCCATGGTAACCAAGGTCATTGACATGAAATGAAAAATATGTACTAAAACTTAACATATATATCCTTTTTTAAAAAATATGAATAGTTAATTCTGAAATTTAATGATCGGTACCATGATAGTTATCACTAGTACTGGTATTTGAGTAATTTGGTTATCCATCGATTTTTCAAAGTTTTTTATGAAAAATAAATGAACTTTTCAATGAAACTTTTTACACAAAAATATAACTGCTCTTTGATGTGTTTATAATCAAGTTCATTCAATTGAAGATTGAGAAAGTGGTAACAATTATTCATATGAATTGTACATGTGAAGTTTCTCCATTCTAAACATTTTTATTAAATTCTCAATCCTTTACGCTATTAATAAGAAACGAGCAGAGTTGTCCTGTTATTATATGCCAAATATTATCTCTTGCTAGCGTGTCACTTGTCTATGTTAAAGGACAGCGTTAAAAAGAAGAAAATGAGTTTTGAAAATGATACTACTGTCTTGAAAGTAGATGAATTATTCAATAACTTATCTAGACAATTATCTGGTATTTTACAATCAGATTCTACTTCAGCAGAGTCTACGATTTTATTAAGTTATTTGACATTTGTGAAATCCAAATTGGAAACTTTATTAGATCACATTGTGACTGAAAAAGAAAATGAGTTCAAGAATAAATTTGAATTAGTGCCTCATATTTTGGATCACTCTTATAATAAGATACTAAACCTTATTTTTAAATGGTTCAAAAAATGGCGATTAGCACTCATTAATGATTCTTCTAAAAGAGATCAATCCAGGAAGAATAAAGAAGAATGGTTTATAAGATTCAGCGTTATGAACAGATTTTTCAACAAAGTAATAAAAAGTTTTACCCATTTTTATAATAGCCTGCTTAGTAAATTATTAACCAAATATGACTTTAATACCATATTACCGAAGAGTTTGATTATTAGCGAGTTCCATCTCCCAATTTCAATGAATAGAGAGTTTCCACATCAAAAAATCAGCACAGAAATTGAATCACACTTAGTTTTATCGCTTTATAAATCGATACTTTACATTGGTTTATGTCGTAGGTATAAGAGTATAAATGGAAAGCATAACAGCGTTTACTTAAAACAAGATTTCAAAGACTCAGTTCGTTGTTTTGATTTTTGTTCAATGATGATACCCACTTTTGGCGATGCATATGTTAGCTATGGTTTGCTTTATTCAAACACTTCTGATATCAATCTTACTGTTTACAATTTCATGAGAGGTTCCTTGACTTCATTTGCTAATAGGACTGCTGTTGCTAATATTAATGCTTTCCTACACAACGAGAAATCTTCTTTATTCCTCAAATTTCAAGATTTATTCCATAAAGCATATCATAATTATAACAATAAAAGAGGTAACTCTGAATATGATGTTTTTACCTATTACTCTGTTGCATTATTAGGTTGGTACATTGATCCACAAGTGTGGAGAAAACCAAATTCAAAGTTTACTAATGGAATCTCTCATGATCACATAGAGAATTTATTTTTCGATACAATTAAGGTAACATTTGAAAAATATCCTACATTATTGATAAAGTTTTTATTAGTTTTATTCGGTGGTTTGCATCATTCAATTGGAAGTAAGCACAATAATCCTTCCAAGATCAGTCTTGAAGACTTATCTAAAACCGAATTACAATTTCTTCAATTCATTTTCAAATATATCAATGCTATGCTTGAAAAGATTATTTCTTATCCATTGAATAAATTAGAGTATCATTACACAAAATTGTTAATCTTAAGGCTTAGTTTCAGATGGTTCGAACACAACGATTTTGCCCGAAATTATATGAATGTGAATAAAACTATTTATAATAATATGATGACAATATTGAATGGTGTTATTTTTGCTAAGAAGAATTTAGCTTGGAAAGAATTACCCATCCGAGATTACGTATTTGAAAGTGATGTTCTTTATAAAGAATTTGCTCCCTTTGATTTCACATTTAATGATTTCAATGAATCTAATACAGATAAAAAAGATTATAGACAAAGAGAAGTAATGTGTGAATTCAAACCGTTCTCTCAAGAAGTCGCTTTAGAGGAAAATAAACTCATTTTACAAGCAATATTCATTAAGGGTAAAGAATTGATTAAATTGAATGATCTAGGGATTATTTGGGATTTGACTCATTTCATTAAACGTGAAAGCTTGAAACCATTAAAACCAAATAATCATAAAAAGATTTCCATGATGAGAAGACCTTTAACTAATGTTAAATTGGAACACGAATCTATTCAAGCAAATGCATCCATTCATGATAGAGGTTATAGCGGATCATCTATCCCAGTAGCTCCAACTACATTCTCAGTAAAACCAAGTGATTTTTTCACTTCCAATGCGGAGCCAGGTTTAGAAACTGAAAAAATAACTCAAGGAAATGATGATTCAGAAAACCAAAGTGAAATGAAAATTCAAACAGTGGTTAAAGATGAATTTCCAAATAGTGACCTGTTGCAAACGAGTAATGCCAACAAATTATTAAACGTTAATCCAAAACAGCAGTCTAATTATAATCTGTACCAATTACCACAACCTGAATCTACAGGATCATTTTCATCTACAACCTTCTCTCAAGCACAATTTATCAACCCATTATCAGGACAGCTACCTATGAGTAACAATTTTCAACCTACTCAATTAGCTCAACCTCCAATGTTTCCTCAATACGTTGCATATCCGTACACAATGAACCAGTTACCTTCAGTAGGTGTCACAAACCAACACCCAAATTATTACCCTGAGCTACCGTCTGATTATTCAACTGGCGGTCCTCAGCAAAGACGTAATCAAATGGAACATTCATTCAATCAATCTGTTTATTACCCAACAGGGAATCAACAGGAAAATTAACCCAATCGTAATATATATATATATATATATATATATATATGCGTGCATGTGTGTGTGTCATAAGTAGTATCAATACTTTTGTGAATGATTACATCAACGGATGTCTAATAATTTTGTTCATTAAAGTGTGGTTTTCTTCATTGCTTTCCTCTTAGCCTCTCTTGTTGATACTTTAATTTCTTCTAATTTCGCTTTCTTCTTTGTTGGATCCATAACAAAATCTGGTTTAAGATCATTGTAATAACATTGTAAGTTTAATCTCACACAGTTATTACAATTTGGTTTTTCTTCCGAGCATTTTTTTTTCCTCAATCTACATATCCAACATCCTGTCCTTGACCTTGTCCCCGTTGACAGCTGTTGAGATGGTTTATTCTTCTTTGGATCTGAATGGAATTTCCTTTGCTTCAATTTCTTCATTTGTCTCGGTTTCTTCAAAGACTTCTCTGTGGCTTTCTCTAAACTCCTCTTTAGTCTATTCTCTTCATCTGATGTGGGTTTTTCAATTCTTTTCCCATTTTTATTCCAAGTTACTTCTTTCTTTAAATAATCGGTATCATCCTGAGATGAAATCTTTATATTTACTGTAGCTCTCCGTAGTGAGGAGCCATTCGATTCTGATGCGGACCTCGAGGAGTTTCTTGATGAGTGTGGTGAAGAAGACATTGATGACGACACAGAGGATGCTAAGAAAGCTGTTGACGGCGTGGAAGATTTGAGCCCCTGGTAACTGTTCGTTGTTGTTGCTGTTGTCGTAAAGTGTCTTTCGTTGCCAAAGACAAATGGAGAAGATCTCATATTCGATAGTACTACCGCTGCAGTATCCAAATCGTCGTCAGCCTTTAAAGGTTCGTCTTTCTTGTTATGGTTGGAAATATTTCTTAACATCGAGCTTGCTGTTGATGGTTTGGAGTCACTGTTAGTTGGCAACGGTGGACTGCTTAATTTTGGGTCGTTCAGTAATCTGGTCCGCAGACCGTCCAATTTAGAGTTTATAAATTTTGGTGGATTATTTGGTGGAATGAAAGTGTCATCTTCGTCTATTCCTGTGACAGAAAGTCTTGCTGGAAAATTATCGTTGAAATTCAAATCCCTACTAAACAACGGACCCGCTGAATTTAATTTGCTCCCCTCGCGGTAGTGATTAGCCAGTTCATTACCGTTCGTCGGACCCAAATGATTGTTAGCGACGCCGTTACTGAGTAATGATAACGCAGACCTTGGAGGTCTCGGCGAAGTGAGACCACTGGACAACGCACTGTTAGGTCGTTTAGAGAGTCTATACAACTCGTCGCCATATTTAGAGTTCATCCAATTAGAAATATTAATCTTCTTATCCTCATTCATGTATCGCAACTCCAAATTATGATTAGTTGTCGTCGGCGAAGACGATGCAGCAGATGACGCCGATGTGGCAGCTGTAGTGGTGGTCGGTGGATGGTTTAAATGGAAGTCGTTCGGGTGGAAACTCTGAGTCGTTTGTGTATTGTCAAAATCCGAAACACTTGACGGCTGTTCGTGATTTGTGAGTGTGACCAAAGTCCTAGCTATATGCGAACTCTCTTGCACACCAGAATCGCGGCGTGGAGACGATTTCTGTGACGGAGACAGAGCACTATCTTTAGCATCAGTTTTCTCCCTCGTTAAAAGCGGCACGGTCCCGTCATGGCTCTCATGAGCAACATGGGAGTAACTCCCATCCATCACACTGTCAGTCATTGTCGGATTGTTTGGAGCCAAGCGTGTCCTTTCCCAATGTGTTTCGGTGCCGCCGGTAACCATACTATTAATTTTAATTGAACCATTTTTTTTTTTAAAAACTGTGTTTGAATTATCCAGACGGTTAGATTCATTCCCACGAATTTTTCCATCAATTTCTTTAAATTTATCACTATTTTTAAATTCATGGGCTTTGATTCCAAATTTCTTCGAGTTTGTGGCTCTTACGTTTGTGTCACGGTCCACTTCTAAAGACGACTCCAGCGGCACACGCGTGTACCCGAACCGAACGTTTGTAGAACTCGACGCCGACAGCGGCACAGGCAACGGCAGCAGCGGCAGCACGTGCGAGTCCCGCGAGCCGCTCAACGACACCTCTCGCTTTGCACCTTCTTGCACTAAATGGCCTTGTCTCTTGACCACAGTGCACTGCGGCTCCACACCGCCGACTTGGCCCGCACTCGAGCTCTCGCTACCCTCGTTGCTGCTCCCATAGGACAGCCAATGAAGAAAGTGCGGCTGCATCTTGGACTCCTCTTCGCGCTGCGGGCCATGAACAGCGCAGCTCTGATCCTCGCTCTCAAACACTTCTTCGCTCTCCAAAGGTCCAGGGCTCTGCGTAGGCGTGTTATGCGGAACAGTGTTGTCCCGAGTAACCACTGGCATCCGTAGCGGGTTGTTTTTCATCTTGCCTGGCCTGGCGTCTTCAAAGACAGTTTTCAAATATATTTCACTGGGCGGTTCGCTTATATATATATATATATATATATATACGTTTTCAAGGAGTCGGGGTACCTTGTTCGTGCTCCGCGCGTTGGTCCTTACTGTTTTGTCTTGACACTCGCACGCTTGCTACGGTGTACTTGCAGCGGTGCACTAACCGCTTTGTGTTCTTGCGCGAAGTGTGCCTACGCACACCATCGGGCACGTGCACCGCGAAGCGGACAAGTGTTCCGTGAAGCCACAGAGCAACGCTGTGACAGCGTTGCTTTGCGATGCCGCGGTCACGCGACCTTTTGCTGTGGTGCGGTTCGTGCCGCCTCTCGCTTCGCCTCTCGCTTCTTGCCTGGGCCTCTTTTTTTAGTCCACTTTCAGGCTCCGCCTTTATCTTATAAAAATTCACAAAATATTCAAATTCCTCACCACTTTAAATCCAGTAACTCCAATCGTGTTGACTCGCAGCGTAAGTCTCTCTGTGGTATTTCCAATTGGCGAGCTAGCTTCTACACAGTCTCTTGTTACGTGTGCGCAGTGATGGAAGAGTCCGTGCATGGCCGTCTCTTTCCACGACCAATGGATACAAACTTATCCAACGCTACAGCCGTGGCGACATCGATCGGTTCGGAGTCTATAACGTTCTCTCGATCGGACCCTCAAGTGCATAGTTCTACTCCGACGTCTATCACCGAGAGAGAGAAGTTGGTAGACATGTCAGACACAAATGATCCCGGAACACCGATGCTATTCCATACAGAGTCATACATCCATGATGAGAGCGATAATATCTTGATTAACAAGATGGTGCGTAGGCAGAGCCAAGCGACGAGCCGACCCACGCAGTCACCGCAAACGTTTCCTCAGGCGTTTTCTCAGCTTCCGCAACAGCACGAAGAGCCAGCAAGGACAAATATCCCGTTCCACGCAAATAAGCATTCGAGGATCTTAGCACTAGACGATATCGACGCGACTTACTTGACGCAGCACAACACACGAGAACATAAACAGAAGAGCGTGTTGATTGGGAAACGCCATAAGGATAACGAACAACCAAAGATACTAGCTCAGCACTCTAATGTAGCCGTCCCAGGTTTGAAGAGGTCAGAGTCTGCAGCGAAGGAGATTCAAAAGATGAGGGACTCTTTGCTACATAAGAGAGAGATTAAGAGGAAACGCAAGACTTTTCTAATGGACGACGACAGGGTCCTGATTGGCAATAAAGTCAGTGAAGGCCACGTGAATTTCATCATCGCTTACAACATGCTGACTGGGATTCGAGTCGCCGTTTCAAGGTGCTCGGGGATAATGAACCCGTTGTCATCAGTGGATTTCAAAGTCACGAAGAAATTAGCATTCGATTACCATGGCAATGAATTAACACCGTCATCGCAGTATGCTTTCAAATTCAAGGACTATTGTCCCGAAGTGTTTCGCGAATTAAGATTTCTATTTCAGATCGACCCAGCAGATTATTTGGTCTCGTTGACGTCAAAGTATATCCTTAGTGAACTAAACTCGCCGGGGAAAAGCGGGTCTTTTTTCTATTACTCGAGAGATTATAAGTATATTATCAAGACCATCCACCATTCCGAACACATTCATCTAAGGAGGCACTTACAAGAATATTATTCGCACGTGAGACAGAATCCAGATACTCTGATTTGCCAATTTTATGGCCTACACAGGGTAAAGATGCCAATATCATTTGAACATAAGATCAAGCATAGAAAGATTTATTTCCTAGTGATGAATAACTTATTCCCACCACACTTGGAGATGCATAAGACTTTTGATTTGAAAGGTTCCACTTGGGGTAGGTCGACAAAGATCGATGTGCAGAGATCCAAGGCAGACCTCACGTACAAGCCAGTCTTGAAAGATTTGAACTGGCTTGATTTGAAAGAGACAATAAAATTCGGTTCACAGAAACGAGCCGTTTTCTTGCAACAGCTGAGCAAAGACCTGAACCTGCTGACCAAGCTAAACATCATGGATTACTCTCTATTGATTGGAATACACGATATGAATCAAAATAAGGACAGTGGAGACCTGCTGCAAATAGAGACCGATGATGAACTAGAATCCATACACACTTCGGACGCAATAGCCGCAGCCTACACTGATAATAGAGAGCTTTCAGGACCACATTTCGTAAGGCATCGACACTATTTCAAGCAATTTAAAAACGGCATTCGGTCTTCCGATGTAGAGAACAAAGACACGAACTACGTGTACTACATCGGGATCATCGACTGTTTAACCAACTACTCGCTGTTGAAAAAATTAGAGACATTTTGGAGGACGCTAAACCACGATCCAAAAGTAGTTAGCGCCATCCCACCAAAGGATTACGCCAAGAGGTTCTACCAATTCATAGAGCGGTCGGTAGACCCTGTCCCAAGACTGACTTACAAAGACGATCCCGCACAGAACAACTACCACGATTGAGAAATCTCTCGGTACAAACCAACAGGTTCGCGGGTCAGTTTTGATAATTTTGCATTTTAACTTTACCGTCATAATTAGTATATAATAAATTCTTATCGCAAATAGAATCAGCAACAAGATGCATGGCTTAACCTTGGTACACGCTCTTGAAAAACAAAATTAACAAATTCGTAGATCACAAGCCATGATTTTTTTTTTCCAATATTAGACCCTGCGCCCACATTGAAAGCACACTCTGGTGGGCGGCAGGCAAATGAAGCACTAGACAACGACCATCACCTACTCAGCCTCCTTGCGACTTGTGCGCGCTATGTATTTAAACAAGACAAACATCGATGAAACAGAAGAGACTAGCAAGACTCCAAATGGTCCATTGACATCCAGCTCAAGACAGGACAACCAATTCGAACTCAAGACAAGATGCATCACCACAACCACTACTATCAGCAACAACAGCCGATGTACATGCCACAACCGATTTACGTACAGCAACCGCCACCGCAAAGAGCTGACGGCTGTTGCGAGAGTCTGTGTAAGATAGCATGCTGCTGCTGTTGTCTTGAATTGCTTTGCTGCTGTTTCTAGTGCTAATGACCCATCGCATAATATATAACTTGGCCAGCTTGGCAGTGCAACAATGGAAACGGTGCTCTCAGACGATGAAAATATTTTTTTTTCTCGGGCTAAAAGAGGCTTTTATGTCAACAGAAGGTTTTTCTAGTTGTTCGCGATGAGCACGACGTTCACATATAAATTGTACGTTTTCTCAATGCGTGTATCCTTCAAGTTAATCCCTTTTAAACGCGGCAGCTAGCCAGGAACAGATACAAAACCACTTATGTCTCAGCAATACTACCAGCAAGGCCCACCACAACAAGGCTACTACCAACAGGGTCCACCGCAACAAGGCTACTATCAGCAAGGACCTCCGCAAGGCTATCAGCAGCAGCAGCCGGTATACGTGCAACAGCCACCTCCTCGTGATGACGGTAGTGGCTACTGCGGTACTTGTTGTAAAGTCCTGCTATGTTGTTGTTGTTTAGAGTTATTATTTGGGAACTAGGCCCCGAAGAGGGCGCACCTGGGCATCTGTAAGAGCGGCGTCCACATACTTGCCCTTTTTTTGCTGGTACAACGACTCATTTGGAACCAGATGTAACAATATAGCACCGCGTTCCATAAGAAATACCTTTTTGGAACAAGTTAAGTAATTATGTATACTAAATTTCCTTATTATAATTCTTACAACTACTCTCAGTACTAAAGAACTTACTATTTGCCGGGTGGCATGTATTGGCATGACGATCGACTAGTGGTGTTTGGTTTATCTATCCAAAAGTTCTTTAGATCTTCAAGAAAATGCTCGTGTAGCTCAGTGGTTAGAGCTTCGTGCTTATAGTATATTCTCCTTACGGGGATACACTGTGCAAAAAAGGTTTTTCAATCAAACCGATTTTCAAGCAACGCGACCGTCGTGGGTTCAAACCCCACCTCGAGCACTTTCTCCTCTTTTTTTTTTTGCTTTTGTATTGTATGGCCATTCCCGTACCTTTGTGCTACCAGTCTCATAACTATTCATGTTTGTCACTTTCTCAACAGCTCGCTTGTCTCGCTATGGTGCTCAGTAACGTCGCCTACTGAACCCGTCACATGCTCTCGAATGTGTTTCGTTTGCAGTGATTACTTGCTTTCAACTGAAAAAGCTTGTTCTTACAGTGTAATAAATCAAATCACATTACATTATCTAGTAGATGACCACTGAGATACTACATTTTGACTCTTTTTCCGGCCTGTGAATTTAGCAATTGAGCAGTCGACGCTGGTAGAATGGTTGGGAAAAAAAGTAAAAACGGTGGTTCGAGTCAGTCTTCTCAGCTCCACTCTAAGAAAAATGACGTTGACGTGGAAGACCGTCTCCAGGCTGTCGTGCTGACCGACTCGTTTGAAACGAGGTTCATGCCCATGACTGCTGTGAAACCAAGGTGTTTACTTCCTCTAGCTAATCAGCCATTGATCGAATACACGTTGGAGTTTTTAGCGCAGGCTGGAGTCAATGAGGTGTATTTAATTTGCTCATCGCATGCTAATCAAATTGACGAATATATTGAAAAATCTAAATGGAATTTCCCATGGTCACCTTTCAAAGTCTCTACGATCATGTCTCCAGAAGCCCGTTCTGTTGGTGATGTGATGAGGGACTTGGATAATAGAGGTATAATCACTGGAGATTTCGTGTTAATTAGTGGAGACGTGATTACAAACGTGAATTTTGATAAATTACTAGAGTTTCATAAGAAAATGCACAGCCAGGATAAAAACCACATTTCTACCATGTGTTTGAGTAAAGCTTCCTCTTCTTATAAACACAGAACTTTCGAGCCTGCTGCGTTTATCTTGGAGAAAGCTACCAACAGGTGTCTCTACTATCAAGATTTACCTTTAATTGGCTCTAAACAGAAAACCTCAGTTCAGATTGATCCTGAATTATTAGACAATGTCGACGAGTTCATAATTAGAAACGATTTAATCGATTGTAAGATTGACATATGTACACCTCATGTTCCGCCTATTTTCCAAGATAATTTCGATTACCAGTCGTTAAGAACTGATTTTGTGAAAGGTGTTATTTCTAGTGATATCTTGGGGAAACATATCCATGCTTACATCACCGATGAGTATGCAATGAGAGTGGAGAGCTGGCAATCATATGATACCATTACTCAGGATTTCTTAGGTAGATGGTGTTACCCTCTAGTGTTGGATTCCAATCTTCAGCAGGATCAAACCTACTCTTACGAATCTGGTCACATTTATAAAGAGAGTAATATCGTTTTGGGACAAACTTGTAAGATAGGTAAATGTACTGCTATTGGTTCTGGAACAAAGATTGGTGAACACACCACTATAGAAAATAGCGTCATTGGTAGAAATTGCCAGATTGGTAATAATATTGTCGTTAAAAACAGTTTCATTTGGGATAATGTGGTTATTGGTGACGAAAGTCAAATAGAGCACTCTGTGATTGCATCAAATACAATTTTAAAATCTAATGTAATTTTAGAAGACGGTTGTATCATTGGGTATGGTGTTACTGTGGATGATAATATGACTGTCACTAAAGGTTCCAAGATTTCTGGGAAACCATTCAGAACTTTACAAAACTCAGCTTCATTTGAAATAGGTTCAGGTACAGAAAGTGAGAGTGACGTAGATTCCTCCTTCACAGAAAGCAAGTCAACCCATCAAGATATGGCCATCGAGTTAGTTGGGGCGAACGGGCTGGGTTACGTATATGAATCTGACTTTGAAGAAGATGAAGATGAGTCTACTATGAGCTACAACGTGGCCAATAAATTGACTTATCAGCTAGAAGATCTATATTTAAGTGACGATTCTACCTCGTCTTTGAAGAAGAAGAGCAAAAAGAAACGGACAATGTCTTCAAATAGTATGTTTAGCGAAAGAGAATCAGAAGATGACTATGACGACGACGAAGAAGATTTTGAAGTAGAAGGTTTTGCCACAGTGGAGAGAGCCATTGAGGATAACCATGATTTGGATACAGCCATGTTAGAATTAAACACATTAAGAATGAGTATGAACGTTACATATCACGAAGTCAGAAAAGTCACCATTCAAGCTCTTTTAGAAAGAATTTCTCATTTTGTGAATACTAGAACATTGGGACCCAAAGATGCTGTAGTAAAAGTGTTGACCCAATGGGGGCCAGTGTTCAAGAGACAAGCCTTTGATGAAGAAGAGTACGTGGATTTAATGAATATCTTCATGGATAGGATTCTACAAATAAATTTTGAAAAATCTGCATTGATCCTATTTAGTGCATTAAACACATTGTATGACATAGATATCTTAGACGAGGACTCCATCTATAAGTGGTGGGAAGAAGTCAGTACTGACGCCAAATATGACGAAATTAAAACGCTAACCGCGAAATGGATAGAATGGTTGAAAACAGCAGACGAGGAGTCATCGGAAGAAGAAGAAGAATCGGAAGAAGAGTAATTAAAGCTAGAACCCCATATATAGAGAGAGATCAAATTTTAACATTTTCCTTTGTAATGTACCCATCCATACTACCAAGTAGTACTAGTTGAAGCCTAGGACGAGTAAGTCTGTGCAGTTACCCTCACTTTGCGACAGAGACCTCATTTTGGTTTTTTCGCCTGTTTTTTCACCGAATTTCCCAATTCGACAATTCAAATTAGAAAATAAAATATAAAACAACGTATTAAAGAAATCACCACATTCCACGCTCAATGAAGAAAGGGTTCCAGTTAGAGCTTTTAGAGGTCATTTACCACTGCATTACCGGTGTACTAGTTTTCTAAGGTGATTAGTTGCGTACTCTTGTCACAAAGCTATTCTTTCGCGTGTTATCCAGGCTCGTATTTACTGAATTACTAAGAATTAGTAATTATTTGATTATTTAACCTTTAGGAAGAATTGAATTAAAGAGTTAAGGAAAATTTATTCTATTTATTACCTGGCTGCATTGGTTTTTATTGATATCATCATAGCTTTGTTCCTCGAAATAATACACTAATTGCTTATCAATTTATAAGGAAAAGGTTATCAGAATTTTTTGAATCAAAAATATATTAACCACATTCACAATACTAAGTTATATCCTCAATTGATCACTATGCAAACTTTAAAATGTGTTGTTGTAGGTGACGGTGCCGTTGGTAAGACATGTCTTTTAATATCGTATACTACAAACCAATTCCCAGCTGACTACGTCCCCACTGTGTTTGACAACTACGCAGTGACGGTTATGATCGGAGACGAACCATACACGCTAGGGTTGTTTGATACCGCCGGACAAGAAGATTATGATAGGTTGAGACCACTTTCTTACCCATCAACCGATGTTTTCTTAGTATGTTTTAGCGTGATTTCACCTCCGTCCTTTGAAAATGTTAAAGAAAAATGGTTCCCTGAAGTTCACCACCATTGTCCTGGTGTACCATGTTTAGTAGTAGGCACACAAATAGATTTAAGAGATGATAAAGTCATTATTGAAAAATTACAAAGACAAAAGCTACGCCCTATCACCACGGAACAAGGTGAAAGATTGGCTAGAGAGTTAAGAGCCGTTAAGTACGTTGAATGTTCTGCATTGACTCAACGTGGTTTGAAAAATGTTTTTGATGAGGCCATTGTTGCCGCTCTTGAGCCACCTGTTATTAAGAAGAGTAAAAAATGTACAATCTTATGAAAATTACTACTATCATAAATTGTATACTTGGTTAACGTTTCAGGGTTTTGATTAGGTGTGCAAAAACTGGGAAACTGAATTGAAAATAACGAAGCATTCTCCATATACTAAGACACTCAACTCAATTAAAATCACCAACGAATTGAATAACCTTCTATTCGATTTTTTGACTATCTGATATATTCCATGGAACTACTTGTTACTACCTGTTGGTGTTTATACTCAATCATCGATATATGTTTTTTTCTACTCCAATTTGAGGATTTGCTTCTTTTATTTCTTATCATATCCTTCGCTTATCGTTGCCACGAATTTTTATCCTTTCTTTCTTACTTTTTTTTCACCTCACAATTGAATTTCTGCATACATGATTAAAATGTATATCTTTTTATCTTTCAATTAAGATGCAATTATGTAAAACAAGCCCTGTATTATTTTATCTTATCCCATCGCAGATGGTCATCAGAAACCCGTATACATATTTTTTGTCGCGTGGAAAATTTGAAATTTTACTGAAAAATTTATATACAATGATTAAGAATTATAAATGTTTAAGAGGTCTACACCGTAACTGATTATAGACTTATTAAGTTTTATATAGCTCTCATTTGTAGCGTCGGAGTAAATTATTAAAGAATGGCTCAATTGTTTAATAATTCACGTTCAGATACACTCTTTTTAGGTGCTGAAAAAATCGATGGGGACGATATACGTAATCAGAACGTTTTAGCTGCAATGGCTGTCGCCAATGTGGTGAAAAGTTCATTGGGTCCAGTCGGATTGGATAAGATGCTTGTCGATGATATTGGTGATTTCACTGTCACTAACGATGGTGCTACGATTTTATCGTTATTGGATGTTCAGCATCCAGCAGGAAAAATTTTAGTGGAATTAGCTCAACAGCAGGATCGTGAAATTGGTGATGGTACTACAAGTGTAGTGATCATTGCCTCTGAGCTTTTGAAAAGAGCCAACGAATTAGTCAAAAATAAAATTCATCCAACAACGATTATAACGGGATTCCGTGTAGCTTTAAGAGAGGCTATTCGTTATATTGAAGAAATTATCTCCATGGATGTCAATTCTTTAGGAAAGGAGACTTTAATTAACATAGCTAAGACAAGTATGTCATCTAAGATTATTGGATCAGACTCTGAGTTCTTCAGTAAACTTGTGGTAGATGCATTATTAGCAGTGAAGACAACAAATTCTAAAAATGAAATCAAATATCCAGTGAAGGCAGTGAATATACTAAAAGCTCATGGTAAATCTGCTCAAGAGTCTTTATTGATTCAAGGTTATGCATTGAACTGTACAGTGGCTTCTCAAGCTATGCCTACTCATGTCAGTGGAGGTCACGTAAAGATAGCTTGTTTAGATTTGAATCTGCAGAAGACTAGAATGGCTATGGGTGTTCAAATAAACGTTGATGACCCTGAACAACTGGAAGAAATTCGTAAACGTGAATCTGGAATTATCTTAGAAAGAGTGAAGAAAATTATTGATTCTGGTGCACAAGTCGTGTTGACTACTAAAGGTATCGATGATCTTTGTTTAAAAGAATTTGTTGACTCTAAGATTATGGCTGTTAGACGTTGTAAGAAAGAAGATTTAAGAAGAATTGCTCGTGCTACAGGCGCCACTTTAATCAGTTCCATGGCCAATTTAGAAGGTGACGAAACTTTTGAATCTGCTTACCTTGGAACATGTCAAGAAGTCATTCAAGCTAAATTTTCTGATGACGAATGTATATTAATTAAAGGTACTTCCAAACACTCTTCTTCGTCTATCATCTTACGTGGTGCCAACGACTATTCGTTAGACGAGATGGAAAGATCTGTGCATGACTCTCTAAGCGTAGTGAAGAGAACTTTAGAAAGTGGACATGTAGTCCCTGGTGGTGGTTGCGTAGAGGCAGCTTTAAATATATACTTGGACAATTTTGCTACCACCGTAGGGTCTCGCGAACAATTAGCGATTGCTGAATTCGCCGCTGCGTTACTGATCATTCCAAAGACGCTAGCAGTGAACGCAGCTAAGGATTCAAGCGCTTTGATTGCCAAGCTAAGATCATATCATGCAGCAAGCCAATCTGCTAAGCCTGATGCTACGAAGAGAAAAAATTATAGAAACTATGGATTGGATTTGATAAAGGGGAAAGTAGTCGATGAAGTCACATCTGGTGTCCTAGAACCCACTGTGAGTAAGATTAAGTCTTTAAAGTCTGCACTTGAAGCTTGTATCGCAATTTTAAGAATTGATACCATGATTAATGTCGACCCAGAACCACCAAAGGAGGATCCTCACGACCATTAACCGAACTAGTTTGATAAATAGACAGTATATACTATTCGTGGACTTCATTACGACTGTCTTAACAAATATGTATATACCTATATAAAATTAATAATTTTACAGCGGAAAACTTTCCAATGTCCCAAGATTAACTAGCCAGTGGCAATCATATTGACTAGTGGGTAGTTGGACCTATCTGTGATTTTAGCAACGACAGAAGCTGACCATTGAAACCAAATAGTGGATCCTATCATAAGCGTTGGTCGTCAGGCACGGTGTGGTGCCTTACATTTTACCTGAAATTGTTGAGATGCGAAAGAAAAATAAATGAAAACAAAAACATTGACAAATAATTGACGGAAACTGGATATTGGTTTCCAAGAGATATAGAATAATTGAGTTTTTGAGAATAATTGTATTCGCGCGGGATTGGGAGGAAATTTATACCCTCGTAGAATGCTCTGTTAGTGACAGCTATTGAACTGTGTTAAAATTGACAGGAGAAACTTCGATCTTGTTCTTCATCACCAATTATTTACCCATTCAACGGATAGTCATTTTCGAGAACTGCGAGTTCAATTTATATTTACAGTATCTCAAATTAGCCCAGTACGATAATATGGTGGGTACTAGTACAGGAGGAGTGCCTAGAGCTCGGAAAGGCAAAAGGAAAGTTGATGACGTTGAGAAAGTTTATCAATCTAAAAGAGCTAAAGGTGTGGAATTAATTGAAGTTGATGGTAAAACTGTTAGTAAAACCTCTACAGGGAAGAGGAAATTTCATAAAAAATCCAAAAACGGTTGTATGAATTGTAAAAGGAGAAGAGTTAAATGTGATGAAACTAAACCTTGTTGCGTGAAATGTTCCAATATGAAGCTGGATTGCGTGTATGCTACCGTACCTGCAGAGAGTGTGTCACCAGTTATGATTACTGATATTCCAACGCAAGTTTCCAATACCAAGAAGAAATATGCTCGATCGCATCGTCATAATTCTTCAGATTCCGATCCTATAGATAGAGAAAATATTAAAGAGGATGAAGATCAGAACCAGTCATCGTTAAAGCTCGAAGATAAGAATGCTAACGACATTAAGAGTGTAGAATTAGATACGTTAGCTAGTAGTCCCAATGATGATAGCTTTGAATCGAAGATTCCCATGAATAATAGTTTAAAATTGACAGAAGGTGGTGTTTTGTCTCCGATTGATTTTAATCAAACTTTAAAACGGGGTTCAATCTCAGGATTAACTTCCTTATTATCTAGAAATAATATATCTTTGGATAATGCTGACTCTGCAAATTCTCCACATGGTTTCTCAGGCGATAACACTGGTATGCAATTACCAGTACCGTTAAATTCTTTATTGGGGTCACATGAAAGTATATTTCAAAATATTAATGGTATGCAGCCAACTAATAATAACAATGCTGGTAATAACGTGAATTTATTATCAAATTTATTGCAATTGCAACAAAACCAAAATATTTTACCTCAACTAAACAGTATAATGAATGTGCTATCATCAAGCAATGCGCCCAATACTACTGAAAAAACTGTCAACGCAGATATTAACCATTTGAACAGCCCATCAGTACTATTAAATGGCTCTACCATGCAGGGATCAAATACCGCTATGAACCCACTATCCTCGAGTGCTGTAAATTGCGGTCCTTCACACGCACAACAACAATTGCAATATCTATTACATCAGCAGTTACAATTACAACAACATCAGCAATTACAGTTACAAACAGAAGATGATCAACAACAAAAGCAGTTGTTACAATTACAACAGCAACAGTTATTGCAACAGTTGTTAAGTCAAGATTTTTCGAATTCTAATGAAAATATTCCACCATATTTGACGACGCAGACTGCATCTTCGAATTTACCTCAACCTAACACACCGATGGACCATGCTTTACTTCTCTCACAATTATATCAACAGCAGCAGCAACCATTGAAACCCAATAAGGCAAGCAATACACCAAATGTATCTAATTCAAGTGGTTCATCTATAAGCACAATGCCAAATATACAAGAAGATGGATTGAATTACTTAGCGAAGATGGGAGTAAACTTGAAAAATATAGCTAATTTCCCTACTGCTGGTATTGGTGGAATTCCATACGATTTTCAAGAGCTATTAGGATTAAAAATGGGTTCTAAAACTGCTAAGAATAGTGCTACTATAGAATCGTTAGCTAATATGCAAGAGCAAACTGAACTTAGCGCCAAAAAAGGAAACCGAGATGATACTTTACCATCAGCTGCTAACACACCGAATTATTCCTCCACCAATAACCCAACTATAACTGTGGCGTCTCAATTAACACCTATGATGAAAAATTCGGGTCATTCAGATAAATCTGCTGTCCAATCTCCTTCTGCCGCTGTTTTGGCTGGGAGAGAGATAGGTGTCGTTACGTCAGGTAATTCACTAAGAACAGCGAAATCACATGAGGACGAGGATGAAACTTCAGATAAAAATAAAACAAGTTTAGGGCATTCTTCTCCAGGAGTGCACTCTGATGGAACGACCTTAGAATCTAATGAGCTTGGTAAGATACCAAAATTATTAAGGTTGTCTACTAAAGCCAATCTAAATCTTGTAGATATGAAATTATTTCATCATTACTGTACAGAAGTGAGTGGTACAATAACTACAGCTCAAGTATCTGTTCCGGAGGTGTGGAGCAAAGACGTTCCTGAATTAGCGTTTAATTATCCATTCTTAATGCATAGTCTGTTGGCATTTAGTGCTACTCATTTATCTAGAACAGAACATGGCTTAGAACAATATGTGTCGTCGCATAGGCTGGATGCGCTAAGATTGCTAAGAGAGGCAGTGTTAGATATATCAGAAGATAATACAGACGCTTTGGTGGCAAGTGCTCTAATCTTAATCATGGATTCATTAGCCAATGCTAGTAATAGTATTAATCAAAACAATGGTAGCCCCGGGAGCAATGCAAGTAATAGTAATATGTCACCATCTGCATGGATTTTCCATGTTAAAGGTGCAGCTACAATATTGACAGCAGTATGGCCTCTAAGTGAAAATTCAAGGTTTTATGATTTAATTTCTGTTGATTTGAGTGATTTGGGGGATGTAATTAATAGAGACAACGGTACGATTAGTGAGCTAGTATGTTTTGATGAGAGTATTAACGACTTATACCCAGTGGATATTGATTCCCCATATTTGATCACATTAGCATATCTAGACAAATTGAATCGAGAGATTAATGATTCAGATTTTATCTTAAGAGTGTTTGCATTCCCAGCTTTATTGGATAAGACTTTCTTAGCTCTACTAATGACAGGAGATTTGAATGCGATGAGGATAATGCGCAGTTACTATAAACTATTAAGAGGTTTTACTACAAAAGTGAAGGATGAAGTTTGGTTTTTGGAAGGAATCTCTCAAGTATTACCACAGGACGTCGACGAATACAGTGGAGGTGGCGGAATGCATATGATGTTGGACTTCCTTGGTGGCGGTCTGCCTTCCATGACCACCACAAACTTGTCTGAGTTTATATGACCCGGCACTAATGATATTAAAATTCCATACACAGTACATATAATTTTGAGAAATATTCTATGATTCAAATAATTACCATTTTTATTTTTTTTTCTTTGAAATTTCCAGAATTTTCTTTCAAATCACGAACATACTTTAATTGACGACGTTACTTAAAGCGCTCTTATTCAACATGTATTTGACGATTGAATACCAAGAATCTTATTTTTAAGTAAAATTGTAGTGACAATCTTAGAAAACTGAGTTTATCTTTTCAGAATTTTTTTAAATAGAATTGTTTATAAAAGACTCTTTCGAACAATGGTGGTTAATAATCCAAACAATTGGCATTGGGTGGACAAGAATTGTCTTCCCTGGGCTCGTGACTATTTCAAAACGAAATTGACTAATCTGAACACTGGTGATGCTGACGATGAGATTCTTGCTTTCGTGAAGGATATTAGTTCTGTTGAGGGTGACTGTGAGGTAAGTCAACGTAAAGGGAAAGTGATTTCTTTATTTGATTTGAAGATTGTTATGATGATCACTGGGCATGTTGGTAATGAAAATTTCGATGGTAGTATCACTGTTCCAGAAGTAGCATTTGATAGTGAGGTTACAGATTATCAATTTGATATTTCCATTTATAAAGAGACGAAAACGTTAACTGTAGTCAAGGAAAAGATTAGATCCATTTTGATACCTAAATTAAAGGACGTGTTTCAACAGTTTGGGAAAGATTTATTGGTTACACATGGAAACGATATTCAAGTTCCTGAAAAGGAAGTTAAATCTACCTTCACCAAACAAAACCAGAAAGAGAGTTTCAGTTTGAAGGTTAATGAGAACGCCAGTACTACACCATCGTTCCCAACGCCACATAAGAGCTCTCATGTGGATGGAGCTGCAGTAAGTAAACAAAATGACAAAACCACAACTCTTGCTAAAACTGATGTGGGGAATAGAACTAGTATGCATATGGAATTTTCGTTCCAAGTCGATTCCTTTGAATTATTCAATACTTTCATGGACAAGGAAAGAATTGTGATATGGTCGAAGTCGGAAATTAAAGAAGATCCAAATAATAAGACATCCCTTGGCTCACCATTTTTCATGATTGGTGATAAATTTGAATTATTCAACGGTAATATCCAACAAGAGGTCGTCGAGTCCAAATTGGGACAATTACTAATTATGCAATGGAGATTAAAGGATTGGTCCCAAGACGTTTACTCGACAATAAAACTAGAATTCCACGAATCAAAAGATTTTAATGAGACCAAACTACAGGTCACATGGGACGGAGTACCGGTAGGACAAGAAGATAGAGTAAGAACTAACTTTGAAGAGTATTACATTAAACCTATTAAATTAACGTTCGGGTTCGGGCTAGTGTTATGAACTAGAAATTGTGTCACTCTATACGCTACATAGTTTTCTTGAAAAACCGAATTAGTTCTTCTTTGGCTCCTCTTTTGTATTTCTATTTCCGAGTTTTCGGCAAAGCGGTTAAACTCGGCGAGCTACCGCGTTATTCAGGGGAAATGAAAGAGGGTAAAAATCCCCATGCATATGTCCCTGGCGTCGGACATATGTGCGGCTGAACTTCACCGCCAGCGAATCCCCGGAATTTATTGGCCTGTCATAAACCTCCCCAAAACGGATGTATAGGGAAACCCACGGCGAGACATGAGGTGTATCGCTGACGACGCCAGAACGGACACTGCAACACCAAAGGTTCCGGACCCGCGGAATCCGTAAACGGACACACACAACATGGTACCGTTATTTCTCTCAGCCACTTGGCAGAAACCGCTAAGCGCTACATCATCACATTGTCATTCATTCAGGCAATAGTCACACTTTTACCAGACGCACACGTAAAGGAGAAGAGCAGCCTATGCAGCATACAGATCGTTGTGAGCACATATGGTGTAAATTATTGATGGGAAACGCGTTACACATCTCGAGGCATGGAAGACCCACATTTCAAAGAAAAAACAGACTTAAGTCCTGTATAAGGACACTTGCTTTGTTTTACATAAAACTTTGCAACAAGCGGTAAAAAATACGTTACAGTGTGTCATTCTCATATAGTATTTAAATCAAGACAGAATTACATTCGCGGTTGTAAGGTCTTTATCCCAAGTATACTTTACCACTTCGCACAAAAATTCGTATTTTTTTACTCCCATACAGTATAAGCAACATCCCGGTTACAGATAAGTGAAACAATACCATTAAATAGCTGCTATCAAGAAGTGTTGCTTCCTGGTTTATTTACTGCCCTTTCTCATATTAAAAGAACTTAAAAATTTTGGAATTAATTTTTATCCTCTAGTTCAACCCTTTTTTAGAAACCCTAATTATGACAGGCGTACAATCTTCGCAAACGCACGTGATTACTGGTGACAATAATATGAACTCTAGAGTGAATAAGAAGTTGAAGAGTTTACCGGATAATCTGAAATTGAACGGGTCTACCCCTAGTGGAAAGCCCAGACTGTTTGTCTGTACTGCATGCACTAGGGCGTTTGCCCGGCAGGAACATCTGGATAGACACGAGAGGTCACATACCAATGAAAAACCCTATGAGTGTGGAATTTGTGATAGAAAATTTAGTAGACGTGATCTACTCTTAAGACACGCTCAAAAAGTACACGCTGGAAGTTACGAGACTATTTTGAAGAGGAAAAAAACAGTGACGAGGACCAAATCAGGCTCTGTCAGTGGTGTAAGTCCGAGACGTTTAAAAAAGCCCAAGGACTTCACTCGCATGAAAAGGAAAAATGTCAAAAGATCCACTTCTTTCAGTGCACAATCTGCTGAAAATTACGCCTTACCAACAAATAATGATTACCTTGGCCCACAAATGGATAGAATCAAATTTTCTACCCCAGAATTATTACCATTGGATTTTAATAATATGATGAACACTTTCACAGAAGAAAACTTACCTTCATTATTTGAAACTACTACGGGAAATAGCATCGCTAGCATAGATTATTTGAATGGTAATAACATTTTCTCCAATAATAATTTGTTTTATGATTCTCTTATTGGTCAATTGCCAAGTTTACAAAATATTCAATTACCACCAGAACTATCTCAAAGTCCATCAACTAGAAACTCTTCATGGTCAGTGAATAATGAAGACTGTGATATTTTTTCTAATAACGATAACTTATCCACTGAAACTCATGGGTTAGGGCAAGAGATTAATGGATCCATTGGTTTCATTTCAAATGCCGATAATTTTAAAACTAACACGATTGGTGACATTGATAATTATTCAACAACGGTGAAGGAAAAAAATTTCAACGATTTAACTGACATCACGAAGGACTCACAAGTTATATTTGATAATTTTATGAAGTTTGAGGAATCGATTAATGATAACAATAATTATTCCATTTATGGCTTAAATGCTTTAAATCTATCAAATATATCAAAGGCCTCACCTCCAATTGATGACAATTTGATGAATAAGCATCAATGTCAGCTTTTCACTTTACAATTAAGAACATATTGTAAAATAATTATGAAATATTATCTGGAAAATTGCAATGTTAACAATCCATATTCGTTATCAACAGATTTAATTACGCCAAGTTGTAATGAATTAAATCAATATTTAACTCTTTTTCAACAGCATTTTTTACCTCACTACCCATTTATCCATGATGATTTATTTTCTTTTGACATGCTATCTTTACAAAAATACCTCACTGAAGATGAATCCCTCAGTTCAAAAGATATTGACTTCGACCCTGAAAAAGATATCTTAGAAATATCAAGAACCATCTGTTTACCCTTATTGATGGCCACATTTGGTTCACTGTTCAAGATAGGTGCCAAAAAGAAGACAATGTATCTATATGAAATGAGTAGAAGAGCGATCCATGTCTATTTGGAAACAAAAAAAGCATGCGCAACAAGATTGAAGAGTAATGTTCAACATATTTGGCTCATTCAAACTTTGATCCTAAACATAATATTTGCTTTGTTTGCAGATGAATTAGATAAAGTAGACTCTATGGTGGTAAAGAGACAAGTAATTGCAGTTTGCTCTGTCATCAAATTAAATATATTAAACGATATTGTCACTAGTTCAGATTGTAATGATGGTAAAATGACAGCCCCAAAAGAGTTTCGAACATCTTTTCAGTATATCTTATTTGAATCAAAGATTAGGTGTACTTTCATGGTTTATAAATACTGCCAGTTTTTGAAAATTTTTTACAACATTAGCTCCATTCCATCATTAAATGAGTCAGATATATCAGCTGTTTATATCCCAGATAATAATAGCAGTTGGTTTTCAACCTCAATTTTCACAAATATCAATTCATTGGCACCATTAGATTTTGATAAACCCTTTTTGAAACAAAACTTAACCTCATTCAAAACGTTTTACAATAGTTACGCGTTCAACAATTCGGGATTACATCCAATTCCTGAATTTTTACTTTCTATTATGATGTTTTATGAATATAACTCGAGAAAAGTTTCGCCATTTATAATATTCCTTAATAGGATGTCCACAAAAAATTTAGAGACGTATCTTCCCTCTGAGTCCACTGTAGATTTGAGAAATTCAAACAGTTACTGTAATAGTCATTGTATGATTAACGATGCTAGAGTTTTGAAAAACTGTTTAATGGTGATGAGTTTCTTTAATGAAATGAATCCCAAGATTGGATATATGATTTGGAATAATGAAATAGATAATTTGTTCGACACATTTTTGAATTCAAAAAATTTGAATTTTTTAACTAAAGGTTCATACTCATTATTGACAGATTTCCTCGTTTCATTGAATTTTTCAATTCAAAATATTTCAAATTTATTATTACTGAATGATAGTAACACTAGTATAAATTTGGATACTAATAGCTTGACTATCTTCAATTTGCAAGGTTATTATTATAACTTTTTAGTAATAATTAAATTTATTTTCGATTTTGAAGCAACCCCAAATTTTAAATTACTATCTGTTTTCACCGAATTAAACAAGTTAGCTAATAAATTATTGATTCCAGAATTTAATGAAATTTACCCAGATGAATTTAAAAAGTTCGAAGATGTCATACAAATTAGCAATTTTATCCGAAACAATAAAGATAGTAACATAAAACCTAATTACTTTTTCAGTTATGGAAGAGTGGAAAAGATCATTAATGATGTGTTAATTTTTTCATTTAATGATGCCACTTTCTTAAATATGAATGATCAAACTACTAATGAATTTTCATTTAATGGTCCAGTACCCGTATTGAACTCTAATTTTTATCCTATTAGTAATAAAAGTCTCGAAAAATCATCCAGTTTTATCTCAAATAACAATGGGTCAAAAACAAGCCTATCACAGCAAGCTCTTCATCTAGAAACAAAACCAACAGCATCTTCCATCAACTTAGTTATGTACCATGAACAACAAAATCATGAGATGATGTATTCTCAAAAACAAACATTTGCTAAAAGATATCAATTATCTTTAAAATATATTATAATTACTAAATGTTTCTTCAAAACTGTGACTGAAAAGTATGCTCATTGTAATATATTAGATAAAATGATCAACGATTTCAATAATCTGGAAAAAATTGTAGATTTATCATATGCTCAAGAACGGTTCAACAGAGTGAAGATATGAGATAATTGTATTTTTGAACAAAACATTAAAAAAAATTCAAAATTAGGTCAAAAAATACTGAAAACAGTCATATATATAAAAAAATTGTATTACAATTGGTTTAGCATCTAGTACCAAAAATTACATAAGAATATTTAATCCCATGAATATTTTATTTAGAAATAAAAATACGTATCATTATGCATATTTAATGTTCTATAAAACCTGTATCGTCGTTTATAATTGTTTGGATCAACCATTCTTTGCTCTCGACGTGAATATTTAAAGAGGAACTTGGATGTCTATCGGCAACTTTTTTTCGTATGGTCCTTAAAATGTCATCTAATGTATTACTGGCATCTGATATTTTTTTTTGGTTAATGTATAAAATAATGGTATCAATTTTACCATCATAACTATCAAAAATCTCTTGTAACTTTGAAAATTGGGCTTCAGAGTAATATTCTTTAATATCTTTAAAATGGTAAATCTTTTTAACGCCAAGGCTAACAAAGGAAAATTCGATAAAGTCATTTAAATCAGAAGATCCAAATATCAAAGGTAAATGATTATTCATCTGAAAATTCTTCAAAGAAAGTTGTTTCTTCAAACAGTGTCCTTGTAAATAGTTTGAATAAAAATCAAACACATTGTTTGATTTTACTATTCCTTTTTTCCTACTATTACTTCCCAGGGTGTTTAAACGGGAAGATACTCCTGCAGGAAGTAAAAATTGTTTGATTAATGGAGCGGTTAGCTTACCTTGCTTGATAGCTCGTTCAACAAAGCTCCAGTGCAAAGTTGGCCACCCTAAGGCTAGTGTTTCTAAGTATTTTAAGCTCCTTGAATGTTCTTCAGATAAGATACACCCGAATAAATAATCAGAGAACATTGAGTCTTCTTTGAAGCGAAGGGATAAGTTTTGAGTGTATTCCTCTTTAAGCCTATTAGGTGAAGTACTATCGGTTATCCAGTCAAATAAGCTAGAAAATCCAGAAGTGAGAACTTTACCTCCATGAGTTTCAATTAATCTTATAATGTCATCTTTTGATTCATCTAATCCAGTCAAGACAAAAGCGCACCTGGAAAAGATTTTTCTATCATCTGCATGTGCTTGCTTTTGAAAAGCGTTTAGATCAGCTATACTAGTCGAATTGGTTGTTTTGTAATCTGTTAAACTGGAGCTTTGCGTCGAGTAGTTTTCTTCCTGCTTCATTTCTTTAAAATCCTCATCCTCATGATTATTGCTTTTTTTTGTCATCTGAGAGAGAAATGACTTATGAGGAGATCTTAAACTATTAACTTTCAAAGGTGAAAACATATTTAAACTTCTTCTGCTCCTCAGAGGTTGATTCGCTCTATTTGACAAAGGGAGAAATGGACTCGTATTATCATCTAAAACAATTTTGGGTCGAACAGCCCAATCTTCTAATCTAATATTAATAGATTCCAAAGGTAAAATTAAGCAGTTTTTTGAGAGTGTCCGATTCCTACCTTTCTTCTTGACATGAACAGTATCATAGCCTCTGATACATCTTATGATATTTTCTTCATGAGACGTACATTCTAGGTTACATACCTCGTAGCTTTCTTTTTCATACTCGACAACATCCCCAACTCTCAAGTCTAAATAATAAATATTCTCAAATCTAATCTTTAATTTATTATTTCCACAATGAACCCAGCAACTTTCTTCATCGCTATCAAAGTCTATTATTCTTCCAGGATAATAATTTATTTCGTATTGGTACCAAATAGATGAAGGAAAAATTAAATCCTCTTTAGTTAAAACTTGAGTATCAGAATTTCGAATACTAATGGGATATTTTGTTTCTTTCATATTATCTGGTAGGCATTTCTTTGGAGTAGATATTTTAATTGGAGAAGTTGAGTTACTCCTAAATTCTTCACCTTCGCTTTGTTCCACAGTATTCATCCTCCTTTTTCTTGACCTTCTATTTACCACGATTTCTTGAGATATTTCAGTTTTAGAGTCTGAAATATTTATGGCTCTATTAGTTGCATAGTCTAGCAAGACATTGGGAGAAGGTGTTAAATTTGATGAACTATCTGTAGTATTAATAGTGTTTCCCAGTTGTGTTTCATTTGTTTGATTAGGCTTCATTGAAGATTTTTCTTCCTCTATGCTGCTTTCAATGATTTCCGGAAGGTCCTGGGTGATATCCATGTCACTTACATTAGCAACTCCCTCCAAAGCGTTCTTAAACTTAGAAGCATTATTTTCAGAATCATCTTTAGATAATTTTAAGACGATTTTGTCTTTAAAAGTATTGATATTGGTATTGTACTTGCCTAGAGAATTTTCCGACTTAAAACTTTCTTGGCGTTCAAGAAAGGCAATATTGGCTTCATCATTTTCATTACCGTTTAAAAACTCGTTTTGCGAAGGATTGATGGTATTATCTTCTTGGGTTGGTGTCGGTGAATATGTTTCATTTTCGCTGGAGTCACAGGATTGGATTTGTCTAGTATTAGGTCCACGATTAAAATTCAGCCCTAATTTGCGAGATGTTTTATCCTGTGAAGGTCCTGAGTAAATCAATTGAGTAGCCTGAGTTGTTGAAGGCAAGGTTGCTTCAACAGAGATGGGCATTTTTTCAATTTCGGGACTTTTCACTTCAACATCGGCTTGAGTACCCATAGAGTTTTCTGCCAATATCAGTTGGGTAGCTTTTAAACTACTGATACTATATTCTGCATTATTAGAGGGTTCAAAAACATAATGGTGAGTAGTATCATCAGTAGTGTTTCCAACAAAAGTCACATTGTTTTGATCCAGAGGTTCTTCGCTGAAGACAGGCAATTCATTATTGTTCTCATAAAGAATCTTCTCTAATCGTTTTTCATTCGAAAATACTAAAGAAGATTCACTGTTACTACTATTGATAAAGTCGGCCTGTGTTTCTTTAACTCCTGTAGTTATAGCCTCTTGAGTATTTAGTATAGACGTTTCTACAATGGGTTCCTCACCAGATTCTTGACTCAATTCTAATTTTCTCTTAATATCTTGTAAATAATTGCTTTTTGAGTCTTTATCTTTTGAGATATTTGACTTAGTGAGACGACGCGTGAATATATCAAATTCGGTAGGTGAATCATCATTCCTCATCTCAGGCGGGGTGTCATCATCGTAATTTTTTTGGAAACGTTTCAACAAATTTTGCTTTTTAGGTGAATCTTTTTTAAAATATGAAGCAATCCTATTGATATCTGGGGTCCTCACATTCCTAATTATGCTACGTTGATCCCTATCTATACACTCGTTGGAGATATCTATTCGGGTAGAATCATTTGAATCATTCTCGTCATGGTTTGACGTTTCTCTTTCATCATAAGCATTCCTTAGCACTGAGTTTGTTTTCTCTTCTTCTTGAGACCAAAGTCCATCTGACATTCCATTACAGTCATAAAGTCATGTAAAGAATTATAAGATGTATATCACACTCTGAAACCCTCTCAAAGATTACAAAAAATAAAACTATAGTGTGGTTTTTAGTGTTAATTGTGAAAGAATCAATCGAATATTTTTATATCAAAATGACAGAAGATCATTATGATCATGTGATTAACGCATCTAAATAGCTTTTATATGCTCGTTGAAACAAACAGCTCTATGTAATTTGTAGGATGACTTGTTGCCTCTATTAAGTATCTAAGTTGACCTTAGTGGTAGATAAAGAGTTCTGTGAGTTTGTGGAAGACTCTAAAACTTTCAATTTTTTTTTGTAAGACTCAATTAATTTTATCTTATTGCTAATTTCTTTTTTATACCTTTCCAATTCAACGTCTTCTACCTGTATACATATTGGTTTGTGTGGACTGTCAATTTTAAAATCGTTATTAGACAAAAAATCGTTGAGCTTACTTATTTGATTATAATCAAACACGTTATTATTTTTGTCATTTTGATTCTTGGTGGTTTGTAATAGTTTTGTCGTTCTATAATCTTCATATAATATATCTATCGTGTTTTCTTTAAAGTCTTGTAAATAGGATGATAACAAGATCCCTTTCAAAATCATAAAATCTGAAAGTTTTTCAGTTTCCACATTAATTGTATGATTATTCATGTACCTTCTAATGACATCTCCATTTGAATTGATTTCATTACCACTTATTATTGCAAAGGGATGTATATCTGCTAGAAGAGTTTCTTTAGAATTATCATCTAGCAAATCATCTTCATTGAATTTAAAACAATTGATCTCATTTTTACTAATATCCTTTGTCACCTGTTGTTTTAATTCTTGTAATTTTGCCTGAGTGAACCTATCAGCTTTACCAATAACAATAATTATGCTAGTTAAGGAATCAATCTCCTTTAAGATCTTAATATCATAATCTGTCAAGCCACTAGAGCAACCGTCTATAAAATAAAGACAAACATGGATTCTGTCGTCTGATTTGCGATGAAAGTTTCTATCTCTTTGAATCTTGATTTCATTACCAAGAACTTTGTTAAACAATTCTTCTAAATGGTTTCTAAGTTGGCCAGGGATCTTAGAGTTATTAATGGTTAAATCTGTATCACATATGGTGGCATTTAATTTCACTGGTTGAATACTGTTTTCTCTAATGGGAATTGAAATGTTATTGAAACTAATATCTCTCGGTAGTATGGATAAATTACACGGTAATGTCTCTTGCGATAAACTAACTAGCTCTGCATAATTACAATGAGTTAAACTGGTTATAAAACTTTTTTTTCCAATCCCAGATTTGCCTAAAAATAATGCATTCAGCTCAACAGTTTTCAAACCAGTTTTCCTACGGCGAATTTCTTCTGTGTCTAACATCTTTCAATAATTGACTATAAGATCACTTTAAATAATTTATTTGCAACAGCCAACTTGTAATTATTACACATGCTCTAATTAATTGTTATTTTATTATAACTCTTTTAGTGACGTTCTGACGTTTCCAAAAATATTCTGTCCCTAAAATTAGCTTAATGTAATATCTGCTGCTGTCAACGAGATAAAAAACGTTATGATTATCAGAAAATTCATAAAGAATTACAAATACCAATTAGGTTCATATATATATACTTTATACAGTGCGCATTTCTGTCAAATGGACAAACTAAACATTAAAATTCTCATTGGAATCGTCATATTCTTTCATAACATATCTTGTGATCTATTACAACAGCTTTAATTTTCTTCGCTCTTTGTTCATGTGTTCCTGTCGTTGGTAATTGTTCGGCTAGAGGTTTGTCTTCAAGGGTGGTATCTTTTAATGGTGCAAATGGGTGAGACGAATCGTTACTTGAAGAAGATTTAGGATCTATTTCGAAAAAAGTTTTATTATTTAATCTTCTAACCGTTTTTTTCGATAGATGAGGAACTTCTTGCTGAGTTAAAATATACGTCTTGTTGAATTGGCTTTGATGGGCCATTGTGGGGACAATATCCATGTGATTATTAATTAGTTTTTCGAAAAACATTGTCTTATCCTTAACTTTAGGAGATTTACCTAACTGTAGCATATTCTCTAGAGAGTGAACATGATTTTCTTTTTTCAAAAAATTATTTTCCTTTGAATCAGATGTTATGGGATCAAATTGCGATAGTTCAAGTATGTCTTTATTAGAAAAAATCGAATCACTAGAATCGCTTGTATTATTTGAAGAACCGACATCTAACTTGAAATCTATATTCGAGTCGTCAATCCTTGTAGTTTCATCATGGGTAGTGTCCAAATCCAAGACCATTAGTGAATCACTCTTATCTAATGCCCCAACCATTTTGCTGGACATGGGAATTGATCTTACACTCCGTAGGATGAATTGAATATTATTTCGTTCTAGAATAGAATCATTCAGTGACATCAAAACGTTGAAATTTCGATGTTTAATAATCCCAACAAACGAATGCAACTGTCGGACAAACGAATATGAGACTATCAGTCGTAATAAAGAGCAGCTATAACCCAGACTCTTCACATCTTTAGGGTCCAGAAACCCTAGGATGTTAATTAAAACGTTCAACGGAAGGTCTGTAAAACTTTTACTCATACCAAAACCGTATTATACAATTTACTTACCGCTATTTCCCACACGGTACACACTTTCCAACGATGATAAACACAGAACTCCCAAAGTTAAACACTTTTTACGTTTCAAGTTATTGTGACTGTTTAGTGAGATTCAGACTACAAATTTCTTTATTTGCACTCTCACCATTACCGGAAATTTCCCAATCAGGATACATTTACTAGAAGAGGCGAAATGGTCCTATATAGGCAATTGTGTTCCAATGTAGTAAGCCCACGCTATATACCCTAATTTCGATAAATAGACCCTAGCGTGGCGGGGCATCTTATTGCGAGCAACCTGCGTATCCACAGCGAATTACCAGTGCTAGTAACAACAGTAATGCTGCTGTGGAAGGGCAGCAATATACTAAGGGACATGTTAACTGGTACGACGATACACGGTGGAACAACATTAAGTGTTCTCACCCTCTCCTGCGTGGTTTATGCTGACACAAACTCCCACTGCTTGCATTCGCAATTGGCCGAAGACGTCTCTGTAGTGCAAATTAGTGCATAGTGATAAGAGCTTTTATTGCTGTCATGAGGTTTTATTGCTGTCATGAGGTTTTGTCGCTGTAAGTTAGGACCCTATGTGAGTGGATATTGCTGGTATTTGGAAACGTATATAAGGAACCCATCTTACACTTCCGGCAGAGCTTGGTGTAGCAAGTTTCAAGACAGAAAGAAAGATATAGTGTTCAAAGATACAGTGCTCAAAGATATATTGCCCAAAGATGTATTCTCAGTTGAAAGAAATGGAAATCCAATGCCAATGCTATTTGAAATGTTATTGTGTTAATTGCAAGTGTGAGCAGTGCAAGTGCGAAGGCGAGTGCAAGTGCGACGGCGAGTGCAAATGCTCCAAGAAGCCAACTTGCAAGTGCGACGGCCAGTGCAAGTGCGACGGCGAGTGCAAATGCTCCAAGAAGCCAACTTGCAAGTGCGACGGCCAGTGCAAGTGCGACGGCGAGTGCAAGTGCTCCAAGAAGCCAACTTGCAAGTGCGAAGGCGAGTGCAAGTGCGACGGCGAGTGCAAGTGCGCTAACAAGTGAACCAGTTTCTCCGTTGGAGGTTATAAAATCTCTATCCACTTTTGTTAAGCCTCCAATCAGCTTACATACTAGATAGTTTAGCGAGTTATATAAGTTATTCAGTTTACAATGCTTATCGTTAATCTCAGCCTAGCTCTGAATCATTGATAAATGTGTCAAATTTCTAATGGAAATTTTCAATAAATTATAGAATTCCTTTGGTTCTACTGTTTTTTACTCGATGACATTTTACTTCAGTTCTAAGACAATTTGCTTTTAAAATCATCGATGCAAAGCAGATGTTTCTTGATATCCCAAGTCTACTAGTTTTACCAATATGTTGCTATTTAATACACGCCTCAATTATAGGTGTTTCTCCAGATGAGCAATCTTTATACAAGCCAAACGCAAATGGTAAGTTCAGTTGTCTAAATGATCCTTCTATTGAATTGGATTTGTCTCAAATCAATGATAACATCTGTGACTGTCCAGATGGGTCAGATGAACCGGGTACAGCTGCATGTGCTCAATCTTTGGAATCCTCACTATTCTATTGTGAGAATAAAGGTTTTATACCTAGATTTATTAGTAAAAGTTTTGTCAATGACGGTGTTTGTGATTGTTGTGATTGTTCTGACGAATACTTCAATGACTCTTTGCAAGAGAAACCAAATATCTGTAAAGAGGTCAAGAAAGATTATGATTTTATCTTAAGAAAAGAATTAGAACAATTTAAAAAGGGTAAGAAAGCCTTACTGTCCATGTTTAGAAAAGCTCACATTGATAGATCTGTTGAAAATACTATTACAGACTCTCCTGAAATATTAGTAAAGAAACTGAATGACTCTTTGGCAAAAATGTATGAAGAAAGAAGTAGAGTTGAATCTAAATTAAAACAAGAGACAGAATATTATTTCCACATTTTAGAAGAACAAGATTTAGAATTACTAGCTTATGAAAAGACTGATATTAACTATTTGAATACAGTTTTAAATGATACTTATAAAGAGATTGAAAATGTCAGCCGAGGTTACACTAGTATTGTACAACTATTACATGATTTAGAAAATGATTATACAGAATCCTTACATGACACAGCAGTGAACGAAAATATGTTTGAATATTTTAAATTGGTCAGAACTCCAGATATACTCAAATTAAATATTGATGCCGAAGTTGATTTTGAACAAAAGGAACAACTTTTAGAATACTTTAATGATGAATTATTGACATTATTTTTAGATAAAGAAGCTGAACACCCTGCGGAATATGTCATTAATAAAGCAATATTTGTAAATTCTTTGATTCAAGGTAAGATTGAAGTGACTATGGAATTAATTAATCATATGAAGAAGTTTGTTACTCTAATGTATAATATCGAAGCGAATTATAACGTTAATTTTCAAGATCCAGGTGTGAAAGTTGCTGTAGAAAGATTCCAAAATTACAAGAGTACTTATGGATACATATTAGAACCTGGTTATAAAATTTCCTTACCTGGAAGGTTCTTGAAGGAAATGAATAAATTAGTGAATATAATTAAAGATTCAGCTCCTAAGATTTTATCTCAAAGTGACACAGAAGTTTTACAAACAAACCAAACTCAGCAGTTCCACATTGGTGGTATTTTCGAGTATCTATCCTCGACGCTTTCTGGCTCTTCTAATAGGATTAAAAATTTTAGGGATCAGTTGAAAAGTTATGAATCTTTATTGAATGAATTAAATAGAAAATATGATACGAAAAAGGATGAGTTGGCACTGACCAAAGATTTATTACAGCATCAAGACTTATTGAATGAAAAGATAGAAGAGGAGGATAAAAAAAATTTGGATCATATAATATCTTTACTAGAGAGTTTGGATGAACAAAACGATTGTGCAAGAAAAATTATTCAAGGTTATAATTATGAAGTATGTTTCAATCCAATAGATGAGAAAAGAATTTATCAAATCCCCTCAAATGATAACGATAGACCCATCAAGATAGGACACTTAGATTCCCTTGGGATTAACAGAGATCTAATCACAAAAACGTTTCTAGAACACATTGAATTGAGTTACACGGATCATGACATTTTATCACATTTATACAATGATACAGAAACTTTGGGCCAAAGAGACTATAAACTATTTGGTAACTTGGACAATATCAATAATGGGATAGTCTTGGAATACGACTCTGGAGATCAATGTTGGAATGGGCCTCGAAGATCGGCGACAGTAGTAATAACTTGCTCGCACAAGACTGAGGTTAAAACTGTTACCGAATTGAAGAAATGTCACTATATGATTGAATTGTTTGCTCCCTGGGGTTGTAATATCAATTTCCAGTACAGATCTTAACTTATAATCTGATATTTGGCCCTTACCAAGTTACAATTGATTTTCCTAATGAATAATATTTATTATTATATATAAGACAAATCAGAAACGTACTATATTTACTATTAATTTAATAGACTCGATATTTTATTCAAATTTGTGAACAAAGCTCGAAAATTTGTCTCAATTATCACGCTGAAGGTGCTTGGTCTCTCAAAGTCAATAACAGTTTGAGTATTTTCAAAGATGTCTACAGAACAAATAAAATTTGTCCCACTGAGGACTGTCACGCCACCTTCTTTAGAGAATGTAACCATTGTCGGGGATTTGGATGAGTTAGCATGGTTTGTGGCCAGGAGAAAGAAGAGAGAGAAAGAATTGAAGAAAAAGAATAAAGCCAAGAAAGGGTTTTTCGCTAATTTGACTGGATCTAGTAAGCATCACCCTAATGAAGATAAAGAAGACGCTATCGATAGTAAAACAAATACAGGTTTTACCACCGTGGAAACTCAAACTATTTACTTCATTGATAGCAAGAGTGGTATTTCTGGTTTGATACAATTATTGTACTCTGTGGTTCTTAATGGCGTCCACAAAGGTTTTCAGATAAATTTCAAGATCTTTAGCCATGCTAGAAATAAGAATAAAGAGTATGAGACTTGGGAGACTATAAAATTGGATGATGCTAAATTTAAAGATAATGAATTGAGAGTTAGTGGTAATAACGTTGAGTTTCAAATGAGGAAATCTTCAAAGGAGAGCTATATCAGTGAATATATTATCAAAGCAGATTTGAAGAAGAAAGGTATTAAATTAGATCTCAGTATTGATTTGGGGAAAGGTTTTAAAATCAATCCTGATGGCTGTAGTTTTTATTTTGAGAAGCCACTTTCCTTAGATGATAGAGAAAATGAATCTAATACATCTCATAAATATATGAGGCATGTATTTGTTCCATATGGGTCTTGTAAGGGAACCATTGAGTATGTGAAGATTGACGAGGATAACAACCAGGTGATCAAACGGCTTAACTTGGCTGATACGCCCGTGATTTATATCGACGCCGTCCAAGGACTATTACCAAGTAAAGCGGCAAAACATTGGAATTTTCTTTATTTCCAAAGTAATTCATATACTATTGTTGGTATGGAATACGTTACCACACCTGATTATAATGAAAGGAAAATTACCATTGGAGCCATTTATCATGAAAATTCTATTGAGAGTATTACATGTCAGATTGATGATAATGAATTAATCAAATATGATTCAACGGAGTGTGATAAGGAGAACGGTTGGGAATTTCCGAAAGCGATTACTTATAAATTTGGTAAAGACGACTCTGAGTTGTTTCAAATAGAGAAATTGAACCTTGTCAATAAATATGACATCCTTGGTGAACTACCGAGTGTGTTGAAAAAATTAGCTTCTAACATTGCGAAAATTAATCCGTTCCTGTATCAATACTGTCAAGCTGTTGAATTTAAAGGGGAGCGTGGGATTAGTATCGTAGAGGCAACATGTATAAGTTAGACGATACCGGCGTAGGTTAATATTCATAACTCAATAAGAAATTAAATAAAACATATACACACACATATATATATATGGCGGGAAAGAGAAATGAACTCAAGTATTATATGGATGAATGCAAAAAGTGAAGAGTTGTCTGAGGAGTTATTTATGGTTTTAACCTAATAATTTTACGAAATACCAAGCTGCACCTGCAGCTACTCCGCCCACTAATACCATTTGTACACCTTCTAACGTCTTTTGGTGTGTAGTGCAATTTTCCCCCATGGATATGCTTGCCTTGACGTAACCAAACAGAAACAATGTGATGACCATCACAATAATAGAATAAAAAAGCCCTGTTCCTACTTCTGATACGAAAAAATACGGAATTAATGGAACAAATCCTCCTGATAAATAACCTCCGCCAATGGTCAAAGCACTTATGACTTGTCTATTCTCTGCAGGCTCATCTAGTTCTCTGCCATACCTGATTATAAAATCTAGCATTAATTCAGGATGAGTTTGTAAATCTTTAATAAATGATACAATAGTTTCGTCTGAAAAATTAGGATTAATCGTCAATAAGATATCTTCCACATCCCTATTCACTAAAGTTGTATCCTGATAGAATTTTTTTCTTTCACTTTTCACTTCTGCTTGATAGTAATCAATTTCGCTCTTAGCTCCTAAATATCCACCGAGACCCATAGATATCGCACCGCTAATAAGTTCTGCAAACCCACCAGTGAGCACTAATTTCGCATCACCCAGAGACGACAGACCAGCAGTTAGCGCAAATGGAACTGTTAGTCCGTCACTTAGGCCAATAATCAAATCACTAATTATTCTTGGATCAATGGAATTAATAAAACTTCTCTCATCATGATTATGAACGTGCGTGTGATCACTATCCGCCGCGTCATCAGAAGCCTTAGGACTGAATTGACTAGACTCTAAATCCACCGTCGTGGATTGATAATTAGAGTGGTTATCACCAAGTAAAGGCTCTTGTCTACTCGAATCCTCATTACGGGACACTAGTCGTACGACAGCGTTCTTGAGGGCAACCACAGACATGAGGACAATTTTTTTTGCAAGAACCGACAAACGTCGTTTGGAGAGGCAAGGACGGGATGGTCTCGAGTACAGGAACACCCAATGCTCCTTAACAACAACAATCGCAGTACCTAATCCTTGGCATTAAATACTCATCCTATTGGTAATAGTGAAAAATTATTTTAGTGAGTAAAAAGATAAAAGCGGTTACCCGGCTATATGTAAAAGTTTTTAAAAGGCCGCGTGACTTTCAGCCAATAGGAACTGGAACACTGACTAAGGCGATCTCAGCCAACCAATGCAACGATGCAGAGTAACACACGTGTACGTGTATGAGAGACGCGTCACATGCATACACGTGACACAAAGTAAACGGGCCGGCGTATGTAGTCGCGCTTGTTATAATACAATAATATTAATGCCTAAGGTTATATAAACTACTCATGAAAATCTAAGCTTGTGTGGAAGACGAATATTTAGTAACAGCTCTCGTACCTTCAGAGACAGCGTGCTTGGCTAACTCACCTGGAAGGATCAATCTGACAGCGGTTTGGATTTCTCTAGCAGAGATAGTGGATTTCTTGTTGTAAGCAGCCAATTTGGAAGCTTCAGTGGCAATTCTTTCAAAAATGTCGTTAACAAAGGAGTTTAAGATGGACATAGATTTTTGAGAGATACCGGTGTCTGGATGGGTTTGTTTCAACACTTTGTAAATGTACGAGGAGTAAGTTTCCTTTCTAGCCTTCGTTCTCTTCTTACCATCACCGGAAGTAGAAGTTTTCTTGGCAGCTGGTTTCTTCTCAGCTGGAGCTTTGGAGGCAGGTTTCTTTTCAGCTTTAGCGGACATGTCTGATGGTGTTATGTGTGTGTAGGTGTTGTTGTTTTGAACAAAGAGTAACTGAGATAAAAATTAGGTACGCCAGAGTTCACAACCTTCAAGATACATTTACCATTTATCTCATGCTTTTTATATAGACAACGAAAGAATAACCGTCACCTTGGTTCACGCTATACAATACAGATTTTATTCGCAAACTATTGTGGTTTGATTGTCTCTTGCTCATGCCCGTAGTTTCTGGCAGTGCCAGCGCGTAATAATAAGGGCAGTACCATTGTCGCCGGGGGGGGCGACTGAGCACGTTCACTATTGTCGTTCTCAGCACGGCCCGCGTGCCAGAACGCGCCATCAGTCCCGTGGCTCTCACCAATCCGCAGGACGTCCTCCCGCGCCCGGTGCTCGCGCGTAGCGCTGAGCACGCCGCGCGAAAAACAACTCTGCACGACCCGCGCGTATGTCTCAGAACGCCTGGCATGCTCACAGATACGCCGTGAACACGCGCCACACAGCGGGACCAAGCGTGTTTCAGCGGCGTGCGTGTTTCTCCTCTACGACAGGTGGTGAGACTGGAGTTCTGTGTCGTTGTTTGCAGTGAATGGGGCCTACTTCTGGCATGCCACGGTTTTCGCACAGGCGTTCTGGGAACTTTCAATCCTTCAGCAGCCTTAAGGCCCCCAGTATCTACTATGTGAGAAACGCCCATACGTCGGAAGCGGTTGGTAATTCATTTGCTGTTGCTCTAAAGAGTATATATAACAAGGCGTTCTTGATGGTTGTAACCTTTTGATTCCCTTTACTTGTCCTTTGTAACTTATAATTGCTACAAGTGTACAACAATAACAACACATACAAATACTAATTAACAATGTCCGGAGGTAAAGGTGGTAAAGCTGGTTCTGCTGCTAAGGCTTCTCAATCGAGATCTGCCAAAGCTGGTTTGACTTTCCCAGTCGGTAGAGTCCACAGATTGTTGAGACGTGGTAACTACGCTCAAAGAGTTGGTTCTGGTGCTCCAGTTTACTTGACTGCTGTCCTAGAATACTTGGCTGCTGAAATCTTAGAGTTGGCCGGTAACGCTGCCAGAGATAACAAGAAGACCAGAATCATTCCAAGACATTTGCAATTAGCCATCAGAAACGATGACGAATTGAACAAATTGTTGGGTAACGTTACCATTGCTCAAGGTGGTGTCTTGCCAAACATCCACCAAAACTTGTTGCCAAAGAAGTCTGCTAAACCAACCAAAGCTTCTCAAGAGTTATAATAATTTTTTATAACAAGCACTCATATTCAATAAGACAACAAAAAATTCCCCCATTTAAGACTACGGAGAGACGGTTTCCACCGTCCTCCTGGTAGTAATGTAATACCAATATAACAATAACCAAAATTATATATATATACACACATATGTAGCATAATATGATGATTAGTTCGCCATACCGTATTGTCAGAACTGACCTGACCTGGCCCACTCGTGTGGAAATAACGAAATGTGAAAAATTTGTATATAAAGAATGAGGGAAAAAAACGCTTCATTTGGCCTTTTACCAACCATTGCGTAAGATACAGCCCAACGTTTTCGCTTCACAACAGCCACCAGATATCACCTTTGCTAGTCATGTCCGAACCATTAAGAATGGTCCTTATTGGACCTCCAGGAGCCGGTAAAGGCACTCAAGCTCCAAACTTGGTCACCAAGTTTGGAGCTGCTCATTTGGCCACAGGTGACATGCTCCGTTCCCAAATCGCTGCTAAGACCGAGCTAGGTCTCCAGGCCAAACAGATCATGGACCAAGGTGGACTGGTCTCTGACGACATCATGGTGAACATGATCAAACACGAATTGTCCACCAACCCGGCCTGTGCTCGCGGGTTCATCTTAGATGGGTTCCCAAGAACTATCCCTCAAGCTGAAAAATTGAACTCGATGTTGCAAGAGCAAGGCACTCCTTTGCAAAGTGCCATTGAATTGAAAATCGAGGACGATTTATTAGTCGCTAGAATCACCGGCAGACTGATCCACCAGGCATCTGGTAGATCTTACCACAAGCTCTTCAACCCACCAAAAGTCGACATGCTCGACGACGTCACTGGCGAGCCCTTGACGCAGAGAGGTGACGATAACGCCGAGGCTCTGAAGAAAAGACTCGACGCTTACCACTCACAAACTGAGCCCATCGTCGATTTCTACAAGAAATCAGGCATCTGGAACGGAATTGATGCGTCCCAAACCCCCACAAAAGTTTGGGAAGACATCTTGAAGTGTCTGAACCACTAGACACCCGTCCGGAGACTACATAGACTGCTTATATACCTACTGCTGGCCTTCGTAACCAAGGTTTCGTCGCATGGAGACAGCTCCATCGTTACCTACGTTACTGGTCTATAAATGTCGTAATTTTTTTTACGCTATATAAACAAAATTTACATTATCCTACACACTAATGTACACGAAGGTATAAAATATTGTCACAGCTGGAAGTTGACAAGGTTGTTTGCGCTGGGATTTACGTGTGGACGTACACTCAAAAAATCAGTTTCGGTGGGATGGATCAGGACACCGTTGAAAGCCAGCCTGCTGGCGCGAAACTTGGGGTGGAGAATTCTGTAGAGACAAGTGATGACACCGCAACGGTAACGAATAAAATTCCATTGGTGCGGCCGTCGTCTACGGACGCTAATGACTCGTTGTTAATGTCGCAGAAACTTAGGACTAAATATGTGTACTTGAATAAATCAAAGCAAATGACGCCAGAAAAATCTAATAATCGTGATGATCCAAGATTGGAAAAGAAACCCTCGGTCGTGCCGATTATGACTTCTCCTAAATCTATGGATACTTCCATACGACATGGGCCCCAGTCGTACAATGAATCATTGGCTATAGAGAACAAGAACCATAAGGGATCATTATCTGGGAATGAGGAGCTTCATCCATCACTAAGTTTGAATACGAATGCTCAGCATTTCTCGCCGCATGGTACTCTGAAATATTTGATATCTACCTCAGCAAGCAATCCTGTGCAAACTTTTTTTGTACCATCGGTTCCATCGAATAATGACTTGTTTCAATTGCCGCAACATAACGGTCAATATCCATATAACTTGAAAATTCCACACTATTCACATAATATGGATAACGGAATCGATAAACAAGCACGCAATATTCAATTGTTTCAACACCTTTTACAACCTCAACCTCATCCGCATCCTCATCCTCAGCTCTCCAATGGCCTTACGTTGTCACCCAATTCATATTTTTTAACTAAGATGGTTCCCCAATACAATTCCCAACAACATATGCTTCCCTCCATGAATTCTACCCCAAACATTCCGGAGACTCCTTACAACAGAGCCAATGAGTTAGGCAGCAGCATTGGTAATAACTCAGCCTTCGGTTCCAACCAACAAACTGCCACTTATGAAAATGAGTTGAATAGAAGTAAAATAGAAAATAATGGCTCAGAGTCGCAGCTATTACCAATAATGATTGCACCAGTGACAGAGGCAAAGCCCCTAATAAACGGTAAAGTGGATCAATTACCGAATATGAAATCACCATCCGCGACTAAGAAACGTAAGAAAAAACCCGTGAAGACGTTGAAAGATACAGAACCGAAATCCAAGAAATTCAAGAATTCTACTGCTACCGCAAAAGTATCAAACGATAAGATCTCAAAAGTACACAAGTTTCTTAATAAAGTTGTTCCCAGAAACCCGCAGGAAAGGAAAGATTTACAATTAGAAGATACCAATGGTTCAGAAGCAGAAGCAAATGATAATATGTCCAAGATCAATAAGGATGCTGAAAGTTCAAATGAGAACCTGAAGAAAAAACCATTGTCTATTGAAATGACTCAACCTTCACCACAAACTTTGAAAGATAGCTCAGATAAAGGCAACAAAGACATTGTTGAAAATCAGATCCCAAATAATTTAGCTTCACAGCAAGCTGACGCCTATTGGAAAGTGAAAGTAAAACTAGAAGATGAATTAAAGATTAATGGTACAGGTACTGAGGAAAAATCTAATGAATCACAAATTTTAGAGGAATTACAAGATAACTCACACGTTAAAGAAAACAACTCTGGTATTGGAGAGAATAAGCTCAGCTCTTCTGAGAATATAGTAGACAGTGTAGCTAGTGGAGGCGCAAAGATGACTGTCGTAGAATTTTCTGACTCTGATAATGACATAGTTCCACATGAATCATCGGCCGTCAAGCACTCTATTTCAAATTCCAAACGTATGGAGAGTTCCAAAGAAGATATTATTAAATCTTCTACTCTATTATCCTTAAGTAACGATGACTTGCCTTACTCAGAAGAATATCGCCCTGTAGCTGTCGAAGTCACAAGCGCTGAAGCATATAAAAATAATGAACCTGCAATTTTAAGGAGAAAATACGAACGAGGGCTAGCAAGTATAGTAGCGAGTAGTTTGGGTTCAACCGATATCTATGCTAAATCCAGTATGATTGATTTGATTGACTCTGGTATAGTGAACCATACACCACTAAAAGTTTCTTCAAAAATAAGCACTACAAACAATATATGCTGCGCTAATAATTTTGAGACTTCAAATGTATATTTTTACCAGCAACTTCATAAAGGCGACCGTATAATGCATGCACCGGAAGGGTCTGATAGAGGGCCTTTACTGAAACGACTAGGTGGAGACCCTGTTTTATTAGACACTCCAAAGACGAAAGATGATGCTTGTAAAGAAGATTTCATTAAAAGTGATCTATCAATCTCAACAGATTTTGTAGAGGGTGCTCAAGCTACCACTGATTCCAAGCATATATGGCGATCCCAATGGTATCAAAGTTTAAAGTCTTGTAAAGTTTATCTGGACGAAACTATACCTGAGGGACTTAATGAAGATGCAATAGAGTCTTTAAACCAAGAATTTAGACAACTAAGATCGATATTTGAAAATGTCTTGAATTGTAAATTGACGCCGGACTTCAATTCACAAAATGATATCATTATCTTAAAAGGTGAGTTAAACCAATTTAAAGAAGATTCAGATGTTAAAAAATACACAGAGCTTGTAGAACAAGTTTCGTCATCTAAAAGGATAAGAATATGGTCCATTGAGAAGGCAAAAAAATTTATTCGAAATATGGGTATTGCTCTGAAGAATTTAATGGATTCAGACAAGCAATATTCTATTAAAGATAACGATTTGGAGTCTCCAATTGAAAAGCTTGTCACTGAAAGTCAAAATTTATCAGATCATATTCATAATAATGAGGTTTCTAATGATTTACGCTCTGATGAAACGTCAAATAAGAATGAATTTTTGGATTCATCCAATGCTTTAACAACTTCAAATAGGGGTCTTAATGCCCAACAAACACATGATTCTGATAATGATGATGGCTTGGTGAATGAAAATGTTGAACAAAACGATAAACAAAATGATGAGCAAAAACAATCCCCTTATAAAGGTTTGCATAGTGAAATACCTATGTCTTCTGAAATTTCCCACGTATTAAACACTTCAGCATCTCTTATTGATGCAAAGAGTAAAGAAGCTGAAGAGAATATTCATCTTATTGATAGACTTCTTTCAGAACTAATGGATAATGAAATAAAAATGGCTTCTTTACATGGAAGACTCAAAGAAAAAGAGTTGTCTTATAGCATTCTAGAAGAAAAATTGAACCATACCACTTCAAAATATAATGAATTGAGCATCAAATATTCAAAATTACTCAAGGAAAAATGAGAAGTGTTGAAGATGAAAGTTGAATATATAACGAATAAAGTTCATACATATTTATTTATTTATTAACTGAACATATGGTTTATTTTTCTACATTTGTACTAATTTATTCTTTTAAATCAACTTTTAATATTTTTATATATTTTTTATGTTTAGTCAAATTATACTATATTTCAATTTAGAGTGATTAATACCATTTTTGACAATTATAAAAGTACAAGTATTTAAGTAAACAAACAATTACAAAAAACGACATTGTTATAACCTCACTATTTCCAAAATTTTGCAGCTTTCTCTCTTGTAACATAATGCTGTTCACATTTACATAATTTGAATAAAATTATATAAACACATTTTAATTGGTACTTTGTACGTAATCTTTCAAAATGTCTATATTTACTTCATTTGAACCTATTTGAGTATTATTTCTAACAGTTTCTTCATAACAATTAGAATGGAAATACTTCCCATTAATTTCTACTGTTGATTTCCAAATCCATTCTCCCATATCCTCATCGTAAACACTTGAGACTATTTCTTTGCAAATTGGACATTTATAAGTCATATCTTCTGCCGATTCAGGTACAACGACAAAATCAGAACTTTTGTCTGAAAACTTAGTATCAACATTATTTCTATCATTAGATGCATTCTTCGCATCTGATTCACGGTCTGTCCCTGTTAAATTATTTTGAAGCTTGAAATTATTGTCATCAAACGAAGATATTTGAGTTTTTTTACCATTTCTGCTTAACGAGTTTTTGATATCACTTTGAGTCACAACAATCTCTTCGTCTTTGAAGTTAATCCAATCATCTTTTGACAAATACCAATTTCTAGATTGAATATTTTTCTGTGAAGTAGTAGAATTCCCGGTACTACTTGATGAACCTTTAATCCTTTTATTAATTCTAAAATGCCAATCTAAGTGATCACTTTGTAATTTGATTTCTTCTAAACTTGTTCCAAACCTTTTACCACAAGAGCTACATTTATTTGGTTTAGCTCTATATAAAAAATGCAGAAAAGTTCCAGCAATAGCTTGATTATCATTTTCAATATTTTGTTGTGTTAATTTTAGTACAGAAAGGTCAATAGAATCAACGTCTACTGTACTGAAAAATGCTTTACAATCTGACAAAATATCAGTTAAGAACGGGATGGAAGGCCAGTTTTTCCTTGATAATTCATTTACATTTAATCTTTCATTTTGTTCCATTAACTTGGCAAATAAAGTTACAATAGAGTTTTTCGGTGGTTCATGTATAAGTTTCATCTGCTGTAAATCTTGATATAAATTTTCTAATTTAGATAATGTATTAGCTTTCTCCTTTTCAGAAAAATTGTAAGGAGATGGAATATTTGACATCTCACCGAATAAAGAAGAACTGAAACTAGTGATGTCTTCATTGTTGTTCAAATTAAATAATGGTATTGGAGTGTTTTCTTTAGAACTATTAACTTTCTCCTGTTTCAATGCATTCTGTAAATCCAACTGTTGTTGTTTCTGCTGTTGCTGTTTCAATCTTTCTTGTACAAGTAACTGATCCTGATTAAACACTTGCTTTAATTGTAATTGGACCTGTCTTAATGCTTCAATCGATAACCTTTCATTTTGTAATACTAATTTCAATTGATTTAAAAGTTGTAATTTTGTATTGATCTTTTCATCATTAGGAGATTCTTTCATTAACTCACTGGCAATCATCAGTAACTTATCAATCTCTCTCAAAAGTAAAGGTACTGTTGGAGTAGGTAACTTTGATTGAAAATTTTTTTGATGTAAAGCACTGGCCTTCATGAGAAATCTTTCGATGACATCCAAAGTATTTTTCTCAAAGACAGGCTCACCAGTGGCTTTCGAAGGTTCCATCCACGATTTAAACATACCAATCATTTTAGTCCTAGTATTATTATCAACAATTAAGTACGTTTTCCTATATAGAGAGAACAAATTCTTACTGAAATAGATTGTGTAAGGACTACCAGCATTTTTACAAATAGAATCCATAGCATAAAACGCAAACAGTTTCTGCGTAGGAACACACTTATCTATTCTATTCTCTAAAGCATCCACAAACGACTGAGCACAAGAGATATTTTCTTCAGCCATTCGAGTCAACGTCGTAATGATAGGCCTGGAATTGAAAGTCAGCTCTTTCAAGATACTGACAAAATCATTGATAATAATCTCACTTTCTTTGTCCAACTCGTGCATCTCCACAACAGTCTGATGGTGATACAACAGTCAGAGTAGTAAAAGTGTTCACTAACTCTATTGTTAAGTAATTATTCAAAGATTGTTCTTCTTAGTACTTCAAGTCATTTAGTAGACTATTACCAAATGGCTGTCTCTTACATATGTTTTCTTGAAGTAATGGGGGTTTTCTGAAAGACCTACTTTTATTTTTTTCAAGGCTAGTGCTGTATATTTTAGCTACACTCAAGCCCTCAGTTTTGTTTAAAAGACCTGTGGGGTTGTTTTGGGATGTGAGGGGGTTTAGATAACTATGAACAATGTATAGAGGAAAATAGATAACTAATGATCTGGAGTCGCTTGCTAGCTATTGTTGAAACATTTGGTCTTAAAACTGGAGCTGGCTTTGAATTGCTCTTTCAAGACATATAAATGGAACCGGAGAAAGTTGATGCATTGCTGGGTGCTGGAGAAAGAAACGATACAAATAAAAAGAGTTTGATGGTTAGTTGATATACATCCGCTGGATACGCAAAAGATGCAGCTCAATGAAAGAAAATCACGCAAATGGCATTGCTCTGAATGTAGATGTTTTCTCGAAGGAAACGCCGGAAGATTATTATACTTTCGATGAGCTCTCTCATGTCCAACCGTTTCATTTGTTACGTAAAGAAGACGCAATATGGGAAAATAGTCATATAACGGATGACAGCGCCATATGACTCAATTATTAGGAGCATTTTCCATAATTGTGAACAATGAAAAAGGTTCAGCGGTGGTCAGCTGCAGTTTTTCCGGAAACAATTAACAAAATTCGGTTTGGTTATAAGGATGATTTTGAGTTTTAACTAAAACATAATGTAGCTGTCATCTCTAGTGACTGAAAAAGTGTTCTCACTAAGAGATAGATCTAGCAAAATTAGTTGCATGTCAGGTAAAGAGGGCTATGAATCGATACCTTTTTTCAATAGGAATATCATGGCAGCGTTTAAAGAAAAGATCGATGATACTGATTATTTTTAGAAAGCTGCATTTTGCATCATCTGCTTTTATTTTGGAGCAAAAAACCATGCAATCTTGTAATAAAATTGGTGTACAGTTGCTAAAAACGAAGAACTTAGAATATAAGTATGTTTTCTAGTTACTCATCTGTCATTGCTCGAACTTCAGAGATAAAGGTTTCTTAGGGCTCTGATAACTGCATATGATTGAGATAGCAATATGCTGATCTTTTTCAGCAATAACGCCTCCTGTACCAGCATATTATACTGAGCAAATATTCAGAGGCTTAAATGAAGTGTTGAAGCAATTCGATAGTCTTGATTCTTTGGTCGCGGGTATAAGTAAGAAAAGCGGTATGATAGAGATAGCCAAAACCATATTTCAGAAAAATAATAACAATATGCTTTTCGGCGGCAGGGTATCATGTTTGTTGCATGTTCAAAGCACGTAACAAAAACTCCTTGAGTCCTGAAACAGAGAGCAAGGAAAAGCTGATAGTAGAAAAATTCTTAGGCAAATTTCGAATAAGAGCAAACAGGGCCATGCCTAGTAATGTGGTGCTGGGGCTCTGTGACATTTTAAACTTTTTTATCGAGACATACTGATGATAACAGCATGCTTGTTGCTGAAGGTTAATGTGATGGATACCATCAGATGTATGAAAATCTAGTGAACGCATCAACAGGTAATGCTCTACTCAAGAAGTAGCAATGGCTTTCCAACTGAAAGTGCAAACGATGGTGCCAATTTTGAAGATTATCCAATCATCGCATGAACTACCAAAAAGAGTGACCATACTATGCCTAGTCGGCTAAAACCTTATATAAGGGCTAGATGGTTATTTGCAGTCACTACTCTTAGAAGACACCAGAAATCGTGGGAATTGGAATGTTCAGCATGAGAAAAAATTAGAACAAAGTGTTCTATGGAAGATTTTGATACAGTTGAAATGCTAATATGCGTATCAGAGCCCAGCCCTTTCATGCCTTCTGCAAAATCTTTAGACTTATGTGGTAGCAAGATAGGTAATACCTATCTTCCAGAAATTTAGTTCAAACACGGTGAAAAATATGTGCTCCTACGCTTGAAAACAACGGCCTGTGTTTGAACATGATATTTGTTAATATAGCAGCTTTTGAAGTCAATTTGTAAATTTGATAAAATTATGAGCTCAAAAAGAACTCTTGTAAGACATTGATATTGGAGAGAAGCCTGAAGGGAGGTCAAATGACTCTGAGCCTGAAAAGACTATATACTGCGATACCCACACAAGGAGTATGAGGTAGTATATTTCTGCACGGTTCTTCTTTAACTGACGGATACACTAACGAGTTTTCAGATCTACACGCCATTCCACAAAGTACAGATAACGCTGTTTATTGAACGTCACATTACACCAAAAGATCCTCAAACTGTAAAGAAGCTGCAAACTAGGGAGACTATATGCGTGGTAGATGGAGAGTGTTTGCTTTCGCAGTTGATGACGGATAATATCCTAGCCGGAAAATACACTACTGGTTACTACACCAAAGCACGCATGGATACAAAATTTGATAAACCACTAGAGTACGAGTATGAGTCCATACAAGCTTTAGTAGTTGATGCTAAATTTTGAAAAGTACACAGTACTAAACTATCATTACATATAATGACAAACAAGATATTTACAAAATATCTCTGCAACACCAATCCATGCCGAACTCATATTGAAAGCTGCTTTAAGACTTCCTGGTAAGAAAAAAAGTTTCTTGGATAAGGTCTTCCTCGAACAGTTGTATATTTCCAAATCTTTTCTGCTGCAAGTGACATTTGAAGAGATAGATAGAACCCGATGTCCATTAACACAAGCGCCCTAATTGTCCAAACGTTCCTTAAGCGCTACAGGCGGAATTGAGCGAATCAAAAATTAACAAGCCATTTACCTGTATATATCAATGGCATATATAAGTGAATGAAAGGAATCAAGCGATCAGCGGCATTGCACAACTCTCCTTTCCAGGAGACCTGCGATGTGTTGAAACCCTATAATTTCAGCATCGGTTATCTCAGGCGTTGGAGTAAAAGCATACTGTAGATACTGTAGACCAACTTTTCTCTTGGTCTTGGAGCTCTCAGAAAACAAGAGTGGAAGGTATGTGTTTTGCCATCGTCTGGTCGCTTAGCAATAAGATCATCGGGAACGGGAAAGACAGTTAGTGAGCGATGAGCAAACGCTCACAGCTGTCAGAGGCCGTTTTGAACAGTTCCAAGCTCTTTTTGCATGAGGTAGAATTTTGAGAGAGCACTTGAGGCACTATTTTGAGAATTTACTCCCGAGGAAACCGGTTTCTTATGTGCCTCCAGTGAGTTGGAAGATCGCAATTATCCAATCTTATAATGACAAGAAACATTTCTTACTAATACGATCCACCAACAAATGCTGGCTGAGTTTAGTTAAGTTGATTATCACCACAGGACTCTATCACCGCTCTTTGCCAATCGTGCACATGGAATGAATATTTTTTTTTTTTGTATACAATTATGAACATTTTATTCAAGTAGCAGTAGGTAGAACGTTGAAGCTATTGTGCTTTTAGTTGTCTAGGTGTTCATGGAGTAGTAACTGAGCACTTATCGAATAATCTTTGTTGCAACCTTTTTCTGATTCACTGCCAGTATACCTTACCAATTGCGGGCCTACTGTACCGATCGTGCGTGGTTAATCAAAAGTGTGCAAGAAGATGAGATTCCTATTATATTATACAATATACAATCGTTGTACGTAGCCAAGGATAAAGATTGTTTTGTTGTGTCCACTGAGCAAGCAGTTTCACCAAACTCACGTGCACAGCGCCATGTCTTAGTTTCCTAAAACGGATTATCTGTCAGGTCGGGACTAAAGTCCACGAGATTCAACGTTTATTGAGTACCATCTATATAATTTCTGGTGTAGCGAGTCTTTTAAAGCAAGCTACATACTTGGCACCTTGTTTCCTAGCAACTTTTTTCCCTTCTTCTGTTGCGTTCGTCATGATCTGCACACATTTATCTTGAGATTCCCAATCTGTACTTAGCCTTTCAAACAGTGGATGTTCTTCCAGATGTTTCACCATCCAATGGTGTAAATCCTCGACGTCTGTAATTGTGTACACAATACCACCTTCCTTCAGCACATATGCATACTCACTTAGTAATGTGTTGGTAATGATCCTAGCTTTGTGTTTCCTTTGCTTGAAATGTGGATCTGGGAAACAAAAGAACATTTTTGACAATTGACCTTTCTCAAAGAAATTGGGTAAGAATTTCATAGCGTTGCTTCTCAATACATTAATATTCTGGTATTTTTGATCAGCAACATGATTGTTTCTTAGAGCTATGATTCTATCTTCAACGTAGTTTGTCACCTGCACTCTGATTTCCATCCCCAAAATTAGATCCTCGGGAAATTCGGGAGACAAATCAATCATCAGCCCTCCAAACCCACATCCAATGTCTGCAATGGAGATTTTCCGGTCCAACTGATTAGTTTCCGGGGAAACGAAATGTGGATACATCTTGTTCCAATCCATCTCTTCAGGACAAGACGGATACTCTAATTGGTGATCAGAGAACGGATTCGAATGCGCCCTCTGCCTGTAAAACTTCTTCTTGGGCAAATCTAGTTTCTTAACTTTTGAATCTTGAGGCAATGACGATTCATCAATTCTAACAGTTTTCAATTCTTGACGGTTTTCCTCTTTGTTAATACGATAAGCGTACCGTTTTGATCCTGAGTTAGTAGATAATGGTTTAGCCTTCATTGTATCTATTCAGACGCACAGCTGCGGTTCAACTATTAGTGGGAAAAGTGTAGACTCGATGAATAGCAATGTTCAAGTCATCGATTAATTTTTTTTTCAATGAAATTTTTCAAGATGTAAGTGATTTAAATATTAAGTAAATTCGCATTTCCCTACAAATTTAACAGTCAGCTATTCTTTATATTTACAGAATTGGGAGCAAATTAGCCGAGTGTGTCAAGTTATTATTGCTTATAGCTTGGATTTGATTCATACCAATATACTCTATGAGTGAAAATCAAGACAATAGGTCGCGGTATGCAGAGCATTTGTCGGATTTCTATCCGCTGTTAAATGGTAGCAAGCAAACCAGTGGACCCACAGAGCTTGGTTCCAACTTATCGAGGAGATCTTCCACGGGTGTACAGTCTCAGGATAGTTCCAGCTCGATGCGCGATTTGGAGACTCTCATCACGAGAAAAGATATGAGGTCATCTCAGAAACTCATCACAGAGTTGATGCAAAAATCAAAGAAACTACACGAGGCTCTTGCTGTGGTATCGAATTATTCTGGTGAAGTGGCGTCTACCATTGAAGAGATTGCTAAATTGAAAGGTTGTGATGATGCAACTGCTAGCAATTTACTCAATGCCGGTGGGTTGCTCCATCTAGTTGCTAACCACGAGCGATTGATGTCAAATTATATCGATGAATTCTTGTCTCAGGATCTAGAGAGACAAGTCGATTCTTTTAATAAAGAGATTGAGGCATTAGAGAAAGAGTTTAAACAGAGCCATAGAGAACAGTCGTTGCAACTGAAATTACAGGAAAAATTGAATTATAAACTATCAAGACAAAGGGTGAGAAATATCAGTTCATACAGGGAAAGCCTCTCCAGTTTGCAATGCCGATTAGATCAATTGGAATTGACTCGACATAATTATTTAAAGGACTCACATGATATTGTAGAGCGGACATGTGCCAAGATCCTAAGCAACGTTGCCATGGTGTCAAGAGCTCAGATTGAACTATCTGAAAATATAGCTAGGAAGAGTTGGTCTGGCGGAGGGCTCGATACTTTGCTTCTTGAAGCTGATGATCCTTTTGAAAATGAATTTGAACAGACACTAGACACCAGTACAATGAATGAAGAGATAATACCGGAGCATGACAGTGACAGGCGTGACGGGCGGGACTCGACACGACAACACTCGATAGCAGAGCAATCATCACGAGAGGAATCCGTACAACAGGAACTGAGAACTAACGGGTCCATTCAAGAAGAAGTGGCACATAACGGATCAATTCAAGAATTTGATAACTCCTTTGCATTGCCGTCTACAAGCGTATCTCAGGATAATGATCTAACGAAATAAGTTGTGCATACCAATATATATATACAGGACTCTTTATTAACATCACCAAAATTTCAAATAACTCATTATAGATTTCTTGTCCTCTTTAACATTATCAGTGTATCCGTCGTTTAGATGTTCCCATTCTTTCTTTAAATTATAGATCCTCTCTTGATCATGTAGTTTATCCTTGTGAAGCATAGGTTTCTCTTTATTTTTCACAATCTCTTTGGCTCTTCTGGTCAATTCAAACCCTTTCCTCCTCTTCAATCGGCATTGTTCCCAGCCAACCGTTGACCCCAAAAGTAGCCCACCAGCGGCCCAATTCGTAGCTTTCAACACATTTTTATGATAAAACAACGTCACGGATCCCACAATACACATACAAGAAAATCCAATAAGACCAGCGTCCCTGAAGCATGGGATCGAACTGAGTTTCTCAATATTGAAATCTTTCAAACGAACCAATTGCCAAGCTTCTTTGAACATCTCCTTAGTGGCGCGCGGCTCAGCAGCTTGAGAATCATCGAATTTAGGTTCAGTGTCTTGTAAAAGGATCTTTTGTCCCTTAACGTAATTCTTTCTCGAAGGCTCTTTCACCGGAATGGAACCAACAGATTCTTTACTCACTGGCGTCCCATCCTGGAAAGGCCACCATCCCATGTCTTCAAGTAATAGCACAAGAATTGAACTCTAAAACTTAAGATTTTACAATGCTCCTTTACAATGCTCCTTTACAACGCTCCGAGCCTCAAACGTGGGCTTGCGTCTGGCACACAAACCGTTTAAGTCGAATATAAAGCGTGACATAATTTACAATGAACCCGTGCGTGTTAGCAGTCTTTACGAAGACTTTACAAGTGAACAAGTGCCGTGGGACCAAGTCCTCCGTAGCACACAAGTGATGCTAACATATTTGCTCATTACTAGTAACCGTAATTCATAAACGATAATGGCTCAATTGATATCGTTAGGCACTTCGTTCAGTGGAATTTGTCAGCGTTCTTGAAAATTTTTAAATCAAAAGAAACTCATCTCTTCCAATTATATAATACGCTGTATTTCAATTGGAATCTATAAGCTGTTAAATTAGTGATTATTTGAACACTTGGTGTCGATACTGTATTGCAGTTTTAGAAATGTTCTCATTAAAGAGCGCAGGTAAGCCTTATAGAAGCTTAGAAGCCTGTTCGTACGTGAGTCGTAGAGTGCGTTCAGTGAGCAGTACGGCTACTAGTGCCGCTACCAGCGCGACTGCCGCCTCTACCACGGTGGTTTCGCCTTTGGAGTACGGTACTCAGGAGTCGAGATTCGATTACGAAGGATTGATTGAAAAAGAACTGGCTAACAAGAGGTTAGACAAATCTTACCGTTATTTCAATAACATCAATAGATTAGCCAAGGAATATCCACTGGCACATCGTAAGAATGAACAGGATAAAGTTACCGTGTGGTGTTCTAACGATTACTTGGCTTTATCTAAAAATCCACAAGTGATACAGATTATGAAGGATACTATTGATAAGTATGGTGCTGGGGCTGGTGGGACAAGAAATATTGCTGGACATAATAAATTGACTTTAAGATTAGAATCTGAGCTAGCTACGCTTCATAAGAAAGATGCCGCTTTGGTTTTTTCATCCTGCTACGTGGCCAACGATGCTGTGCTCTCGTTATTGGGACAAAAACTAAAAGATTTAGTCATATTCTCTGACGAATTAAACCATGCCTCAATGATTATTGGTATCAAGCACGCTAATTGTAAGAAACATGTCTTCAAACATAATAATCTGGACGAGTTAGAATCGTTGTTGAAGCAATATCCAAAGTCACAACCAAAATTAATTGCCTTTGAAAGTGTTTACTCTATGGCCGGCTCTGTAGCAGATATTGGTAAGATTTGTGATCTGGCTGAAGAGTATGGCTGTCTAACATTTCTAGATGAAGTTCATGCGGTTGGATTATATGGTCCACACGGTGCAGGTGTCGCTGAACATCTTGATTTTGAAGAGCATTTAAAACATGGGATTAAACCTGTCCCAGGCCGCAAGACAGTGATGGATCGTGTAGATATGATTACAGGAACCTTAGGTAAATCTTTTGGTACCGTGGGCGGGTACGTTGCCGCCTCACAAAATTTCATCGATTGGTTCAGATCCCTAGCTCCAGGGTTCATTTTCACTACCACTTTACCACCAACTGTGATGGCAGGCGCAGCAGAGGCCATCAGATTCCAAAGGAAAAATTTCCAATTAAGAGTAGATCAACAAAACCATACTAATTACGTGAAGCACGGCTTTGCTGAGCTAGGGATCCCCGTGATGCCTAACCCTAGTCACATCGTGCCAGTACTGATTGGAAATGCTGATTTAGCCAAGCAAGCTTCTGATTTACTTATGGAAAGACACAAGATATATGTTCAAGCTATTAATTTCCCCACCGTGGCCAGGGGTACTGAGAGGTTGAGAATCACACCAACACCCGGTCACACTAATGATATATCAGATGTTTTACTCAATGCTGTTGATGACGTTTTCAATGAATTACAATTACCAAGAGTCAATGATTGGGCTCAACAGGGTGGGTTCATGGGTGTTGGTGATCCAACTTTTGTCGAAGAATCACCTATTTGGAATAAAAGACAATTAAGCTTAACTAATAATGATTTGAACCCTAACGTTCACGAGTCTGTCCTTGACGAAATTGAAGTCAACAGTGGTATAAAGAGATGATGGTTTTTTTTTTTTGGAAATTATGTCTCATTTAGATATTTAAAGGCAAAAAATATAGAAGATAAAATAATATAGTATAATATCGTAATTCACTAAAAAAAGTTAAGACTTTCCTTCAAATCACTAAATAATAAATTCTTTATTTTAAAAGAATTCTTTCTCAGTATTCATGGAAGCACCAGTGGTCTTTGCAGTAGATTCCTCCATTGGTTGTTCAGCAGCCATCTTCGCAGTAGAAGATTGAGGATGAGCCGAAGATCTTTGGAACAATTTCGATAAAGGACCGATTTTAGCTAAATGAGGCTCTAAAGTCTTACATGCAACATTAGAATATTCTTCAGATTTATGTTTCACCAACTTACAAGCTTTAGCGACACATGCATCAATTTCCTTTTGATACGTCTTATAAACGATAGGACATGTGAATGCAGCAATGGTGAATAAGAATAAAACAGTCCATAAGGAGAAGATGGAGAAAAACTTGTGGGCCAAGTATAACACCAAAGCAGCTTTGAAAGTGTTTTTTGGAACGCTAGCCATGACCAACATTCTCATTTTAGCTTGCTTGACAGGTAATTGTCTCAAAAACTCATCAACATAAGGTTTAATCAACCCAACGGTATTTGGACATTCTTTGATACCATATTTAGTGACAAGCCCTTGACCTAAAAATGCTTTCGAAGCAAATTCAATGGTACCGGTAGTCAATAAGATGGTGTAACCGACTCTCAAGAAAAAAGTAATTAGGTTAACTTTCTTCAAAACAACTAAAGTTAGTAAAGCACCGAAAAACACCTTACCGGTTTCAATTGGATTCTTCCATAACAGAAGATCACAATGACAGTCATTCTTAGTAGCACCGTGGTTCATTTTTGTTAATGTAAATTAATGGATAAAATTTGGGGGGTAGGGTAAATTGGATCACGAAGGTGGCGTAACAGTATATTGAATTTACCTAACACAAGTGTAAAATTCGTTAAAATCTCTATGATGGCCTTCTATTTACCGTTAAATAACTTCACCAAAATATGAGGGTATTCTCTTACAATAAGAAATTATTCAAATCAATGAACGATCGAATTGTTTATGAAATCAAGTAAATCAAGGAATTTTACAACTTCCATATACATATATATATATATATATATATGATGATATTCATCTACGGTATATACGTGCGTCTAGTCAGAAAATAGGTTAATAGTGCTAGTAAAGAGGGAAAAAACCTTTAGTTTTTAGGCAGGGGCAATTTTTTCATGCAGTGGCAAGCGAGAAATTTTTTATCCTGTTCCTCATTTCGTATCGTTTCGGGTGATCGCTGTATCACCCCTTACGAAACAAGGTTGAGTGTCTGTTCTTTCGGGGTTAAAAAGAAATGCTAGCGTGGGCATTGACCCTTAAACGATGTCGATCCCGTCACTCGGCTCCGCGGACAGTGCATTGTGCAGCAGCCCTAATCACCGCCCTAACTGCAGCCCTAGCGGGTACCCGGCTCTGCGGCAGGAAGGAGTTCCACGGCGGCTAGATAGCCGCCGTTACCGCAAACATTTTTCTATCTAATCTAATTAGATTACGGTTACGTCGGTTCCCCGCTTTTGGTGACGCCACCCGCCCTTATTTTGCATTATCCCCGGATATCGCAAGTATATAAGGCGGCACTGCGGGCGGGTTTTCCAGATGTTTGGCACCACCAGTGTAATTTTCATTCCAAGACAAACGAGTCAAGAACAAACGAGTTAAGAACAGGCGAGTCAAGAATTGGACACCGAATGGCTGTATACACTGTGTAGTGGTTCTGTTTGCAGTACCAGCCCACTGGTGTTTGCTGCACTGGCGAGCGTTCAAAAAATGTTGACCTATCGCGGTTGCTCTGATGTTCTTCAGAGTCACCACCTACGAAATTCCAAAAAAGCTTTGAGTCACTTTAAATTCCTACGGAATTTAAAACAAATTGAAATTAGCGATGATTATTCACTTAACATTAGCACATATAAGTACAAGCTTCTCAAATCACTGAATTTCAAAAATAATAAAAATACTGAATCGTATCAATTCATCAAAATTCCAATGCTTTGAGAAATCGTAACTGACTTGTGACAAGATGTTGAGAGCTAGTCGTCGCCAATTCCATCATGTTGCTCCGCTATGGAGGGGACAGAATCTAACTGAAAAATTGGTGCAATCCTTTGCAGTTAGTCTTCCAAGGGATAAAAAAGTTTACTCTGGTGATTACGTCTCCATAAGCCCTTCATATTGTATGTCTCACGATAACTCGTGGCCGATCGCTACGAAATTCATGGGGCTAGGTGCCTCTAAAGTGAAAAATCCTAGACAGATAGTCAACACGTTGGACCATGACATTCAAAATAAGGATGAGAAGAATTTAGCCAAGTACTATAATATTGAAAATTTTGCTAAGAAGCATGGTATAGACTTTTATCCTGCTGGTAGAGGTATTGGTCACCAAATCATGATCGAGGAAGGGTACGCGTTCCCATTAAATTTTGCGGTCGCGTCAGATTCGCATTCGAATACTTACGGTGGGATTGGGTCCTTAGGGACACCTGTAGTGAGAACGGATGCAGCGGCTATCTGGGCCACGGGACAAACGTGGTGGCAGATTCCGCCAGTGGCCCAAGTGGAGTTAGTAGGTGAATTACCTTCCACGTTATTGTCTGGTAAAGATGTTATTATTGCTCTATGTGGTCTTTTTAATAAAGACCAGGTATTGAATCATGCCATCGAATTTACGGGAGAAGGTATTAAATCCTTATCCATTGATTCGAGACTTACAATTGCCAATATGACCACTGAATGGGGGGCCCTTTCAGGGCTATTCCCCATTGACGATACGCTGATAAAATTTTATCAGGATAGACTGCAAAAACTGGGACCAAACCACCCAAGAATTAATACAAGCACTGTAGATGCTCTTATCAACAGCTCTCGAAACCAAAAAATCTCTAAACCTGATTCTGACGCTCAGTATGCGAAAAAATTAACCATTGATCTTTCCACTTTGACCCATTACGTCTCTGGACCTAATAGTGTAAAGTTATCAAATACTGTTGACGAGCTGGCGTCACAAAGTATTAAGATCGATAAAGCTTATTTGGTATCATGTACAAATGCCAGACTATCAGATTTACAAGCAGCGGCAAACGTATTCTCTCCAAGTCCTGGGAAAATCAATCCGGTAGCATCACATGTTCAGTTCTATATTGGTGCTGCGTCTTCTGAAATTGAAAAAATGGCAAGGGATTCAGGTATTTGGGATATTTTCTTGCAAGCCGGCTGCCAAATATTACCACCTGGCTGTGGCCCATGTATTGGTTTAGGCATAGGGTTATTAGAAGAAGGAGAAGTAGGTATCAGTGCCACAAATAGAAATTTTAAAGGTAGAATGGGGCATAAAGATGCTCTGGCATACTTAAGCTCCCCTTCTGTCGTAGCAGCCTCTGCCATTCTTGGCAGAATTGGCTCACCCGAGGAAGTGTTTGGATTAACGCCTTTAGCTGTAGAGTCCGAGACGAGGACTTCAACAGTGGTCCCGTCAATGGACGCAGCGAGTAAGACAGATGCATCTGATAAACACATTACAAACAGCGGCAAAGTAGAAATTTTGGAAGGATTTCCAGCTCAACTCTCTGGTGAATTGGTCTTTTGCGACGCTGATAACGTTAACACCGATGGGATATACCCAGGTAAATACACGTACCAAGATGATGTGTCAAGGGAGACCATGGCTAAAGTTTGCATGGAAAATTATGATTCTCAATTCAGCCAAAAAGTGAAAGCAGGTGATATACTTATTTCAGGGTTTAATTTCGGTACTGGTTCATCAAGAGAGCAAGCAGCTACCGCTTTGTTAGCTAAAGGTATTAAGCTAGCCGTTAGTGGGTCCTTTGGAAATATTTTCTCCAGAAACTCCATCAATAATGCCTTACTGACGTTAGAGATACCAGAGTTAGTTGCAAAATTAAGACAAAAATATTTAGGCGAACCTAAAGAATTAACTAGAAGAACGAATTGGTTCTTGAAATGGGACGTTGCTGGAACTAAAGTGACAGTGACGGAGGGATTCTTAGAAGGCCCTGTTATTTATGAGACAAAAGTGGGAGAACTTGGTAAGAATTTACAAGAGATTATCGTGAAGGGTGGGTTAGAAGGTTGGGTCAAATCTCAACTTTAGCTTACGTGAGTTCTAATACACCTCATATATAATCTTACCAATATTTATAAGGCATTGAAGTACAAAAAACGACAAAGAAATACTGTCTTTATAGTGGTAACTCTAAATTGATGTCCATCAAAAAGTGTTACTGATACTCGTATTAAATAAAATCTTGAAAAATATATACAATTAATTATCAATTTCCTAGTCTGATGACGATGAGGTTATCGATCTTAACCATTGGTCGACGTAACCACTGGATGGTGTCCTTGACGATATGGATAAATACCTAAGTGTGATATCGGATGAGCAGTATTCGAAATTGAGTCTACAATGCTCGTTATACCCAAAGAGTTTACATTATTGGGAACAGTTGTTAAATTTCTTAATCACTAAAGCCTCCCCCCTCAGCAAGAGTTTAGATCCAAGGATTTACAATCTTATAACTGTCACATATAGGACTCTGCTAAAATTTTTCCCATTGCTGGAGAATTACTATGTCGATTGGGCCCTCTTTGAATACAAGTTGAGTAATATTTCCAAGATGAAGAAAAATTTCCAACAAGGTTTAGTGGCAACAAATTATAGATCGTTAGTCATCTGGACAAACTATTTGAAGATTTGCAACGAGATCATGATAGACAATAAACAACTTTTCAAAATCTATGAAATGGCGGAACAAAAAATTGGCTTACATTACTACAGTGGTGATTTTTGGGAATTGTATTTAGAAACTTTATTAGAGCGTTGTAAGACTAAAAACAGATATCTATTAGTGCTCAGAAAAGTTATAGAGATTCCGAACCACCACTTTGCTAGATTTTTCGCTCTTTGGCTTCGAGAAATTGAGAATATTAAAGATTTATCACAATTATGCCATTTCATCCCCAAGAAGGTTTTATTGAAACGATGGCAAATTGACACTCGTAAGAGACAAAGACGAGGTCCCATATTATTGGAGGCTAAGAAATTACTTAAAAAAACCACCAAAGAGCTCTATATGGTAGTCCAATATCAAGTTATGGAAATTTTCAATCTTTTTGAATGTCATTTAAAAACTCAATTTTATATTTCATCAGAGACAATTATTCCACCTGAAGAAGTTACAGCATGGACAAAATATCTAGAGTATACCATCAATTTACGAAGTGATGAATTAATTCACTCAAATTTCCAAAGAGCACTATTACCTTTAGCACATTATGAGTTGGTTTATTGCCAATATGCCAAATGGTTGATTAGCAACCACTCAAATTTTATTATGGCCAAATCAATTCTATTGACAGGGTTCAAACACTCATGGGTAAAGATTAATATTTTAAAACTGTTGTATTCGGTACTAATTAGTAATAAAGAACTGGAGTTTCTAAGTTTTTTTTTACAAGAGATTTCCCAAAATTTCCAGGTTAATTCCTTGACAAATTCTCAAATATTTAATGATTGGATTCAAGTTAAATTTTTTGTGAACAATTCTTTGAAACAGGAAAACAATATTTCTGATGAACTGTTTGCGTTAATAACAGAGAGGATCAAAAACAATTTTGAAGAAGAATTGCTTCGGATCGTACTACAATTAAGAGACAATACCATACAGAAGACAATATTGAATGAACTAGTCAATGACCAGAATGTACACTATATGGATAAACCACAATTTTGGAGAGTTTATTGTGATTGCATAATGCTTGATAACGAAAGCTCATATTTAGAGAAGAGACAATACATTGTAGATAAGATTTGGCCAAAGATTCCCAAATTTTCTGAAGGAATTTTACAAGAAATGGTCCAGTTTGCAGAAAGTTATCTCCCTGAAGAGATTGATACTATATATGAACTGAAAGATCGTTAACTCTATAAACATGTAAATCTCTTTATAATTTTTTTGGCATATGTGGAATGAGTGGTAATTATATTTTATACTTTGGATCCTTACCACAACTTGACACTTGTGTCTTAAACGACAGATAATTTTTCATTTGCAAAGTCCCCAATGCAATCTCAATATCAGTGTTAATATCATTGATCAAAGCCTCCTTCGTAGTATAGTCTAATTCCGGCCGAATGTAACCTAACAAATTAAATTTTATTTGGGCCCCATAGAAGTCGTTTTCAAATTTATGTAAAATATGGACCTCCACCGTCTTATAATCGTTACCGTAGAACGGGTTCTTACCCACAGAGAGCACTACAGGCAAAATTTCGAAATCACCGTTCGATTCTTTCAGACAAGACCCGTAATTGTAAATCACTTCTCTTCCATCTTTTCTTTCCACAACAGAACTGGCTTTACCGTCAAGAGCCCTTATCGTAGCGTACCCAAAATATACACCCAGATCTAGCTTATTGAAAACTGAAGGTAATTGTTCAATAGGCACGTTTGCGGTAGGAATACCAAGCTCCGCAGAACCACGTCCAAATCCACAGACAATGTCACAGTACTCGGTCACTATAGGGTATGGCGGCTCAGGACTTTCAGGGATAGGAACGTCAAATTTTCTTATCGTCATGTCCTCACTCAAGTATCCAAATTCGCAATTTTTAACAAGCTGTTGAGCATTTGATAAAACGGTCACTTGTAGAGAATCGATGAGCTTTCATAAGAAAGTGCTTTTTTATATAATAATTTTTCAATGTAAAAAAGCAATTACCAGCCAAGATCTGCTTATCTAACAGTCCCATTGGCACTCACGAGAGGAATCGCCAAAGGACGGTTAAGAGACTAATTGTGGGCAATTGTCTAGATAGTAGCTCCAGAATGGTAAATTTTCAAGTTATTAGAAGTACTAGGTGGTTCAGTACCACTTTTCTGTCTCAAAAAGCTGGTTGTTCCATTGTAATGCCAGTACATCATTTGGTGAAGATTGATAAAGCTAGATTGAGTCCCCGATTCCCGGAGTTGAAATTCGATAAGACAGATATTAGGTCTCCTGCGTACCGTCCGCGAGAGACTCACCAGGATAGAGTGCAGCTGCATTATTTGAATACAATCCAACCTGATTTGCTGCTAATGCATTACAGACATGGTAACGAGGTGAAACTTGGAGCTAAGAAACGCCAATGGGAAGGAGAATCTCCGTATTTTGTGAATAGACCGTTACAGAATCCTAAAGGCTCTTTAGTGGCATTACCAAACGTGAATCCTATCAGATGGGATAATATTCCTTCTATAGAGTCTATTACTTTGAATTGTTACGTGAGTGCTGCGAAAGAAAATGAATTATACGCTATAAGTGCTATGTTACAATTACAACAGATTACTGGCATGAAGCCCAAGCCCATTTATTCAAAGAGTAATGTACCGAATTGGAAATTAAGGAAGGGACTTAGAATGGGAGCCAAAATCAAATTAACAGGGTATGAAATGAACCAATTCCTTGCTACATTGACTGAGTTTGTCTTACCAAGGATTAGAGGGTTCAAGGGCTGTAGTAATCGTTCAGGTGATACTAGAGGTGGTATTAGTTTTGGTTTATCAGCAGAAGATGTTAGATTCTTCCCAGAGATTGAATCTAATCATGATTTATGGCCTAAGACGTTTGGATTCCATGTTATAATAAATACCACCTCGCAGACTACTTCTCAGGCTCGATCCTTGATTAGTGCATTCCAAATGCCATTCTATGGGAAGAGCAGAACTCTTAGCTAATTGGAACCAATCGAACCATATACATAAAATTTCCATTGTAAATAGATTATTCAGATACTTAATGACATTGACTCCATCTTTTAAAAATAGTTTTGTTATACATGTTTCCAGGGAGGCATGGTCGTGTTTACAGTGATATTTTCTAAAACTTAAACTCTTGTTAACTTGATATTATTATTTTGTTTGGCAATCAATGCCACTCTATCACCCAATGATAATGCTAAACCTTGACCTTTGGAACGGATACGCACATAACCCACAATCTCATTTGTGGAAGGATCCATCTCGATACAAAGGTTAGCCAATGCATCTTCACCAAATGAGGACTTAGCATACAGATTACAACTTAAAAATCTACTACCTTCTTCTCCTAGGGATTCATCTGATGTCAAGACACCCATATTCGTGCCCTTTGTTAATTCCTTTAAGTATGAGTGCAATGTAGGTAGTTTGGATTTCACTGATATCTTATTTTCCCATTCAAATTCATTCCACATCGTACGGAATTTTTCATCTTCTGTTGTAGAAGGCTTGATGTAGTCCATTATATCTACATGGACATCATTCATGATCACATAACGAGCATCTTCACCATGTCCACCATCATAAATAATGTTACCAAAGATAACACCGGCGTCTGCAGAAGTAACTTTCACTGTGATAGTAATCCGATGAAATCCATGAGGAACCACATTTGTCTTGACAGGTGTTTCAATAATTTTTAAGTCCCCCAAAGTGGCAAACTGAACATGAAGGTTCTTTAAAGTATCCTTAGTTTGGTTCACTAATAGAACGTCAAGTACAACATCAAATTGATTGTTAGTAATATACACTTCAGCATAAACAGGATCGGAAAACCCAGTTAAAGGAACAATTTTTTTCAATTTAGAAACGAAAGAGCTTGAACTGGTGTTAGAAGAGGAACCTTTCATAGCAATCTCTAAATCTTCCTCGATACTACTTTTCTCATTATGAATTAGATCAGAATTAGCAAATTGCCTAAATACAACAGCCTTCTCAATTTCAACGGCATTGTTATTAACGTTTTTAGCAGATTTTTTTTGATTCCTTTGTTTGGAAAGTAATACTTGATTCTTGAAAGAAGACTTTGTTGCATCTAAGAAAGCCAGTTCTAGTAATTTCTTTTCAGCTGTAGTTTCCTTTTGGCTAGTTTCCTTCATTAGGATTGATATAGCAGCCATAATTCTTTCAGAGGAATCTTCATCAATTTTACGTTCTGGCAATGAGCTTTCACCGTATCTCAATATACTGATCAACATTAGTAAACTCTCTGCAATTAGAGCATTAGCAAATTCATGATTATCAGATACCTTCTCATATCTCAGGACTAACTTCACGACAGTACTAGCAAGAATAGAACAAGTATAATAATCACTTTTCAAGATGAAACGCCTTAAAGGTGAATTAGGGTATTGATCATCTTCTTGAGTCTCTTTATGCTCAGTTTTAGACCCGAATGCATTCTCTGTAGCATAGGTACCATCTGGCAAAATAACGGGTCTACTTGTATTAGAGTTCTCCTTAGATTCTTCATTTTCTTCATTTTCATCTGAAGCAGAACCCTTTTGGTTACGTTTTTTCATTTCTGCCTGTAAGATTGGTACTTCACCAATACTTGAACGTAAATGCTTCCATGAAGCTTGAATCTCAGAAACACTTTCAGAGTGTTCACCTAGAATCCACAGAGCTCCACGGTAAGCTTTTGCAGACTTGACACTATCCAATGCTTCAATTAAATGAGTCAAAACATCAGATCTTACTTGAGGGTATTTTTCCATAACTTCTTTAATAAATGAAATCACACCACTTGCAGCTATAGAGTTCAACTCACCGATGAAGTTTAACAATAAAGATACAACGCTAATTGCAACTTCCATGAAAGTGATAGCCACGATACGAATTGTCTTAATTAATAACTGTCTATACTGCATGGAATTTTCTTTGTCACTATGCTGAACAGTGAACTGTAATTCTTTTTTCAATAATTGCACAACGTCTTCCACGTTTCTTGAAGACACTAAACTCATACAAATATCCAGGGCTTTTGAACGAACATCAATATCTTCAGTGTTCAACACACGTAGGATATCTAAAGTCATTTCTTCCAAAGCTCCCGGGTTAGTGTCCTTAATATCTTGAATTCTATCCAAGATAATCAATTTAACATTGTTATCAGATACTTTCACTGCTAAATCAATCAAATTAGATACAGCGGTGACTAAGACTTTAGGGTTAGAAGTCAAAGTTGTTACAGTCAAAGCAGATTCAAAAATGACTTCATTGGAGCTAGTAGAAGATAATAAATCTAGTAACAGATCAATATATTGAGCTTTCAAAGAAGGAAATTGAGAAGCATCTTTCCTAATAAACTCTACGAAAACAATTTGTAATAATGGATCCAAAGTGTCAATTGCCGTAATATTTTCTTCCAAGTATTGTAAAGCCACTTCACGATCCAATTCAGAGATAGCCAGAAATGCATTTCTTTTACAAATTGGATCAGTTTCTGCTGTCAAAAAAGTACGAATAATTTCAATAGCATCAGGTAATAAGTGAGAACTCACTTTATAAATAGAAAAAATGGCTAAGATAGCATACTTACGCACATAAGCATGACGGTATTCCAGACAGCTTAACACTGAAGGAACCATTTGCTCCAACAATTCTGCTTCTTTCAATTTACAAAGAAATCTTAAGGTATTCCCTCTAATGTATTCATTTGGATGTTGCAAATCATGTTGAATAGCATTACAAACCAGAATCATTTCATGTCTCAACTTGCCTTCAGAGTCTAGCTTTGGAAAGATCTCCCAGTAAAAATACAACAATTTCTTCAACTTCTTATTCTTGGAAGGCATAACAAATCTAATAATATGCATCAATAGTTCAGGTAAAAGATTACCATCCAACATAGTAACTAGGATGGTCTTCATGGTAGAAATTTTTTCCTCATCGGATCCTCTTTCTAAGGATTTCTGGAAATCAGATATCGAGTTAGAATCCCCAGATGCCAATGGGTCGAACACCAAAGTATAAGCAGAATTTTTCGTGCTCATATCTAGCAAAATTCACACAGACAAAAGTGTTTCACTGTATAACACAAATCAATCTGAGTACTGCAACTTCCTGTAGAGTAGCTCTTGATTAATTGTTCCACAATGCTTCAATTAATCGTTTAAATTGGTGAGAGGAAAATACGTGGTAATTCATTAAATATGAATTACTCTCATTCTTCGAGATCATATCGTTTATTACGTTATGTCCTGATCGACCAGATGCCAAGTCCATTAGATCATTATACTATTGAAAGTCAGAGTATAGAAGAGGGCACCGTCTATATAGAGATTAGGATAATCTTTTGAGCTTCAAAAAAAGTCATCACAATTCATTTTTAAATTCTAAAATTTGCCATTTTTTCGTAATCTTTTCCTTAGCTCAATCAGTATCAGAATCTGGATTTGCTATTCTTAGTCCCGACAATGTCGTAGTAATGTCTGAAGACTCAAGCTGAGTGTTAATTCCAGTTGGGTTCTCTGCAGAAGCACTATTTTGTTGATTTTCTGTGCTTTTATCAGGAATATTAGGAAGTTGATGATTGTTAATATAATCCATTTGTCCTTGTTTGCTTGCCATCTTATTCTGAAATTTCGTATAGTAACTTGTGACAGTGCTAGACCGTGACACGTTAGACACATCATTTCTCTTTTCCCTTAATGGTGCCAATAAGTCATCGCTGTCGTAGGCCTCATCTCCAGGGATTCTTTGTAAATAATCATCTGAATCATTTTCATCCGTCACTAGACCATTGTTAGTGGACTGTCGTACGGAACCTTTGTTTAGTAGCTGATGGAATTCTTTCTTATGATTTACGTTTTTTAGACTGTGATTGGTGTTCGCCAAATCATCTTCTTCTTCATCAAAAGTCTCCAGACTTAGAAGTTTTTGTTTCACTCGACCATGCTTTATGCCTATCTGTTTTGAGTTTGTTCTAATTTTCACTCTCATATGCTTAGCTTGCATAACGTTGTTCCTTTGTTTTAATGCTGTGGGCAAGTTAGGAGGAGCCATTAAAAAATTCGATGCATTGTAATATTTTAGTCTTAGTTCTTCTACGTAGCCAGACACTAAACTAGTCGGCGTGGTGATATCAGTTCTTGAAGAGTTAGAACTCTTCGTACTCTTATTATTCTTCCCACTTTGGCCACTTAACACTGTATTGGTATCTATCGGAGAGCTTTTTTGGTGAGAATGAGTGTTAGAATTACTAACGTTTGTAGATGAGCTATGAGATACTGATGGAGTCAGTTCTTGATAGATTAACGATGTCTTTGAATTGGGATTTTTATAGGAAGGAAATGGTTTAGAATCATTAGTATCCATTTGATTTAACACAAAGAAACTATCACCACGAGAACTTGTCTCTATAGAATCTCTTGAGAATGATTGTGCTAAACTTGGGTTTAAACTTTGAGTATCATTAGCATTATCAATCGAACGGCTTGGTAGGTGACTGCTATCATTAGTGGAAGATTCTTCATCTCCTTTAAGGAAAAACCGAGGTTGATTATCATTGACCACCCTAAACTTCCCATTTTGAGACTCGTTTAAGAAAGATTCACTTTCAGAAATACTTCCTCTACTATCAATATGTGATTTAAAATATGATTGTTTATCAGTGTTGATAAAGCTACTATCTCCTTCATCACTATCCTTGACAATTGACTTATCCTTATAATTTAGTGGAAACACATTAGCGCTATCCTGTGATTGGGAATCATCCATGGATTGGATACTCATTGTTCGAATGTTAGTTATCCTTAAACCAGAATTCTCTAATGAATCATCTTCCAAATTATCTGCCATTAACTTATTTTTTCCCATGTCAAAACTTTGTTCCTCTTCACTATCAACAAAAGTTAAAAACGGGTTTGTTCTATTCCGTACAGTTTTATTCATACTCCCGTCCATAGGCGCTTCCTCCAATTTTAAGCTTTCATCATTTTCAATGGAGCCTGCGAATGAAAACAGTTCGCTTTCAGACACTGGAGTATCATGAAGAGAAGTAAAATCTGTAGCACTAGGTTTTAAAGTGTTTGAAGAGCCATAAACGTCATGGAATCCCGGTCTATCAAGATCAAGAGCTAGAATATCAGATTTTGAATCCAAATTTGTATTATCTGTTAGCGTGCCTTTATTGTTAACATCCAATACTGGACCAATATCTTCTAAAGGGCTCACAACAAAATCACTTGTATTTTCATCTATTGAAAATGTATCTATGGTTAAATGATTCTCTTCATCCGCATCCTCATTTAACTTAGTTTCAGCATTATCATTGCTATTCAAACCGGTTCTTAACCCGAGAGTCGATTGGCATTTGATAAAAGTGTCAATATCATCAACAAGCTCTTCAGCTTCAGACTTTTGCCTTTGATGACTTGTAACCGAATGATCAGTCAAGTTAGGTTCTGGAGGTGACACATCTTTCGACTCAAAATTTAACACTGTATTAGTTGGCTCTGACTCGTTCAAAACATTCTTATTCGCTGACTCTTGATTATTTATATCAAATATAGTCGTAGGAGGTGGAGGTCTTCGTAGTCTAACTTTTGCTGGCTCATTCATCTTAACGGGAGACATACGGGTCATTAAACTTGTATCCAGAGTATTATACGAAACACTCAAAGGAGCATTCAAAAATGGATTTTCCGAGTTTGGTTGTGTGGTTCCAGGCGTGTTTTTAGCGTTCTTCGTCGTTCGAGAACTTTTACCCATATCATCTGTATATTTAGAAGACCTATCCTTCACACTGGAAGATGATTTATTAGTTTCTCTTTCTTTATGAGAACGATGTGCTTTATGAGACGGTACAGAAGTGTCCTTTGTCACTGATTTGGAGAGTCGTTCATTTTTATCTCTAGTACTTTGCCGTGTACGCTGTGTTTGCCTCGAAGTACCATGAATATCTTTACTACTAGGTTTTGAAGACTCAGTATGGCTATCTACATTGGCGGAGTCTTCCGCTTTATCCTTCAAATCGGCATTCCCAAATAAGAAGAAAGATTTCCTCTTTGACTTGTTAATTGAATTAACACCAAACATGGCTCCATATAAGTCTTTATCACCGTCAATGAGCTAGGTTTAGGCCACAAAATTCAGTAGTGGCGTGGGTGCTCAATGTAATGGAAAAAATGTGTTATATAAGCGATGAGTATAAATATTATTATTATTATTATTATTATAATTATCATCATTACTAGCATTTATAACTTCCCACAATGACAGAAATTATTATTCGAACTAGGCCACTCGACGACAGCTTGAGGGTCTGTTAATTTTGCGTTTATGACGAAGAGTTAGCAGGTCAATTATTCTTGTAACAATTGCCTTATAGAATCCAATGCTTTCAATATATATTCTGCTACACCTCCAATGGATACTACTCTTATTGTGCCGGGATGAGGTTTCTGTGAAAGTGTAGTGTATGGTGACAGGTCTAACGATTTAAACCATGGTTCTGACTCATGCAAATTGTTCAAGCTTAGTATGACTATATTACAATTTGTTTGTGACCGTAACTCTTGGACCCTTGCATTTAACTCATCAATATATTTCAATTTGGGGCATTGGACGTAAGTCTTAAAAATTTGATATTGAGATTTCGTTTTGATTACGTCCTTAGATGCCTTCACAGTCGCTATACAGTATTGCTTTATTTGATCTTGAGTCAAATAATTTTGCGAATTTTTCAATGTATTCATTAGTTGGGGACGATTCTTTAAATGAGTGGTTGGGTTTTTATTAATGGTATCGTTTTTCAACGGTATGCTAACCGGATTCTTCTCTTGTACATTTTCGAATGGACTCACTTTCTTTAATCGTTTTGCTTTATACTGTTCAATGAATTGTTTGTTACGCTGAGTGACAAATGCAAAATCTATCAGTGCTTTATCGAGAAAAGGTATCTCTGATATAGTGGATTTAATCTCGGTTATATGGTTCTTGTAAGCGTACCGGAATTGATCAATAATATTCCTAGGTTTCTTACTAAAATTAACATTAGAAATCAATTCAAACAAACCTTCTAAAAGACTAGTTAAATTCGATCTTTTTGGAGCAGATAATTCATATTCTTTAAAATTCGAAACTCTAGGACATTGATTCATGGTTACAAGCAATTTTCTGCTTGCTATTGGTGGAATATGAGAATTCTTATCCATATATATATTCATCACGAATTGATCCCCTTGAGTAAATTGCGAAGAGCTGAACTTTTGCCATAGTAATACCATCACCAGGCAAAAATCTAAGCAACTAAAATCTTTAAATGTAATAAATTTACTGTCTAGTGGTTTATCTCGCTTCCAATCTCTTGAATCCAACAATAATTTTTCCTTTGAGACATGCTCATGCAATGCATCCAGCTCTAAGTCCACAGTCCCACAAACAATAAACACAACACTGTGTTTAATCGGTACTTTAGTGCCCCTATGTACAGATTGTAAAAAATCTAGACTCTTCCATAAATCTTGTGTTTCATGGGAAGAAGAACCTTTATCCAACTTGTTTTTAAACCTTTTTGCTTTACGTGAAGACTCATCAACAGCATCAGCCAAGCTCCGTTTCCTTCTATACATAGTTAGCGGTGAGAGACACTACACACTTTTCCCGTTCTAAAGAAAACAAGCTTGTAATTTCGCCTGTCTTGTATTGTATTTTTTGAACGTCTTGACAAGGTCTTACTTGATTAAATACATTTACAAATCAGGAACAGATAAAGATTATAATATATAGAAGAAATGAGCAATAGATTGTATAATGCTTACTGTTTCATAACGCTTCAACTTCTTTGACCACCTCATTGAAAGATTCTTTGTACTCCTCTTCTTTGCCCTTCCCATCTTTCTTCTTGTTGCTACCTGGAACAATGAACACGACAGATGTAGGTCTCTTAGTGGCACCAGCAGACCCTAGATCCTGTTTCGATGGAATGAAGATGTACGGAACAGAGTTATCCTCACAAAGCACCGGCAAATGCGATACAACATCTGCAGGATATATATCACCAGCAATCACTACAAGCCCTTTGTCTCCCTTTCTCAGCGCCTTAACGACTTCCTTCACACCACGCTTCACGTTTTTAGCCTTTGAAGCTTTCTTCACCGTCTTCAACACCTTCTTATTCAACTTTTTCGAAGCCAATGGCTTAGCAAATTCCAGCACAGCTGGCATTCTGGTCTCGTAATTGTCACCTTCTTTGCTCGTAGACTTGCTCATCCTCACCGTCACACTATACTTGGACTCTCTAACACACGAACGTAATAAATCCAGTACCTACAATCTCACCAACGTTATCGTCATCGAGAAGAGACTGAAAAATTTCTTGAGCTCATCGCAAGTGATAAAATTTCAATTCAAGACACGGTCATTTCGCACGTCCCATAGTGAAGAACAGTCGATGGGCACATTTTAACCGTCTGTCTGTCAGTGAATGATGTAGTCTCTGTTGGTCGGGCTCAGTTCGTAGTCACGCACCAGTGTGGTGTCGAAGCTGTTTGCATCCAACGGATCATTCTCTCGCAAGTACCGGTACAATTGCTTTATTAATGGTCTGGCAAGCTGCTCATCACGCTGCACGAGAGTTGCTGCTGTGCCCGTTGATCCAGCTCTCCCAGTTCTACCAATTCTGTGGATATAGTCCTCGAAGTCTGTGCTCAATTCGTAATTGATCACTAGCGAGACGTTGGAAATGTCCAAGCCCCTTGCAGCGACATTTGTGGCTATTAGTAGCGAGATTTTGCCATCTCTCAGCATGGATACTGACTTATCTCTTTGATCCTGGCTTTTTGAGCCATGCAGTACACCGAACCTGGTGACTCCTGCTGCTTTAAACCTGGATGCTAGAGTGTCAGCTGTCTTCTTGTAATTGACAAACAAAATTATTGGTGGATCATATTTAGTCAGCCACTCCATGACTTGTTGGAATTTGGCCTCCTCGTTTAAGACGCCAAGGACCAATTGGCGGATTCTCGGTAGTTGCGACTCGGTTGCTGTCCTTATATGGATTGCACGGTTCATGTACCCATGTGCCAATCTTGCCACTTGGTCAGGTAATGTGGCAGTAAACATCAAGGTTTGCCGCTTACTGGGCAGCATAGCTAGTATGGTTTGCAGTTGGTCTTCAAAGCCCAAGTCAATCATTCTGTCAGCTTCATCAATGATAAGGGAATCGATACACTCAGTGGAGAAAAAATTATCCGTTAAGCAATCGATGAGTCTACCTGGGGTAGCTACCACTATATCGCACCCGGCTTGTCCCAATTGCCATAACGTATCCTCACGGCTGTGTCCACCAATGACACTCAAAATACTTACGTCAGGGGTCAGTTCCTGCGCCACTCGTTGACACTCGGCACTGATCTGGAGTGCCAGCTCTCTCGTGGGAGCTAGAATCAAAGCCTTGGGCCCTTCTAATAGTTTTACAGCTAGTGGCCGGGCCTCCAGCATAGACACAAGCAAGGGCAACCCGAACGCTAGCGTCTTACCTGAACCAGTGGACGCAATAGCAACCACATCTTTCCCACTGAGCGCCAATGGAATACCGATTCTTTGAATCGGAGTAGGTTCTTCCAACCCAAGACGGGCCAACGCTTGCACAGTCTTCGAGTTAATGAGTGTGCAATCTTCCCAATTTCGTAAAGGACGAACAGAGCAATCACTGGGCACACTGATGCCGTACCGTTTCGTCAAAGCCATCCAATCACGCTCAGTCATCTCTTGCAATGGTCTTGACGACCACAACGGAGCGTCTGAAGCGTCCAACGGATCAGAAGTCGCGACATATCTGGAGAATACCAAGCTTTCGGGATCAATTACTGGTGGAGAGTCCTGGTCCTCTAATTCGTCAATTGAAGTATCATTCTTACTTAGAGCCTGAACATCTCCACGGTCAAGCGCCTGAGGGCTACGAGACTCTCGGACCCGCTTAGAAATAAACCTAGGCTTGCCAATCCGGCCTTTCAGCAACGACTCGAGAGCAGGAGGACGACCCATATTGCTCTCTTCACAGGTGCTGATTCTAAGAGCTGTGCAGAGAGCATCGCAATTGTAGAGAGCATACCCTGGTTCGAACCCTAACTTCACCAGATCTACCCAGAATGGCAATTTCCCTATTTGGGACGACCAGGCACAAGGAATTGAGCCGTCCAGCCGCGGCTGCCAGGGACACACGCCCACACACAGACACACACAACATTTGTACACAGACACGCAATGGCCATGGCTCGTGGGGCTGCTGTTCTTTGGGCCACTAATACATTAGAGATCCGTATATAGTGACATAATTGCATGGCTCGTGTGGCCGTTACGTCTGCTGAATCTGTAGTGTTGGCATGGAGCAGTGACTGTCTACTGGCGATTGCACGTCTGCTTCGAGAACTGGGAAGGTAGGCAAGACCTTCCGCAAGAGTAGCAGCCACGTGACCACGTCACGTGACATGAGGGTTGCGTGGATTTCGTACGCTGCTCGGGTGTTATATATATATAATACAGTGGGACAGTTTACCCCAAATGAGAGTGACAGCCAGTGTGAGAGCGACAAGGATTCGTGAGCAATATGGAGTTGGGTGACTGTAGTGCAGGGAACAACCCTCTGGCGCAGCTGGGTAAGCGTACGCAAGGAAATACGAAGCATGTGTTTGCGAGACAAGATGGGATGGGCCAAGAAGCCGGAAGACAGGATTCTTTTAGGACACAAAACGGGTCGATGGCGAATTCTGGGAAGTTGAAAGTGGCTAATTTTATGACTGGTGCGCATATGAGTGGGAATACGAACGGGTTCATGAGTCCAACGGTCGGGTTGGCTTCTCCTGTGACTCCGATGACGTCGAACAGTGGGGCTCCCTTGTTAGCGACGAGAGAGTCTGCTTCTTCAGTGCGGAGCCAGATTCCTTCTCCTCCACAGGAATCGGTGTGGACGTCTGAGTTTCAAAGTGGGAGCTCGTCGGTGTCTCTATCCAGGATGAACGGGTACCATCACAACATGCATACACCGATGTTTCGGCATGCACCACACCGGATGGACGTAGTAAGCAATGCAAACCATGTCGCTGCTGACATGCATCATCCACATACTGTGAAGCACAACTGGGATGAACAGTTTTCGGAGTTGGAGAGAGAAGTCTCTGAATCGCTACACTTGTCTGACACCAAAATCAGCACCAACGACGCAGAGCAGATCACGGATGAGCAAGTTCGTATAGAGACAGATTACCAACAAGAATTTCAAGAAGTTTGGGATAGCATAAACCAGGATGCAGAAGATATAATTCCTGCCTCGGATAGGAAATTTTTCTTTGGCAACAAGTCCCTAGAGAATAAGACCGATTATCAGTTCCAATCCAAGGAGGACAATGATTATATGGGCAACACGGACGCTTATAAGATCGGCTGTATCCTCATGGAGAATGGTGCGAAATTGAGCGAGGCGGCTATGGCATTTGAAGCTGCCGTCATTGAAGACCCCTCGCATGTAGATGCGTGGCTCAGGCTGGGCTTAGTCCAGACTCAAAACGAGAAAGAGGCCAATGGTATTAGTGCATTAGAGACTTGCTTACAACTAGATCCGTCGAACCTTGAAGCTATGAAAACGTTGGCCATTAGTTATATCAATGAAGGCTATGACGTGAGCGCTTTCACTATATTAAACAAATGGATAGAGACCAAGTATCCACACCTGAATACGACGATCCAGGACCCGTTCAATTTAATTGAGAATGATATGGATAGTGGCACTTTAAGTGAAAAGATCATTAAAAGGTTTTTAGCGTTAGCAAACCAATTACCACAAGTGGATCCAGATGTTCAATTATGCTTGGGGCTCTTGTTCTATGCTAATGACGAATTTGATAAAACCATTGATTGTTTCAAGGCTGCTTTGAAAGTAAACCCTAACGACGAGTTAATGTGGAATAGACTCGGCGCGTCTCTTGCAAACTCGAACCGTTCTGAGGAGTCCATAAAGGCATACCATCGAGCCCTACAGTTGAAACCCTCGTTTGTAAGAGCAAGATACAATTTGGCTGTCTCATCTATGAATATAGGCTGTTACAAAGAAGCTGCAGAACATTTACTAACTGCATTGAAGATGCATGAAGTAGACGGAATCCCTGAACAAAAGAACCTTCATGCAAGTTCTGATCAGTACTATAATAACGATAACATCTTAGAGACATTAAAAAGGGTATTTATTGCTATGGACAGAAATGATTTGCTATTGAAAGTGAAACCAGGAATGGACACTAATCAATTCAACGGTGAATTTTTTTTCTAGGAAAGCTGAAAATCTTCTTCTTATACGAATGAGGCACTTACATTTATATATTCAGGTATTCATATTCTTATCATCTTCATTAATCGTCACTGTATTAGAGACTTGTAAATAATTTTTTTTTTTTCACAAGATAGAAAACAGTTAAAATCAGTTTTGAAATTTTTTGTATTGTGTGCCAACAATAACCTCATCTCTGGATTGACTTTTGGCTTCAACCATTTTCTGTTGGTACCATTGCAGAGATTATGGAGTACACAGACCAGGACTCAAGTTATTTGGGTCAGGGTAAAACTGATGATAGTAGGATCAAGAAGACCAAATTTTTTCAAGTCGTCAGTTCTGCTAAAAATTGGCAATATGAACATTGGAGGAACAAATGGAGAGCTTCTAAATGCTTTACCGTGAGAAACGTTTGTCTCACTCTGTTCATATTTGTCTTTCTCACCTTTTGGATTGGTGATTTATCTTTGAATTCCAACATTAATTCTGACTTAAATCAATATTTACCCAATGAATTGTTACAAAATTATCAAAACAGTTGGTTTTCCTTTAAAAAAGATCCAAAGATAGTCATTATTTTGGCTGCTAACGAAGGTGGAGGTGTTTTAAGATGGAAGAACGAGCGAGAATGGGCCATTGAAAAAATTTCTATCGCTAATAAGAGAGCTTACGCTAAGAGACATGGGTACGGTTTAGTCATTAAGGATTTGACCACTAGTAAAAGGTACTCTCATGAGTACAGAGAGAGCTGGCAGAAAGTGGATATCTTAAAGCAAACCGCTAGAGAATTTCCTAACGCCGAATGGTTTTGGTGGCTAGATTTAGATACATTAATCATGGAACCTGAAAGATCACTAGAGAGTCATATCTTCGATCGACTAGATAAATTAACCAGCCGTACCATCAATAATTTTAATCCATTAAACTTGGAGACGGACCCACCTTACGTTGATTATAGTGAAGATTTAGAATTACTAATCACACAGGATTGTGGTGGATTTAACTTAGGATCTTTTTTAATTAAGAACACCGAATGGTCAAAATTACTGCTAGACATGTGGTGGGACCCTGTTGCTTACGAGCAAAGACATATGCTTTGGGAACACAGAGAACAAGACGCTTTGGAGACTCTTTACTCCCAAGAAAGCTGGATCCGGTCCCGTGTAGGATTCTTACCATTGAGAATCCTAAACTCATTTCCACCAGGCGCATGCTCCGAGTTTAGTGATGATCCAAGATATTTCTACGATGAAAAAGATCGTGATTTTGTAGTCAATATGGCAGGTTGCAATTTTGGTAGAGATTGCTGGGGTGAAATGCAACATTACGCTGGATTAATGAGAAAATTGAACTCTAAATGGTACTCCAGACTCTTCAGTTAACTAACCACACATAAACACCCACCCAATATGATGGATCATCGAAACATTTGATAATTTTATCATCTCAAGTATAATTTACATAGTTAGTATTTAAATATAATCTCCATATAGAATTGTAATAATAAAATTCATTTCAGCAGCTGCCATTATATACAAACGTACCACAGAACTTTGAAACCTAACAAAACCTGAAGCAGCACAGTATGGCCATTGACACATTACTAATAGTGAATAAATCAGGCGGCTTAATATATCAAAGGAATTTCAATGAGAAGTCACGAACTCTTCTGAAAAGTAACGACTATTTGATCCTGGCCAGTACGCTCCATAGTGTCTTCGCCATAGCCAGCCAGATCACTCCGAAGGCATTGCAGCTGTCTCAAGCCAATATCGATCATACTATTCCATACATTCCAAACGTTGGTATCACCACAGGGAATGTGGCTAACCAAGCGACGCTGACAGCCAAGAATGGGAGACTAGTCCCACAGCTAGGTAGTTACAAAGGCGACGACTATTTCAAAGAACCGTTTCTAAGTTGGAACAAGACTGGATTACGCCAATTGAGTACAGACCAATTCACAATGTACCTGTACCAAACGTTAACAGGATTAAAATTCATCGCTATAAGCTCTAACGTGCTAGAGCCAATGGCTGCAGATGCGTCTACACCACACGCTAGTTACGCCAATAATCCATATAACCTCGGCAGCCAAGTGGCAGACAATTTATTAAGAAAAGTGTACTGTCTGTACACGGACTATGTAATGAAGGATCCTTTTTACTCCATGGAAATGCCCATAAAATCGGAATTGTTCGACAAAAAATTGAAACTAATGGTGAACACCTTCTTGTAATGCTCTCAGACAAACGAATGGCTTCAATAGCCACCCGTGGCCCAGCTACGCTCCAAAGATGAAACTGTTATCCCATTGTCATACATGGGTTACCCAGCTGAACGTTTACAGAATCTGCGTCGTTTTTCACGGATTTGATATTATGAAAAATTGACGATTTGAGCATCAGTTTCTCAGTGACACACTACTCTGTAACGTTTTATGGCTGCTTGGTTCTGGCTGAGTCGTGCGATAAGCAGTGATTGTAGAATGTCTGAAACCATTGAAGGTAACGTGAAGATCGATAGATTGTCTCCTGGTGACGGGAAGAGCTTTCCAAAAGTTGGTGACTTAGTGACCATCCACTATACGGGTACTTTAGAAAACGGTCAAAAATTTGATTCTTCTCTTGACAGAGGTACTCCATTCCAATGCAACATTGGTGTTGGCCAAGTTATTCGTGGGTGGGATGTCGGTATTCCTAAATTGTCTGTTGGTGAAAAAGCCAGATTGACCATTCCGGGCGCCTACGCTTACGGAGAACGTGGATTCCCAGGTTTAATTCCTCCTATGGCTACTTTAATCTTCGATGTTGAGCTTTTGAAGATCAATTGAGTCGCTAGAATGCTAGTTATATGTGTAGAAATATATGTGTATACGTATTCTAAGAATATTCAGTTCTATTATTTCTCTCTTTTATTCCGTAATCTGCTGGACACTCGTATTGGGCCTTCTATCTTTACTCTTTTCCTTTTTGCCGGTGGTATGGTGCTCGAAGTCGCATCAGACTCTGCTGCACCGATAGAGCTTGTTGGTGGAGACGATGCTGGAGGTTCTTGCACTTCTTCAGGCTCAGTGATGGCAGCGCTTGAACGTCGCGTCCTCTTAGCTAGAGGCTCTTCCTTCTTTGGATCAATTGATTTTTTGACTTTGGGCTTCTTGGTATCTTTGTCGTAATTTTCATGTACCGTCTCAGAATCTCGAGCCTCTTGTTCTGTCGGTAACATATCGTGACCTCGTTTCCTCGGAGATGTGGAAATTGTTTGCGAAGAGGTTCTACTTCTCACTGACCTTCGTATCCTTGAAGAGGTTCTAACAGGCTTCTTGCCAGAGTCCGGAGAAGCGCTCACTGATTCTTCACTATTAAGCTCTGCACTATCAGTGCGAGCCTGACCCACTTCAAGTTGTGTCTCCGGTGTTTCCTCCTTCAACTCAGGAACCACGGCATCGTCATCTTGCTCGTCCTCACTTGCTCCTTTCTTAGCGTTTTGAATAATCATCTCACCGTACTCGTCCCAGGGCAATGCAAAGTCTCTCCGCTCAGTTAATAGTTTATACCTCATCTTTAAAAACTTCTTCGGAGTCACAGTCATCTGTCCAGCATCTGCGACAACAGATACAGCCTCCACAGAACCGCTTTTCTCCCTTGCAAGCACCATTTCATCTGCGGCACCATTGGATTCTCCTGAACCACCCAGATCGTTATCTAGAACATTATCATCGTCGTCACCATCAGAATCATCATCATCATCATCATCATCATCATCATCATCATTGTCCTCATCATGGTTGTCCTCCTCAGCATCCTCAACACCGCCATTCGCACTCTGACCCTCATGAGCAAGTGACCTACTACCAGAATCCCACTCAACCTTCCGATCTGCAGACTGCGTACGAGACCTACTTCTGGATTCGAGTATTAATTTTAATTCCAGTTCATCACTTTGTTTCAAATTATAAAATGTGCCAAGCTTTGTCCATATATCCTCTGCAGTGAAGACCTTGGCATGTCTCGAACTCTCTTTTTGTAGTAACGCTATGGGATACTGATCAGGGTTATTCATTCTATCCAATATACAAAACATGTGGAAATGCTTATGGAACCCCACAGGCTTAAATTCAGAAGCCCACCTGAACAATCGTATTTCATCTACCACGCTCCACTCAATTGCCATCTTGGATCGTTATCCCAACTACTCTCTTAGGTTCACAGGCCTTCTGCTCGGCAATCACTGTAGTTGCAAGCAAACCATGGTATCAAACGTATATACACATAAAAAGCACGTGCCTTTCAGGATAAAACAGCATCACGTGATACAAAAATACAGACTGTGGGAAAATGGAGGGCCCCGCATTTTTGGCACAATGCAAATCGCTCTCAACGAAACAAGTCCCGTGACCAAAAATATAGAATCCGGGTAACAATATATTTTGTTCCCAATTATTTCTACGATTCTAGTCACAGCGTGCTAGCTGGTTATCAAAGGCTACTGAAGTTTATGTGGTGAAGAGCCTTATCACGTTTCTTTCTGAAGTCAATTGAAGTGATTGAACGAGGGCTGACTTGCGAGTACCGTTTTTATACGTTCACTGTGTTGTTAGATGCCGAGAAAAGCTAATAACTTGTACTCGTTGGCTCGAGGACGAATCCGTGCTTCTTTCAACAAGTACAATTTGTTCAATCTTTATAAGAAAAATGCGTTCAATTTCAACCGGAGCACATTGTTTCAACAGAAATGGACTTCTAAGACAGAATCCCGTGCCTACCACGGCGAGTTCATGACCGAAGGGCGTTGGAAAGCTACTTTTAACAAGAAATTAGAGTCTGTAGCTCAACTAGACGCATCTTTGCTCGGTAACGACGTTAAAGAAACCCCATATCTTTTGCAAACGTATGCTGTTTTGGAGAGGAGGCTTGATTTTGCCGTCTTTAGAGCTCTTTTTGCCTCTTCTATCAGACAGGCACGACAATTCGTTCTGAGTGGGTATGTGACGGTGAATGGTACCAAGATTAGACATCCTGGTTATACATTAAAACCAGGAGATATGTTTCATGTCACACCTTCAAAGGTATTGCAAGCGCTGGGGGCTAAGAAACCTAGTTTGAAAGAAGCTTTAAAGATCGACAGAGTACAAATATATCGATGGAATAATTATGTGAAGAAAGTTAAAGACAATCCAGTTCAAGTTTGGAGGTCCAAGATGAAATATTTGTCAGAGTTACCTAAATCTCACCCGAAGAGAGCGAAATATTTAGAAAATGATTCACACGATACGCATAAATTGAAATCTGAAAAGTTGCAAGCCACTCGTGATATAAACCCCAAATTTTTTCTTTCAAGAATCTTAAAGATAGTTAAAGATAAACCAAATGCCGAAACACCAATTCCTATAGACGATTTCAAAGAACTAGTCTCCGGAGATGCAAAGCTAGCCACTGATCTAAAACAATGCACTGATATAATTTTGAAAACAAATGAGGTTTCATGGAATTTTTTACAGGATAAAGATGAGGCGGAATTGAGTAAAATCGCCTATAGGTTACTGAGATTAAACGATGAGATGAAAGAAAAATTCTCAGAGAGTACCGTAAACTCATTGAAAGCTGCATCAGATTTGTTATCCAATATTTCTACAGCTCACTCCAAAACAGTCAATGAAGGTTTTGCTGATGGCACAAAGAACGAAACGGTAGATGAATCTCCTGGTCAGAAATACGCGGATAAGTTAAAGTTCCATCCAAAACTTGATGAGAAGGCAATATTAGAAGACGAATCTCTGGGCTCCAAGAAAATTAAATTGCCATGGCAAAAACACATATACGGACGTAAGTATCCTCGAAAATCGTATTTCACTCCATGGAAACCAAGACAATTTTTAGCTCCCTTTGCAGTTCTCCCACACCATATTGAGATTTCATTTAAAACGTGTCATGCCATATATCTAAGAGACCCTGTGGCACGGCCAGGTCATTCCGAAGTCATCTCTCCGTTTGGTACTGATATCCACGAGAGAGCCTACATGCATTACGTAAGGAGGACTTGATGGTTACCAAATGAAAGATAAATATACATGATTAAATCTTTGAAAGGTAGCCATGTAAATAGATGATAATATAATTTTTAGTATAATCTCTTTATATCTGTAAATAATTATAACGATATTACCATTACAACCAAATAAAAATTCCACTATTGAACGTTCAATCAAAATTAACCTGCATGTTCAAAGACAGTAGATTGTAATTTGCCCTCCGTGAAAGAATGCTTTAACTGTTCAGGGATAGCGAATTCCACATAATCAGCATCTTCGCCGATTGGTAAATTCACATTCACAGAAGTGGAACTTGAAGTATAAACTTCAGTACTTAAAGAATCTTTTGATAAATAGATAGTACCACTATCGGATTTATCAATACTGATTTGTGGTACCACATCTTGAACTTGAATACCAAATTTAGTACATTTGATAACGTCTAATCCAGAGATGCTAGCGTCTAGAACTACACTAGTAGCATCACTCTCGCTCAAAGAGACTGCGTTCACTTTGCCCTTAATTTGGATTAAAACGTTCGAACATTTACCAATGAAGACAGATTCATCTTTGTTAGCTTCAATCACGATAGGATCAGTTTCAGAATCGAAATTTTCCACAAACCATTTATTACCATTTAATTCCTTTCTTGGAGGTTTCTTAGTCGTCAATGCGCTTGGTTTCTTTGGTTTTGGTGGAGGCCCTGAATTTTTCAAAGCTTCCGAAGTAGATGCAGGCACGACAGAGTGGCCACGCAAAGCAGGATTCTTATGAGTTTGTTGAGATTTGTCCACTTTCTTCAAACCTTTTGTGATGTCGGCACCTTTATTTAGCTCTGCAAATACAGCCCCAATGCCTGCTTCAGAAGCCTGAGTAGGTTCAGAGTCTACTTGGAAAACAGAAGAAGGTGGAGGTGGAGGAGGTGGGGGAGCACCGGCACCCGCAGTTACAGCAGCCGCAGTTGCAGCAGCCGCGTCAGTAGCACTGGTGGCAGCGTTTGCACTATGTAGGACGACCTTTTTCTTTGCAAACACCTCAGCAAAATCTTCACCGTTGCTATTCCAAGTTAACCCTGTAGAATGATAGCTCTTAACATACGATTTCAACTGATCAAACACGTTCAAGAACAACTTAACCCACTCGGCAGTATTAGGCTCAGACTCTTTGAATTCTTTCAACACTCTGTTAGTCCAAAACTGCGAAGCATCCTTAAAATCTGAAACCAAAGACATTGGTGTATCCACCGCAATCCATGAGAACAAAGGAGCACCTTCAGTGACAGCGTTCAGAATGGCAAAATACTTGTTTTGACGGTTTTGGTCCTTTAATTCAGTGATATGTAAGATGGCTTCATTGATTGGTGTGATCGAGTCAATAAAGGATTGCGAAGACAGGTCTGGTTTCCTAGCCACCGTAGCCATTGAAATCAATTCTAGCTGATTCAAGAAAGCCGTCTTCAACAGCTTTACACAGTCAACTACACGGGGATCGATATCACTCGACAACGCCAACAAAGGATCTATGGTTTCAGTGATAAAACTAGCAAAATCCGTCACACACGAAGGCTCTTCCACAGCCGAGCCCGTTTCTGCACCAGCATCGCCAGAGGCTGCCTCACTAGATTGTCCACTGGGCTCATACCCATTAGCTAATTTAGATTGAATGTATCCCTCTTGATAAATGGTCACTTCCTCCAACCGAGCCGTAGCGTCCTCTAATCTCTTCAAGAGTTTCACAAGATTGAAACCTTGCAACGCAAATCTCCCAGAGTCCGGCATTGTCCTTATAACCGTTTTGTACACCCAGTGAAGGTTCTCAGTAAAGTGGTAAGTAATTGTTAATAAATACTCTCTTATATAAGTCCCTATATTATTACCTGGAAACACAATGGATATGATCAAAAACAGAGGTTAGAAGACACAACAACACACAGAGAGACTCAATTGGGTTGTTCTTGTAAAGGCGTGGCCATCTGTTTCAACAACCGGACCCTAACCGTCTCCTTACACTCTGTGGTTGGGTCAGCGATCGTCACGTACTCTAACAGACCGGAGTGAGCAGCGAGTGTGTGATATGTGTCCTTCAAAGTGTTGGATACCCACTCGTCTCGCGTGGTGGTTTCATCTCCAAGGGCTATATACTTCTGTTTTAACGTGGCATACTGCCATTTGTCTCTTTGCTTATCAGACTGAAACATTGACTTTCCTGTTAGTAAAAAAAGCGTAAACGTTGGGCATGAACGGTGAAGCAATTACACATACCATTGCGTAGAGTCCTCAGTTCTCGGATCCCACTGCTGTTGAACCTGAAGAGTTATTTATACTCTCGATGAGCTCTTAATACTGGGTTTACTATGTAATAAATACTTGAAAAAGTTTCAGTTAACAACATCGCACACTGTTATTACCATCAAATTTGTACAAAAACTCAGAGTGCCTGTCGCTGTAAACTGTTTGAGACGCGATTGTTTCTGTGGTGGTGTTTGTGAAGACAGTGTCAATGGTTTCTGCACTGGATTTGAACCGCATTGCTTTGATTAGACGTACTAATTTGAAGGATACTGGTAAAATCTTAACCACTGTGGATTTGAGAAAATTCGATGAGGCGAAAGATACTCTGATTACTGAGTTTGCAGACGTTTCTGACCAATACACGTGGTTGAAACGGTTACTTAGGGAGGTAATACCGTTGGTTTTCAACGACGAGTGTCCCATCTCTTTGCAAGACATTGCACGGTTTATTAATGACTTATGCGTTTTGGAAGCCTCGAAATGGGCAAATGTTATTGGTAAATTGGTAATTGCTGTTATCGCGAGCGTGCCTGGCTTGAAGGAGTACGATACACGATTTATCCAGTTCATTAAGTTAAGCACGGGGATCCATGATGAAATCTTTAAATTTAGTAGACAAGCCTCAAAGATCTCTTCCAAGGAACAGAACACTTACTTAAGACACCTTTTGAAAAAATCGAAGTACGAAGTGAAACAAAATAACTTATTCGTTGAAAATGCAATTGGATTCAGTCAGTTGTCAGTTTTATTTATGAATTACTATCACGATTCTAATAAACCAAATAAAATTCAAGCGTACATCGATGAGACTCAACACATCATGGGTAAATATTCTCTATCCCTGTTAAGATGTATAGACCTGTTTCTAACAGTATCCACTGAATTTTACTTAGTGGATTATCAGTCCATGATCGATTTTTTAATACAATCCCATTTTATTTCCACGAATAAATTGGCAAACGCTTTAGTGGCCAATCTATTTGTTAATAAGTTCAATACTATGGATGTGACGAATTTGCCGAATTATTTGAATATTTGTTCAATACTGATCCATTCTAATTATCTAGACCATCAAATGATTTGGAGTAACATTAAACCAATCAATGAAGAATTCCAGATAGTTTTAGAACGATACGTCGCAAAGTTGGAAGAAGAGTCTTCTAAAGGGGTGGAGAACGCTTTAGCCATGGCTGACGCGTTAACCGCTGAGGAAGATGAAAATAGTCCCGATTCGAATGAAAACAATAACGACGAGGTTAGTGATCTATCTGGGCCAAAAGAATCACCAGAGACAAAAGAGCATTTGGAACTAATAATCGAGAAAAAATATAGCTTTCTTGATGCTTTATTAAAGCATGGTTGTCTAGACGAGGCCCTTGAATTGATTAATGGATCACCACAGATCTTATTATTTCAAGGTCAGATTATGAGAACATTTTCTAGACTACTACAACGCATTGTGAAGCCATTATATTTAAATAGTATCGAATTACAACAAAATGCTACAGGCGCTCTGCCATTGTTGAATGTTCGAAACGGACTTACAAATCGAAAACCAAGATTAATCGAAGAGATCCCTGTGGATACTCCTGACCTTGCGTTTGAATATAATGTGAAATATGAATTCTATTTCAAAGAATGGGAAAATAATCTTTTGCCAGTGAAAGATATGGAGGAACTGTTTCAAGCATCTCATAAGTTTTTTAACACGTTTGGTTATTATTTATTCCATGATGTTATAATATTTCAGCAAATTTGTCAAATCAGTCTAAATGATTTAGACAAGATCTCATCATCCAATAATGAAAAAGACTTGGATGACTGGATTGATTTTGTAAGGAAATTTTTATTCCCAGTGACTTCTATCGTCAACACAGACTCTATAGTGTCTGATTCTATTTATCAAATAATGGAAAGATTTCCATTTGAGAAAAGATATTACATGTATAACGAAATGATCACAAAATTGGCTCAGGATGAATTGGTCATAAAATTAGGTTTTTTGAAAGACGAAAGAGATGCCAAGAATATCTTGAAATCATTAAGTACAGCAACTTTCGAAAAAGAATCCCGTAGACTCTCAAGATTAATTTCCACAAACCCTTTAGCCACGTTGATCCCTGTGGTGAAGCAAATTGAAAACTATGATAAAGTTTCTGAACTTGTTGTTGATACTTCAAAATATTTCAATAATTTTGCTTACGATGTATTGCAATACGTCCTACTACTAAGACTAACCAATAATAGAGTCGCAGTGCAAGCAGATGGTATCAACCAAGCTTTTTGGGTGCAGAGACTTTCCATATTTATCTCTAATTTGGCTAAGAATTGCCAAAGGATGGATTTGAGAAATGTTATTGTTTATTTGATCAAAACTTTACATGGGGGAAGCACTTTAGCCATTACTATTCTAAAGGATTTACTTGTTATTGTCGCTGGGATCAAAGATTTAAATGAAGTGAATATTAAAAGTATTCACATGTTGAATTCAAGCTTGATCTTAAAGAAAAATGCAAGGAAATTGATCTTTGATTCCAGAGATTCACATAAATCTCTGGCTAATGATCTAATGAAACTTTTCCAAGAGGAAAATGCCGTCTCTGAACTTTTGTTATTGCTTTACAAATTAAATTTACAAGCTAACACAAATAATTCTCATTATAAGATTCTGTCATCAAGGTGTGATGAAATGAATACGTTACTATGGTCATTTGTTGAATTAGTGAAATATTGCTGTGAAGGTTCTTCGTTTACAGATAATGTTTTACCTTTCCAAACCCTGATTGAAGAATATCACGTTTCCCCTGCTTGGGCTTTCCACATATGGAGAGATTTTATGGATGAAAAAATAGAAGAAAATGCTTCCACTGATGATACTATATCTCTTGAAAGGAGACTCGAGACCTATATCGATTCAATGAAGAACATCAACTTTATTGACATCGATTTTGATCAAATTGACCGTGACATGTTCATAACTTTCTGGAGGTTATCATTATATGATATTTCATTCAATGAGGTACTTTACAAAGAAGCTCAGAATACTTTAGAAAATAGTAATGATCAAAGCTCTTCCTCAAAGAAACGACAACAATTGGTCAGGCGTGAGCAAGAATTATCCGATTCTCAAACATTGCACGCAAAAACTTTTAGTTCGACCAAGAAGTTCCTAGAAAAGAGGTCACAGTTATGGGGCGAGCAGCTCAAAGAAAATGAAATAATAGCGCTTTTACAATACTGTGTCATACCAAGAGCTCTATTTTCTCCATCTGATGCGATTTTTTCTGCTTATTTTTTATTAGAAGCCTTCAACAATGAGAATTTTAAAGAGATAGTGGATAATCTTATTAGGGCTAACATACTTGGTGGACTATTATTCAGCTGCACGGTATCTGAAGCTGGTAACCTTGGTATATTTTTCAATATCATTCTAGATTTCCTTGAGAAACAAAGAAAAGGGGAAACCAAAACACCGTCTATAGATTCTAGAGTTATCTATGAATGGCATTTGTCCCTCACTGAACAAATAATAGATTTACTAAATGAATCAAATTATATGTCTATTAGAAATGGTATTGAATTTATGAAGCATATTTCATCCATTTTCCCCATTATTGACTCCCAACTCAATATGCTAGTCCTCCTCTTAAAATCAAATGTTGAGTCTGAAGAAAGAGAAGATATCAGACTACCTACCCATGCCTTATTAGGTCATTTATCCGCGCGATTAAGAAAAGATGCTGTCTCTATGGATTCCTTTTGTGCATTGACTGCTTCAGAGAGAGAATTAAAAACGGAATTTGATAACGAAATTCAAGAGATAGAAGAGTATGAAAGACAAAAGAGCAATGAAAAGAAAGAGGCGGAACTAAGAGAGCAGTTACGCTTGAACAAAATAAAAAGAGAACAGCAAAAAGATGCTGAGAGCGAGGATAAAGTTGAAGAGAAACCCAAACCTACCACGGAACTCACCAGGAAAAATATTTGGCCCATGTCCAAAATTTATAAATATGTTGATGAAATCAATCTTGGATTGAGTGCCAACGATTTAAGTCAAGTTATTAAAACTTTAGAATCTCAGGATGTGATCGATTCCCTTGTAGAACTTGACAAGAACGCTACGAGTCTTAGAGCTTTTAGAGCCACTTTAGCGGACACTTTAGCAGAACATGTAAGCTCCTTATGTTTGAATACGAATAATTATGAATTCAACAAAAAGGTTGACAAGATGAGAGGACTAGCCGTCAGGCACATTAAAGAGCTAAATCATGAACCTTCTGGAAACACAACAGAAAATAAGATGCCCACAGCTCCAAGGGTAAGTAGATATAACAGCGAGCCTCAAAAAGACCAACAAACAAATTCCTCTATCGTAATACCAGATAAACCAAAGGGCCAACAAGCGGTCAAGAAATCATCGGCCGAACCTATGAGGAATTTACCTAAAGAACCAAGTACTAAAAAACCTATGGAAAAGACCAGTAGTTCCATGTCAAGATTTAATAATACATCGGAAGAAATGAAACCTCTCCCTACCAACCCTACTTCAAGATACACAGGCCAACAGGAATCATCTAATGAAACTAGGAAGACAATGAAAGAATTTCCGAAAAATCCATCAAGGTTGGCACAAAGAGAAAATATGACAAATTCCTCGCATCGTAGCAACTCTCCCTCATTGAAGCATGACCTATCCAGAGACAACCAAAAGTCTCTGAAGAGACAGAAACTGGATTCAAAAACGTATAGACGCAGTGACGAAAAAGAGAGGGATGATTACAAAAATGAACATAGAGAATCGAGGGATTACAATAATAAGAAAACGCAAGGACATAGCTATTCTCAACCCACAAACTCAAGAAGTAGGTATCAACGGTAACCCAGCTTGACTCCACTATAGAGGTCAATTGCACCGTTCAATACGTATTTTATTTATAAAAGATATGTTCTAGCTACTGGCCATGGTTTTTTTATAATATTATAATATTTCAACGTAACAGATATATTTATTACATTTATATAACGCCTAGAGAGTTTGTTCAAATTGAAAAATCTCGAAGAATCGTTCGATAAGTGCTCGAGTTATTGAATTCGATGGGTGAGTTTGTTTGGAGTGGTAACCAAGGAACACTCTCGGTGTATGTGAGTAAAGGTAAAGATCTTCCCAATTTGATTAAATTGGACAAGCAAAATGTGATCTTAAGGATTCGGATAGCCCATATGACACGAGAGAGCGATGTTATGTTCCGAGCTGGGCAGAACCCCGTTTTTAACTACTTGGAGAAGTTTGAGATTACACCTAGTGTTAAGCCTATCATGCAAGTGGAAGCTTACTGTGAAAGAAAGAAAAAACCTCCATTACCCATTGGCAGATGTGACGTAGATCTGTTAAATGGAATTAGAGCTGATCCTAAGGAAGGTTATTGTAGGTGGTACGATTTGAAACGGAGTGGTGGGGAGTTTGCTGGGACTGTATTTATTGAATTAAGTTTTAAACCTCAGATGAGCCCTACAGTAAGATCTAAATTGGATGAGGATGTAGTCAGATTGGATGCGTCTATGGCTGAAAGACCCATACCGTCCCTACCGCTTGAATACTCTCATTCCATGAATAACGCAGGCAGCCATGCTAGCTCCACGAGCACTCATGAAACGATACATTATCTTCATGGATCAGCAATCCGTCAGGTGACACCATCTTTACAGCATGATGGTTCAATCAATGGAGACGGTTTCCAAACGAACCCTCTGCAATCTACATTCGCTTCAAAGGAACTGTATGTGGCGCCTAATTTTTCATCTTCCGTGGATACAAGCCATACCGAGGTATCACAATTGACAGCGGATACTACCACGACTAATAATTCAGATACTAAATTCCATTTTGCCAATTTGAGGAAGTTGAAGGAGAGGATAAACATATTTAAGAACCCAGATACACTCTCTAATGAAGGTGAGTCCATGGGTAACGTAGTAGATATAGAAGCCTTAGAGAAAGCCATCGGTGTTAACTCATCGCAAGATGATAATTCTACTGTTTTCCAATATAGTGAATCAAAGACAAGAAACTCATCTAGCCCATCTCGTTATATCTCTCGTACTTCGTCACCAGAGAGGCATGATAATGATAGGTACGAAAAAAGAAACCGTAGTAGAAGTCCTCATAAGCTTACTACAGAACCTCATTTACCGCCTTTACCGGAAACGTCGCATCATGGTAACGGAACTGCTCCGAAACTACCATCATTACCATCGGCATCACTGCATCATAACAGACACGACTCTAGATCACCCGAAAGAAGAAGGAAACCGCCTCCAAGCAGTCGTTAGCACTTGCGCAATACATTTTTTTTTCTTAAAGACTCTTCCAATAATACACAAGACTGTAATGCTCCAACTATGATATGCTATTTAATAAATTAATATAATGTACTTTCTTCATACGTAGATCAAAGTTTAACTACTGCGGCAGCTTTGGGCTTCAACTTATCAAATGAATGATTTTTTCAGAAGAGTGGGCAATCAGAATCTAAATTTTCTTCTTGATACACAAATGCTATTGAGTTTTTAACAAGCCATTTTTCCTGCCTTAGAAAGCTGGTTCATCAGCTAAATCATCATTCCCAAAATTCTCATCATCCTCACCTCCACTAAAATATTTTTCAGCGTTATAATCGTTTTCGTCATCATCATCTTCTTCTTCGTCGTATTCTATATCCTGATCATCCAAATCTTCAGCCTCTTCGTCTTCAGTCGCACGTTCATCTTTCTTATCCGTCTCCTTTGTCTCTTCTTCGTCAGCTTCTTCGATCAATTCTTTCAATTTCCTGGATAACTGTTCATCAGTAGCACCTGTGATCCTATAGTCTTCAATTTTTTGTAAATTATTTTTGCTAATACCCATTGATCCATACAGTTCTTTGGGGAAAATACTTAGATTGTAAACGTTCTCAGCATGTAGCGTTTTCTTCTTCCTACCAATATATTTATCACTGTATCTATGAATCTTAAACTTAGAAGCCAAATTATCTGTGGTCAGCTCATTCAATGTTCCTGAGAAAAAAGCACTCTCTACCATACTATCACGGAATGCACTATAATTCTTACAAATACGCAACTCTTTGGCAGTAGCTAATCCATTTAACGGTAAAGGTAATTTTGGTATTTTATCTTCTAATGACGCGGAAGTTCCATTAACGTCTTGATAGTTTATACCTAGGTCTCTTAAGAGACTGGAATTCAAATTGTTCTTCGAAGAGTTTTTACGGTAACTCATAGAATATTGTTAGCGTCTAAAAGCCTGTCAGTTTAAGAAATTTTATCGCTGCGATAGCTGATAGGAAGTTTTATAAGTCATCGATGACATTCAAATAATTTTTCAAATGATCTTATAGCCAATTTTATTGAAAAAATTCACCCAACTACACTGACTATTTGTCGAAACGTTAGGAGAAGGAAATTGAATCAATGTATTCTGGCTTGTTATGTACGTATGTATGAATATGAGGAAACTACGGTACGGGTTCAAACATCTCTTAAGCCGTAGGTTTGATATTAAATGCTTATGCTATAAGTTCTTGAAAAATGGGACAAGCGTTGCAATAAATGAACACAGAGGGTGCATGTAGATGATAGAAGGGCAAATGGAAATTGGATTCAGTCTTCTAATAAGTCTTCAATATCAGAATCCTCGTGAGCATTGTACCCGGTTTGTAAATTGTCTAAAACTTTTTCTAGGACTTCTTGTTGTTTGCGCACTCTCAATCTTGTCTTGTTCCCCCATCCAAACGTCGGTTCATCTTCTTCAGGACGTAAGTCGTCCGGATTTTCAACCAATTTTTCCAGCTTGGCCTTTTGCGTCTGTTCTTCGTCATGTTTCAACTGACTAGCTAGCTGTCTCTTGGCCAATTCACGTTGGGCCAATGTTCGAAGCAGCATGTAGCCACCTACGACAATGATCAACCGTAGGCCCTTCTTGATGTCGAATTCAGTCACTTGAGTGAATAAATAATTTTTAGCAGATTCTATACTATCCATACTGTTTCGGTCTCACGCTGGACTGGTGTTTCACAAAAGAAGGCTCTCTTTCCAAATGAGTAAAAATTTCCAATACGACTGAACGCCACTGCCTGTTATATATGCGTGAATTCTAGTAATCAATGAGTAAGACGATCCAAATGCCATTTTCAAGAAAAAAGTTGCTCAATAATAAAATTTCATCGTTAGCTATGATTATCTGAACTTGCTGAACAGTACCAGTAGGATCAGTAGGATCAACACTGCTATGATGGCGTAGCTGATGAACTTGTTGGCTATGAGTCTCCTGCTCATGACACGTAACGTCTTGATGGACTTGTCCACGTATGAGTCGGCTTGGAATAACGTCTGTCTTGAATTTTCTAAAGTTTCCCTTTGAGATCTCAAATCGTTCATAATTTGCGACCCGATTCCTTCAGTCTCGTTTGCAATCCTGCTGGCATCTTTTAGCCTATCTCCAGTCTTGTTTAAAAGAGAATGGTTGGCCAAGAGTTGTTGTCTTTGTTCGTCAGAGAGACTAGGGTCCACTTGTGCCATGTCGTCCCCAGAAGCGTTTATAGAGCTCCCAAATAACATACTCTTGTCTCTAGAGTCAATCAAGTCCTGCAGAGGCCCTTGGATCTCCTTATTAACTTTTTGCTTGTACTCTCTAAACTTCGACTTATAAGCGGCCTTTTGCGCCGAGTCTGCCACAGAATTGTTCACTTCAATGTCCATTTGTTCAATAAGTTCCAACAGCTCATCCTTCTGTTTCTCTACATCACTTAACGTCGAGTTACGAACGTTTATAGCTTGTTGAGGGGCCTGTCTCAATTGTCCCACAGTTTGCTCAAAAGTAGCCTTAAACTCAGCCTCGTAAGATGACAATAAAGAGCTCATTTCCACGTATCAAACAACTGGTATCAGTACCCAATAAACACCAACTCTCCAGTCCTAAAAGACACATCTTGGTCCCGGAAGTGTACAGAGCAATTCAAGTGGTTTTCATTGTACCTTCTGGGGGTCTATTAACGAATACACCACAACGTACAGAGTGACTGGATCTTTAAATATGTATAGATTCAAAGCGATAGTATGAACTGTTATGACAACAGACAGTCTTGGAAAGCCTCTACAAGGTGAGATATTTGGTGCAGAGCCTTTAAAGAGGAAGCGTCGTATTGGTTTCAGCTGACAGTTGTTACTGAGCGTTTAAACGGTGGAAATTGAGCCAGTAGGCGTTGTTTTAAGTGGTGAAACAGGCTGGTAACGCATTTGTAACGATAGTGATCCATTTGTAACTCGAGTGTAACAAAACCGATTTTGTTATGGCAAACGGGAACTTCGTACCTTATTTAAGTGGTCAGGATGGGTCTCGCAGTTCCAGGATCCCGAGTATTGCGTCTGATGGGTCGAATTCGAAGAAGAGAAGAAGAACAATGAGCGGTATGAGTGCCCGCTTAGAGTTGTTGAGAGATGTTACTAATAAAGTCGATTCGTACTCTAGGAATGTAGCAACAGAGAGGAAACTGACTTTTTCTGATAGCTCGATGTTTGAAGTGGTGAAAACGAAACAGAGGAAATTATTACAAGATATCGATCACTTCCAGCAATCTATCAAAGAGTTGGAAGAACTGATTACTACTCTGGAAGAAGATGAGATTCCTGCGGTGTGTGACCAAATCGAGGCTTTTACGCAACGGAATGATGCCTTCTCTAATGAGATTAATGAATTACAGACACAGTTATCGATTCAAACAAACGATTGTGAATTCTATATCGAGAACCAAGAGTTGGAAAACAAAAACTTGCAACTATCATACGCTATAGAATACCAGGATGTGGAGAATGAGAACACCAATAAACTAAATCAAGCGAAAATACAATGGGAAAGCCAGAAATTCGACTTACAACAAAATTTTAAGCCGTTTGCAAATGAAATTACACAATTGAAAGAGGATCTGCGATTGAAAAGGGCCCAAGTCAGTGAAAGAGACAGATTAAACGCTATTCAAATGGAAGAGTATGAAAACAATGTATTGGTTCCCGAGATGTCAAATTTCAAAGAACCAAAATTAGAGCAATTACATTTTTTAAAAGAAGAAGAAGAACGTATACTCAAAGATAAGGCTTTGCTTACTGATACACGTTCGAAATGTCATAGAGAGTTGACTAACGTCGAGGAAAGGATCGACGCTGAGCTATTGAAGATGAAGGATTTGCAAAACACGATTAAGGAAGTGCAAGAGCAATGCAACCCATTGAGAGAAGAATCTCTTCAACTTGACACTGTCTTAGCGAAAGAATCCAAGAGCCATTCTTTATACCAAGAGGATTTGACACTGAAAGCAAGCGAATGTAATAACTTGAAGAAAAAATTGAATAACGAACAGAGGAATAAAAAGAATTTACAAGTCAGCATATGTGAATTATTGCGAAAACCACTAAAATTTATTATTCAATCCGCTAGAGGACCTTTAAGGATCAATTGCAACCCAACTGAGATTATCTCTAAGTATGAGGATTTGAAAATGTCACAGTTATGCGAGATTCACATGAACAGAGGCTACCACAGCGTAAGTGTATTCCATGTCGGAGTAAATATAGTGCGTGAAACTTTGCTAGAGACAATGACAAACCTATATGTTCAAGAACACTCAAATGAGAACGACACACTAATTTTCAAAAGCAAGAATGAGAACCACGACTTCACAATCCAATTTATCACTATAGATGAAGACTCGATTGACTCGCTGACCGAAACGCTTCGATCGCCAGTGCCACATACGCGCTACTACAAACAAGTTTGGATAAATCGACCTATATTCGTCCTCGAGGATCTCAACTCGAAAACAGACCAAGAACCGAGTAAAGAATGGCTGAAGTTCTACACTGAGCTGAACCAATTGAGACTGGAAATCAAGAAATACTAGCACGCTACTCGCTGCACCAAGTTCTGTAAGAAATATACGGGAGGAGGAGGTTTTAATTGAAAATACAAATCCAAGACGCCAATTGGGTAATTGCTCGAAGCCAAGACCTCAGCAGCTCTCTAGCAATTCCTCCAATGGCCAATTCGCTACTGCGACACAGGTATTGCGAGCCCAGTTGCCTCTGTTTTCCTATTGAAGCTACAAGGCCACGCTCACCCTTTCTGGAAAGTTCAAACACGGTCTGATCATTAAAACGCAAAAAAATTCCTGAAATTGGCGTTTGAACAATTTTTGCGTCTTCATGTGCTACGCAGTTGAATGCAAGATTTACATCTTTTACTTCGTTGATGTGGCGAGTAATAAACTGTGGTTACTCCGTGCGAGTATGGTTAGATGGCTTGTTGTACAAGAAAGAGCTGCGCCAGGAAAGTACGTTGTACTAACTCGGTAGGAAGCATTTGGCGAATTCTGAGTTTCCTCTCTCGGCCGTGGACAAGTTGTAGCTTCTCCAGATCGCTCTCACACTGTTATACTAACTCTGTTTATGGCGAAAGTGCGCTATCCAAGCATGGAAAAGAACGTGTTGAAAATTAGAAACGATTTGTATGGGCCCTTTGATTATTTCCTGTTATGAATTAATTCAAAGTAGTCAACTGAATAGAGGATTAATGCGAAAAAAAAATTGTTATAGCTTATCGTAACCATTGTTTTTGATCTACTCGAGATTTCTTCCTCTCTGTGCCTGTGTGTTATTTTTTGTCATATATAATCATTACTAAAGCTCGATAACTAATATTCTTTGGTCAGTGTTCTTTTTTTCAAATTCAATTCCAATACTTAAGCTATCCAAGATAAAAGGATTAAGGTTCTGTAGTTAAAGACATAACCTATTTTTACCTTCGAAAGCATTATTTTTCTCTCTTTCTTCAAATTGTCCCTCATCATATATCATTCATAATTTAACCTCAAAGGATTAAATTCAATCAGTCATTCACTTCCATTATTTCCATTTTCACATTCTTCCCTTATCCATCCAGTAATTATTTTATTGCAGTATGAATGATCCAAGTAAAAATATGGGACTTGTTGTCACTGCAAAGCAAACATATTATCCAATTGAGCTTTCTAATGCGGAATTATTATCGCATTATAAGATGATTCAAGAGTACAGTCAGGATATCATTCAAGATATTATGGTCAAATCAAGTAAGTTCAATCCAGACTATAAATTGATTGATCAGCAACCGGAAATGACTCCACAAAATACTAGATCCACTATCGTGACGTTCCTCTTCGAGCTATCAGTCATGTGTAAAGTCACCAATGGTGTCTTTTTCCACGCCGTTAGATTTTATGATCGTTATAGTTCCAAGCGTGTTGTCCTCAAGGACCAAGCTAAACTGGTTGTAGGTACATGTCTTTGGTTGGCTGCTAAGACTTGGGGTGGTTGTAACCATATTATTAATAACGTGACCGTCCCCACAGGTGGCAGGTTTTATGGACCAAATGTGAGAGCTAGAATCCCAAGATTATCCGAATTAGTTCATTACTGCGGCGGGTCCGATATCTTTGATGAATCAATGTTTATTCAAATGGAGAGACATATCCTAGACACATTAAACTGGGACGTTTATGAACCGATGATTAACGATTACGTATTGAACGTCGATGAAAACTGTTTAATTCAATATGAGTTGTATAGAAATCAGCTACTATTAAACGCAAAGAGGAGTTCTCAAGCATCTCACGACAGTAACGCCACTGTGGATGAAAGTCAAATCGACATCGATTTGGAGATAGACACACATCATAGGCCTCACTCTGAAATGGTCTCTGATGAAGACGACGAAGATGATGAAGATTTAAAACTAAAGATTCAATTGATCAATTTAAAGAAATTTCTAATCGATTTGTCAACTTGGCAATACGACTTACTAAAGTTCGAATTGTTCGAAATTAGCAATGGTATCTTTGCCATCATCAACAAGTTCACTAGTCAAGACCAAGGTCCCTTCATGGTGTGCCCCAATTCATCCAACAACCAAACCACTATATTGAACATTCTAATGAATGGCGTAGTTAATGTACCAAAATCTTTGTTAGAGATCTACAAAGATCAATCAGGAATCATGCCATTTATCTATCGCGTTAAGGAGTATCAAGCCGATATGCAAAAAAAATTACAATTGGCCTCTGCAATGGATTTGACAAGAAGAATGAACATTTCAACTCGTTATTTCGATCAAAGTATCTCGAACTCGACGATGTCGTCGCCATCATTTTCACAATCTCAAAATTTTACTCCAATGAGAAACTTCAGTAGTCAATCCGATAACAGTGTATTCAGCGCAAACAACATAGAGGCATCCTCACCAATAACACCGGAGATGTACCCATTTGGACAATTCAAGACAGAAAATAGTGATAGAGGCAGTTCGTTGTCCATAAATAGTCTATCAACAGGCTACAACAACAATGAAAACAACTCGAACAAGTCAATGTCTTGGAAAAGAAACTACATCTCGCAGGGCTCTCAAAGCAATAGATTAATATTCGATGAGAATGAAAAGGAAAACTTACAACCTTTAACTCATAATTCAATAAGTTATTCCACGAGTAACATTGACCAAATTAAAAACAAAATTTCCAGTCAACAGTACGTTCACTCACCGGATTCGGTATTGAAAGCCAACAGTCAACGGAACCAAAACACAAGCCCTTACGACCACCTTTCACGATGATCTTATAACTAGAAACTTATACATATGTACTTATAGTAGTCATGAGCCAAAAAAAATAATGCATCTTTCAAGAAAAACGTCAAGGAACTAGAGTTTTCCTGGCACGGAAAGCCAGACACATTCTTGCTATCGAGATCAATAGAGGGCATCCCTTCAATTGACCGTGCCATTGCTAACAGACATGGAAAGAGATGGTCTCGAGACTTCACCGAAAACCAAGCCCTAACTATAAAGCCCTACTAAATTGGAATAAACCCTAGCGAGTCCGTATAAACCCTAATTTGTGATTTCCGGGTAATGAAATCCAAAATTTAAAAATAAAATTGATTTCTGATTACATTGTTAAAGACTCCCATTATAGGCTCGTGTTCCAAGGTCTCTATAAACGTTTAGAGCGTGCCAATCGTCTTTGTATCACAGTCGCAAAACGTATACATATCATGGTGATCAACAAGCTTTCCTTCACGGCACTATTCGTCCTGTTGTGTCCCGTATTGGCGGAAACAGATGATGCCAGTATTGTAGGCACATGGTCTTCCAAATCTAATCAAGTTTTCACTGGTCCAGGGTTCTATGATCCTGTAGATGAATTGCTAATAGAGCCATCATTACCGGGTATTTCATATTCTTTTACCGAGGACGGATACTTCGAAGAAGCTACTTATCAAGTAATCGGTAATCCGAAAAAACCAGAATGTCCTAAAGCGACAGTAATTTTCCAACACGGGACATACGAGATTTATTCCAATGGGACATTGGTGTTAAATCCATTTGCAGTGGATGGAAGACAATTGTTGAGTGACCCTTGTACGGATAATGGGGTTTCCACTTATTCAAGGTACAACCAAACTGAAACTTTCAAATCCTTTTACATACAAGTTGATGATTATCACGGAATTTGGAAACTGCAACTATACCAATTTGATGGGGCTCCTTTACAACCATTGTACCTAGCGTACAGACCTCCTATGATGCTGCCTACAGAGACTTTAAACCCAACTGATGGATCCTCTACGGATAGTGCAGAAAACACTTCCACAGCATCAGATGCAAGCTCGGTACAAAAAAGATCACTAAGTGAATTGATTCAAAGAAGTTTAGAAAATAAACATAAGACTGGAGCTCAAAGGATTGTACCTCAAGGGTACTTGACATCCACTTTCTTGTGGTATGCTTCAGCACTGATGATTGGAGTCGGTTCAGTCGTCTTTTTAGCATGTTAATTTAACAAATGGGGTGAAGCCGATTTATTCAAACATTCTTCTACATATATATATATATATATATATATATATATATCTTTAAACGCATCTACATTAAAAGATCAACAATAATGTATCAAAAATTTCATATTGAAAATTCAGTGACTTCTAATCCACAATCCAAACATCTTCTCCTCATCAATTCATTACCATCTTCATCTTTTGAGTCAGGTATGGGTTCACTAAAATCGTGCACATGAGCTTTCCCATATTTAGCTAATTTTAATTTCTCTGTAAACTCTTGAGCTCTTGTCTTTCTTCTCATCTCTTGAATTTCCTTTTTGTATTTTTTAGTCTTTCTCTCCAATTTACCTTCCTCTCTTCTCTTCCACTCCTCGTCTAATCCAAGTTCCCCACCCCATTTCTTAAACGCAAACTCTTCAATCTCACATCTGACGTACAACTGCATTCTAGCAAATGTACCGGAATGCGGGTTAGGCTTCTCCAATCTATGAAATAAAGAATCATCTGCTAATTCAGATTCAGTAAGAAAATAATCCTCTTTACACTCTGTCTTAGTAAGTAATGAGTATTTCTCAGGCTTCGACTTGACACATTGCTTGCACACCTTTAGTTTGAAGACATCGTTCAATGTTGGATCCATCTCAATATTAATATGGCACTCGATGCATTTAGGTGCTTGAGAGATATGTTCTGGGGGAGCTGCATTTTCATAAACCATTTTCCTTTCTCTTTGTTCTCGTTTCCAATCTTCCAACGTTTTCATTTTCTTATTGCCGTTAGAATCCATATCATTATCATAAGAAAGTGAGTCCTGAGAATTAATATAGCCACCATTCAAATTCTGCATTGTTGAGAAATCAAAGTCAATATAATCTTTAGTTCTAATGCTCGGTTTAATCCTAGGTAAAGTTTCCTCTTTTGAACTTGAAGTACCACTTGCGGGCGTATTATTCGACACATCCCTTGCCACGCTGTCTCGTATCGGGCCTGCCATGTTGGCAACGGCTACGTCTGAAGCTACCACGACAGCAGCTGTAGGACTTGCTCGTCCATGCGTTGGAACATATTCTTCCAAAGGTGTATTCCTCTTCGCAATTGAATTTAGTTGCTCTTTGTTCAGTATACCTCTTTGCTTTAACCTTTCGATAGCTAGCCTTCTATTGGCTTCTAACTTCCTTTTCCGCTCAACATTCATATATTTCCAAAGGCAACGGGTGTACCGTAATAGTGTGCAAATATAACAAGCTCGATCAGCTTGCTAACGACCAACTCTGCAATTCTTACAAGATAAGTCATGTCATCATCAAAAAAGGCCTGAAGTTAGCAAAAAATAAAAAGGAATTCATTTCAATAATTTGGTAGTCCCCATCAAGGATTCGATCCTAAGACCTAATGAGAGTAGCGATAGTGGCTCCTGAGAGGGGCTTTTTACAAAAGCCCATCAAAAACAAACAAAACTTCCTGTTTAGGAAGGTATAGCCGTGGAACACAGAAACTAATTGAGTTTTTGGCTCCAATGACCCGATTCGTTTCATATATGTCCAGAACAGGCACTACTATGCCCTTTTAGGATATAGAGTCAGTGAGGTCCCGGACACTGTTCGTCATCTCGTTTAAGGAATTCTAACAAGCTGGTACGCTCGGTCTCATCGATTCCATCGGTTAAAGTGTTCAAATGCCTGCTGACTGGGCCCATATATAAGCCGGATGGCTCAAGCTGTATGATATGAGTTGTTGACGCGCTTTCTTATCTAGTTGGAGAGGGATTGAGGTAACTCGGTAAGCAGAAAAATGAGATTCATTCCAGTGATTATTATACTAGGTGTTCTTGGTTACTTGTTGAATAGCCTTTATGACACTTGGTTGCCAACCAATTACATGTTCGATCCATTGACCATTAACCAAATCACGAACAGTGTTTTAGCCAGACATAACTCATCTGATGTAGAAAACTTCTCCTCAGAACTACTTTTGAAAGATGTTAGAGACGCTTTGGCTGCTCATTATGGTGATAAATTCATCAATCAATACAAAGAAGATGAATGGGTCTTCAACAATGCAGGTGGTGCTATGGGACAGATGATCATCTTGCATGCGTCGATCTCTGAATATTTGATTATTTTTGGTACTGCTGTCGGCACAGAAGGGCATACAGGTGTTCATTTTGCTGATGACTATTTCACTATCTTGCATGGCAAGCAAACTGCTGCCTTGCCATACGCAGCTACTCCAGAAGTTTATTACCCTGGTATGACTCACCATTTGTCTAAAGGGTTTGCTAAACAATACAGCATGCCTGAAGGATCGTTTGCCGTAGAATTGGCTCAAGGTTGGATCCCATGTATGCTACCATTCGGATTCTTGGATACTTTCTCGAGCACATTAGATCTTTACACGTTGTATAGGACCGTGTACTTGACTGGTAGAGACATGCTTAAGAATTTGGTCCACAACCAAAAATTCTAGTCATACCGCTAACGACTCTCAATCCATTTATAAATACAAATAAATGAATAAATAAATAAATAAATATACAAATATATATATATATATATATACTATGACCCTTCAAAGCATGGACTATTTTGCCCGTTTACTCCACTAATACACAGCAAGAGTGCAAAGGTTAGCTCTTGGAAGAAAGTGGAAGTTATTCGTCCATTGTCTGTTGATCTTGTTTACGATTTCTTTTTGTGTCATGTGATACGAAAAGTTGTATTTGAAATTTTAAGCAAAACGATCAAATATTGGACAATTGCCCGTAACCAACATTTGCGATAGTTTAACACATTTTACTTGAGTTCGAATGCATTTTACAAGTGTAAGCGAGGACAGATATTGTAGCATACGTCATGTCTTTAATTGAAAACCAAAAAATTCCTACCATTGCGGATGTGTCCCCTATGAGACCGGAACAATCTGCTGGGACGTTTTGGTCGTCGAATCCATTATCTAGTTATGTGATCGAGACTTACAATCAATTGCACGCTCACAGAAGCTCTCTTTCGTTGGTAAACCCTGGTACTGTGGAAAATTTAAATAAAGAAGTGTCTCGTGATGTTTTCTTGTCACAATACTTCTTTACCGGTTTAAGAGCTGATTTGAATAAAGCCTTTTCTTTAAACCCTGCTTTCCAAACATCGCATACGTTCTCAATAGGATCGACGAACTTACCGAGCTATGCGTTTTCTGCTTTGTTTGCTGATGATAATTTATTTGTGCAAGGAAATGTTGATAACGATTTTTCTCTATCTGGTAGATTGAATTACGGGTGGGATAAAAATAATATCTCTAAGGTTAATTTACAAATTGCTAATGGTCAACCAAGCATGTGTCAATTGGAGCAAGATTTCCAAGGTTCTGATTTCTCGATCAATTTAAAGGCTTTGAACCCAGGGATTTCAGCAAAGACAGGTGAATTCACTGGTGTTGCTGTGGCATCTTTATTACAATCTGTGAGTCCCAGACTAGCCTTAGGTTTAGAAGTTCTTTATTCTAAAGCGCAGGCCAACTCTCCAGGTGATGCAGGTGTCTCGTATCTGAGTCGTTACGTGTCACCAAAACAGGATTGGGTTTTCTCTGGACAATTGCAAGCCAATGGAGCCTTGATAACTTCGTTCTGGAGAAAAGTTAGCCCAAGCATGGAGGCAGGGATCGAAACTACTTTACAAGCAGGTATGATTCCAATCACAGACCCAATAGCTGGTACCCCAATTGGTGTCCAGCCAACTATCGAGGGGACCACCACCGTGGGGGCAAAATACGAATACAGGCAATCTGTCTATAGAGGTTCTATCGACTCTTCAGGGAAAGTTGCGTGTTTCTTAGAGAGAAAGATCTTACCAACGTTGTCTGTCTTGTTCTGTGGTGAAATTGATCATTTCAAAAATGAAAACAAATTAGGTTGTGGGTTGCAATTTGAAACCGCTGGTAATCAGGAATTATTGATGATGCAACAAGGTTTAGACGTTGATGGTAATCCATTAACTGCTCCTCCACAATGAATTTAAACTTTCCACCATCTGGGTTAAATCATAAATTCATTCTACCCATTATTTACATTTTATTATGTATGCTTATATCCTGTCCATAATGAACTTTGAAAGCAAATTCTAGCTATGAAACTCAATATTGTGAGTTATTTCTTGAAATGTCGAACAAAAGAGAAGTAGATCTTCGCTTCCACGCGTTGTTCAACTCCTTGGGTTGGAAAACACTTGTTCTCTTCGATGTCCTGTATATATAATAGGAAGGGTCACTAACGTAACGATGGTTATTGGGCTCATAGTATAGATTGTCCCAACTAGGAGCTACTTTCTCCATGGCTCTCTTGAATGCAATGCTAATAGAATCCTGTTCATTAGCAGTCCCATCAGTGACGGACTCAGTCTGCTCACTGTCTAATTCTAACAAATAGTTCAACTCGTCGTTGTCATCGATATCATCGAATTGACTCAATTTTACTTTATCAAAGTCACGTATGACGCTGCTTATTCGAAGATCTTGACCTCTCTCCTTATTGTTGTTGGAACTGTCATCTTTCAATGACGGTAGTGATGAATATTGGCAAATCTTAGAGATAACTTTTTCAAATTCTAATACTGATTTCTCGAGCGTTAATGACTCTTTACCATCCTTAGATAATGGTAAGAAATGGATTTCCCAAAACCTTTTAGGATTATTGAAAGCAATGGAGAATTTATTTCCAAGCATGGGTTCCAATCTTGTTATTTGTAATTTTGGTAATAGAGGATGGATGAGTTCTCCACTTTTCCCTACAGTTAAATGAAAAGATTGAGAAATGATTGTCCGTATCTCATATATCTCCAACTGGCCGCTGGCTATCAGGTTGGACTTCTTATTAAACCTGATTTCATCGTTCTTAGCCCTTGTCGGGGTTATTGATTTTGTTACTTGTGGGATCGTGAAAACTTGTACATTCTTATACTTGAAGAGAGAGATTCGTTGAGCTGAAGTTCGATTCGATTTCTTCTTTGGGGATTTAATTACTTGCCGTTTCTTCAATGATAAGGAATTTTCTTCTGTTAAGGAATTAGATCTCTCAGGAAGTTCCAATAAAGTAGGTCGTTTAGCCCGTTTCTTGAACCATTGAGTATCTATCATACGCAGGGTGTGTGTTACCGAGAGGATCTATAAAGACACTTAACGTACTTTTAGGCTGGAATTTGTATACTGTCAATCTTTTATTTACAATTAATAACATTTGTAAAGAGATTAAACTGAAGATACAAATTCTTACCAAATCTTATCATGAACATAAGAAATATGTATAGATTAGTTTACAAAACGATTGATATGATATATTACATATTCTATTTAATTTTAGTCGTAGGACACATGAAAATGGTATAATTATCGCATGCGTAATTACTAAAGCAATCAACACAGTCTATAAGCATTTAATCCACTCTTCTTCTGCCGACCAATTGGTCTGCAATGATTCTTGTCTTTTGCCAGTGGATAACTTTTGGCATTCTCTTACCGATTTCAGTTTCGAATTCATAAAGTTGTGATATGCTAGAAAAAACCACTTTAGATCCCTTGACACCTAAGACTGCAGCGGTAGCTTCTATCTTCTTATCCTCAGCGTCAAATACTTCATCAGCTGCTCTGGTAGATTTCATAGTGTCCTGTTGTTGTTCTATGAAATCAACGGCTTTTATAGAATACCTCGTTGCTCTTGTTCTGTCAATTGGAGAAGGTAACCCACCTTGTTGAACATGGCCTGGAATGGCAGATTTGGCATCAAAGGCGCCATTAGCTTCTTCAGTGATGATGTCAGCTAAGGCGTCGGCATCCATGGCCTTAGAAGCATTGGAACTCTTCAAGATCAATTTACCGAATCCAGTTCTGCCTTCTGATTGATCAAATAATTCTGCAAGAGACTTGATATCTTCTTGTAATTGTTCTATAGTAATTCCTTCCTCTGGAACATACGATGCATGGGCACCGACGCATAATGCAGCGCATGTAGCTAAGTAACCTGAGTTACCACCTTGACAATCAACGACAAAAGTTCTACCTCTTGTGGATGCAGCAGATTGTTTTACTACATCACAGTACTTCATTAAAGCGTTCAAAGCAGTGTCAGAACCCAACGAGTACTCGGTACCTGGGACATTGTTAGACAAAGTAGCTGGAATTAAGACCATAGGAATTCTGAAAGCTGGATAACTTTCTCTAGCTCTCTCTAATTGATGCAAAGATTCAAAGGCTTCAAACCCACCGACAAGAATTAACCCATCGAATTTGTATTTTTGGAAGTAGTAAGCAATCAAACCGATATCAGCTTCGTTTGGAGTGGTTCTGTTAGTACCTAATTCAGACCCACCACGGGATTGCCATCCAATCATGTCTTGCCATTTCAAAGACCTGACACTCTCATGTCTTGTTAACCCAGTCCACCCATTCATGATAGCATATGGTTTGTGACCTTGAGACATACAGTAAGTGGCCATAGAGTAAACCGCAGAGTTAATACCACCAGCTGGTGCACCGACATTGACAATAGCGATTTTCAATCTTTGATCAGAAGGTAATTTAGGTTCAACATGATCGGCAGAGTTAATGGCCATGAAGTTGTTTAAATGTTCAATAAATTCTGTGTCTCTTAAAGCCATAGCTTTCTTAAAATCTTTGGCTTGGATAGCTTCTGCGACAGATTTGGTTAATTTCACAGATTCAACTAATGGTTTACGTGTAATCTTGTTTTCATTGATGGCAATCAATGGAGAAGGTGTATCAGGAGTAGAATCCAAGACAGCATCAACTGCTTCAACACCTTGTAAAGTGGCCAGCATTCTGTCGTAAGCAACAGCTGTACCACCTCTCTGGACATGGCCTAGTGTCGTGATTCTTGTATCTAAACCCAATCTGTCGACCAGGACTTTGTGGACATCATTTGGAGAGATTGGAGTCAAGTCGGAAGAAATGGCACCTTCAGCAACAATAACAATAGTGGTTCTCTTACCTCTTGATCTATGTTGCTTGACAATGTTACACATTTGATCTTGCCATTCACTAGATAAGGCAGGTTTTTCTGGGATGAAAATATAATCGGCAGAAGTAGCAATCCCAGCCAATAGAGCTAACCACCCACAGTTCCTACCCATGACTTCAACGACAAACGCTCTTGAATGAGAGTTGGCAGTTGCTTCGACGTAATCGATGGCGGTACAGATTCTATCTAAAGCAGAGTAAGCACCGATAGTGGCATCTGTAGTGGACATATCATTGTCAATAGAGCCCACAGTACCACAAATGTTTAAGTGTTGATATCTTTCGTATTGATTCTTGGTGATTCTTTCCTTCTCTAGCAATTCTTTAATCAGCGAAGGCCATTCGGATCTGAAAAGATCAGCCCCAGTTAAGGACCCATCACCACCACAAACAATTAGAGCATCTACACCTGCTTCAATTAAATGTTGGGCACCTAGCAATCTCCCATCACGTTGTCTGAACTCCAAACATCTAGCGGTACCAATATTAGTACCACCTTCTGTGGACCAACCTCTGACGTCTTCCCAAGTGAATTCTTTAATGTATTCTGGTCCACCACGAACAAGACCTTCGTACCCTTCCATCACAACAAAAGCTCTACAATTCTTATATAAAGTGCTTCTCACAATGGCTCTCACATTAGAGTTCATCCCCTGAGCATCACCACCGGAAGTCATCACAGCAATGGCTTTCTTCTCCTCTGCACCATTAATGAATAAGGATTTCTTAGCAGATAAATTAGATGATGATGATGACGGCCCTGGAGATTTGGCTCTGTACGATAAATCTGTAAACGAGTGGGCTCTTGATAAATTGTCAGGAGTGTTGATAGAAGAAATCGTAGCATTGATTTGGTGCTTCATCGAAGTCAATTTGGTAGAGATGGCGTTCTTATTAGACGTGACACCAACCAAATTTCCTACAGGGTCTACTGTGTATAATTCCATTGGATACAGTTTTGAAGGATACGATTGGTATGGAACGCTCAAAGTCTCTAAAGCAGCTTGCAACGATAAGACATCCGAGCTGTTAAACACCAACGATACACCAACAGAGGCTCTCCAATCTTTATCGTTGACCACAGATTCTAAATATGCGACTTGCTTATCGGCTTTCTCTTGATTTGATGGGTCCTTGACTAAGGTCACCTCGACGGAAACGAACTCGTTATGCAACAAAGTTCTTCCATCTTGTTGACCTTTAGAGATATCCAACTCTAAAAATTTGGAGTAAAACTCTACACTTTTTTGGAAGGAATCTTCAGAATGTGTCTGAACGGTACAATACGCTGTACCGTTAATAATAGGTGCTTCTACAGTCATAAGGTGTAATTCTCCAGAAACGCGGCTACGACACGTAAATTGTATCTTGGGTCGATCAATGGAAACAATTAAGAGCGGGTCTTCACAAGATAAGAAATGGCATAATTAAAAACATTGTTTAAATACCGAGATGGGATTCAATCACTGAATAAATTCAGTGATGAGATAATATCACTCATTGTTCGCAATTCGGTTTGTCAAAAATTTTCACTCACACGACACGACAGGTCACATGGGGCGAAATTCCACTGTTTTCAGATTCCGATTTTTCTTTGGGGCTCGGACGACAGCAATCTGACTGATGGACAGCAGAGCTACCAGCCGACAGGCTGGGAGTTGAGTTTGGGTGCTGAAGATGTGTGGGTGTATTGGAAAATTAGGGCTGTGGATTTGGGTTTTTGCGTTTGGGCTTTTTGCATCCTGTTAGGGTCTTCTGGGGCTTGTTAGGGCTTGTTAGGGCTTGTCAGGTTCATGACGCTCACTTAATCAGCAGAGCACAAAGCAAAAATCCCTTTAACGTGGAGATTCCCATCGACTCCGTTACAGTACCTTATGAAAGCAATCTAAACCGCTAAAACTGCAACATACATACTTACTTATATATATGTGTGTGTGTGTGTGTGTGTGTGTGCTTTGGCTCGATAAGCTGGGTGGATGGTCAATGTAACAAAGGTTTCAACCGTTTAATTATTTTGTAATCTTGTATGACCCTATATAATGTATTGACAAACATGAACTCGGACCCTCATACTCCTCTCGTAGCGCAAATCAATATCCATTACGGACCCGAACTCAACTCTAACGGTGCCGCTAATGGCACACCGCAACCGTTAAGAACATCGGTAGAGACAGTCTTTAACGTTGACTCTGCAGAGATCACACCAAGACATACTTCACAAGAAAACATTTTTATGCCCGAATCACTTATTGATTCATACTCTCGATCTAGTTCAGAATTTAGACCGCACTCACACCCTGATGTTCAGCAAGACATTTCAACTGATTATTCACCTCAGTATACCTTTAGCCCCACATTAGAAAAATATTCCAGTATCTTACAGTGTGTTCATGAGACAAATGACGCAATTTCAAATGAGGATGGATCGGTACACACGTTAAAGAAAAGAGCCAGACGGTACAGTGAACCTAGCTCTGGAGACTCGTACACTGCCCATTGGCATCGGATAGCTGTTGATGGTTTACCCACTGAACACGAGAAAAACGGATTCTTCTCTAAAGGGTGTTTGGAAGAATTAGATGTTTGTGAGCCTTGCCATAATCATCATCATAGAAGAAATTCGGTAGCTATAAGGTTTAATAAACCTTCGTATAAAAGATTCCCTCCGGCCACTTGATTCCTACCAAGAGTCAACTTTAAATTGAGAATAACAGCAATAATAACGGTAACGGTATTCTTTCTTGCATCAAATATACAAATATTCACTATTTAAAAACATTCAAAAGACTAGTTGATCAATCTTTTTGCAATAATTCCATGATTTTCTCTCTGTCATCATTTGACAGCATCTTCAAAGCTTCACTAATTCCGATTATGGCATTGTCATGATCGTTTCTAATGGTTTTAGCCAACCCTTGAGCAAATGTTTCTAACTTTAGAGATTTTAATCTTTCATCGAGGATTTGGTAATTATCTTCAATCCAATTAGCCACATCACGGTCATTTGTTTGATCAACAGTGATTGGATACCAAGATCTTAATCTGGCAACTTTTTCTAACCTAGAGGCATCACTTAACTCCAAGTCTAATCTTCTGATCAAATACTCTTCATTCAATTTTCTTCTTAACCTCCAGAAGAAGAACCGACGCGATTCCACCCACTTAATCTCATCACTGATAACACCCTTTTTTAACATTCTTCCGGATCTGTCATGAAGGTCAGCAAATTGAACACTGATTTGGCTATACACAGGTAACAGTTGCTTTTCACGGACAGCTAATTTTTCAGAGATCGACTGATGTTCTTCAGAGTTCAAACTCTTGTCTGCTAGTTTGTTTCTTAACTCTTGGCACTTGGAATCAAGTCTAGCCATGGTGGACAATAATTTTTCTCTACGGTATTTAATACCAACCATACCCTCCGGTTCAAGAACACCTGCACGAGAGTCAACATCCGCAAACATTTCCATGTGATCGCTGTTAATAGTAGGATCAACTACAACCCATGAACCACCTCTTAACTCACCAGTAGGCGGGATATAAATGATAATAGGCTGTTTATAATCCACTAACGCATCGACTATGAACGAACCATACTTCAAAACTTCATTGTACATATCACGCTGACCACCAGAGAACCCTCTCCAATTGGCTAAAATCATCATAGGTAATTGTTCACCGTTATTAAAATCCTTAATTGCTTGCGCAGTTTTAAATGCTGAGTTTGGATACCAAACTTGGCCAGCCTCTTGAACTAAGTATTCAGTAGAGTCTGGGTTAGCAGGGTCAGCAGGGATTAAATTTTCAACCATTCTTGTCTCTACAGCAATAACACCTAACGGAATACCGCCAAGACGTGCTCTACCAACAACAACACCTTTAGCCCAACCACTTAAAGTTTCGAAAAAAGAGCCTTTATCGAAAAGACCATATTCAAAGCCTTCAGGAGTTTCACGACCCTCAATCATCCATCTCACATCGTATGGTTCATTAACTTTCGGCACAAAATCAATATCTCTGTCCCATTTGTCATGTGTTTCTAATATTGGTACAGGCATATCACGTTTTGCAGGAACATAAGATAGCCATGTCAATATCTTTTCAATTGCAGCTAAATCATCCGAAGCAGTCAGGTGAGATACACCATTATTGTACATGATCTGAGTGCCACCTAATTGTAAATTAGAAGTGTAGACTTCTCTGCCTAACACTTTATTAATAGCAGGGGCACCAGTTAAGATGATAGGTTGGCCTTCAATTTGGATAGCTCTTTGGCCTAGTCTAACAAGATAAGCACCGATACCAACAGATCTACAAGTAACCAAAGTAATTGTAAATATGTCATGGTAAGCCCTTGAAGTAGCACCAGCAATTAACCCGGAACCTCTTAATGATTCAACCCCAAGGCCTTCTTCAGAACCGATAATTGTAGTGATAACAAATCTCTCTTCTCCCTTTTCTACAGTTCTTTCAGTAATTACAGAATCTTGTTTACCGTATCTCTTTAAAGTAGACATCCCCTCAGCAGTCAAATATAGATATTGGAATCCCTTTGCAGGATTTGCTTCGTCATTCCAAGCAACCTGAAATAATGGCACCAATTCTTCAGCAACACCAATTCTAGCACCAGAATTTGCAGCAAGGTAAATTCTTGGAATACCACGCTTCCTACAGTAGTCTGTTACTTTGTTGAAAAATTCATCTTCCGCTGGTCCAAATGACCCAATCTTGAAAGTAATATCATTGGCAACAATGACAAGTTGACGCCCTCTTGGATATTCAGGTGTCTTCATTGTGACTTTGAATGCAACCATACCAATTGTGTTTGCACCTGCTTCTCTTTCGACAGTTGTTAGTTCACCATTCTCATCCTCAATTAGCTCATTAGCTGTAAAGATATCATCTCTCCCAGCCTTATATTTCTTGCCATCTTTTGAACTTGATTCTTTGGCTGAAGCCTTTTCCCATGCAGTTTCCAATGCCTGATGAAATAATTCTGGGAAATCGTAAACATAAGTTGTACCCATCAGGTGAGCTTTGTATCTCTTTGGTTGTAACCATTCTTTAACAGGATAAGGAGTGGCAATAGGTCTTAAGTGCATAGAGCCCGGTTTGCCCAATGATTTGAATACCCAATCACCACTACTATTTTTAATTTCAGTGTATAATTCTGATTTGACAACATAGCCAGAGACATTGTTAATCAAAGCACGTAATGGGACAGGTACGCCAGTTTGAGGGTCCTGGATGTTGATTCTAATTTCAGCAGAAGAAATTCTCAATCTTAGTAAACGTTTACCAAATCTTTCTAAAAATCCACCGAAGGCAGCTTCTACATCACTTGGAGAAACATCAAAGACAGCAGAGAAATTGATGAATATGTGATTTAAATCGGAGTTCGAAGTGTCGACAATTTCTAAATTATCTAGAATATCGCTCATCAGACGGTTAGCTTCGGAAGTTAAGTATTCTTGAATGGTAATATCGTCACGAATACGTCCAGTTCTTATAATACCTCTGGTGAAAAACCTTTTATCTAAAGGTGAGGTCTTACTGACAGCTTCATAAACGTGGATGTGTCTGTTTTCCGTAAAAATTGGTTTTATGTTGAAGTTCGACATTCTTCCTAGTTCCAATTGGAATGCGTTAGCTGGTTCAATATGACGGATTGTTTCATTTTCATCATAATTTGGACCATTGAATGTGTAATATTTAGGATAGGATCCGTCTTCAAAACCAAACATAAAAGTGATACGACGAATACTAGACTTAATCAAGGATTGTCTGTTTGATTCTAGGATATCTTTTAATCTTTGTAAGACTTCGATCTCAGACTTGAAACCATCGGTTGATGCGACATAAACATTCACGACATTACTTAGAGTAGAAGAATTTCCGCTTCTATCAGGAAGTGGACCTGTGGAAGACACGTGTTCAGGGATGGCTTCTAAACCTTGAGCTAAATTAGCGTCCACTTCATCCAAGTGAGACGCTGGAATGAGAATACCTGTTCTTAACGGGGTATGTTCCGAATCTACAACATATGATAAATCGGAGACAGAGACAGCTCTGTTCATACCCAATCTTGTTCTTATTTGTGGAATCGAAGAAAACGCTGCGGAAGGTAACTGAAATTTCCATTCAATTAAAGGTTGATCATTCATCTTAGTCTTCACATCAGCAATGGTGTAAGCTCTATAAGCACGGCGTAGATAAACTTGTGCAGCTGCGGCAGCTACTGAAGGGTCAGGGTGAGTTAAAAACTGGATCAACACGTCGAAAACAACATAATTAGAGTCTATCAAATCCTTCAATATTTCTAAATCAGGAGCCGAACGTTTTGAACTTGAATCTCCATAACTAGTCTTCACAACAGAGCTCTTCAAAATATGTTCTACCTGTTCAGTTCTCTCCTTCACGGAAGGTAAAGCACCTTGAATTAAAATCTCTCTAGCTTGTAAAGCTACTTTAGCAGTTGCCTTTGATTCCAAAGTAACAATATGTTGCAACGAATCAACAAAAACGGAGGCCATGTTGGAAGAAATTTTGCACAATGGTTGATAGTGTCTTAATATGGCAAGAATTAAATTGTTCTTGGCAGAGACCTTGGCGTGGGATAAAACAATAAGAACCACTTTCTCTAACTCGTCAATATATTCATCACGTAATTGTAATACAACATCTTCTTCTCTTACATTTGGTGAATTGAATAATTTTTCTACCTCATAATATTCTTTTAAAAAATCTACAAATACGGAGTGTTCATGAGCTTCTAACCCTTTGCTGTAACGATTACTAATACTTAATAATGGATCCACTATTACTGAGATATCATCGCCAATATTAGATTTAGTTGCATCTTCTATCATCTTAGTCAATTGTTTAGCAGGAAAATCAGCTCCCCGATTTCTCGAACGTTCCACTAATTCTTCTAACTGATCATTTAATTTAGTAGGCAACCTTGAATGTAAAGCAGAGATGGTCAATTTCCATTCAGAATAAGGTAACATTGGATCCCTCAATACTTCAATCAATTGTTGCAAAGATGCGTTCATAATCACTTGGTTATCGTAACCATTCAAAATATTTTTTAGAGTTGTCACGAGAGATTTAAATTTATAAGCAGGTTTCGTTCCTTCCACAATTGGTGAACCTAATTCAGGCAACATGCCTTCAAAAGGCAATGCATGTTTAACTTTAGAAGGATCATCAAGCGCTAAGATGGCAATAATATCACCAGCAGCAATAGTGGAACCAGGTTGTTTCAATAACTGTATTACACCACTCTCTTGAGCAATAAGTGGCATTTGCATTTTCATGACTTCAATTTCAGCGTAAACACCCCCAGCATCCAAATGGTCACCATTCTCCACCAAAAATTTTACTAACTTACCTGGAGATGGAGTACGTAACTGTGTTGGATCATTTTCAACTTCAAGTAAAGTAGTCTTAGAATCTACTGATAACCTTGTCGCTTGTGCCTCTTCTTTCCAATACACTGTGTGTGATTTGCCACCTACAGCGATTAGGAGGCCACCATCCGACAAATTACGTACACGAACTTCACATTTTGAGCCATTTACAAATAATGTGTAACGATCATCCGCAGATTTGGCGACAGTAAACTTGTATCGATTGCCCTCGTGAATAAATTCCACTGGGAACATAGTTGGTAGCCTAGACTTAGATGGAACTTGGCCTCTCTTTAGCGATGAGATGAATTCCTTTCTTGAGTTTTCTGACGCAATAAATGCTTTCGTAGCTGCCCCACAGATGACGGCTAAAGTAGGATCTGGTTTTTCTGCGGTCATTTTATGTGAAATTAAATCATCTAACCAACCTGTGGTTATAGTATTATCTTCAAAATCTTCAGTTTCTAAAAGTTTAATTAAATATTCTACAGTGGTTCTGAAATCACCTCTAATAGATAATTCTTTCAATGCTACCACCATATGTTTTCTTGAAACCTGTCTATTTTCACCGAAGGCAAAGATGTGACCAAATTGTGAATCAGAGAAAGAATGAATACCACCATTATTACCTACAGAGAAATAACCCCACACGTTAGAAGAAGATCTAAAATTTAATTCGTGCAAAGAGCCACCAGAAGGTTTGAACCCTTCATTTGGATCTTCAGATGTGATACGGCAGGCAGTACAATGGCCCTTTGGAGTAGGTTTCCTTTGTGTAGCTAAGGATTCTTCTGATTTAAATTCAAAATCAATATCAGAGGCTGTATGAGGGTTAACACCATAGTAAACTCGAATATCACTTATTCTGTGCATGGGGATACCCATAGCAATCTGCAATTGAGCAGAAGGTAAATTAACTCCAGTGACCATTTCTGTAGTTGGATGCTCCACTTGTAATCTTGGATTTAATTCTAAGAAATAGAATTTTTTATCCTCATGAGAATATAAATATTCTACCGTACCTGCAGAAACGTAGCCAACCAATTTACCTAGTCTAACGGCAGCTTTCTCCATTTCAGCAAAAGTTGATTGTTGGGCAATGGTAACTGGGGCTTCTTCAATAATCTTTTGATGGCGCCTTTGTACAGAACAATCACGACCGAAAAGAGAAATATTGGTACCGTACTGATCAGCTAATAATTGGACTTCCAAATGACGAGCTTTACCTGCCAACTTCATGATAAAAATTGGGGATCCCGGGATTTCATTAGCGGCTTGATGGTATAAAGCAATAAAATCTTCTTCTCTCTCTACTTGTCTGATACCTTTACCACCACCACCTTCAGAAGCCTTGATCATGACTGGGAACCCAATCTGTTTCGCTTTAGCTAACCCATCTTCTGGAGATGAACAACAACCCTTTTGATACGTTTCATCATCGACAGAAACCAATCCTGTCTTTTCATCTAACGATACAGTATCTACACCTGTACCAGACCATGGAATGCAAGGAACTTTTGCATGTTGAGCTACGATCGTGGATGAGATTTTGTCACCAAGAGATCTCATAGCGTTGCCTGGTGGACCAATAAATATAATTTTTCTTCTAGATTTAGCTAATTTTTCTGGTAGTAATGGATTTTCAGAAGCATGACCCCAGCCAGCCCAAACTGCATCTACATCAGCTCTCTCTGCTATATCTACAATTAGATCGACGTTGGCGTAATTGTTGTTGTTGGTTCCACCAGGAACCTCTACGTATTGATCAGCCATCCTAATATACTCTGCATTAGCTTCTAAATCTTCAGGTGTAGCCATAACAACAAATTGGACCATGCGTTCATTTCTAAACGTCTCGTAAGCCCATTTTCTCACTGACCTTATCTCCTTCACTGCAGCTATACCGTTATTAGCAATTAAAATTTTAGAGATGACTGTATGGCCTCCATGGCTTTTAACAAACTGCTGTAAAGGATTAGGTTCTACTTTTTCTACAGTGTTTAATCCAATGAAATGGAACGGTAGATCTTGATGTTTTGTCGAGTAGTCGGTGATCTCGTACTGCGGTTTTTGTGAAGATTCTTCAAATAGAATTTCCTCACTCATATTGCTCTTATATCTTTTAGTAACTTTTGGAAAAAATTTACAGGTTTTGCTTAATGAAACATGAACTGATCTATGATATAACGAATAACTTTTAAAAGGAGCTTTTCTAACTAAAATTCGAAGTAGTGGGGTACTAGTTAAAAGATTCTTAATTAAAGAAATTTTGAACAGTTAAAAATTGTTAGTAATCCAAAAACTAAACTTCCAAACAAACGGTTGTTTTTTTTTCTGAATTGTTCAAAATTTATTCCTAATAATGTTTAGTAAAATGAGGGACACAGATTCAATAATTGAACTTGAGAAGAAAGGTATTCAATCTATAAACAAAGATACTCTGTCTCTTTGGATTAAATTGGTCTACTTTTAGCTCCTTATTTCGTTATGAAAAGGCAGCTTAATTACAAGAACAATTAACAATAATTAGAATTAGAACTATTATTTTCCTGTGTTGCGGAAAAAGATGAATTTTCAATATTTTCGGCAATCGTTTTTGTGGTGGAAACTAATTTCCTTCAACGCTCATCAATATTCTGTATGTATTAAACTGTAGTATGTGGTGGAAAAACACTCTTAGCATATAATTTAATATTTATCACAAACTCCACGAAAGAATTACTTTTTTGTCAGATGGATTCTGAGCAGCATGTGAAAAAATTAGGCCTCACATTTTTATTCCGCGGTAGAACTTTCGGCTCAAAAATTTAACTTTCACATGCAGTAGTTTCAACAATTGCAAGAAAAGGGGAGGGTAACAGAACACCACATCAAACGGGTAAACAGTATAGGAATAAACACTAATAACAAAGGATACATACTGTGCGGAAGTAGCTCAATCTAAGGAAATCTATGGAGAATCAATGTTCGTGTTGTAGAGGGCTTACCTTGTATAAGATAGGTTTTTAGCACAAAACAGAGAAACACAGCTGACTATTAGTAGTGCGTAGGCAACCTATTGGATATACTTGTCCTGTTATATGTACGTGCACTTCAATAGAACTGTCGAAAGTCTGCTCATATATATACTTATTGCGATGGGTGTGTTGTAACTTTTACCGCCCAACACCTTTAAAAGCCACAGAAAACACGTAGTATCGCTTTCAACGTTGTGGTCCATGAAAATGTATGGTTGCGTTCTACAAGCATTACTCGCGGTATAAGCGATGTAAATTGTTGAATGTTGAGAGGTTACGATGAGAGCCTTACCGCTAATTGTTGAGGAGAGGTGACATCGGCCTGACATCGGCCTGACATCCCTATGATCTTGTTGTCGTACTTACTATCTTTTTATATTGTTTTGTATATTGAAAATTCATTATATGTGATTATCACACATGGTGAGACCTTATTGTAGTTTTCTCACTTCATCAGAGGCAAGTCCCGGAAGGGCAGTAGAACGTCATTGTTTAAGTTTGTTATGTGGTCTGGGCCCAGCGTCTGATCATTGTTTTGACTTTGGTTCGGGTTATAATTTTGTAACTCTTCAGTAATTATATCTAAATTGATCTCCGGGTAAACGTATTCATCTAACGGATCGTCAATCTTATCAATCCCATTATAAAGGATCTTATTCGGAGTGCTTGGTTTGAACAGTAAAGTTCTCTTTTGGAATACATTCTTGGTAGACATCTCAATCAATTTTTTTTTCACTTTATTGGTAGGGACACCTTCATCCAATAATAGTGCTACCATCCCACAAACGCTTGGCGATGCCATTGAGGTACCGGAGTAAGCGATGTATTTTGGTCTGGCCAGACTCTGATTGTTTGACAAGGATGCTACACCCACGCCGGGAGCAAAGATATCCACGCAGGGCCCCCAGTTGCTGAATTTGGCAATTACATCAATGCGATCGTCAAACGCACCTACGGTAATTGCTTGTGGAGCTGAGGCTGGACTAGTCCAACAAGCATTAGTGTTAAAATTCCCCGCTGCTACCACCATCACTACACCGTTGTTAGTCGCTGCCTCAATGGCCTTGTTTATGATATTATTTTTAATGGCGCCTAATGATAAATTTGCGACGCATTTTTGATCGGGATGTGATTGGCAATCGTTAACCGCAAACTCAATGGCAGACAACACGGTAATGAGACTTCCGCGGCCTTTCCCATCAAGACATTTCACGTCCACCAGTGTGACATCCTTAGCAACTCCGAAAGTCCTAGAGCCGACAATCCCGGCGACATGCGTACCGTGGCCATTAAAATCTCCTTCACCTTCTTCAGTGAAATCAAATCCGAACTCTACTCTATTTTCAAAATCGTAATGTTCTTTGAAAATACCTGAATCCAAGATGTAGGCCCTCACGTTTGAACCTTGATTTTCATTAGAGTAATAATAATTAAACGCTAACTTATAAGCTTCGATGTCTTCAAAATCAAATGGTAATTGTTTCCTACGCGATAAGCGAGCTAGATGCCTTGGTGCACTCTTTTGTGCTTTCCAAATCGTCGGGAAATCTTCTTGGTCGTCATAATCTTTTTCTGAATCTTCATCAAAGGCCTTAACTGATAAATTTGGCACCACTTCGGCAACCATAGGATTTTTTTTAATCCTTGCAAGGGATTCCTTTGATAATTTCATAGTGAGACCTTTAAATTTCCCAATTGTGAATGTCTTGCCAATTTTATTATTTAAATAGTCTTTAAATTTATCAAGTTCATCTCTATGTAATTTTTCTTTGGTGAAAAAAGTTGACATGGATTCAATAAATGATTGTACATTTTTTTCATTCTTTAAAGTCACTAAATATTCCTTTTCTGCAAAACAAAACTTAATGAATGATAAAAATAAAATAATATTGAGCAACTTCATAATTTAGTTTATTTTTTGCTGACAATATTTTTTTTATAGCTGTTTGATTATCGTTCTTATGGAGTCAATTTTTTTTATTAATGTTTTGCAACCAATTACTGGCATTTCGAATATATTACAAAAAAAAAACAATTGTGACATATAAAAAAATGTATTCTTATGATATTAAATTCTGACACACAGTCACACAGTGATTCATGGCGATTTGTGTCGTGACAATATCGTGACCATATTATTTTCAAAATAGCAAAAGATATTTTCTGAGCTTCTTTTATTTAGTATGTACAAGAATTTTTTCCCTTTAAAATCATGAATTAAATAACTTTGAATCATCCCGTATGTTTCTTCTTCTTACCATCTAAGACACCAACATCCAACTTCGTCCCTCTTATATAGTAGTGCTTGTTTCTTTTCCTCTTCCCATCTGATCTTCTCACTATTTCAACCTTGCTTATCAAAGGCGAAAACAGAGGCACCCGCATCTCTACATGTGTCCCAGAAATCAGGTTTCGCAACATTAGAGATGCATCCTGCACAATAAATTTCCTATCAATGGACAGAAGGTAACCTGTGAAGGGGCTGTAAGAACATTTCTCTTTATCGTAGATTATTTTTACAATATCTCCAGCTCTTAATCTTTCTGGGTTTTTCTTAGAAATCAATTGGAACCTCCAGCCTTCAGGATCCAGCCGCGCTTTCAAATCTATCTCTGTAATCTTCTTAATCAAGGTGTTGCCGTACTTTCTACCAGAATGAGGAGGCTCGACTGGTGGATAGACGGGGATGACTTTCGACGTCTTGTTCACCACATGGTACATTCTAAGGCCCATAAATCGGTTCATGCAAGAAGATTTGACAGGAACAGTGAGCAGATTCATATTTACAGCCCTCAACCTCGCTCTGGCCCAGCAATCCTTTCTCGAAGAAACTCGTCTCTTACTATACTGTACAGCAACTTATAAAGACCAGTTGCAATGCGAGATTCGTAGGTTACGATATGAATCACGCACTACGAGCTGCCAACAAGACTTTTAAGCGATTCTTACCGAGAGACAAACAGGGTCGTACAGGTGTAGCACAGCAAACTACACGAATGAATACAACGGAATTGGGATAACTAAGCCACAAAGCACAAACATTGTAACTGCCGGTTTTCTGCTTTCAAAAGTTGTGTTCGTCTCTTGCACGACCTTGCGAAACGGTCTATTAGTTATTTCAACGGAGAAGCCCGAGAAGAGATTAGTGCACAACGCCAGTCAGAATTGTAAATCCAGATTGAGTATTTCCGCCGTGTTCTATCAAAACTAGTGCTAATTACTCTGTAACTGTACGAATTTCTTAATGTGTCTGGTCTACAAGCGATAATTAATGTACGCTATGTGCATGTGCTTTCGATGTTCAAAGATAGTATCCTTGCGTGAAAATTCATAAACAAGGAATGTGCAATTGCCCCTTTCGTCAAGTAAACCCTGGTAATGATATATATATATATATATATATATATATATATGTAAGCTACAGGACTTAATGCAAGATATCACGCAGTTGCTAGTGTAGCAAATAGTTGACACTCTTAGTCACTAGAGAAACTAACTGCATTGGGAAACGACTACCATCAATCTCAGCTTATTAAATTATAATTCAAAAAATGGTCGCATTTGGACTTCCTAAGACAATGGATGCTATTGTCATCGAAGGCAATAGAGCAATTTTGAAATCCGATGTCTCTGTACCATGGTTAGATGACGGGTTCATGTTGATCAAAGTCATGTCTGTAGCGGCTAACCCTTCTGAATGGAAGCATTTAAGTTTTAAAAACGGCCCACAGGGTGCTATTCTCGGCTGTGATGTTGTTGGCCAAGTTCTAGCTCTTGGTTCTGATATTTCGGATGATAGATTCAAAGTCGGCGATTACGTGTACGCTTTTGTCCACGGAGCCTCATATAAGAAGCCTTACAACGGTGCCTTTGCAGAGTATTGTCAGGTTGATGTTGGAACCACTTTCAAATTACCATCAGGAGTGGATTTTGCAAGTTCCACTCAGGATTTCTTGAAGGAGGGTCCAGTGAAGACTTTTGAAGGTGCTGCATCAATGCCTGTGGCGCTTACGACTGCAGGTGCAGTGCTAGTGCATGAGATGGGTGTAAAGTTGCAGTGGGAACCTGAGAAGGCTCAGTTCGACTCTCCTTTGCTTATTTGGGGTGGTGCAACCAGTGTAGGCCAGATGTTGATTCAATTAGCTAAAAGATTCCATGCCTTCACTAAGATCATTGTCGTTGCTTCGAAAAAACACGAAGAGACGTTAAGGTCTTACGGTGCAGATGATTTCTTTGATTATCACGATGAAGATGTCGTTGACCAGATTAAAAAGAAGCATCCCAACATTCAGTATCTAATCGACGCAGTGTCTAATGATACCACGATCCAACAAGTCTATAACTGTGCTGCGCCAGATATGCCTGCCACACTGATGCAATTAGTGTTTTATAATATTGAACATATTAAACCAGAGTATAGAAGAGATGATGTCAAGATCATCGGTACGTTAATTTATCTAATTACTGGATCTGATGTACCAATTAGTGATTTCCACTTCCCCGCTAACCCTCATTATAGGAAATCTTTAGTAGAATTCGTCAAGTTTATCGATCCAAAGATTAGAGAGGGCTGGATCCATCACATGCCTGTGCGTATCTATAGAAACGGGTTAAAAGATATTCCTGAATTGATCGAAATGGTGAAAGAGGGGAAAGTAAGTGGTGAAAAGCTAGTTACTATTATGAAATGATGATTAATGATTTATTAATTGGATTTTGCTAAGTAAAACGAAACTACAAGCCCTCTTGGCTCGATAGACGTAATCATATATGATAAATAGCTTGTTCGAAAAAATGAATTTTCAACAAAACAATAAAAAAACAATGATTCTAAAATCTATGCTTTCTCTTCCTACCAGTAAACTTAGAATCCTTGGCTACAACTTTACCTCTTCTCTTCATCAATTCTTTCTTCCTCAAAATAAATGTCTTAGCAGATTCCACTTGCTTACGGTTTCTATTTTTCCTCTTCGCTATATTCTCTTCATCTGCTACATCCATAGTGACACCTTGTAAATTCACTTGAGCCTCATCAGCTCTTGGAGCACCAAGACTCAAGACAAGGTAGTATTTTTTGTTCTTCTTGGATTCTGGATCATCAATAACTAGCCCACCACTAAATCCTGCCACTTTTGCTGCATTTAAGATCTGATCAATTTGATCATCATTCTTTGGGTAAAACTGAGCAACAAACTTCCCACCTTTCTTCAAAGACGCAAATAAGCTATTGAAAAATCTCATTAGTCTTAGTTTTGGATCATTATATGAAGTGTCGGCATTACACAGCCATTGGATAGCACTAATACTGATAGCAGCGTCAAAAGTCCCTGCACGGAAAGGTATACCAATACCCATATCTTGTAACATTAGGTCGCCCTCCAATTCTCTCGTTAACCCTGTAGCCAACATACTAGGTGAAATATCTAACCCACACCAAGTGTGCCCTTCTTCTGTAAGGATTTCACCACTCAATCCAGAACCACAGCCAATGTCCAGCACAAAACTGTTTTCAGGAATGTTCAACAGCTCCAAGGCTCTGAGAGTCATTTTAGCCTGGATATGTTGCACTCTTGTCGACGAGGTATATTTTTTGGATTCGCTATCATTATAGAATAACTCTGGAGGAGCTAATTCTTCGGGACGAGACATGTTGCAGTCGAAAGAAGCTTCAACAGATTACTTACAGGTTATAAAATCAAAGCACTAAAAGCAACTAAGCTGGATGAGAGAGCGAGTGTTAATGTATTGAAGTTCATTAGCGATGAGATGAGCATCGCTTTTCTTGACAAAAATTTTTCACTTATAAATGTTTCTGTGACGAAACAGTATATCTGAGTTACCACTACCAGTTGAGCGGAGTGAGGCTGTCATTCGAGTAAGATGAACATTTGGATTGCTGCTAGTGACGGAAAACAAGATTTGGTGAGGAATTTTCTCGAAACAAATCCTTCGTTAAGTGCTAATTCCAAGGATCCCAATGGGTACACACCGATCCATGCCGCTGCATCTTATGGCCACACAGACTTACTCAAAATGCTCATCAACGAGTTTCAAGGAGACGTAAACATCCGGGACTCTGACGGTGATACACCACTACATCATTGTGAAGATTTATTAACAGCTAAATTGCTCATCGAAGAGCTGGGAGCTGACTTCAGTTTACAAAACAACGAGCAACAAACTGCATTGGATGTATTAGAGGATGATGGTGAATTTGTTGACTTGATCCAGTTTTTAAGAGCAAAAACAGGCTTACCAATGGGACAAGATAGTTTAGGGCTAGACCAGGAACAACTGGCCCAATTCAAAGAAAGCGTTCGCTATACGTTAGAGAATGATCCGACTGAGGCTCTGGATGAAGAATCACTGGCAAGAAGACAAAGGTTAGAGCAAATTATACAGGGCGACAACGCAGAACAAGAACTGGAAAATTATATCAGAGAGTTAGTACGCTCGCAATCTTTGGCCGTCGACGACTCAGGGTTCCCATTAGAAGATGGAACCATTCATAAGAGAAGGAAATGATCAATTCTTAGAACCATTTACCCCAGTTAGTGGCCTATCAAGCACTTTGAGACCAGCTATTCGATATGGCTAAATCCCAGTCGGGTAACGACAGCATGCTTTTTTTTTCTTCTTCATTGAAACAGAATTTGAAAATAAATTTCATCGTCTGCTGGTTTTAACTATTGAGCCAACGTGTGTAATAATACTCTTAGAGAGATTGAGCACCAGATTATTTGTAGAAATCTAGTAGTGTTGGAGAAGCAATGCTTGCTGCTTTAGAACCATTGAATAAGCTTTTAGAGAAAGCTGGGAGCCTCAATGAGGCATACCAAGAGATCCCTTACGGTGTGCTCAAAAGCATGTCAATTTGGGAAAGAATGCAATCCTATTATTGGGGGATGGAAATCTTCTGTTTGGGTCTTGTTGTCTTGGTTTTAGGCGCATTTTACATTGGTTCTTCAATTAATGTTAATCGTGCTTCTAAGATCATGGATTCATTACACGTTTTTTTCAAAAATGATTTGAAATTTGCTAGAATTGGTGTTCCTACGAAATTCTCTTCTGGCTCGAAACTTTATCGTGATGAACATTTACACACATGGTTTACGACTTTTGCCACGGGCCGTTCCTCCATTGAAAACATTACAGTCCAGATTCACATGTTAGCTAGGAATAATCCTGTATCGTTATTTTTTGAAAGCTTGATCAATTATTTTATGCCAGCGTTTGGATTAACTGATATGGATGAGTTTTGTGAAGTGGTTATAAAACCTAACGGTATCTATGTGACTAATGAAAACGCGGCTCAAAATCCCAACGGGAAAGAAATTGTGAGTAAATTTGCCTTCATTTCATCCATTGTAAATAAATCATTTATGAATGAATCCAGGAAACAAAATTATTACTTATCGCTAACGCATACTTCTGATAATGATAAACTACCTAACGAGTATGTCTTTATGTCGGAAGTGAATCAGTTGAATGAATTTTTCCTACATTACACTAACAAAGATTTCAATGATAAAGTCTTATTACCTTCTAAAGGTTTTTTAAAATTCATAAGTTTCACCGATTTACCTACTGATAGACCTGAAGGCGAAAAACAATGGAGACAACAATTACAACCTAAATGTGTCATTGCCACTAAGATTCCCACCACAGAACATGAGATCGCTTGCTTGAAACTAGTTATAAATTCTGTAGTTGAGATGATTGATAGTTACACCCGTGATTTGGTTCAAAAGAAAGGTGCTGCAGAGACTATTGTGACGCCAGATATCTTAAAAAAAGCGATGAACTTACGTTCCACTGAATTACAAAAAGGTATCAAACTGTTAGAACAGGCCAAATTAGAGAAACTCAAGGAAGAAAAGAAAGAATTGGAAAAAGAGAAGAGAAGACAGTTAAAGAAAACCGGTGAACAAGAGAAAATTGATCAAAAAATGAAAGAGAAGAGAGAAAGACGTGCCAGGAATAAACAAAAATCTAGAATGCAATGAACCATTGTGCCGTTTATTGTTTGGAAATCCCTACTGTATTTTTTAACTCATAGCTGAATATACAAGTCTAAATATATCAAATACGTACATACCATTACGACGAGTCTCTTTATTTAGGACAATTTGTGCTAGGCTGGGGTTGATTATGGTTTCCAAGAAATTTAATGAAAAAAATGAAAATTTAATATAAAACAATGAAATTTAGTGGTATTGTTATATACAACAAATACGCGAATTATTGCTACCTTTTACACATTGCGGATCTTATCCTGTAGCTTTCACCCATTATTTTTTACCCAGAAGTTAATACTATACTAATAAGCTTTTGCGTATTTGTCTCGGAGTTACTACTACAATGGTGAATAGTTTTCAAGAGAATCAGTCAAAAAATAAGACAATGCCTAAAAACACACAAGGCGACAAACAACATCGAGCCTCTTCGACTCGTCAACTGAACCCAATCCCGACTCTACAACCCACAGACTCATATATTCCATCGAATTTGACAGAATTGATTCCTGAACTGAATTCATACAAAGAATTGCTAGAAGCCGAAAAGAAAATTGATATTTATTTAGCTAGAAAGAAAGTAGATTTGTATCAAAACGTGTCACAATGGAACACCCATCCGCAAATAAACCACAGTGTGTTTTCTCATTACAATAAGGATTCAATCAAATTTTTAAGAATTTTTATCTCGAATATATCTGAAAACCAACCATGGCAAGATGTAGATATGTCCGAGACCACGGAGGAAGGTTTGAAGAATGCTTCTTGGACTATGAGAATCGAAGGTAGACTCTTGGATTCTTCTAAGGTAGAAGACACTTCGAGACCAAAATTCAGTACATTCATACAAGATATTGCTGTTGATTTCAAAAAGCCAGTTACAAATGCTATGAATGGCCAAAGCGAAGATGATGAGATGAACGATGGTTTGGAACCAATGACTAATGGGAATTCTCCAAATTCTGAGCCTCAATCAGCTATGAACATGCTATCTAGTGAAAATGGCACCGAAGAGAGTAAAAGGCAAGAACCAGAGACCGATATCTTGGATGCAGTTGAATGGCATTTTGATTCTAAAAACCCTGTAGAATTTGATGGGTTAGATATTAAAAGAAATGGTTCTGAAAATCTAAATTGTACTGTGACGATCCAGCCTAAAGGTTTCACGGGCAATCGTCTTGATTATTCGCCTGCATTATCTCTCGTTATCGGCAAATCACAAGGTTCTTTACATGACGCTGTTTACTCGCTGTACAAATACATCCTATTGAATAATCTACTTATAAACGATTCTTCTACAAATGCAAAAGTTAATCTAAATGCTTCGTCGAATAATACTAATGGCGAGAAGACAATGGTAGAGTTAGATGAAAATTTATCTAAATTGCTAGTTAGTACGTCGGGAGAAACACCCAAAGTGGTAAAATTAACAGAGTTTCTTCCTTTAGTGAACTCTCACATTACACCTGTGAAACCAATTAAAATAGATTATACAATAAGAGTGGATAAGGCTTCCACATATGGAGAAGTAGTCTTTGACATTGAAGTACCTTCTGAAGAGGTATTACAATTACCAGACCAGCTTCCCAATGATGCCCTGGGGATAGAAGGTACCTCGCTCTTAGCAGAGATGGATAAAATTAATAGCGATCTAGCTCCCAAGTTGTCAGAATTAGAGAAACAAACCAATATGTTATTGCTACAATTGAATGCAAGTGCAAACAAGTATCAATTTTTTACGGCATTGTCAGAGAACCCAGTACCAGTTTTACAGGAATATATCCTTTCCTCGTCAAATGCTTTGAAAGTTTTGGCCGGAGATGAAGGTTATAATGAGGATACAGTGAGAAGAGCACAGTTTTATAAAGAGAACGAAGCTGTATTATTTGAGAACTTGAGCGTGCTTCTAGCTAATGGAAGATTGTAATTCATTTGTATAGTCTAATGTGATAAATATAAGTAATACCATCAGAGGCATCGTTGAGCCCAGCTCGTCGACTCTAACCCACGTTGGAAATGACTTCAACTCAACTGAATTTTTTGAGCGTTCGATGGATGATTCATTTTCATTATAATTCAATTATGAGCTTTCATCATTGATTTTTCAATTAAATGCTAATTTATTTGCACTATTTGAGTAGTTAATAATCCAAATACAGCTTGATTAATTGGTAGTATATTTGTTTTAAAATATAGTTATACAGACAGCGAAAGAAATATACCTGATGGCCGATCAATCAAAGTGTTATAGATCCACCAGATCTTCCGATCAAGAGACCAAATCGTTTGAAGATGTGGTTATCCAAGGTCTAGCTAGCGATGGTGGTCTTTTCGTTCCTTCTCAAATTCCTCAAGTCTCTGAACAAGTTTTGTTTAACAAATGGAGCAAACTCTCATTTCAAGAGTTGGCGTTTGAAATCATGAGATTATATATCGCTGAGTCTGAAATTCCAGATGTTGATTTAAAAGATTTGATTCACAGATCCTATTCGACTTTCAGGTCCACTGATGTGACCCCCTTGGTGCAAAATGTCACTGGCTCCAATGAGAATCTACATATTTTAGAATTATTCCATGGTCCTACTTATGCTTTCAAAGATGTAGCTTTACAATTCGTAGGAAATCTTTTCGAATACTTCTTAAAAAGACATAACGAGGGTAAACCTGCCAATGAAAGGAAACAGTTGACTGTTGTCGGTGCTACTTCTGGTGATACCGGTTCTGCTGCCATCTATGGGTTAAGAGGCAAAAAAGATGTCTCTGTCTTCATTTTATATCCAACTGGTAGGATTTCTCCAATCCAAGAGCAACAGATGACCACTGTTGCCGATCAAAACGTCCAAACGCTATCTGTCACTGGTACTTTTGATAACTGCCAAGATATTGTGAAAGCTATATTTGGTGATAAAGACTTTAATTCCAAGCATAACGTTGGAGCTGTGAACTCTATCAATTGGGCTAGAATCTTGGCCCAAATGACTTACTACTTCTATTCTTTCTTTGTAGCTACAAAGGGTAAGAAAGAAAAGGTTAAGTTTGTGGTGCCAAGTGGAAATTTTGGTGACATCTTAGCTGGTTTTTTTGCCAAGAAGATGGGTTTACCCATTGAAAAGTTAGTTATTGCCACTAATGAAAACGATATCCTTGATAGATTTTTGAAAACAGGTACGTATGAAAGATCCGACGAAGTGGCCTCCACCTTGTCTCCTGCTATGGATATTTTAATTTCATCCAACTTCGAAAGATTATTATGGTATTTAGCCAGAGAAAATCTGGTCCATGATAATGACGACGCCGAGGCAGGTGCAGTTGTTAACCAATGGTTTAATGAGTTAAAGACTAAAGGTAAATTTCAAGTTTCTCAAAAGGCTATTGATGGTGCTTTGAAAGATTTTGCCTCCGAAAGAGTTTCCAATGAACAAACATCTGATACAATTAAAAAAATGTATGAGCGTTCTACTAACCCCCAAAGATACATCCTAGATCCTCATACTGCAGTGGGTATCTGTGCTAGTGAAAGATTGATTGCTAGCGATAACGATAAATCAATTCATTACGTTTCTTTATCCACCGCTCATCCAGCTAAATTTTCCGAGGCTGTCGATAATGCTTTATCTTCATTTTCTGACTATTCATTCGAAAGAGACGTTTTACCTGCTGAATTAAAAAAATTATCCACATTACCTAAGAAGATTAAATTAGTGGAAAAAGCTGATGTCGAGTTGGTGAAAGCTGCTATCGAAGAAGAACTGTCAAAGATGGAATTATAATATATATAATATATACTTTCACTCATTATGATAATAGTTTCTCACTCATCGAAGTTAGCAACATTCACAGTTACATTTCTATATCAATCACATCTAAAATTTATTATATATATATGGCTTGAGAAACATATAAAAGATTGAAACTAATAACAAAATAATTTGATCATGTCTTCATTTATGTTTTGATATTAAACCAACTTGGCCACCATTATCTATTTTGACTTCGTACCCAGCTTCTTGTAATGCATCATCTTGTACCACTTTTTGAGCTTCTAATTTTGCTACAAAATCTTTGTTATCCTTATTATCAGCCAGTAGAAACTTAAGACATACTATACTTCTTTCTTTGATAAAGGGATCATTATCGTCTATGACACAGTTTGAAAGAACTAATTCTAACCCATGTAATTCTCGTATCTGGTCTTGAACAGCCTTATTATTGTTGGTCAGATTCGCCAACAACTCTATAATAAGTAGTTTACATTCAGGAAAATTCGTTGATTTTATCTTATAAGCGTTAAAATCAATTCTATTCTTAAGTTTATCCTGATCTGTAATTTTTTGTCCTAAAGAGTCAGATAATTTGATTGAATTTGGATTCCCACCTTGGTCCTTCATTAGATTAACTCTTATCAGATTTTTTTGAAATACAGCTAATAATGAAATCAGAACATCAAGACCTTGGTAAGACAAGATATATTTTTGAATGGCGTCGTATTGAGATACCGAAGACATAATATCCAATAATATGACTGCTTCTCTATGCAGGCCAGTGGCTATAGTTTCATCATCTTGTCCATTTGTTTGGAAATATTCTTGTATTTGCTTTGAAATATTTTGGAAAGCAGGGAAACACCATGTCATCATCGCCACAAGAGCATAATTATCCCATGTGTCTGTACTTGTTATTGATAATTGTATTACTGCTAAAATATCCATATATGCAGCTTTATTCCTTTCTCGGAGAGAACTTATGTAACAGGTAAATGATTCATTTATCGATAATTTGGCAAATAATTTAACTAGTATTAAATCAATGGTACCAAGTTTAGTCTCTTGAGGAATGTGACTCAATATTGCATCCTGATTCATATAAGTATTGAGTTTAGAATTTTGCCGAAGAATTCGAGTAATTAGCAAATTGTGAAGAATAGTATCGGCATCAGTGTGTCTTAAAAACTCAAATAGAAACCCATCAGCATCCGTTAAGTTCACAAAATTTAATAAGTACGGTAGTAGCATCGTTTCATCCAGGTTAGGATGAGAAACAGGATAGCTCAAAAAGACTACTATGACGTTCATATCATTCTTATTGACATCTAACTTAGCTTTAGAAATATTGTGAAGAAAACTTAGAATCGCACAGTATATAGAAGTCTCCATATCATCATAAGTCACTTCGAAAGAAAGAATTCCATTAAAGAAATTTACCACGTCGTGGTGCAAGCACAGCTCTTTCGGAATCGCATTGTTAGATGCTGAAAGATTTCTCATTAGTAATAAAACACCCCTCACTGTCCTACAATACCAGTAAATGTACTCTTTGTTCTGGATCCTAGCCATTTTCTCCACAACACAGTCCTCTATACAAGTCTTCAATTCCTTCCAAACAGAATAAGAATCAGCTAGTTTCTGCCTATAATCCTCTTCCGAAGCAGTTTTGGAGACAATGAGGCCAAGTTCTTTCAAAGCATTCTCATAAAGAGGCATGCTTTCAGGGCAACTTTGAAGTACTTTCCCAACATCATCGATAACAGCATCCTCAGAGGATAACATATTAACTGCTGTCATGGCCGATGAAGTAAAATAACCGTCTTATATAAACGACTATCAAGTTATTAATTAACAATCGGTTTGCTGGACAAAGGATACGATGCGATGCTCATCGCTTCATCATTACAAATTTTTCACTTTACTATGAAAAATCAGACCTTTTTATATGAAGTCACATCTTTTGCTTAGCTCATCGCATAACTGATAACCTGGAAGGGACGAGCATATGGGGAGAAAATGGGATCCTGGTCCCTTTCTTACTCTATCATCTGTGGTAAGTCCCTGCATTTAATCTGTTATTGAATTATATAATCGTACTTATCAGAGTTCCATTTCGTCCTCATCATCGCTAGAATCATCCTTTACAGGAAGTTTTAAATTCTTATTATCAAACCCTATCCAACCTTCTTCGTCATCAGATTCATCTACTACCATGTCTTGTTCACTGTCTTCAGTTTCTAACTGTCTAGTTAATGATAATCCAGCGTTTTGGTCGTTTCCATTCTCCACCACTAGACCATCTGTTACAGTCAAGAAATTGTATGCATGCTTGTTGTTTGTACTTGTAGCCGTCACATCCTTAGCGATTTTCCCAAGGAATCGTTGAATGGTCCTTACCACAGATGCGAACTTATATTTGTGCAAGCTGATGTAAGACCCATGGGAAGATAATAGATTTTTAATCCAAATTAAATTGTATTCCAAATGCTGGGACTCATTAGAGAAATCTCCAACAAATTCTAACACTCTAGGCAGATGCACAACTGGGATATCTGAACAAACCAAAGGGATTTCATTGACTGGAATGTTTTCATAGACCTTGTTAATTAAATAGCGTTCATTTAATCTGAAGGCCATGACCAATGCTTTTGTATACTCTTTCTCTTCTAAAGTCTCTAATATAGTCTGTGGGGTAATGTCAACGTCAAGGTCAAATGGGTCAAATGCTAAGCCGTCAAGGACGGAATAGATTAATAAACCTTCAGTAGATGCGGCAGAAAATGAAACAGCCGAAGGAGAGAATTTTATCGAAGTGACACGTACTTCAGGGCGTATATTTCTAGTGGATAAATCACCTCCACGTCTTGAACCTGGTAAGGTATTATCCATACGATCTTCTAAATCAGATTCTTCAGCATCTCTGTCAACCAAATCTAAAGAGCCTGCCTCTGTCATTTTTTTGCTATTCAAAAATTGTAAAGTACCATTCAAGGTCATATTACGAGAGACTGTAAATCTTCGAAGTAATACTTCATTGGAAATATCATACAGACAAATAGAATTGTTATTCCCACCAGCTATTAATGCTAACCCATCGAAACTATAATTTATCGTAGTGAAAAATTTGGCTCTTTCAGAATTCTTAGCAGTAAATCTATCTTCTAGATTTCTTCCAGATAGCACATCTCTTCTACTATCAATATTTCCTACTTGTCTTCCAGATTCAATATCAAACATGGTAATTTGGCCCTTTAATGTCGACACAGCGACCTGCTTCCCATCTGGTCGAATAGATAAAGCTAGAACATCAGAGTACACTTCAATTGGTTCCACTTGTTGAGATCTCCCAAACACAGACCAAATTCTAATAGTTTTATCCCATGATGCAGAAGCTAAAACACTATTTTCTTGGCTAAATTCAAGACAGGATACGGGACCCTCGTGTCCACTTAATGTATCGAGTAGTTGACCTGTCTGTACCGACCAGACGTGAATATCGAAATTATCAAGGGATCCTGCACAAACCACTTCTCCTGATGGATCTACCGCTAATGAATTGAATTGAATTCTTTCGATAGCAGTAAAGACTCTAAAATTACGATACCTTAATAAATCCCAAGCTCTTACTGTCCCATCCAAGGAGGATGAAAATAAGACTTGACCTCTCTTAGCAAAGTGAACTTGTGTAACAGATGAAGTATGCTCTTGGAAAGTGGCTAAACAGAACCCTGACACTACATCCCAAACTTTGATCTTACCGTCGTCAGCACCAGTGACCAATCTTGACCCATCAGGCGAATATGCCAAAGTATTCACTGAATCGAAATGTCCTTGTTGTTTCAGAATATAAGACTCAGATTGCCATTCATAAACCAGTAATTGTCCCAATTTAGCTGAACCAAACGCTAGCCATTCCCCACTCTTATTTATGGAGACAGTGTTAACAGGGTTTTGACCCATAGATAGCTGTTGGATTAGGACGAAACTTGGCAATTCATATAGTCTAAACTCACCGTTAGTGAAACCTACTACTAATAAGTTAGATTCCGAATGGAAGCTAACACATTTCACTTTCGCATGGTTAGCGTTGAAGAAATGCTTTTCGGCAATTCTCCAACTGTATTTTGATAAGTCAACTTCTGTTTCATCGGTTTCATCCTCTTCCTCATTTGAATTTTTTGGAGCAGAATATTCCCATTTAAACAATGCACCATCTTTACTCACTGTATAAATCAATTCTTGATCAGCGCTGAAAAATGCACCTAAGACATTATCTCTATGACCAGCAAACGTGGTACCAGCTAGATCCTTCTCTTGGAAATCAAGAGACCATATTTTACTGGTCAAATCCTTTGATGAAGTAAGTATAAACCTTGAATCAGGAGACCATGTTAGTCTTGTAATATCTTGAGAATGACCGGCATGAATCCTATGACGCACAAATGGAGCAAATTGACGATCTTCAGTGACGTTGGGGGTCTTCCAAATTTGTAAAAACCTACCAGCAGCAATAGCAAAAAATTCTCCATTGGGACTAAATTTTATAGACTGGCAACGCTCTTTAAAATTGAAATGATGTAAAACAGTTCTAGCATGGAAATTAACTAAGATAGCCCTCCCATCATCATCTACTGAAAGCAATAGAGTACCTTGCTTATTCAAGTCAAAACACGACACATTCTTGCGATGCTCGTACTCAAATGTAAAAGATTTGTTATTAATCAAATCAAAGACAGAAATTCGATTTCCCACTGGAGACAACAATTGCTTCCCGTCCTCGGAGAAATGAAGGTTACCTTGTCGGTACACAGTACCAAGTAAGTTAGAAAACTTGAAATCAGACTTCATCTTGCCCAAGCTCGCTGTCTACTTTGATTTGCAAGCTTCTAAATAAAATGTTTCGAGTATGAATTAAAATCGATGAGCTTGATAAAATTAAAATTTTTCACTTTTCCATAGTGAAAAATTCCATCTACTACCATCACAAATAACAACAGAAACTATGGAAACAACGATGTGGACGAGCTCGAGCGTACCAATTACTCGATGCCATTGCAACGTAGCGACTTATTTAGTTGATTTCGTGAACCCTGCTTTTAGGACAGCTTCTCTTGCCGTGGAATTGATATGTTTGAACCTATCTGGTCCGATATGAACTCCACCAAACCATCTTGCCACTACGACCAGGACGTTCCATATATCCATGATAGTGACCAAATGTAGCATCCGGGACCCTGCTGCAGTTTCTCCGTCGTCATCGGAGTCCTGATACAACAAGTCATTCTTCTCGTTAGCCACTTTAATCCTCCAGCAACTCATCACATGGTTAGCCTTTCTTAGCTTTGGGTCTGTCTTCAACAATTCTAGTTTATCGTAAGCTTCCTGCTCGCTAGCGACTCTTGTAGCAAACGCCATGAACGTAGAACCTCTATCGGTGATGGGTTCTGATGCCGACCAACCTTCGAACGGGTTCAGCGCAATGACAGGTTCTTGATCAAACGTCTCTGCTTCATCGTCAACAGGTTCTTCGTAAAGGATCCCATCCAACTCGGTTAAGAAATCAAATAGACACACTGACCCGGGATGGAAATTGGAGTCCATGACTTCTTGAAACAAATTATGTAGATGCTTCGTATCGTAGTGAGATTGGTGAGAAGCTAATGACACTTCTAACAATTGGGGACATTTCTGGGATGGGTAATTCGACGGGAAGGACAGTTGAAGCTCAATTTGCTCATGTTGTGGGATCTTTAAATGAATGATACTGGAGTCCGCCAGCTTATTGAAAATTGCTTCTGGATAAATAGCGTCAATGGCTTCCAATTCTTCTAGCAATTGCTCGTGATCAGTCATTCTCGCAACTCTCTTTGTCGTATTTCAATTTGGGTTTCTTAAGCTGTGAAGTGCACATTTGGAATTTGTAGAAGACATTTTTCAATAAATGCTACTGTAAAGCTAATGGTAACTTGCACTTATTCCAGTCACAACCGACACCACATAGTGACAAGCGAAGGCCAGATGAGTTACGACGAGCTGAAGAGAAAAGGAAACGAACTGTTCCAATTGGGCAGAAACGAGGAAGCTGTTGACGTTTATCACCAATGCATCAAATTAGATCCTTCGAACCCAATTGCGTACAGCAACCAAGCAATGGCCTACATACGACTACAAGACAGACACGCAGCACTAAGAGCATGCGAGCTGGGGTTAAGTAAACTGGTCAGCAGTAACCCGTTACACATAAACTTGAAATCAAAATTGGAATACCGGTATCAATTGGCATTGAAATTGCCTATTAAAGACGCAACCAACGAGTCAGTTGAAATTCCAATCGAAACTGTGTCTACCTTACCCGCTCGCTGGGCATCATTATAGCTTCGAAGCTTGCGAATTGTACCATTGGTGGACTGGTGAATAGGCACGACGGCTGTCGATAGTGAAAGATAGGGTTTGCTGTTTTATATTAGGGCTAGAATCTTCAAATCGGGAACGTATTAAAAGGGGCCGAGAAGTTGATCCCCATTCCATACCACTTTGTGACATTCTTTCCATATTGTTTGAGAGTAATCGGAAACACATATAGAAGGTGGGTCCAATTGTACTGTGTGTGTGTGGTTTAAGATGGTTCAGGCCTCTTTAGAGAAGAAACCGACGTTGCTGTTCGAGTTAGATGAGCCTACAAATGACGTGATTGTCACCCCACCTATCGACAAAAACAGTGCCACTAAGAAGTTAGAAAGTAAAAAATTCCTTTCTGTGGATGATATGGATGTTCTTTCTTTGGCGACGAGTTTTGATAAACAGATGTTGGAAGGAACACCGATGTATTTTGAACCATTGGATGAGACCTTGACTAACCCTGTGGATATGGAAGATCTGAGTTCGGTACAAAATTGTCAATCTCAAGTGAAACAGATGAACTCGGTGTCAGCAGTCCCTACATGGTCAACGGGGTTTTCGAAATCTAAAACTGGTGACTCTAAAAGCCCATTTGTTCTAGTGACTCAACTCAGAGATAAATATATCAAGACATCGTTTCAGGACTCTGAATCTAACCCAAAATATGATACTGAGAAGTGGCTCACATACCCTGAACCTCTGCCAAAATTTTGGAAATTTGAAAAAGATCCGAGATTTCAAACCGAAGAGAGTAACGGTAGTAGTATTGAGTCAACACCTGATTTAAATAGTGACTTTAATGACAAAAAAATCCTGAAACCAACTTCGAAATCGTATTATCCTAAATTTGTCACGGAGGAACAAGTGGTTATGGGGCAAAGAGTACAAGTTCAACATACAGGACTGTATTTCGATTTGAATAAATTCAAACAAGCGTCGGACGAGTTTAATGTAAAGAAGAACATAAGTCCTAGACCACTGGAAGAGCGAGGAATGGTATCATTCCAAGATTTCACTAACGATTTTGATGTTCTTTTACAAATTTCTCAATACCATGAATTGAATGAACTTTCAGAGAAAAGGTTGCAATACCTTTTAGAAAAGTTCGAACTGTTTCAATATTTGAAATCGAAATCGGAGATTCTAGAAAATAAACAAGTACCTTACAGGGATTTTTACAACAGTAGGAAAGTCGATTGTGATTTACCATTGAGTGGGATTGTGAGCCAGCGTCAATTAAGCGAGTTCATATGGGAAAAACTAAACCTCGAGCCAAACAGAGTCGTTTACATTAATTCAGCAGGAGATAGACTTACTTTAGAAGATTTTTTCAAATTTGATAATTCTACTGACGAAAGATTAGATATTGGATTGAAGTTAATCGATGATGACTTTTTAGATTGGTATAGAGACGTTTATTTAAATGTTTACCATCTACTAGATATACCTGCAAAAACTATAGAGACAATTTTGAAACCTAAACATTTAAAATATTACTTGATTGCCAAAACTTTCTTAGAATACGATAACTTCGTTGGTGGTGAATTTTTAGCCGAATTGTTCTTACGTTATGTTGTTTATCGATTAGAGAAATCTAAATATCAGTTAGCTCAAGTGTCAGTGGATTTTCATTTTTATGATAACCCTGAAACTCATAACTGGTGGAAGATATTCTCACATTGGTTAATTCGTTGGAAATTGGTATCATATAATATATCCTGGAATATTCAATTTAGAAGATGTTATTCCAAGTTGAAAATAAGAGGTCAAGTTGACAATTTTGATGACTATTTGAATGCAATATTTGAACCACTATTGAATGAGGAAAGCTTGAATTATTTAGAGTTGAATTTTTTCCTGAGGAACGTTAACTCCTTAGATTTGGTCATTTCAAGAGCCGATGAGTACATTTGGAGTGATTTTGTTAACATTCAAACACCGCCACAGAAGTGGACTACAGCCGACAATCCAACAATTTCACAATATTTATACTACATGTTCGTTAAATTGAGCAAAATTAACCAGTTGAGACATTCTAAACACTTAAATACCATAGTGTTAAGGAGTTTTTGTTCACCACCAGGTAGTAATCGTACATCACAAATTAGCCCTCTGAACATGAATTGTTCAGAAAGACTGGAATCTTTAATTTGTAATATTTTACTTTGCAACGGTGGCCTTCTACAAGGTGAGCCAATCTGGGATGGACCTCCTTCTATTGAGTATCTATATTATTTATTACAGATTCCTATCGTGGCTGCACCATTATCATCTGTGTCGTCTCATTACACATTGACACAATTCCAACAAAGAGATCTCGATATTGTGGCAAATGAGTCTAGCATGGTATTAGATGAAGATGAATTGATGGAGTTAAGCAAGAAAGAAAAAACAGAAACGAGAGAACTAAGTTATATCCAACCATATTCGTACGAGAATAATCCCTTTATGAAGTTACTCAAATGTGGATTTAAAGTCAGTTTGTCCTCGAAGTCGGTACTATTCAGTTCTTGCTATACACATGAACCGTTAATTGAAGAATTCAGTGTCGCTGCAAGCATATATCTGTTGAATGCTGCTGATCTTTCTGAGTTTGCTAGAAATTCAGTGCTGAGCTCGCAATTTGATGGTTTTTATAAAGCTCACTGGTGCGGTGTTACCATTGTACATACAAAGAGCAGCCCTATTGCAGAATCAATAGGACATACAGACATTTGGCATGATAAAAATGAAGATACTAGGATTAAACATAACGTTCCACTTATCAGACGACAGTATAGAAATACTGCTTTAAGGCAAGAGTGGATTTTTGTAACTGATAAGCTGTCGACTTATCCATTGAATCCAACTAATAGAACTTGAAAATTTGGCAACTATTCATGCTTTTTTATGTACATAGATATTTTGATAGAGTATTGATTTACGTCAGTTGCGCTACGTTTTGCATGTATTGTTTCTTCTATAATTATTTGACCCAACTGGGTTCGATATCTCTCACATATGTAGCGTAATATTTTAATCTTTTGATGGTTGCTACAGTGCTTTTACTTGAATTAGGAGGGAATCCATAGTAAAACAGTTTGAAATTACTTTCTTTCTTATTACCGTTATCAATATCAATAGATAAATCTAGTACTGCTATACTCCTTTGGAAGTACCATTTATTAACTACATTATCTTTCCTACTTCTCCAAACAACTTCTTTCGGAAATTTCTTGAACATTAAGTTAAATATTATATCAGAAATACCCATGGAGCCTTTCAATTTAGGCAAAACAGCGAATTTATCTAAATAAACGAATTGATTTGCTTTAGGACCTTCATATGTTAATACAGCAATGCCTTCATAATCACCAACTACAATAATAGAGGCGATATTACCATTTATCCGATTTAAGTAATGCTGCAAATCCAACTCTTTCTTGAATGACTTTTCCAATATCCATTTCAGTTTAATCAAATCTATCTTCTTATTTGATGGATCATCTTGTGTAGAACTGTTTTCAACAATACCAGGAAGACCTATAGAATTTGTTCCATCCAGTTTTCTATAATCATAAGTTCTAATATTAACACCTTTCTTGAAAACTGTAGTCATTAATGCAGCGTCATTTGCATCCGATTTCATGGATGAGCCACCATACCTGCCATTGAAAACTCCATAGTCATCGAATTCAAGTCTTGACGTAGATTTAGATTGTGGTAATGACGAAGAAATCAAAGATCGATCTGTTAAAAGGTTATAAACCAAGGGATTTTTATTATCAGAAGAAATCCCACCATTAGAGATAGTAGTTATTAACCCTGTAGATGATTGCGGTAAATTTGCTAGAACACTTTCCATGAGTTGTAAATCTTCCAAATGTTCTTTCAATCTACTCTCCTTTGCGGCAATCTCTTCCTCTTGTAAAAAGACTGCCATCTGGTGAGACAATGCATCGGTTAGAGGTTTCCTTTCAGCTAAGACACGGATTTCATCCTTCAAGTCTTTAGAGAGCTTATCAAATTCTTGAGATAAATTAATAAATAGATGAGAGTTATCGTTTCTTTCCCCAGAAGGTATACCACCAATGGAATTCAAGATAAAGAATTTATCAATTACTGGAATGGAAACGCTGGACATGTATTGAACGATATCCTTCAACATATACCTCGAAATTTCATCTTCATCAAAGACAAAAGGTTTAATCACGGGGATAACGCTTGGAATCTCTCCAATATACTTCCCAGATTCTAAGACAGAAGTATATTTCCCGGTTTTATCCTTATTCAAACCAAAATCTAAATGGAACGGGTTCAATCCAGCATTAGTGACCACTGCGTCCAAAATTTCACTTTGCTTCCAAATTTTCTCAGATGGTGGAATGACAAAGATGATGCGCAGACCCAGAGTGTACAGTCTGCTCAACGTATTAGAAAGATTAATCAATGACTCGTTTGAGTAGGATGGTAGATGACGGATCATCATTAAACAAGAATGGCCACGATTGTCGGGATTAGCATATTTCGTCAAATATTCTTTAGCTTCCCGTTTTGTAGCAGCAGAGTTCAACACAGACAAGATTAAATTCTTAGAAGCAGCATTTGCCTGATTCAAATATGATTTCTTATTGAAAATATATTTCCACATGTATGGAACAATAATTTATCACAGAAAGGATCGTAACTTCATGAAAATTCGGGTTTATATCAAACTTGTTGCGCCCAATGCGTGTGTGGCAGCCAATTGGATAAGTTAAAAAGCAATGTGTCGCCAAAGTGCACACATAATACTTGTATCTAATATAAATTTTAATGTGCGATGCGTATAGATTTTATTAATACTAGTAAATAATATTTCAAAATCGCTATCTATAACTATATATAACGTCTTTCTGTGTGAAAAAACAGCTGGGTTCTACGTGACGTTATACCGATTATCTTCTTAGCAAGAGCTATTCATGGTACTGGAATGGTATTACCGTTACATTTACAACAAAATTTCTCTCCAGAAGAAATACAATTCATTGTAGAGAATGAGCCCATCAAGATTTTCCCCAGGATTACCACGAGAGCGAAACCAAAGAGAAGTGTTATGGCAGAAGACTCTGAAGATATCCAGTGGCAAATGATTACTATGCCGAGTAAAGCGTTAAGTAATATGGTGGCTACAAAGAGCACGACTGTGACGTTGTGGATCGCTCTGTTGTTGAAGCAGCAAGGAAAATGTAATATCATGGCACCGGAGTGGCTAACAAAGAAGAGTTTAGATCGCGGTATCCATTACGAGAAGACTCACGGCGACCGATTTAGCCCCATGCCTTGGAATTGGCTTGTTCTTGCGGAGTTGCTGTTCAAGAGGGCCGCTGACGATTTCCAAGATCCTGTGCATGAGCTACGGAGTAGAATACAGGATTTAAGAGAAATTAGACAAGGTAAAGTATTGAAAGGTTTGAAACATTTGAATGAATCTCATTTACAACTTGATAACTTAAGTATATTGGAGATAAATGAGCTAAGACCATTTATCGTGGGGATTATGGATAAATTGAAAGATATTCATTCTGCTTCGATTAATAGTGAGGAAACGACAGATATTGTAGAAGACGATGAAATCATATGAATATCACACAGCCAGTTACACAATAGAAAGTTACACACGCTTACTATGTCTATCAAGTGTCATTAAAATCCAAAATTCATTTTGAAGTGGTTTCCGAAAGGAAACCCATTTCCTGGAGGTCTAAATCGAGGAGCTCCTTGGAAAGGAGAACCTCTATTCCCTTGAGCCTGGTTGTGGAAGCTTCCTCCACCTCTTGAACCACCAGCAGATCTAGCTTCATCGTATTGACGTTTTTTGTCATCATCATTAAGTGTTTCATATGCTTCATTAATTTCAGACATCTTTTCATGAATCTTCTTTTGTTCTTCTTCACTAGCTTTCCCTTGTTTATCAGGGTGGTACTGCTTAGTCAAGTTCAAGTATGCACGTCTAATCTCCTTGGAGTTAGCATCTTTATCCACATTTAAGATTTTGTAATAGTCCTTTTCAGTGTTCACACCTCTTGTTGCTTGTTGTTGTTGTTGCTGCTGCTGCTGCTGCCGCCTGAAATATTGTTGTCTTTGATGATGTTGTTGTTGCTGCTGCTGTCTTTGCCGGGTTTCAACTATCTGTTTCACAGCATTCACAACTCTCGTTATGTATGGATTCTCACTCTCAAATAAATTTTCATTTTTAATGAAATTATATATTTGGTCCTGATTATGAATGTGATTCCTGATGTTCTTGGATTTATTGACTATGGAGTCTATCAAATAAATGCACATATGTGGATAAGTGTTCCAAAGACGTTTAAAATAATCTTCTGGTATATCAGTTTCCTTCCTCATAATATTAACAAATACGCTCCAATCTTCTTCACTTAGTATTTTTTTTAAAGTAGCCTTACAATTATGTTTAGAGTCAATGTTTCTCGTATTAGTCACCGTTATAGCCTGGCATATTATTACATTGAAAACATTTTCAATCTCTAAAGTCAATTCAGGTAACATTTGTGTATCAAAGGCAAAAGAGTAATCATGCACTTCTAAAGTGTTTGGTTGGAAAAAATTGTTAAAAGAATTGTGGAAAAAATTCAATAACATATCATAATTATTAGTGAACGGAGTTGTTACAATCGATTTTAAAAAAGGTTTTGAATCCTTCAAATAGAATTCCAGTATTTTATTCCAATTTTTATCATTTGGTTCAAATGAATAGACTCGAGGATCTTGTACACTAGAAAATTTTGGATTTACTTTACTCCATTTACTTGTCAATAAACTCAATTGCTTACACAATTGGAAATCCATATCGATAGCCAAACATTTTCTTAAATGGTTACTAGGATCGACATTTAACACAGCAAATTGTAATAGCGCAATATCGTAATGAATTTGTAATTTTTGCCTTATAGTTAAATTCCATTTATGTTTTGTTAAGATTTTTTCATAGTTTTGAATAATTCGATTGGCAAATTGGGTATTAAACGATTGTGCTAGTTGACTTTTCAAAAAATCAATGTTAATAGTTAACACTTCTAGATTGTAGGGTGAGATATCTAACAAAGGGCGAAGCTCATCATCTAATGTATCTATATGCTTATGTTTCAATTTGCTAGTCAAAATCCCTAGTAACTGATGATAGATAGATGAATATTCCGAGACAAACCCAGGTTTCTTAAACAGCCCAAACCCAGTGTACAAATCTTCTAACCTTTTTGTTGTCAACGTAGTGTAAGAGTCTGTATAACTCGTGTCGTTAATGATTTTCTCAAAAGAATCAATAGCCTTTAAATCCTGTCCTAATGATAACAGTAATAACCCTTGCTTATATTCTAATTGGTTTAAAAACGAATGAAAATTTCCATCTCCGTTGACAAGACATTGTTCCGATTTGAGTATAAGTGTCTCATACTCAGTTAGCGCACTGTTATCAAATGGTAATTTGTTCAATGCATTTTGAAATTGTTTTAGGTCACAATGCTGACCATTTACCACCAGAAAGAATGTGATAAAAATGCTGGAGACGGTGGATAAACGCATGGTACTTTATTGCTCAGCTCTTTTCAGTTCCTTTACTTTAGTGCACCGCTCCTAGGATGTTTCAAATATGGTCAAATAAATTGGAAAAAAAATTGGAAAACACAGCAGATTTTCTACTAAGCACTAAGTAAATCCAAATAATAATGAAGCTAAAAGTAGTATGCCAAGAAAGACACTAACTAGCCCGCACTTCTAGTAAAGAAGCTGGATTTTATTGGAAGATCCAAATAATAAACTGGCAATCAGGTGTCCTTTTCTCAAATAAAAAGCCCCAAAATTTCCTTTTTCAGAAACAAACCCTAGGGCTATATATTAGGGCTAAAATATTGAAATTTGGAGGAACGCGTGAAAAACGACCGGACGGATAAGAGCCGGCGAAGTTTACGCGTTCTTCTTGGATGATTAGTTGTAAACACTTATGTTTGACACATGTATTAGTAACGTGTTTGAGAGCTGAGTGTGTGCCTCGAGTGCTACAAACATGTATATCAAACGGGTGGTGATCAGGGGGTTTAAGACGTACAGGAATGAAACAGTGGTGGACGATTTTTCGCCTCATCACAACATTGTCCTTGGATCTAATGGATCTGGGAAATCGAATTTTTTCGCTGCTATCAGGTTTGTCTTAAGCGATGAATATTCTAATTTGAAGAGACAAGAGAGGCAAGGGCTGATTCATCAAGGTTCAGGCTCTGTGATGAGTGCTTCTGTAGAGATTGTGTTTCATGATCCAGAGCATCGGATGATTTTATCTTCTGGGATTACGCCCAGGCCTAACAATGAAGTATTTATTCGCAGAACTGTTGGGTTAAAGAAGGATGACTACCAAATAAATGACCGAAACGTCTCTAAGAGTGATGTTACACGAATTTTAGACGGTGCTGGGTTTTCAGTAAATAATCCTTATAATATTGTACCACAAGGTAGGATAATCGCTGTAACTAATGCCAAGGACCATGAACGATTGCAACTGCTAGAAGATGTAGTGGGGGCTAAATCTTTTGAAAACAAATTACAAGCGTCTCTTAAAAAAATGAAGGAGACTGAATTTAAAAGAGCGCAAATTCGTAAAGAGATGACAGAGCTGGATTCGAAGCTAACTGAAATGGAAAAAGAGAGAAAAGAGTTAGAACGGTATAGTAGCATGGAAAGAGATAGGAAAGTCTTTCAGTATATCCTTTATGACCGTGAATTAAATGATTTGATTAATCAAATTGAAAATCTAGATGATGAGTATCAAAATATTACTCATTCATCGGAAAAATATGTTCGTGAATTAGACAATAGAGAGGAAACTATTAAACAACTTACTAGAGAGTTACAAGAAGCGGAATATAATTTAAGATTGAAAACTTCTACAGAATTGGAACAAACTAAGTCGAAACATTCAGATATTGTAGAAAAAGTTGCTAATCATGCATATAAAATAGAAGCTTTAAGACAAAAAATTGCTACAGAAAAGGGACAGTTGAAACATGATAAGGAATTACTCACTAATATTGCTACGAAAATTAGTATATTAAATGAAAAAATATCAAACATTACGCCAAGATTTGAAACGTTAACATCTGAGGAAAAAACATTTAAACAACAAATCGCGAACCTAGAACAACAGAAGAGAGATCTTCTTGTCAAAAAGGGTAAATATTCAAGGTTTGGGAATAAGCGAGAAAGGGATGACTGGATACATAATGAAATTGATGTCTTAAACCAAGAACTTACAAAATTAAAGGATAACCAAATAGAGCTTACCGATGAAGAAAATCTTCTATCTGGAAAACTTTCCAATATTGATCAAGAAATCGAAGAACTTGTAGATTCTACTAATGGTCCTGGTATCGAAGCTGAATTGGAAGATATTAATCAAAACTTGAAAGATTACACTTCAAATTATAATCTAAAGATAGATGAAAGAAAAGAATTATGGCGAAATGAGCAAAAACTAGAAGTTTTACTTCAAAATTTAAATGATGATATAGTGTCTGCTCAACGAGATGTTAATGGAACAATGAATAAAAATTTATCCAAGGGCTTGGAAAGCCTGAAACTACTTACAGAAAAACTAAATTTACCTGATGATGCAGTATTAGGTACTCTGGGAGAAATGATTAAAGTTAGTGAAAAGTACAAGACATGTGCTGAGGTTGTTGGCGGTAACTCGCTGTTCCATGTGATTGTAGATACGGAGGAAACTGCCTCTTTATTATTAAAAGAATTATTTAACATGAAAGGTGGAAGAGTTACATTAATTCCTTTAAATAAATTCCAAGATGATAATGAAGTTCGATTACCGGAACCTGATGCAGTATCTAGTTTCACCCCGTTGATTAAAAAGATAAAATATGATCCCAAAGTTGATAAAGTGGTCCGATTTTTTTTTGGTAAAACCATTGTTGTCAAGGATCTTGCAAATGGATTAAAAATCGCTAAGAAACATCAATTAAACGCCATAACTTTAGATGGTGATAGAGCTGATAAAAAGGGTGTTCTTACAGGTGGTTATTATGATTACCATAAAAAATCACGGTTAGAAGTATTAAAGGTCTTGAAGGATGCTCGCAATAAGCATAGAGAAATGAATGACGAACTGACGAAAGTTAGGCAGTTACTGAATTCAGTAGACTTAAATATCGATGAACTGAACGGGAATATAAGAAATGCGTCAAATAAGAAAGAACTTATAATGGGAGACATGGAAAGACTACGCTCTAAACTGAATCTGAAAAGAAATGAGAAGATCATGCTGACTGATAATTTAAGTAATATTATCTTCAAGAAGCAAAAAATACTTGCGTCAGTCGATAGTACTGAGAACAAGATTATAAATTACTCGAATGATTTAGAGCAGTCTTTTGACAATGAACTATCAGAGATCGAGAGAGATTTGCTGACTAAAACATCTTCGCAAATCGAAGATTTATCTCAAAAATTACTTGTCACTCAGGAAGCCCTGGATAGTTTAACAGCTAAATTAGATGAATACTCTGCTGAATTGAACTCCAAGTTGCTACCTCAGAAACAAGCATTAGAAGGTAAAGAAAATAGAACTACTACTGTAAATTTGGATGAACTCAAAGAAGAATTAAAAGTCTTGGAAACAGATTTTTCGGATCTTCAATATAAGGAGGAAACAATAAATGCTGAAGTCCTTGAAGTTCAAAATAGTATTAATACTCTTATCAAAGAAAAAACAGACAAAGAAAAGGCTATAGAGAAGGCAAACTCACAGCAAAGACTATTATTAAAAAAGCTGGACGACTATCAAAAAACTGTGGAAAAGACAATGAACCGTAAAACAGTGTTGGTTTCTAGACGTGCGGAGCTAGACCAAAAAATACGGGAAGTTGGACTGCTAGCTGATGATGTTCTTTCCAAGTATGAATCTTTTGCTAGCGAAGGATTGCTCAAAAAATTGAATAAAGTGAACGCTGATATTTCATCTTTACCAAATGTTAACAAAAGAGCCTTCGAGAATTATAAGAAGTTTAGCGAGAAGCATAAAGATCTAGTTGAAAGGGCCACCGAACTTGAAGAGTCTAAAACTTCTATTCAAGAGTTGATCGAAAATTTAAAGCAGCAAAAACTCACTGCTATTGATAATACATTTCAAAAAGTTGCTGAAAACTTTGTTCAAATATTTGAGACGCTAGTGCCAAGGGGATCTGGAAGACTTATAATTCATAAAAAAGATCCTGTAAGTCAAATGGGGGATTCTTTAAGCTCAAATGATCCAACGCATAGTGACGCGTTAACTTCATTTTATTCTGGTGTTTCTATATCTGTTTCTTTTAACTCTAAAAAGAATGAGCAATTGCATGTTGAACAGTTATCTGGTGGGCAAAAAACTGTATGTGCAATTGCCTTGATTTTAGCCATTCAAATGGTCGACCCTGCTCCTTTTTACTTATTTGATGAAATCGATGCTGCCCTGGATAAACAATACAGAACTGCTGTAGCACATGCCATCAAGCGACTTTCAGAGAGAGCGCAATTTATTTGCACTACCTTCCGTACTGATATGTTGCAAGTAGCTGATAAATTCTATCGTGTCAAGTACGAAAACAAGATATCTACAGTAATCGAAGTCGATAGAGCTGATGCTATAAAGGTTATTCGTGGTTCAAATAAGTATGCAGAGGTTTAACCTAGAAATGAGTCAACATGTGCTAACTCATCTATTAATGCTATATATAAAGTCCGTTTAGCCTAAACTACGTAAACTAATCTAACCCAAATGAAATCTCGGTTGCATAGTAAAGACACTAGTGGTAATTCTTCATTCAAGGTAGAATCGGATTTTGACTTTCATTCTCGTTCAATATTTTCAGAGTGGTATTGCTGATTTGATATGAAGCTGTTTTTCTTAAAGATGGCCTTGTTTGCATTGATGTCAGGTACAAAAAGTCTGGCTTGGTTTTTTTAGGTATATAATTTTTTGAGACTGCTTGTTCTAATACTTCATTAGCGATTTCATCTTTATCCCCAGATGTCATATACTGATTTTTCAAGCTTGTCTTTGGGACATCAACCATGGTGTTATAGTGGAATTTTATATGTGAATCCATGGATTTATTTTCTTGATGCATTCTTTTCGGTACAACAGTGCTACCTGCGTTAGAATCAATGTCTAACGATTTGTCACATATAGATGAGACTAGAGAGTCGGTTACCATATGATTTGGAGGGTCGGACAATGATTCATTAGAATTATCTGTATCTGTATGACCGAGATACTCATCTTTAAGTTTTGAAACATGCGAATTTTCGACTGGAAGGATATGTTCTTTCAGTTTAGGTGCGTCCAAAGTGGAATAATCGATATTTACGGATTTTTCCTCTATCTCAGAATCTGAAGTAGTATTTACTTCAATACCAGAAGATGTGGAAGACTGGTCATCCTCTGAGGAAGAAGAATTAGGATGTTCTTCTACTATCTGTTGATTAGTATGCTTTTGTATAAGTAGTTCCGCAGCTTTTCTTGCAGCATTTCTAGTAGTCCTTCTAGGCATTATATTCCTTGGATCAGGTTTACTATTATCTATGTTGGTATGCAATACAGTAGTGTAAGGTTTCTTAATTTTATTCTTAGAGTCTGTCATTTGATTATTAAGATTTTTGAACCAATGAGTCAACGTTATTGTATTCTTGCGATCAAATACCTTCAAAATCTCTGTTTTTTTGAAACTATTAGAGAGTTTATCTATATTTACATCTGTTTGGCCATTTCCTTTCTTTGACGTTAATTCCGTGAGGGAATCTGATAATGTTTCCATAGAAGTATGGATGCGATTTTTACTATCTATCCGTTTTGACATTATTTCAATTGGATTATTTGACGACACTTTTTTGTTTACCGGTGGTAAACTTTGCGGATCATTAAGTGGTATTGCCTGTTCTTTTAATTGAACTGTTTCTGTTTGAAACGGTTCATAATGTGGAGGTTTGTCTACTCTAATATTATCAAAATTCAGCACAGACTTAATTTTATTGAATTGTTTCAAAGAAGAGTCATTATTTTGAATCCTGGGAGGTTCATCGCTACTGAGGTTTGAAATAGATTTCGATTTATCGCTGAAAGGAATAAAATCATTTTGAGGCAAAATTTGTAAATTTATCGACGGTTTATGGGATCGCTGTTTAAACAAATCAGCCAGGTGCATATTATCTAAACCATCTTTCAGTATAACTTGCACTGAATCTCCAGAATGGAAAATGTCTTTTATTATAAAATTCGGATCTAAATCGTTATTTTCGTTGTCTCTTAAAGTTAAAATTTCTATAAGATCTAATGGCAAAGAATATAGTTTATGCGTTTGATCGATAATCTTGTCGTGTAAATCTTGCAATGTCAATTGAGGATCAGCGAACATTAAAAATTTCTTAAAATTAGAAGAATTAAATTGATATAAATTAGCAAGAGCTGCACTATAGTTGGTTATATTCGCTGCATGACTTGTCTGCTTGTTAAGGGAACTGTACGGTATTAACAAAACTTGTATTCTGAACATGTAATGGTAATTTTTCTAAGAAATTGCATATATGAATGCTGGTGATTGATCTTTCCTGTGGCTGTATATCCACAAGAAAAATCTGAGTTCTGAATAGTAACAGCTTCAATTGATGGGTTAATTAATTAATTTCTCCAAGCGAAGGGTTCTCCACAATGTTTTAAATTTATTGATGGGTAATTTTGCAAGAATTTCGATCAAAATACGATTTGATGCTAAGGACCTCTTTATCGTAAAATATGACGGCCAATTATCAGTCCGCATTCTTTCTGAATTTCAATTGTAATTCTAGTTCAATCTGTTAGTCAAAACAATGAAACTAAAAGTAATATATCAAGCAAAATAGAACTTAGTCGAATTCTGAGTATTCAACTCGATTCCTTATCCGTTTAAAATAAGAAAAAAAAATTGGACGAGTCCGGAATCGAACCGGAGACCTCTCCCATGCTAAGGGAGCGCGCTACCAACTACGCCACACGCCCATCCAATTTCTTAAATTTGGCAAAAAGTGAGGTTTCCTCACGCTCTGCCGCGGAGTTTTATAGTGTAATATTCGCGTCACAAAATCAATAATGCCTGCTGAATATGGTAACTCCTGCATTATTCCTCTCCTAGAAACCGAAATCTTCATGGCTACGCTTCACTTCGAGGTTAGGTGTATGAATTCGTGTAATTGCTAGGAATTAAGGGGATAACTAAGAGCTAGCTAAATCGTTTGTCATTGCAGAATTTACAGTTTTGCCAATATTCTTGCAAAAAGAAAGACGATCTCACTACAAGATGCTCATTTGCAACAACTTCATGATCAACGAAGCTCGGAAGAATGAATAGTTGATGAGGATGATCACAAAATTGTTGTAGGTTACACAATAAGTCAAGCGAGCGATTCTAGATAATTTACAAGAACTGTAAAAAATAAGTATAACGTCGAACGTGTATAAAATTCCGTCTACTTAATGAAAAGTCTGATTCAAAATTGGAATTTCCACGTTGTACCAAAAGAATTTTCACCGGACTCTGATTTTAGTTGATAAATTTTGGATAAAAAACAGAAGAAAGTTAGGGTCATAACCATCTACAACCATTGACCAACATTACTAGTCTAACTTTTCAAACTTGGTACTCACATTTAAGGAAAAATGGCTGGGTTATCCGACAAATTGATATATTAAAAACAAATAAGTAAAAGTATAGCATTTTCGCATTCAGTGTCATATCACCTAATTATGGATAATTTTGAATAATCTTCCGATGTGGGCAAGATTAATAAATTTCTGATTACTTTTCTTAATCTTATCATGTTCAATATTCAGCTTTATCTTTAAGGGTGAAAAAACAATTCGTTCAGACAAGCGCTTTTCTTTTTGTTTGACTAACAACCTTCTCAAGATTGTTGTAGTTCAAGAAACTAGCACTAAACCTAATAGTAAATGGAATAAAATATTATTTGTAAGCCATCACAAAAATTCACGTAATTTGCATCTCCTATTTGGAAAAAGAAATGTTTTACAGCCCCTTGCTTAATCACATCGTAACCGTTGTTTGGTTCTCATAATATCATGAGGAAAACAGCGAAATAATTTCACAATATTGGATAGTCACGGAAAAACCAAGACATTTATCGTGTGAGAACCTTCGCTTGTGATTTATGCAACTAAAGCACCATAACCGAATATGTTTGCCGCTTTAGTCAACAAAACAGAGGAATTAGGATAATAATCGTTTACCGATATGGAATTCTGCAGTGGCTTTTATTTTAAGCTCGTGAAATGCAATAAAGTGTAACTAACACGGTCCTCTAAATATCCCATTTAGGAAATAAGAATTTTACCCTGTTTTTGTTTCCGTATCTTCTCTAGGTTATTAGGGCTTGGTGTAAAGCGTCCCGTTCTTGACGACCTAAATATAGGGTTGAGTAAGTTCTGCCGCAGGATGAGAGGCCTGCGTTGGGGGGTTTTGAAACATTTTTGATTAGCGGCAATCTTGTTGCGATATCTGAATGGAAGATATAACCATGAATATACTAGATGTCACCATCGAAAGTTTTGGCGTAATATTCGATCCTAGTATTAATGTAAAATTAATCCTTGAAGTTCCATATACATTAGGTCGCAAAGGTTCCATCTCCTGTTCAAGCATAGCTGAGTGAAGGTCGGCAATCATTGTAAATTTGGAAGCACTTTTTCCGATGTTAACAGAAATCACGTACAAAGAAGAAGTGTAATTGAGCGGCTTTAGGAATACAGTATACACTCTCGAGGAGGGCTACAACCTTTAATATTCTTTTTGTTACATATCGTGGTATGCAGCCTTTCACTAGTGTCTCAATTAATGGTGACTTAACAGGGGTCTAACAATTCTCTATTGAAATTCATGAGTTTTGGCACAACTCTGGGAATTTCCTGACCAAATGGGCCTGATTATTCAAAGATATTGACATTTTTGGTTGTGCTAATTCACAAGTATCATCCAACTAATCCTCAACACCTGTTGAAGATACACTTTCGGCGCTTTTAAGCATTTGTTCCACAGGAAGCTCGATATAGTGCGCTAGAAATCCGATCTAGTTACCGAATCGAAGATAAAACACTGGGACCTACGCCTAAGGGGTTTCCAATATATCAGTGACCTGTTTATGGCACAGAATTACCTATAATTTATGTGCATTGCAAGCCTTGAACGCATTAAGTACATGCATTTTGTAAGCTTCCTGAGCTTTATCCCATGCTGTCTCTTATGTGACCAAAAATGGTATTCCTTAATATGCTATGAGAGTATGGAACACAGCAGCATAATAAGATATGCAATTATTCGATTTTCAATCTTTGTGTTCCGCAGCAACATGTAGTGGAGGGCGAGTATGGATGCACTTGTGCTTGTACTTCATATAGCTACCTATGGAAGATATAATTTCGCCTTGAAAGTGTTTCTTAGGGTCTTGACTTTAGCCACGCACTGCTTATCGTTATGTGCTTAAGCATGATTTTGCCTACATCATTTACGAATGGTAGAATTGGTTAACTTGTTTGACGAATGAAAAAAAACGATAATTATCGCATACCATGAGTAATAAAAATGGCAACAGACACTACTTTTAATTGTTTAGTGTCACTCTGTTGGCGAATGACCACGCCAACTATTCTTCTCCACAAAACTCCTCTTTTTTCTGAGCCCGGATTCTCTATTATTCTCGGTAACTCAATACTTCAAAAGGATAATATTAATAACAGCTACAGTCATGTGTGTATGAGTAATGTGACATTTTTGCATCTCGAAGAGCTGTTTCTTTTTTGTGATGATACTTCAATCTTATAACCATATACATCGTTTTAAGGAGACTCACGTTCCATGAACCGGCAAATTCTGTTCAATTCTCCCTTAATTTACGGGTAAATGCTGGTGGGTATGTCATACCACACCACACGTCGTGACAGCGTAAAAGTTGTCATCGCCGCAGATAGTTTCTGGAATGATATTTTCCGCAATTTTCATGGAGCAGTGTAAAACTTACTCAAGCGCATTATCTCGACCGCTGAGATTTACTTGTAAGTGAAGCGAGAGATTGGAACCTTTCCTTTGGAGTTGAAACGCTTCAATTAAAATCAGTGCAATCACTTAATCAATATATTTAGCGCGGACGGCTTCAGCAAAGGAAGTAGAGGGGGTTTTGAGATTTTAAAGCATTTGAAATAGGTCATGTGGTTTCTGTTGGGGTTTCAAATTTCTCGAATGCCCAATCAGCCGTTCATTTTTATGAGAAGTACTGGTAGCCAGATCAGTAGCAAGCGTAAACAAACAGCGTTGCCAAGCGACGCGTTGCCGTTTCCACTTTGAGAGGCAAGATCGTGCCCAGAGCTCTAATATCAGGCAAAGTTAAAAAAATAAAAAAAGAAATTCATAAAACTGTGTACGGTACGTTCAAAGCTATTCGCTCTTTTCCAGTAAATTCTGCTTGCAAAGCATAAATATTAGCTTATTAATCGACTTAGGAGATTTTTATACTTTCCGCAAAAAATGTTGATGTCACTGTTTTTCGTTGCCAATGCAGAAGCTGGAAAAGTTGGTCAGCATTCACTACCCTGTAGAAACTACCAGCAAAACATGGGGTAGAGAGATTAGCGATAGCGATTGGGAGTTTATGCCGGAACTGCAATTTTAGCGTGCGCCGTGGTCTTGGGACACGGTTCTCGTATGCACGGCAAACAGATCTGGTCTCGAGGAAAATGTATTGCTGGATCTTCTGCAGTCTTGTTACCTCGCTGCTTTCTTGTCCGTGGTTCATTGATTTAGGTTAGATAATGTTAGAGCGATATAACTCTAATTTTCTTAAGTGCAGCCTTTGTTACTTATTGTTGCAAATAAAAAAATCAGTTTACAGGTAAAACTAAGTCTTTTATGGTGTTTACTGAATCGCTAAAGATCCCACAGAGAGATTACGTGAAAACAATAAAATCATAGATGAATGCACGATAGATTGAACGGAAAAAAAATTCTCAGCAGGACAAAATTTTTAAGATCAGTGCTTATACTATTCGTTTTAAGACAACGTATAAAAGCAAAGGTTTAGGTCTAAGTCCAAATCTTGTCTTGGAATGGTTTCATAAGTTTTATTTTCATTTCTAAAGTTTAGAACTTGAACTCTTACGCATTCATTTAACTGAATATTACTGATTTTGTTGTTCCTTTCAAAAGTTACTTCTGCTTCCACTCGTTATTACACTTATTTTTAGTGCATAAAAGAAGATCAAACATTTTTGCAAAGAATTAAAACATTAATATAGCCATTCCTTTCAATGAAGCTTTCAATTTCTTTAGGTGTTTTGTTTAGCGCCGCTGTGGCCAACGCTATTGATTTGACTCCATACACGTTAAATGCTTCTGACATCACTGAAGTCTTAGCTGATCATAACAAGTACAGAGCATTGCACGGTAGTCCTGATGTAACTTGGGATGACACTTTAGCCGAATACGCTGCTAACTATGCTTCCAACTTCACCTGTTCTGTTAACTTGGAACATTCTTATGGTCCATACGGTGAAAATTTGGCTGTCGGTACCGATTTCTCTGGCTCTATCGATGCTTGGTACGCAGAAATCAGCAAATATAACTTTAGTACCCCTGGTTACCAACCAGGTACTGGCCATTTCACTCAAGTTGTTTGGAAATCGACTACCAAAATTGGTTGTGCCTACAAGCCATGTGGTTCTTTCTTGAATGATTACTTCATTTGTGAATATGCTCCTGCCGGTAACAACTTGGCTTCGTTTGCCGAAAACGTTCTACCATTAGGAGGCTCTTCGTCGACTGCTAGCTCCAGCTCCAGCTCCTCAACTGCTACCAGCTCTTCTTCCGGTTCTTCCTCCATCACTTCTTCTGGTTCTTCCTCTGTCACTTCTTCTGGTTCTTCCTCCGTCACTTCTTCTGCTTCTTCGTCTGGCTCTTCTGACTCGTCTAGCTCTTCTGATTCCAACTCTTCTGGTTCAAGCTCTTCAGTTACTAGCTCTTCTGGTTCAAGCTCTTCGAGCTCTTCCACCCTTGCTATCGATGAACTTTACACTATTGAAACTACTAGCGATGTCGTGTCTGTTTACTCTGATGCCAGCACCACTTACACAACCACTTACCAAAGTGTAGGTACTTTAGTTTTGGATGAAGAAGTTTACGAAGTTACTAGCGGTAGCAAAGTGTACACATACACTAGCACCAGAACTAGCACAGTAAGCGGCGCCACCACCAGCTCTAGCTCTAGCTCTACTGGTGCCGTTGATGAAGAAAACACTGCTGATGTGAGCACAACCACTACTCACGAAACATACACTACTACTTACACTTCAGATTGTGTTGTCAGTGATGCTACCACTACTTACCACACTTATTCTGTTGTTACCGAAACTGTGTGTCCAAAATGTACTAGACACCAATCCAGCTCTTCTAGCTCTTCTGCTACCGCCGCTGTCGATGAAGAAATTGTTTCTGCCACTACTTCAACTGAGATCACAACCACTTATGTTACCGACTGTGTTGTTACTGACAATGGTTCTACTTACACCACCAAAAGTACGGTTATCACTGTCACAACCTGTCCAGTAGAAGAAACTTCTACTACTGAACAAAAGTCTGCTGGTCAAACTTATACTACTTACGTTACCGACTGTTCTGTCACTGAAAACGGTTCTACTTTCGTCACTCAAAGTACTGTCACCACCGTTTGCCCAACCAGTGAGAAGAACGTCGTTGCTTCTACCACTAAAGCTGCTTCTAGTACCACCACTTCCAAGGCTGCTGCCCCAGAAGCTACTACCACTACTTCCAAGGCTGCTGCCCCAGAAGCTACTACCACTACTTCCAAGGCTGCTGCCCCAGAAGCTGCTTCTGTTTCTAAAGCTTCTTCTGCTGCCCCAACACCTGCTACTTCCAAGGCTGCTTCTGCTGCTCCAACGTCTGCCACTTCCAAGGCAGTTGTGCCAGCAAAATCTTCTGCTGACTCCACTTCTACTGTTGTGCGTGTCTCTACCTTGACCAGCCAAGCTTCTGTTGTTGCTCAACAAACCTCCGCCTCTGCTACTTCTCACGCTGTTCAAGCTTACCAAGGTGCTGGTTCCATGTTGACTTCTAACATCTTCGAATTGGTCTTGGCCGTTTTAGCTTTGACTTTCTTGTAAAGTTAACTGCAGTGTAAAATTTAATTAGAACTCAGATCACATTAGATATGTGTCTGGTTCGTAGATATCCCTTTGTATTAGTTCGTAATAAAGAATTTTGATAGATATGTATTATCTACGTATAACAGTAAAAATTGTATTTGATTATGGAATTAAAACCTTCTGAAGAGTTCTTGTAACTAGTGTAATGTAACATTATTTTCAATGATAATATTACTTGACAAGTTGAGAATGACAGATTCATTTTTATCATTCCAGCGACGACAAAGTATGAAAACGTAGAAAGGTAGTTACTAAGTCACTAATTGGAGCCAATAGTCGAGCTTCGTTTTTTTTCTTAATTAAACTGTTTAACCAGTTACTACATACACAATGAATTGCCAGACGTCGCTAAAACGTAGGAAGCATTAACGTACTGGCATTCACATCTAGGGTTGCAAGGTGCACTTCTTAGTTTTTCTGTAATTTCTAGGGTTTGCATTTCACGCAGCGTCAATTGCTCGAGCCCACACTATACGGGCATTTTACTCACCCTTTGAGCCATGCCTACATGAGGCCTCAAAAAATTAACCCGAGGGTTATTACAATGTGAGGACCAAATCTGCAATGTATTCCTGTTTGGGCCTGTAAACACCCAGGCTTCCAGTTTGGTTGCCCCATGGATACGCATATGCCCAAAGCAGGCAAAATATCCACATCAGAAAATTGTCCCAATCGGGATACGTGTCTCAATGAGGTAAAGAGATACACGACGAATCTGTTACGCTCCTCTTGGAAATGAGCGTCCTTCAAAGAGTAAGTGGTGTTTTTTCGTTACCCACTGATGGTCTCGAAGGGCCCATTCTTAAACAGTAGAGCAGTGGAAGTCGACAAACAAAGAGTAAAATCAAAGAAAATTCGCACCACTCAATAGCTGGAGCAATTCAGTGAAGAATTTTGTAAATTACAGCCAGAACCAGATATGCAACTCTGTCAATGTCTTGAAGTACTGTATATGTTCGATATGGATATATAAGAAGAACGATGTGAACCGTGAACATTAACAGGTTTCGCTTGCGTCAGGTTGGAACCACACACTTGCTCGATTCTATTTTCCAGTGATTCGTATCGTATAACGCAGTTGTCTATCATTAAACTCCTACTGCTATAAAGATGAGATTTTCCAAATCTGCTGCCATTGCTGCTCTCTCCACTGCTGCCGTCGCTGCTCCAGCAGTTGTTACTGTTACCAAGCATTCCCACCAAACTGCAGTAGTCACTGTCCAAGGTATGGTCTATGTTAGTGACGGCGCAACACACACTACATTCGTGACATTGAATGGACCAGTGAACCCAGCACCAACTGCTCAAGCTTCTTCTTCTGTCTCTGCCTCAGAGTCAGGCTCTGCTCCTGCTTCCTCTGCAACTTCAGTGACTTCTTCTAATTCAGTTGCTGTCAGTTCTCCTAGTAAGACTTCTCAATCCTCTATCAGTGCTGTGGAAACTGCTTCTTCGATCATCTCCAAAAAAGCTGTTGTGACTCCAACCACTACTGTAGAACCAACATCTTCTATGCAACAGGAGACTTCTACTTCTCAAATTTCAACAGCTACCAACAGTGACTTATCTGATTTTGCTAACGAAATTTTGAATCAGCATAACTCTAAGAGAAGTTTACACAAGGACACTGACCCTGTGTCTTGGTCTTCCACTCTAGCCTCTTACGCTCAAGCTTACGCCGACAAATACGATTGTTCCGGTAATTTAGTTCACTCCGGTGGCCAATACGGTGAGAATTTAGCTTTAGGTTACTCCACTGACGGTGCTGTGGATGCTTGGTACAACGAGATCTCATCTTACGACTACAGTAACCCAGGGTTTTCTTCCAGCACTGGCCATTTCACTCAATTAGTTTGGAAAGGTACTTCTCAAATTGGTTGTGGTGTTAAACAATGTGGTGGCCTATGGGGTGATTATATCATTTGTTCCTATCAAAATGCTGGTAACATTGCTGGTCAATATGGCGATAACGTCGAACCTTTATTGTAAAAATATAATACCCACCTGCTGACTGTTATACATTCTTTTCTTTTTAGTAGCCTCGGGGAAGAGGCTCACTTATTTCATTTTTATTATGAATAGTTAGTATATTTCAAACTGTGTTTAAATATTTCCATATATCCATATATTTCAAATCATTTCTCTATCGCAGTATCGATTGCTATCATGAACTAGCCCTTTTCGTAAATACTGTTAAAATATCACACTACTCACGTCATTAAGGAAAGAATTGGGAGCAATTTTGAAAAAAGTTTGTCAGTTTAGTAAAATAGCATCTTTTCAACAAAAAATGTATCCGATATAAATATTCAAATAAGAATAATATTTTTGACAATCATCTTCATCACTTCTGGCAACACTAACTTTTCCATCAATATAGCTCAAGATATACACACTACAATGAAATCGTGCTTTATTCTGTTATTTTCCTTTCTTTTATCAAATATCACTTATGGATTGACCATAAGTGATATAATTAACGAAGTGGTCCAAAAAAGAGCCTTGGAATTTTCTGCTCCTTCCTTAGATTGTCGTATCGAGCTATTGCAAAAGCTTCCCGTTAATAAAGAACAGAAGCTGGTTCTGGAAGACGTTAATCACGGTGTACACATGGAAAAAAAACTAAATTTGGGATATTTAACATTGAATCGCTTTGATGAATTCGCATTTGAATCGTTCAAAGAAACATTAAAACAGACAATGACTGCTAAGAAAAACTTGATCAAAACAATGAAGTTTGAAGATTATGGACTCTTTTGGTTAAGTTTCGAAGGTTCAGAACTTTGGAAGGGCCAAAATGACAGTAATTCAAATATGTCAGGTGACAAATAATTGCAAAGACACTTTACCCGGAATCTTATTTTTTTTTTTTAATTTCGTTTCGCGCAATTTCTGTTGCCAGCACATACAAAATAATAGTTCCATACCACTTAGTACTGCTTTGTCAATATGTTATATATCTATGTATTGTGAATCCATCTCAATTTCAATTCCTCACTGCTAAGCAAATTAATTGACTAGTTGCTCTACTATCGCTAAAAGATTTTCATTTGGTTTTCACTAACGATTGAGCTCGTTTCTGTCTTTCACTATATATTAGGAATATTAAAGAGATTTTAGATCTTTAGAAACGTTATTGATATCGTTGATTGAAAATATTCTGAGTGATCTAATTTGTGTTCCCGATCGATATAACTTTACGCCTGGCTTCACCACGTTTATTATCCTCATCCTTTCTTCGGTTGTTTCCTTCTGTTTATTTTCTGAATTCTATCGTGTTTATTATTCATCATAATGTCTGAAGATTCTGTTGTTGTAGACAGCGTTTCAATCCCAGTTGCCGACTCATCTGAGAGCGTATCTGCTGTGGATCCTGTTACCGAAACTCCTATTGTTAAGAAACCGTTACCTTCTTTGAAAGATTTACCTTCTTTGGGGTCTCAAGATTCTTTCACTTCTGGGAAAGTGTCTTGGGGGCCTAACATGAAACCTGCCTCTAATGTGTCCTCCAACACTTCTTTACCTCGTTTAAATTCTTCTGGCTCGAACGTCGGTGTATCTGAAGGCAGCGCTAAGAGAATGAAATCTAGAACAATCCAAGAAACATTCACTTTAGATTTAGAGAGTCAATTATCAATCTCTAAACCTGAATTATCAAAAATACTTCTATCTGTGAAGCAAGCTTTAGATGTCTCCATTGAATCTACTTTATCTAGAAATTCTCGTACCTTTTTGATTTCCGGTCTTATTGATAATGTCCGTGCTGCTAAGAGAGATTTAGTAAAAAAATTGACTAAACCAATCAGCGTATCATTCGAAGTGCCTTTTAAGTCTAAAGCTGCTATCATTGGTTCTGGAGGTAAAGTCATTCGTGAATTATCTAGTACTTATGACGTGAAAATTGATGTTGCTAAGAATAGTACAGAAGGTTCTTATGATGAAGATTTCGATGATGTGACGTCTACTGTGCACCTTTACGGTGATGTTGAGTCTGTCAATTTAGCTAAGAGTAAGATCTTAGACATTGTTAAGGAAGAGACTAGGAATGCTGTCATTAGAATTCATGTTGATGACTCTAGTTTATTACAATTCATTGATTTGAAGGAAATCAAAGACATACCAGACGATGTGAGCTATCAACTACATACTTCCAACAAGGAGATTGTTATTTCAGGGCTACGTGATGTTGCTAAATTAGCTAAGGGTAAAGTCGAAGAATATTTAACGAAATTATCCAATGAAGTTAGTGAACAAAAGATTAAGATTCCAGCAAAATTTCAATTTTTAATTAATGGAAAGGAATTGAAGGAAAAATTCAATGTTATCGTCACTTTCCCAACTGAATTTAATGATGATTTTGTTACTTTTGCCGGGTTAGATTCTAATGTTACTGAGGCAATTGCTTTTGCTAGATCTTCTTCCAAGACTTTCTCAGTAGATGTCTTAGAGATCTCTAAAGCTCACTCTAATAATGTGGAACACGCTAAACACTTGGTTCTATACTTTAGCAAATACCCTGTATTAAAGGCTTTGAAAGAAAGTTATCCACAAGTAACTATCAATTTGCCTACAGCAAAAGAATTAGCGTTTAGCGACTCGTCAGTTCAAGTTAAATTTTCTGCTAAGACTGAAGACGCAAGTGAAATTAAGAATGTTCGTAAGGAGTTGATTGCTATTGTGAACAGTATTACACCTTCTGACTTATTGGTATTCGATGATTTAGATTATGAATTATTTCACAAAGAGATCAAGCACACTTTATTGGGAATCGAAGACAAAATTGCATTCATCCAGCTTGGAGATTATTACACCGATGACAATAAAGTTATCTTGCTGTCTCTAAATGCAATTGATGAATTCAAACCCTCTTCTGACGAAATTCAAAGCATTTTGAAAGAAGCTAATGAATCACTTGCTCCATTACGCGCCGAGCAAGCTAGCATGGCTACTGATGTATTTAAACTAGACAGTGCTTCTCAAGAAGAGCTATTTGTTAACTCAAAGACTTCTCTTGCTTTAATCATGGAAGAAGTCAAACGTGCTGGTGGTCATGTACAGTTCAAATTACACACCCCAGACGCAAACAACATTACAATTAGAGGTGACCATGCTGCTGTTAAAGTGGCCAGCAAGGATATCAAATCTATTATAGAAAATCCTTCGAAAAAAACAAAATTGACCGTGGAAGTACCATCGAACTCTGTTTCAAGGCTTGTTGGAAATAAAGGTTCGAACTTACAACAACTTAGAAAAAAGTTTGGTTGTGACATCGATGTTCCAACTCAAGAGGCTGGTGAATCAGCTAATCGCGTAGAAGTGACTTTGACCGGTTTAGCTTTTAACCTAGAACATGCAAAACAATTGATTATTTCTGAAACTAAAAAGTGGGCTGATATAACAACTGAAGAAATTTTTGTTCCTCAAAGATACCACCGTGGATTGATTGGTCCTAACGGTGTATACCGTAACAAATTGCAAGACAAATATAGCGTGTACATCAATTTCCCTCAGAATGGTGATAATGTTATTATTAGGGGCCCATCTCGTGGTGTGAAGCAAGCACACAAGGAATTGAAAGCTTTATTGGATTTTGAAATGGAAAATGGCCATAAAACTGTTATTACTGTCCCAATTGATCATGTTCCAAGGATTATTGGTAAGAGTGGTGAAACAATTAATGACTTACGTGCAGAATTTGGTGTTGAGTTAGATTTCTTGCAGAAGACCAGTGATCCTGCTGTCATTGAAAAGGGTTCTGCTGAGTTGGAGATTACTGGCTCAAGATCAAACATCAAAGAAGTTCAAGCCAAGCTAGAACATATTATCAAAGATGCTTCTGACTATATTGTGGAAACCGTTGAGATTGACCACAAATACCATAGAACGATTGTTGGTTCAGGTGGCCAAACATTGAGAAGCATTATTACCGATGCTGGCGGCGATGACATTAGAAACAAAAACATTAACATTCCAAATTCAGGTAGTGAAAGTAACGTTATAACTGTACAAGGTCCAAAGGCCTTTGTAAAGAAAGTCATTGATGAAATGAAAAAAATAGTTCAAAATGAAGAGAAGAGAGAATCAAAAGCCATTGATATTCCAAAAGAAAGACAGGGTGCTATCATTGGTGCTAATGGTTCCGTTCGCCGTAACTTAGAAAAAGAATTTGGTGTTATCATCTCTATCCCAAGAAAAGAATCATCATCTCCTGTGGTTATTAAAGGGTTACCAGAAAACATTGCTAAAGCAGAAAAGAAAATTTTTGAAGAAATCCTAAAGGATGATTTTGATTTAGAAGTCGAAGTGCCTGCAGCTGTTCATACTTTTGTGTCTGACCGTGGGGCATTTATCCAACGATTAAGATTAGATCACTCTGTTACAGTTAGACACGGGAACACTTCTAGAAAAGCTACCACTTTGAACCGTAAAAAGTTGCTTATCCCAGTAGAAAAAGCTCGTCCTGCTAACGATGAGGAAACTGCCAAGAAGTTCAAGACTACTATTGAAGAAGTTGGTGAATTTAACGTGAGTGACAACGACACTGTTTATTGGAGATTAACCTACGAACCAATTGATTACGAATCTCTTCTAACTGAAGAAGACAGTAATGCTTCAAAACCAGTTTCGAAGGATATTGACGCAGAAGCTAAAAAGAACGCTCTAGAGAAAGCGGCAGAACTAATAAAGAATAGAATAGAACTAGCAAAAGCTTCCACTTATGCGGGATATGTCTGGGCTGCTGACTATCAGAAATTCAACAAAGTAGTGGGACCTGGTGGTTCTAGAGTCTCTAAGATCAGAGACTCTACAGCTACCCTAATACAAGTCCCTAGAAAAGGTGATACGCCTAACGATATCATTTACATCAGAGGAACTAAAGAAGGTGTAGAAAAAGCAGCTGATTCTGTTTTGAATCTTCTTAAGAACTGATTGATTAGTATGCGGCTCATGAACAATTGTACCCGTTAGTTATACTACTTAATCTTACGGGACGCTAGATTAAAAAGAAAGCTGCCCTTTAAAATATTTGTTTGTAAAGTACATATTAACTGACACTGACTATGGATGATAATACATTTGGTGGATAAGAGCTTCGATCATATGGATTGTTGTTTCGCTCTTTGGTCACGTTTTTATAAAGTTTTGAAGATTTAATGCCAATTCGAATTGAATGACAATAATACAATAGCAGTAAAACTATATATTATTTATCAGAAAACAATAAGCTAAACACACACATAATTATTATTACATAGAGGTTTTCTTTTCCAGCTTTGTCTGTTTCGTTACTTATTCATTGATAATTGAGTGTGATTTAGCTAAAACGCTGTAAAATGGCCTCAAACAGTTATTCTCAAGTTTATGGTGGTGATGAAATATCAGCCATTGTGATAGATCCGGGATCTTACAGGACAAATATTGGGTATGCCGGTTCTGATTACCCGCAAGCAATTGTTCCATCTTTTTATAGTACACCTGACAGCTCTAATTTGGAATCAGTGTCTGATGGTTCTATAAAGAAATGTCATTTCGCAGAGCAATCGATTGGTTATCCTAGAAAGGATTACAGAGTGAAACAAATAGTACAAGATGGCTGTATTGCGGATTGGGATGCAGCTCAAGAACAATGGGAGTGGATTTTACAACATGAGCTATATGTTAAATCTAATAAAGGACTTCCAGTTCTATTAACGGAACCTATATGGAATACTGTTGAGAATAGGAAAAAATCTTTAGAAATCTTATTAGAAGGGCTAGATTTCGAAGCGTGCTATCTTACACCAACTTCGACGTGTGCATCATTTGCTGCTGGGAGATCTAATTGTTTAGTGGTTGATATCGGACATGATGTCTGCAGCGTTTGCCCCGTTGTAGACGGAATGACACTATCTAAAAGCTCTACAAAGAACACATTCGCTGGTAAGTATCTTAATCAGTTGATAGAGAATTATTTAAAACCAAGAGAAATAATACCTTTATTTGCCATCGAAAAAAGAAAGCCAGAGTTAAAGTTAAAAGAATTTGGCTTTACAGTGGATAAGTCTTTATACGATTTTGCTAATTGTTTTGGATTTTATCAAGAATGTAAGGAAACGTTATTACAAATATCTCCAAATATGAGTTTAGATAAATATGCACCTGAGTTGGAGCAAATGAGTAAAAGATCTATCGAGGCACCTTGGAATGAGGAGATTATTTTCGATAATCCTACCAGATATGGGTTTGGTGAACAATTATTGAGTATAAAAAAAGAAGACATACCTGATGGTTGGAAACACTCTACTGATAGTGTGGTAGAATCATGGCACAACGATTATGTACCATTGAAAAGAAATAAACCCGCTGTAACTACTAAGCCGGACTCAACAAAAGAAAATACCCCACAACCTTCTTTAGACGCTTCAGAACAACCGCCTCAAATATCAGATGAAACAAATGAGTATGGGAAAAGACCAGCTGTTGGAAAAGACGACTCTATCGAACCAAGTATACCAGGATTGGCCGATTTGGTCTATTCTGCTATTCAAACAAGTGATGTCGATTTGCGAGCCTCTTTATCTCAAAATATTGTCTTAACCGGAGGTACTTCTTTAATTCCCGGATTGAGTGATAGGTTAATGCTTGAATTAAACAGAATGCTTCCAGCTTTAAAATTCAGGATTTTAACATCAGGTCATTCGATTGAAAGACAATACCAGTCATGGTTAGGTGGAAGCATCTTATCTAGTCTAGGGACATTCCATCAATTATGGGTAGGAAAACAAGAGTATGAGGAAGTGGGAGCAGAAAGATTGCTAACTGATAGATTTAGGTGATTAAAAACTATATAGTCAAACTGAGTATTACTACATCATATTTTAATATCTCAACATATTTCATTATGATATTTCAAGAATAAATATTTCCAACTATTCTTTTCAAAGATGAACATACTTTATACCACTCTTTATGTGATTGAGTTCTCTTTTCACTAGTCGTCTCTTTCCTTTTTTTTGTCTTTTTTCTTGTTCTTTCAATGCTTTCGATTCAATGACGTTCATTGTATGTCGATCAATACTATCCCAAACAACAGGATCTAGTTCATCAGGGAGTTTCCTCCCATAAAGGCATTGGTCTACTAACCACATTCCTACAATAAACGATTTTCTATCCAGAGTCCCATCTTTTCTTAAATCGACCATGTCGTATATTCTGCTTAATGTAGCAGTGGGTAGGTTCGACCTTTCCCAAATGTCTTTGACAACCATATTAAGTATCAAACCGTCATGTGGTAAGGATAACAATAAAGAGTTGTCCAACGATGCAAGTGTAGCTGAGGAGGATGTTTCATTTTCATCTATAGAGGGCCACCAATTTAATAAGTTAAGATATTTATATTTATTAGAGACCCAAACACCTTCATACCTTTTCCTATCCTGTTCTGAGATGAATCTTACATCTCTATGCGACTTCCATGGTTTGTCCTCATTGAATGATTTTTTATCTGGGTATCTCATTGTTGTTTTAAATCTTACAGGTTTTGCAGTCACTTCGGATGTATTCCCTGCAGGAGTAGCATTAGCCACTGGATACTTCTTTGGACCTCTAAAAATCCTTCTTAATCGTCTCACTCTTCTAGTTTTCTTAGAATTTGGCTGTTTGTTAACAGTTGAAGAATCATCTGAATCTGTACTGTAATATTCCTCATAATTGTCGGCATCATAATACGAAGGCATGGACACTCGAGATGACACCAGAGTGATAGGTTGTTCGTTACCAACTTCACTTTCATTGTCCCCAATGTGGAGTTCGTTTTCATCTGTCTCATCTATGTACACAATCTCATATGCATCTTCTGTTTCATCTATTTTTTCATCTAGCTCGCTATCGTTCACATCATCTAGACAGTCTTCGTCTATATCAGAGCCTTCTTCGTACATGGTCTCGAGGAGATCTTTATTACTGATATCTTCACTAGATGTATTTGCAAACGAGCCTGGAATATTTGAAGTCTTAGTGTTGCTAACCTCACGATAAAGGTCTACATTTGTTCCTAAATCGATATTTACTTCTTCATTCAGGATGTTTGAAGGTGGAGGAATTCTTCCTGGTTTTTTAACTTCTAAAATTTTCTTTGTATCGGCTGCTAAAGAGTCAAGTTCTTCTGGAAAATCATTATTGGTAAATGAAACGAATGATGTATTGCTTTGTTGTCTTTCATTACTAGAACTTCTATTATTTCTATCAGAGTTAGATCTTGAAGAGTCATTAGCAACATGTGTCTTCATCACCTCTCCTCCAAGGCTCATTTGAGATGATGCGTGCGAGGCAATGGGACTATTTACTTGTTTCGTATAGTTCAAATCTGTGTCATGCATACTCTTAGAGCTATTTGTAATATGAGAGTGAGCCAAAGCCGCAGCAATTGATGCCAAATTAGCATCAGGGGATTGGATTCTAGTCATCGAAATTGAAGACGGGGTCTTAATGATATCATGAGTCGGCCCATTATTGCTATTAGAATTTGTACGCTTTTCCACAATGGTATCATCTGACTTTGTTATGAACAGAGGATCTCCCAACTTGGTATGTTCAGAACCTATGGCTTTATTCTTAGCCAGATGAACAGAACTCGTATTCGGTGAAGTGGATTTTGTCTGCTTCATCGTGGTAGCCACATAATGATTCTGATTTTTACCACCTCTGTTGGTCCCCAAAGGCGAATTTGAATCCACAAGCACTTGTCTATTCGTACTCTCAAGATTGACAGACAAAGGTGTATGTCTATGACTCTCCAAAGTATTTGCTAACGGTGTATGCTTCATATCATCCTTTGGCAAGGATTTTTTTTGCTCAACAGGTTCGATATTCCCAACTCTATGTCTTTGGAAAATCACTTGTGCAGCCCTCAGCGAGTCCTGCATACCTTGCTCTGAAAGACCGACATCAGATTTACCTTTATTAGCAGCATTAGAATGGTATTGAGATCGTTTCCGTTTATCCAACTTATGGAACATATTCGCTCAGACTCACTTTAAATTTGACTGAAATACTGTCCTACTCCAGAAGGATCATTTAATAGCACGTTACAGTGAAACGTATGGTTCATATAACTTGTAGTCTCTTACACCTACGACTTTTGAAGTTAAAGTGAAACACAGAAGTGTTAAGTTATAATGTATTATGTAGTACATAGTAATTATCATGCTATTACCGGTGACAGAATTAATTCTTTTGATTTTGAAACCAGATCATGCTAAGAAGAATATTGACTGGTATTAATTGTTTACATAACTGTCGTGTTCAATCTATGACAATTGTCTCTCTTGTGCGTTGGTTCAGTTGACTAAGAATCTCGGGCTTAATATCTTGCCAAGCCATTTGATAATTCGTATAGCAATTTATCGGTACTCTTGGTGACACGTCTAGCACGGTAACATGCTTACCAAGACTCCGAAGCTCCTGTTGCTTCCATTTGACAAGCAATGCCCTGGCAATCAAAGGGTTTGCAAAAACTGTATAAACAACAATACTGGGTGGATCCACGTTTCTTTCCGAATAAAACATATCACTCAATTGCACATTACAAGCAAGAGCAATATTGTTTTTCAACCACATGGTATCATTTGCTAGCGTTGGCACGTTGCTGAAATCCAACTCGATCCTTAAAGTAGACGAGTCTCTCCATTTATGAACATGGGCACTTGCTTGACTCCCCATCGAATGCATTCGCCAGTCACCGTAACTGTGGTTGAAGTGTTTCAGTTTCCTTAACCATTCGCCATACTCCTGTATAGTATTTAAATCGCCATCTACCACATTATCGCTTTTTTCAGATCGATTCAATCGGGTGATCAATCGTTGCTTTGTGGAATTTAGATATTCCTTAGTAAACCACACGTCGTATTGCTGCTTCAATTGTTCATCAAACAACACTTTTGAAGCTAAATTCAGCAAGTGGAATCTATCCACCTTCATCGAATCACCAATCTCATCGGTGTGCTTATCTGGATGATATTTTAGAGCCAAAGTTTTGAACTGTTTTTTTAAAATTTGAACAGGAACGTTCGCCACGCTTTCCACATCACACTCGTCGAGTTCAAACACTTTGTAGAGATTCAATTGCTCTCTAATGACCTGCTTTAAAGACATCACGAGTTCTTGCTGAGTGTCTGATTTTTGTGATGAGATGACTACTCACTAGGTAAATAAAAATATTTTAACATGTGAAATTTATTCGAAACCTCATACTGATAAAAAATTATAATCAACCATTAATAGCCAGTTTCTGTCAGTTCGCCACTTTATCAGTGAGAATCGTGTACTTCTGTTGCTAGATCTGAATTCCACACTGTTGGTTTTCTTATATAAGTCACTAGGATCTCACAATTGTGAAATTATTTACAAGTTAAGTGTACAATTCTGCTAATCCCCATAAACCTAAATATCCGCCGTTTACACTGTTTTGCTAATATACGTCGAGATGACAGAGACACATTCTGTCAGTTCACCTATTTTTCCTTTAGAGAGAGACATTGATGTGGATTCTGATGCTTCTCCTTTAAATCATAGCTCCTCAATACAGCTTTTCATCAAATTGGTTGAGCCAGTGGTTTTTTTGCAAGGATTTGAAAATGACAATCTTATAGAGAGACCACCTTCAATTTTAAGAGGTTCATTAATTCTTAGGATTTTGAAACCATCTAAATTAAAATCTGTGTCTTTGGTGTTTAAAGGCCATTCAAAGACTGATTGGCCTGAAGGGATCCCACCAAAGAGACAAGAGTTTACGGAAATAAATAATATCATCAATCATACTTGGCCCTTCTACCAAAACGATTCACACGCTAAAAACACATCCAATGAAGTTGGTTATGCTGAATATTTAGCGACGTTAGATGATGATACAAGGTACTTAATGAAAAATAGCAGTGCGTCAATGTTCAGGCCGTTACCAACTAAGGTCCATTCTACACCGGGAAGCCATAGAGATTCTGGGTATTTTAATGCCATTTTCCCGTTAACTCATTTGAATGAGCCATCTACTAAGACGGATTCTAAAAAACTTGAAGAAGAAAGAACTCCAAGGAGGAATAGAACTGATTCGAATGCTTCTATAAGGTCAAATAGCTCATCAAAGAGTAATATTGGGAGAAGTTTGTCACCTTTCAGTTTGTTTAAAAAATCAAGCTCTTCTAAATTAGAAGCTTTAAAGAGAAAGAATGAAACTAATAGTACAATCAACTCTCAGAGACCTACAACCCCTAAGAGACTCACTTCAAATACAGCTTTTTCAGAGCTTAACTTAGGTTCTTCTCCAGCCATAGAATCTTCGACTCCCAGTTATACTAACGTTCAAGAACACACACTGATTCATCATTCAGAAACGTCCTTCATCTTTGAGCCGGGAGATTATATTTACACGTTTGAACATCCAATTCCACAATCGTTTCCTGAATCACTTAAAGCTGATTTTGGGTCGGTAGAGTATTTACTTCTTGCTTCTGTGGAGAGACATGGGACCTTCAAGAGTAATTTGAATGCTAGGTTACCTGTTACTTTAGTCAGAATGCAAGATTCCGCATCTGTGGAAGAAAGTGAACCGATCATCATATCAAGAGATTGGGAAAATCATCTCTATTACGACATGGTAATTTCATCAAAGGATATAGTGCTAGATGCCTTCTTACCGTTGCATTTTTCATTTTATCCATTGGATAAAGTGATTTTACACCGTATCCGGGTCTATTTGACAGAGAATGTAGAGTATTACTGTAAGAATAAAAAAGTTCATAGAATGGAACCCACAAAGAAATTTTTATTACTAGAACACAAGGGTAGGAAAGTATCTGAATTGCCCGATACTACAAATTCTTCTAAAGCTAAATATATGGGGAATTTATTAGAAGAAAAAGCTACAGGCTATGTGGTAAATAAAGAATTTGTTTATCACGTTTTCATTCCGAATAGATTTGGTATTAACCAAGGGTTACATCCAGACACTAGTCATGACAATATCAAAGCACACCACTGGATAAATATTAGTTTAAGATTATCAAGAGAAGTGGATGGTAAGAGGAAGCATTACGAAATTAGCATAGATTCACCAATCCACGTGCTGCATAAATTGTGCTCACATGCTAATACGCTTCTCCCAAGTTACAATCATCATGCAAAATATCCTTCGGATTGTAATGATGCTGAACGTGACGTGTATGTGGACAGTAACAATGAAGTTGATACGCATAACGAAGCTATATTTTCAGATAAACCCATTTATCATAACTCCAACATTTTTTTCCCAAAAGAAGTCATTCTATCACCCGTATTATCACCAGATGTTCAACCATTAGATGCCACCACTTTAAATGGCGTACCATCTAGCCCATTACCAAGAACGACAAATGTGGAGGCCAGTAGAATAACGAATAATAATCACCTTTTACAAAAATTGAAAGCTGCTTCCAATGACCCAGTTTTCCAATCACGTCAGTTGAAATCTAATATATACCAACCAGATGGAATACGGAGGGAGCTAGCTTCACCTCAAGCTGTTCCGCTGTCGCCTATAACGTCACCATCCCTGAGACCACTCTCTGCTGTGAATAGTGCAAATGTAAGCTCGATTAATCTAAACACTACAGCTAATCATTTATCTCCTCCAGAGTTTGACCAAATAGATGATACCACGGGAATGGACGTTGATAATATGTCAAACGGTCCACCGTCTTACCAAGAAGCAATTTCCACAAGAAAAGTACCTTTCACAGATCGAAGCATTTCTTCAACATCATTAAAACTACTCAGATCAGGTCTAAATAAATCACAAGAATCATTTGCTTTAGCTCAAGGTTCAAGCGTACGAAATTCAGCTCATTCATCTCATTCAGATGGGACAATTGCCCGATCGTCAAAATCCTCTAGAACATCTAACGATAATATAAATGCAGTCGCAGAGCACGAGGGAACTGATATTACCAATACTATTGGATTTGGTGGTGATATTAATACCCCATTTTCAGGACTTCATCTAAATGGAATTAAATCACGCCCACATTCATCTAAGAACACAAAAAGTGAAAGCAGCAAGTTTTTAAAAGCTGATCATAGTATCCATAACCACCAACCTTCTACTATACGTTTGGAAGGTAACAGTTTCGGTGAGATAAGTCAACTATTAGGTTCTTCTCCAGTAGAAACTGCTTTAAATGATTTTCCGAATGAGGAATCAAGTTTCAAAAACAATTCCGAGAAAGGATTGCGACGCAAGCCCTCCTCTGACCTTACCTTTCAAGAGAAAATCGAAAGTCAATCTTCATAGAGCTCTAAAAAGTTATTGACTTGAATTAATATTCATCTATCGCTGGCATTACCTTAAAGAATTAAACGTTATATACATTTGATATATAACATCAATGAAATTATAGTCGTTAATTTTAGATACGCTATCTTTGGAGGCTATTTGACAAGTTGACCTATAGTAGCCATTAATTCATCTGGAGTATATCTGATATGCTTTCTTGGATTTTTAAAACTATCTTTGTACCTTCGATAAAACCTATCATACATTGGAATTACCAACGATATTATTTCAGTCTGCATCAGTTTTTTTAATGCAGGATCTGTTAGCCTATATTGCTTTGTAGTGGATATTAAACTCTCAAAGCCTTCATTGAATTTCTTGAACTTCTCCTTGATAGCATCTTTGTCTTTATTCTTTTTCCCAGAACTATCAATAACAATACTGTCCATTAAAATAGCAGTCAAATTTCTCCAATCAGTAACCAGGAATCCAATATATCTTTTTTTCAATTTTTCAACTCTTTGTTTCCCTTCAATACCTAAAATAGAAGATAGTTCCGATTTATCAATGATTTGTTCTACCAGGGATAAATTCATCAATATAAAAAATCCTATCCTTTGATCGTTTTTATGACTCGCTTTACGTTCAGATAAATCTGCATTTCCCAATAAAGAGCGGGCTCGTCTTTCTAAAAGAATGACCAAATAATCGATCGCATCACTAAAGAAACACGAGAGTTGTTGCTTATAATATGCCATTGAAGAAGGTTCATGAGATTCATAAATACTTGCGTTGTAGGTTGATTCTTTCTCTTTCAATACAGGCTCTACTAACCAATCTTTCCTATTGATGCCTTCCATAGCATTCAGGCAGCCATTTTTATATTCACTAAATTTCCTTAGTCTTGACATTGTATCTATTGTCGGTTCTGTGACGCCGTTATCGCTGGGGATAGTGTTTAAAGAATTAATTTTTGAATGAATTCTTTGTATAGAATCCTTGAAGAGAGATTGTGTCACTTTATTAACATAATCAATGCATGAGGTTATTGACGAGTGGTGTGCTAAATCAGAACTAAATCTCAATGATTTAACCACTGCTTGTACTGATTCAACTAATTCAAAACTATAAATCCCAACATTCTCAATATTTGATTCCGCAGATTTTAAATTATTATGAAATAATCTTGAATATGTTATCAGCAATGGTGAGATAACTTCATTCAAAATAGACGGTTTCAAAGACGCATATTGGGTGAAAAGATCATCAACTAATGCCTTTTCATTAGCTAAAAACCCTAAAAGAGCCTCCGTATAACTCAACATCCCATTACTCCCTTTCTTGTAAGGAGCATTTGCAGACGAAGTGATTTGTTTCACAAAAGGTTCAATAAATGCCATACATTTAGAGACCTTCTCCACTCTTTCTTGAATGAAAGTGCTTTGAATTATGAGACCATCAGAATTATTATAAAAATAGTCTAAGATCCATGACATTTGATTTAAATGCTCATCGTTATAATACGGGAATGCATTCTTCTTATTGATATAAATTTGTGGATCAAATGGTTGCACTGTTCCCAACAGATCAATGAAATACACTCTTAACGCTTGCTCACTAGATTTTAATAAGCCTGATAAGTGGGTGACAATCCCATGGAATTCGGCATTTTTTTCATTGTTATTTGAGATATCTTCTAATAAATCATCTATCTTGTGCATTATCTGAGTGTATTGTTTTAAACCAAGTTCACTAATACCTTTTTGTAATTGAGTTTCATATTTCGAGGCTTCGTTAGCTAAATCTTTCACAGATGCCACAGAATTTAAAGTACTTTCAATGTTTCTTTGTAAAGTGACAAGCGAATAGTTCCGAGACAAAATGGGAGAGAACAATTCACTGGAATGGTTGGAAGTGGTAGAGATCTTCTTCAAGGATTTATTCACTTGGAATGTCAATTTACTGGCTTTCTCTAAGCCTTGAGACAGTACAAGGACATCTGCTTCGTCCACATCCACACTAAATTCTTTCAAGATGCTAGCACCATCGCTCATGCTTGTAAGTGAAGAATTGACAGCCTTGGATTACTAGTAGAGTTCTTACATTCAGTTAGTTGTTATGTATTGGGCCCTGTTATTGTTTTGTTCTGAAGAAAACCTCATGCACTGAACTCAACCCAACTCCCAAGTTCAATTTTTGATGTTCAACTCCCTCAACCCAACCCCCTAAGTTCTACTCCCAAGATTTAACTCCCAAGAAGAAAATCGCTTAGAAAAACACATTTTAATGAGAGCGAGAAAATATACGGGCCCTCATTTTGTGAAGGTCCCAAATTTTCAATGAGGTTTCAAGAAATTAATAGTTTTAGCAATTAGCGATGAGCTTTATAGATCACTTGTTTTTCTCTTCAATCGGGTTGATACCTGACCGAAATCTATACTATGACTAACAATGACAAGGAGAAAGTTTTGGCATTGATTGATTCATTAGAGGATGCATCCAAACTGGACGGTCGTGGCCGTGCTTCTAAAAGAGTTTGTGACCTTGCACATAGTGATTTGAAAGTAGTGAGTTGGAAATTTAATGAATGGGACTATGGTAGGAACAAAGTTACATTACCTTGCAATGCCCGTGGTCTCTTCATTTTACAAGACTCTGTAGAGCCTAAAATCGTTGCTAGAGGTTACGATAAATTCTTCAATATTAATGAAGTGATGAGTACGAAATGGTCATCTATCGAGTCTGAAACACAAGGTCCATACGAAGTTACTGTGAAGGCCAATGGGTGTATTATTTTTATATCTGGATTAGAAGATGGTACTTTAGTGGTATGCTCCAAACATTCTACAGGCCCGAGAGATGATACGGATAGAAATCATGCTGAAGCTGGAGAGAAGTTTCTACTTGAACAGTTAGCTTTAAATAATAGAAACCCACAAGAATTGGCCTTAGAGTTGTTTACAAAAAATATTACTGCAGTGGCTGAATATTGTGATGATACTTTTGAAGAACATATTCTAGAATATGTTGGTGATAAGAGAGGTTTATATTTACATGGGATCAACTTAAATGTCCCAGAATTTATTACCTGGTCGATGGATAAAGTCAATACGTTTGGTAAAAAATTTGGGTTCAAGAAAATTGATGTTATCATAAAGAAGGATTTAAATGAATTGAAACAATTTTTAAATGAGTGTTCAAAGAAAGGTTCTTATAATGATATGGAAATTGAAGGATTTGTTATTAGGGCTCATTTACAAAGCGATCCCGATAAGTCTTTCTTCTTTAAATTTAAGTTTGAAGAGCCTTATCTAATGTATAGACAATGGAGAGAAGTAACTAAAGATTATATTAATACGAAATCAAGAATTTTTAAATTTAGGAAACACAAATTTATTACTAATAAATACATAGATTTTGTTATCCCACTTTTAGATAGTGATCCGGAGTTATGTGCTAGATATTTGAAAGGATTTGGCATAATTCATTTGAGAAATGAGTTCTTAAAATCATATGGGATGACTGGATTACAATTACTTAACTCAGAAACTATTCAACAATTGGAAGAACAAAACGCTTTAAATTTTGATAAAATAGACGAAAACACCAAATTTCTAATTGTACCAATTTCTGTTATAGGTTGTGGTAAAACCACTGTGGGAGCAACGTTAACTACACTTTTTCCCGACTCATGGGCACATGTTCAAAACGATGATATAAAGGGTAAAGCTGGGGCTAAATTAATAAAAAGAGCGTTGGAAAAATTAAGCGAACCAGGTATTAAGTGCGTATTTGTTGATAAAAATAATCATCAATTCAAAGAAAGAGCACAGATTTTAGAATGGGTAGCTGATTTGAAAGAAGAGCATTTGCCTTATGATACTAATATCAAAATTATTGCCGCAGTTTTTGTATCTAGCTATGATGAATTGGAAGATTTGAAAGCATCCACCGTCGACAGAGTACTATTAAGAGGTGACAATCATCAAACTATCCAGGTGGGGAAGTATGGTAAACAAAAAGTTATAGGGATTATGAGTGGGTTTTGGAGAAGATTCCAACCTTTTAATGAAGATAGGTTTCCGGACAATATGTTCGATTTTGTGATCCATTTAGATTCAAAGGCTACTGACTCGTCGCTCACCAATTGTATCACTTTATTGACAAAATTACACGAATCATATGAAGTGTTAATACCAAAGATTCCATCAAATACTGAAATATCTGCCGCTTTTGAAGCTACTTTAAATAGAAAGCGTATCTCTACCAATTTAGATTCAAAGAATGAATATATCGGTCGCACAAATACTAAATTTGTGAAACCGTTGTATTATTCTGCAAGAGTTAAGGATTACCTTGAATTCTTGAGACAAATTCAACAGAGAATAAAAAATGAAAATATTAGCAGACAATTAAATGATGAACAGAAATTTCAAAAAGAATTTCATATTACTCTAGCGCATTCTCTTCAATTGAAAAATGGTAATAGCGATACAGTATTGGTATGGAATCATTACATGAATTTTTTTCATATCGCACAACCAGACAAATATGTGCCAGAGATTGAAACGTCATATAAAGTAAAATTTAAAGTCTTGAAACTTTTCTGGGACAACAAGATTTTGGCAGCTAAAATTGATATTATCTCCAATGAAGAGGAGGAAATCGTATTAGATCAAACTAATAAATATGTGCCTAATCTAAAATCAATGAATAAGCATCCCCACATTACACTAGCGATTCTATCTAACGGCACCAAACCTTATTATTCCAATGTTCTATTCCAAAGAATACTTGAAAACTCGACGGAAGACAAATATTATACTTTAGATTGGAATCAAGATACGATCTACGAAAGTAACGTGTATTTGATTCTGTAAGTCACTCTCAATTGTATTATTCAATTGAAAAATTCCCACGTTGATAAATATAAACTAGGTTTTATTTACATACACAACTGAATGATTACATGCATTATTATTAAGTGTACAATTAGTTCTTCTTTCATTTCAGTTCTTGGAAATTCCCTTTGTTGATGACAAAGACATCGATTGCCGCCATGGCTGCATACAGTCTATTTTCTGCTTCTTCAAAAACTACAGAATTCTTACTGTAAAAAACTTCATCTGTGACTTCTTCATGATGTCTTGGTAGACAGTGCATGAATTTATAGTTTGGATCAGCTAAGGAAGCTAGTTCATCGTTTATTTGAAAGTCCTTAAATTGCTTTAATTTAGCTTCTTTAGCAAATTCTTCACCCATAGAGACAAACGTGTCAGTTACAAGGATATGAGCACCCTTAGCTGCTTGTTTAGAATTGTGTGTTAACTCCAAAATAGCACCATTTCTTGCACAGATTTCCATACCTTCATCCACTATAGCTTTATCCATTTCAATCCCATTTGGGGTGGCTATGGTAACATTCATATTTAACTTTAAGCAAGCAATGGCCATATCATTGATAACATTATTTGCATCACCAATCCACGCCACTTTTATATTCCTGGGATCACTAAATTGTTCCTTTATCGTTAAGATATCACATATAGCCTGCAAAGGATGATACGTGTCACACAAAGAGTTAATAATAGGCACAGATGAATGCTTGCAAAGCATTTGGATATCTTCATGCTTATTTACTCTAGCAAAAATACATGAAACCATAGATGAAACAACTTTTGTCGTATCGTAAAAAGATTCGTTAACACCTAGTTGAATGTCATCTTTACCCAAAAACATAGGTTGTCCACCGAAAAAAGTAGCGGCACCTTCAGTAGAGATTCTAGTTCTCGTAGAACGTTTCGTGAATACCATAGCGACTGTTCTACCCATCAATTTCAAATGATTTTTTTGAAATTCATTGATATCAGCATCCTTAAAAATACGTTTATAATAAGCAGCTCTTTCCACTAAAATATGAAATTCTTCATCAGTTAAATCTTTGATAGAGACTAAATGGCGAATTTGATCGTCCTTCATAATTGTCATTGAAAATCAGTAAATAGTGTAATATGTTCACCTAAAAGGGTTTAGTGTTTTCAAACCGATGACTTATCACTATTAGAAAACCTAATGAATCAGCTTCGTTGTTAGTTGTACTTAATGAAACTATACTCGAAGACAAATGTCTTTTTATATGTTCGTTAAGTGAAAAGTTTAGCGAAGCCGTGTTTCATGATTTTGAGTGATTTTGCAAGTGACTCACAGCGCTTCATTTCTTTTCTCGTCATTTCGGTCATAAGAAATCCGGCTGCAAAGAAGCCCTGTAATATGTTCATATAACGACTCGTCTACTATATTACAATAGACTCGCTGGATGTGTCATAAATGCAGGTGTAACAAATCTCATTTTGATAGTTGTTCAATTAGTAGATTTTGTCTTAGTAATATTCTTGTCCTTGGAAGAAATCTCTTCAGAACCATTATTATCCTTAATAATGTTTAAAGAACTATTTGCTTCCAATAAGAAATTATCAAGAGCTCTTGGAGTGCCTATTGTATCATTCTGAAGTTCATTCATATACAGTTTTCTTGCTTGTTCACCATCTGTTAGTATCTTATCAATGACAGGTAATGTAGTATTTGAAGAATTGCTTACCTTTGTAGATTTGTTTAGAAGCAGTGCCGTGGGTGAACCGTGCGACAAAAAATTGTTAATTGAGTTGCTTTTGCTTAATGTCGAAGGTGGCGGTAATAACAAATTCTGGCGTGATGAATTTGATGCCAGAGTTCGAGGGCTTAGATATAATTTGCTAATTTTTCCGGCTTCGTGTCATTTATCTCTTGAACAGGTACGATTAAATCGTTTTTATGTAGCTTTTGAACCGGTAAGTCGTCTTTTCCATCGGTATCCCCTCGAACTTCTGGTATGCCTCTCTTTTTTCCAGTATGTGTTGTTAAAGTTTCCATATTTTTATTAGTATAGTCTCCCGTCATTGATTCACTAGCACTTCTAGTTTTATGGAAATTCAATACAGTGGAGGCTAGTGGAGGCTGTACATGCCGATTTTGAAATAATGACCCTTTCCTCTTGTGATGGAAAGGTATCTCTAATGGTCTTAAATCATAATCATCTTCATCCTCATCATCGTCCTCTGCATAACCATCATCACTTTCATTGGGTTTCTTTATTGAAGAAGGTAACATATTTGATACCAAATGTTTCTGCTCTTGTTCATTCCCACGTTTGTAGGGTATATTATTATTTTGAAAGGAGTTATCTAAAATTGGGTTGGTATTTCGAACTGTAGAATTGTTGAAAAGGTTGAATTGAACTTGGCTCCCTACATCGGCATTATCATCGTAAATTGTTGGAGATAAAAAGCTTCTGCCAATTAAATTGAGATCGGTTGCACCCTTTGGTGAAAGGGCTAGCTGTTTAAATATACCTGAAAAGTTGTTTTCATTGTTACTAAACATGTTAAATTGATCCATTATGGCCTTTGAATCTGTTCTTAACAATGAAGTGTTGATACCCAAAGAATAGAAGTCAATCAGGGATTTCATATAATCATATTTTTCTCTTACATAGTGGCAGTCCATAGGAATTTGGTTCATACTATTCGTAAGATCCAACTGGAAAATTTCATTAAGTTCAATAAATATTGGATCATCAGTTTCATTGGCGAACCAGATAGAACACCATTTTTGTAATAAAGATCTGTATTTTTTAAAGCTCCAATAAAATGAATTTTTTTTGATGTCTTCGTTATTCTTATTTTTAGATGCACGATTAGCTTGTGGTTTTTTCCTTTGATAAGTTTTACCCCAAATAATTAGATTTTTCAAACATAAATTCACAATATCAAAACCAGAGAAGGGTAGAAAATGTAGAATATTATATTGATTTGGTTGTTCATTTACCGTACTATCTACCAACACCAAATAATAAATAGATAGTATTTGGAATGAAATCTTCTCCTCTTTGATAAAGCTCGGAGTATTCTCTCTCGTGTTTACTTCTTCGCCTTTTTTCTCAGACACTTCTTTGGATTGTCTGTTAGTAGGTAAAGTTTCCAATAGTAACAGTACCAAATAAAATAAAGTTAACTGAATGTCCACAAAATCTGATTTCTCTAATTTCAACGGCTTACTCCCTGGATTAACGTACTCTATTCGATCAAAATTTGCGCTAAGAATTTCTTGATCTTGTACTTGAAAATATAGTTTCCAAGTGTCTAAAGTTTTTTTAAAATTCTCTGTTTCCAGGATTAATTTGGATTTTTCTTGAGAGTTCACTATTTGAAGTAGATTACATCCATCTAAGGAATGTACAATATAATCTACAAGTAAAATAAAAGGATTTAACGATGGTATTTGTAATCTTAACAAGGGTTTTGGATGGAATTCGTTAACTAAGAAATTGACCTTTGGTAAGCCTTGAATTAAACTCCACCACGAATATAAAAATTGAAAGCACCAAAACGATACGGTAGTACGTTCCATATAATCACTTGACTCAATATTGTCGTTATCCGAACAACTGTATTTACCCCTTTTCATGTTCGTATGTGTAGTTAATGAAGTCAGATTCTTAGGGTTAAGGTAAAGGCCTCTAGTAACTACTTCCGCATATGCTAAATTGAGTAATTCTGTCGCTTGTGTTGTGTAATTATTATATTTGATATTCGTATCATAAATGTTATCCTTAACAAACAAAATTGAAGGCTCTATACGACACAGTCCCATAAAATAATAAACAGCTGTCAATAACAGTTGCAGTTTTGGTAAAGAATGGTGGTTATCAAAAGATATCAGTAATTTAGTACATTGGAAAAGCTTTGATGAATCCATACACGACCAGTTGAATTGTATAATATACAATAAAATCAAAGTTGTTGTTAAATCCTTCTTGTAATTGATGTCAAAAATGTTTTCAGTTAAATTATTCAATAACGGTTCCCAATCATCAATAGGGTATAGTAATGGAATTAAACCGTTCTGTTGTTTCATGAAATTCGAAATGGCTTTTTTCAACGAGTCCTTCAAATGTAAGAAGTCTCGTTTATATTTTTGAATCAAAAATTGGGGCAATAAAAATTGATGATTCAATTGTAAAGACTGAATCAAATATGTAACGAGTAAATCATAACTTAAAGTGTTATACTTCTTTCCTTGCGGAATATGATTTAACTCCTGATATCTGAAGAGTCCAGCCGTGTTATTCAATATCTGCCAAGTATCTAACCCTAAATATTGATTCCCATCGCTATTCGGATTGAATTTAAACTGATAATTTGTATATTTATGGAAATTATCGTTAATGAAGCTAAAACTGATATCATTTGGTTGCACCTGTGATTCATTATCCTTCATAGCTAAATCATTATGAGACTTCGATGTAGAAGGAGTAATTGTACCGGTTTGTAAATCTTGAATAACCTTTTGCAATTTGACGACTTCTTTTTCTAGTGCTTCTGTGTAGCCTTTAGGTAAACCTCTTCTCGATAATTTATCGGATGTCTGACAAACATACTGAATCTTGGAACAATTAGAACAAGTAGGTTTTACGCCATCACATTTAATTTTTTTTAACCTACATCTATCACAAGCTTGATTTTGTCTGAATTTCCCAGTTAGTTGAGTATCCAAATCATTTTGACATCGTCCACTATGCGTTATCAAAACGTGATTATCCTTTAGATTTCCTGTTTTCATGAACTTTTCCTAAGATGTGAAATTGTAAAATGTCTCCTGATAATAAAGATGCTAGAGATGCCCTGTGTAATTAGGAAGAATAATTTTATATACCACAATCATTCTATAACACTCGCGTTTTTGTCAAGGATCTAACCAGATCGTTTCCCAATAAAATACGTTAATGACCTTCTTATATATGCCTAAACGTTATGGTACGGCCAATTCAGTGACTGATTAGCCGCCAAACTAACCTTATTAGCCCCGGACAAAAGGAATGACCATCCTTGAAATTCTCAAAGAAGAAAGAAACAAAAAAAAAAAGGGAAAAAGAGCCGTTACTCCACTCGTCCGACTCGGACCACCGGATCACACAACCAGAAAGTTGCAGAGTTCCCAATAAATTGATGGCACCTAAAGCAAATAACGTAACCTGGTTATACTGAGATCAGGTTTTAAACTACTAAGCCCCGCCATTTCAAATTAGGAGAATAATCTCAGCGGTAGAAATGGAGCTAGCACGTGATGCCATTCAAGCCTTTTAAGATTGTGTGAGGCCAATATTTAGTTATGACTACGGTAATGATCAAATGGTTCTCACTCTCTTGGATAAAGCCTCTAGGGAAGGCTATCCTCATTCGAGTTTCTCTTTTTCGTAGGATTCCCGTTATTTGGTTTATCCATTTACTTATATCTGTAATATCATAAACGCTATTTTCCACGTAATTCTTCTTACCTTTCTTAATTCCAATGATGAAAGCTTGGCGAGCGTTAAGACATTCCATAAATTCTATTATTCCAATTTTTCCCAACAAACAAGTAGCATGATTAATAGTTGCATCCAATGTTTTTTTTTTTTTGCTAACATATTCTTCAACATATGACGGAACTTGCTTATTAAGTCGAGCAGCCTAGATATGTGGGCAGTAATAATAATCTATACATGTTTGACACACATCACAGGGTTCAACGTCGCTCTCTGTGCCTTCATTTTTAAAGCTATCGCTATATTTAAAGATAGAAAAACTTCACCGAAGTAAGTGAATCTAGACCGATCCAATTTATTTTCAAACGCAAGTTTGTTTACTGCAGACATTTGCATTAAATATAAGTCTGGTTTAGAGTAATGACAGACTCCTTTCCTAGAATACGCACTAGGTAATACATTTGACCTACGGAATTAGTAGTGTATTGTTTGAAAACAACAGATGTTTTCGATCTAGCAATTAAATTTAGTACAGTGGTCAATTTGAAAAATTATTCTACGATTCTCAGATCTTGAAATATAGCACAAATGGTGGACTATTATATCTCTGGGCCTTTTGAACTTCCTTCTTGTCTAAAGAATGCCCTGCTGTGTCCCAATGATGAGCAATCTTTTCCTTAGAAATATTTTTCACTCTGTTCTTTCAAAGATGGTACACGGTAGATAAAACACGTCTTTCTCTTCAAAAATACTTCAATTGATCGGTATTATAAGGCCATTGGAGTGATGGTTCAATAAGTAAATTGAAATTCTTTTCATTTTTTTTATTGGAAACTAACGGTTCTTCTTTGCTTTCTGTAGAATATTCATTTATTTTATGGGGATGGTATTCCTATTGTGGTTACTTTCATACTCATAAATATTAGGATTATTGATTTTACTGTGGCTCAGCATGTTTCGTTCAATCAATGCTGATCTATTTTTTGTCTAATGAAGCGTTTCCTAATAAAATTTAAGAATCTTATCATTCAAATAAATTAGAGATAATCATTAAATGTGGATTTACTTCATTAATGACTCCACAGTCTTAATTTTATTGCCTTGGTTTGATCGCGCAACGTCCATCTGAAATCTATCTCTTAATACTCCTTTGGGCTAGTAAGGTTTAAAAGACAAGGGTGATATTTATTGTATAAACAGTCTAACTTGTAAGCGCTTTTCCAAATAATACGAATGTCTCATGTCTTTCAGTAAGTTTTAGGATACAGTTCTTCAAGATTTAACGTTCCCTAAATCGTTGAGTGAATGCTTCTCGACGATAGGATGTGTTAATAGAAAAATTAAGTGCTCGATTCTTCGTCAAGTGAGTTTTAGATAATCAATTAGTGATTAAATTCGGAACATGATTATTAGGGTTTCTTAGAGAACAAATACCTTCAGCCAACTCAAATCTCATTTATATTTCCTTCAATTCATTATCAATAGTAATTTTTTTAAACCCTTCTATTCTATATTTATGAAAAAGAAGTACTTTCTATAGCTGTCATTAAGTAGTTCTTGTTAAAATTCTAGATTTAAAACATGTATTCCTGCAAAAGAAACAAACTGAAGTCTACGTTATGCGAATTGACATAGTTCTTCTGTGTATAGCCTATTCCAGTCTTTGATTTGTCCAGATCCCTATTATTTTCGGCATACCAACCTTTTTAACCGCCGTAACATAATATTTTATGCATTCAGTTTTGGCATATAATTTCGGCCCAATTGTTGCTCCACAGAGAAAAAAATGTTACATGAAGGAGAAGTCATAGTTACTAGGTTTAGATCTTTATTGGATAATTCTACACCTCTAACTGATGTATCCACATCGGTTTAATAATCATTCCTTTTTGTTTTTTTATAAACTACATCAGAACCCTCAATCGTGAAGTCAAATCCCATATTTTGATGGCCCTTATTATACGTGCCTTGACTTTTTGGACGTGAGTTTAGCAATCTTGAGTATTTATGACTTATCCTTTGCGTTTCTGCTGCTTCTTAAATACCTCACCTAATTCTAATCAAACAGATTGATACACGCTTTCGCAACAAATCAGCTCGCTTATTAGTTTCATTGGCGATTTGTACTACTTGTTTTCTTATTCCACCATTTTCTAACTAAGCACAATAAGCGTCAGCCCTAGTGATCTGTTTTGAACGTTTATTATTACAAAACCCACGGACTGCGAGTGATGAAAAAATGATTTACGCTTAAAGGAATTAGCATCGTCATCTAACAGTTCAATCATTTGACTCTAAAGCAACTACTCAATGATCGTACTTAAATTCAATGGCAGTGGAAACACGTGCACGCAATGCCCTAACTGTCACACTTAGGGTCCAAATAAAACCAGAAGTGTGTTTCTCAAAAGGGAAATGTTTATCACGTGATTTAAAAGATATGCTGACACTTTGCTTCCGATTTGGGTTATTTGTTGCTTTTCACGCGTTTGGGAAAAGTAAATAAGAAAACAGTTTATCATAAGAATTCAATAACTTCACTATACACTTTCTATATAGATGACTTGCTAGAAAAGTGTTTTTTCCATAATAGAATTGATCCTGATTTTTGTGTAAGCGAGCAATTTTTGATACTGCTGGTCCAGTTATTGGAGATACTTATTTAGATGAAGCCTTTTGTGGGTATTCAATTTTGCTGCACCGGGTTCAATAACGAAGTTGAACAAAATCAAATAGCTAAAAAAATTGTTAAATTGGGAGGAACTATTTCAAATCAATTAACTAAGCAGACAAATGTGCTCATTTTGGGTAAGTATCACCTTTTAACCAAAAAATACCAATATACAATAAAATATATTCCTCATGTTGTGTACGTGACAGAAGATTCGATTGATAAAATGTACCAGCTTTGGGTCTCTGGCGAAGACATTACGATGCCAGAACATTCCATGTTTTTATATAAGAAAGATCTATCAATTCGGCAAAGAATGCTACATGTCTTACGGAATCGATATTTTGTTAGCCCGTTTGAAAATTTTTATATCTTCATTGGTAAAATATCCGATGCTTCTTCTGTTGATGAACTAGAGCATATATGTGCCGAATTAGGCTGCTATAAGTGTAAGACTGATAGTTTTGCCTTGAGTGTGGTTAAAATGCATCCAACGAAAAACATTCTAATGATATCGGATAATATAAACAGCCACAGAGCTCAAGCTGCTTTGAAACTTGGTGTTCCTATCGTGCACTATCAATGGTTACTTGATTGTTATAAAAGAAAAGGCGTTATTGAAATAGATCCTTATTATCTCTTAGAAGAAGGGGTTGAAAAAGATTTCAGTTCTGTAAAATTGCAAGCCTGTCCTTGTTTAGATGAGATAGACAAGATTACTATAGACGAAAAGAGACAAGAAACTGATATAGATGTGAAACAATTGGAAAATAAGAAAAATCTAGCTACCAAATTCAAAAATGAAAGTGATAAGATATGGGGGAAGACAAGGACGTTAGCGATCAAGAAAGACTCAGATTCTATCATTGGTAAAGATTCATCTCAATGGAAAACGTCTCTTGAATATTTAAATGGCAAGACGTCCAAATTGATTTTTGATTCCCTAGTTTTCACATTGAATGATCACTTCCCTTCGAGGCATTCCAGAATTTTGACAAAGGTCATAGAAATAAATGGTGGTACCATTTCCACCAATATTTCAACTGCAAATTATCTTATTGTCCCAAGTAATGTTTCATTGGAAGCGCTAGGAATTGACCCTACGGAAGACACACACTATAAATTGATTACGGAATTTTTTGTGGAAAGATGCTTACATTATAAGATTTTGATTAATCCACTAGATATGTGGTGTAAACCATTTCTTATAACAAACGATTTCGAAATTTTACCATCCGGTACTCTTTTGCACAATGAAGAAGACAAATTTTTGCATGTATCAATGACAGGATTTCAAGGTGTAGAATTACTTCATATGATGAAAATATTAGAGATTTTAAGCGATAAAGGAATAAAATACTCAGAATATTTGAATAAATCCACTGATGTGTTATTAGTTAATTTATCAGCATTAAACAGTGTACCGTCTAGCAACCCTTTATGGCAAAACGAATATAGCAACTTATTCAAACCAAATCTCATGGAAGACCAATCGAATTCGATTAAGACACAAAATCAAAACAGTGTGTTTAGAAATTCTTTGAAGAAAAAATTCTTGTATGTTAAATATAATCATCGAATTCCAATTGTCACCCCAGCAATATTATTAGCAATTTTCCAAAACGCAAAATCTGTTTCTTCTAAAATATATATAAATGAAGCTAGATGGTGTGTGGTTTGTCCTAAGGGAAACACAGAAGCATTTGCATGTGAAATACGAAATAAGAGTATTAAAGAAACCAATAATGATTATAGTTACAAGATTGATGTGGACTCTATAAAAAGTGAATTATCACCTTCTAAACACGGAAGTCTTACTTTGAAGGAAAATGCTAAAGAGGCTATGGACATCATGAAACAGTCAAGTACAGGTCAGAATGATATGGGTAATAGTCCAAGACGAAATATTTTAATGAAAAGAGCCGCATCCACGAGCTTAAATGCTGATAAGCAGTCCGAGGAATTTGCTGACATGTTATTTGATAAGAAGAAACTTAAACTTGATCAAAATATGAAGCTAAATCCTGTTGCAAGAACCAGCAGTTGGGGCAAAACTATGACAGAAAATATGGATGAAAATGTAGATAAAAGTTATGATGATATTGAGTTGCCACAAGAAAATGGTATTAATTCTCCATATATTACGGAAGAACAAACTCAAGTCACCTATGGTAACCAATCTTCAAAGACAATTATGAAAATAGCATCGTCTAATCCCAGACGAATGACTCGTAACCATTCTAAAGAAATAGATTTTTAAGGTCCAACAAATATACATATACGTATATACATTGTTATACTCATATTTGTTCATTGGTAACGTTACAACATGACACGATCGTGTTTCTTGATGAAGTAATTGTTTAAATTTGCTCTCGTTTATTCAACAGAGGTTAATAATGAAATATAAATATTTTATATAACATACTTGGGCTATGTAGAAGTTTAAGCTTTATTCTGTATACCCAAATCCTTTACACTTTGCAAATTCGAATAATAGAATCATACCTGGTTGGTTATCATCTGGGGTATAGTTGTGAAACTTTCTGGAGATCCATGTCTGACTTGAAGGCAAGAAAAGAACAGTTTGTTACCGGACTAGATGGAGGTTCCATACTAGAAATCAATATTGTAACATCCATTTCTATTTCATCATATATATGTTGGAACTTGTTTCAATTATGTTCCGATCCTGAAGCATCTTTTATTAGCGTACTCATTGACTTTTTGCTGACTTGGGGGGTATCTCTGCTCTCCATGACATTATATGCAGATAATATATCATTACTTACAACTCTGATTATCGTGCCCTTCTTCACATTATATGCTTATTCTAGAATAGCAGGCTATCAAGCTAAAACTACTACAGCTAATCGTAACCGTAGTAAGCATGTGAAAGATAATAGTTTCCAATTGGTGAAAAAACATTTCATTACTGCTTATAGATCAGAAATGTTAATTGTCACTTGCATTGCTATTTTAGCTGTAGACTTCCCTATATTTCCACGTCGTTTTGCCAAAGTAGAAACCTGGGGAACTTCCTTAATGGATCTTGGAGTGGGTTCATTTGTTTTCAGCAATGGGTTAGTTTCATCACGCTCTTTATTAAAAAGCTCCAAAAGAGCGCACATCTTCAAACGTTTATCGGGTGCATTGAGATCTGGTGGTACACTATTATTTCTCGGATTACTTAGATTATATTTTGTTAAGAATTTAGAATACCAGGAACATGTTACAGAATATGGTGTACATTGGAATTTTTTTATTACTCTATCTTTACTACCAATTGTCTTAGTGGTTATTGATCCCATAACTGATGTAATCCCTAGATTTTTAGTGGCTTTTATATTTTCAGGGATTTATGAATGGTTTTTAGCTAAGGATGATAAGCTATTAACGTACTTAGTTCTTTCAGATAGAACAACAATAGTGGATGCTAACAGAGAGGGAATAGTTTCGTTTATAGGTTACTGTGCAATCTTTTTATGGGGCCAAAGTACAGGCTTTTACACATTAGGTAACTTACCTACAAAGAATAATCTTTATAAAAATTCCACCACGTTACTACCAAAGAATAATAACAAGATCTCTAAAAAAATCAGCAAATGGGATAGATTTACTTCTGTATCGCCTTTATATGGGTTGACTATTTGGTTTCTTATCTTTTTCAGTGTCTACCAAATCATTGACACATTCTATATCCATACTGTCTCTAGAAGATTTGCCAATCTACCGTATACTACATGGGTGGTAACTTATAATCTAGGTATTTTGTGGATGTTCTGTGCCATTGACAAATTTTTCCAAACTGACAGAGCACCGGAAAGTTTGGAAGCTGTTAACTCAAATGGACTTGTCTTATTTTTAATTTCTAATATATCAACTGGTTTAGTCAATATGACCATGTCAACGATTGACACAGACACTGTATTGGCAATTATTACTTTGGTATTATACTCTGCAGGAATCTTTTTGGTATCTCTAGTTCTTTACAGATTCAGAATATTCATTAGATTATGAATATACTGTATAACTGAATAAGTAATACCATTCTATATAGAAATGTAAGTTTAAGAGCTAAACCAGAAGGACATCCAAAGAGTAGTACCTCGGTCACTGAAAAAATTATGGATTCTAATGCGGTGCGCTACTTTGGTTACGATTCAATAAAGAATATATGTCATTTAATCATCAATGACAATGATTTCAGAGTTACAAGCTTTTGCTTTTTTCTTTGCTTTCGATATTTGTGACAGAATATCAAATTGGGTATTCTTAACTTCTTGTTTCAAAGAGTTTTTGGTAGCCGCTAAAGATTTAGAATTCTGTTTCGACTTTTTGGGATTTCTTATTGCATCTGCAAGTGTCTTTGCATTAGCAATAATTGGTCTATTATCCACAATGAAGTCATCTGGGTCATGAAGTAATTCAGCTGCCGTGGTATCTTCCATTTTTAACGGTAGGATGTCCGCTTCATTTTCATCTTTCAAGTGAATGATACCAGAAGCTTTTGTTAGAAGTTTTTCTTTGGCTACCGATAGACTATTGAGTTTATGTTTTTTTGTCGTATTCTTTTCAACACGGTAGGTGTTTTCATTTAATGATTCAGTCAAATCATCCTCTATGTGACTTGTCAGTTCATCTATTGATTTTCTTCCTTTTAAATTGTTCTGATTATGTTCCTTTCTGATTATATTCTCACGAGATTCTTTTTTTCTTCTAGAGTTTTCGGAATATTTTTTCTTATTGTTTCTGTCTTTTGACTTAATTGATTCAACCTTGTTTCTGGGTTTTTTATTCTTCCCAGATACCTCATCTATATTGTAATCAGCATAGTTTCCGATTATTCTTTTTGTTGTAACGGTCGATTCTTTCTCCTTGGCTAAATCCTCTTGCAATTTTACAGAAGCAGTAACAAATCCTGTATCAAAATTCATGCTTGTGCTCCTATTAGTACGAATGTCCCAATTGTTCATAAATCTTATTAATTTCCCACCCCAGATCAAAGATTCACGATTATTTTTAATAAACATAGCATAATCTTGTAACAATGTTTTGATTGAAAAGGCATGTGAATCTTTTGGGTAAGGTTTATCCATTACTTGATATAAGAATTGCAAATTTTTTACACTCTCAAAAGCCTTTTGATCATCTACTAGTGTGCTTATTAGCTCTGGGGTTAGAAATCGACTAGGTCCGCCTAAATTAGAATTGTCACTCTCTTGTATGGAAGATATATAAAGGAGGACTTTCGCTCTTGTTTGTGCAACAAAAAACATTCGACGTTCTTCATCTAATAACATTTCAGAGGATTTGATCTTTTCGTTTGGTTTTGAAGCGCTCGTTTCATACTTTTTCCCATTGGTATTCCCGTCTTCTAACTCTTCATCTTCTGACTCTGAAGTTTCTTCCCTCGACTCAAAAATGCTGGGAATAATACCTTCTACACAACCTGGGATAAATACCACAGGCCATTCAAGACCTTTAGCTCCGTGTATTGTGGAAATTGTCACATGCCCCATAGTAGCTGATTTTTGTGAACCTTCTAGTTCTAAACTACCCGTCGGTATAGGTGACTCAGTCGTGTAAAGACTCAAAGAATTGAAGAAATTTCTAAAATAAGATTCTATTTCGACAGTTTGTTTTGGAATAGAAACATCATCTTGTGAAATTGCGTTACTGTGATTCTGTGAATTTGAGGTAGCCTCTTGATTTTGAATTTCCAGAAAGAAGTTTTTCAATATGCCAATATTTTTATGTCTTGCATTATCAAAATTTGGATTTGAGTTTTTATTTGTAGAAGTTTTATTGTCAGATTTTGGCTTATCGTCAACAAATAGATATTCATATTCTAATCCTGATAATTCATATAATTTATCAAAAATTTCAGGTACAGCTTCGGTTAAAGGTTTATCATACAATAATCTGCATTGCTGTACCATTTGAATAAAATCATTGATAATGGCTCGTATCTTTGTATTAATATTTTCTATCTTGATTATACCTTTCCCCACATTTATTAAACATTGGAACGGCGTTAAATGATCATTTTTTTCAATGACTAATCTTAACTTCTCAGCAGTAGTATCCCCTAGACCTCTAGAAGGATATAACAAAGCGGATAAAATACAATTTTTTTCATTATCTGAGTAGACACATTTCAATAAATTCAACATAGCTTTAATTTCTTTCAGTTCCCAAAATGCTTTACCTCTGATGATCTTATATGGAATCCTATTTTCAATTAAAGCTGTCTCTAAACTTTTGATTTGACGCCTTTGTCTCACTAAGATGGCAAAATCATCATATGAGAAAAGATTCGGTAAAGATTTCAAATATAGTAGCTCTCTCACTAAAGAAGGACCTTGTAAGAAACTCGCTGGAAAGTTGATGTACACTGGAGCAAAGTCACAGTCAAATTGTGCTCTCAAAGGAGCTCTCTGGGGCCTGCCCTTTTGCTGTTGACTAATTAACGTTTCACTAGTGTTTAAAATCTTTTGTGAAGATCTATAATTCTCAATCAAAACGATCTGAGAACAATTAATTGGGCATTTTGTTAACATCAATTGAAAGTTCTGTGCCAATGCATTTCTAAACGCATAAATACTTTGATCAGGGTCACCAACACACGTCACCCCTTGTGATAAATGATGGTTCCCCTTGGCTAACAAAAACATCAAATCCATTTGGATACTATTAGTGTCTTGAAATTCATCGACAAGTACATGTTTAATGTTAGGCATACAGCGTTCTTTCGTCAGTAATTTGAAACAATACATTAACAGATCATCGAAATCCAATGCATTAATACGTGATAACTCTAGCTGATACTCCTTATAAAAAAAAGCCAGTGCAGGGTCATGAACCGAATCTAATTCATACTCTTCCGGTAATATTGCCATAGATTTTAACTTCGAGATTTCTCTTTTCACCATCTTGGGATGAATAACCCAAATATCACTCTTTATGCTGGGTCTGCAGAGATTAACAATTCTCTTATATGAATTAGCGTAGTCTCTTATCTGATCGGGAACACGATCAATTAAATTATTGACAATAACATCAATCTCTTTCTCATCTATAATCCTCCAACCATCTCGAAGATTGATCTTACGACCGTACCTCATAAGAATCTTTACACATATGCTATGGAACGTGCCGATAATCAAATCATCAACGTTAACATTTTCAGAATCCAGCATTTCATGAAGACGCCGATTTAATTCCTTGGCAGCCTTATTAGTAAACGTCGTGATAACAATGTCCTTAGGATCAATGCCTTCGTATAGTATCATATACACAACCCTAGAAGTCAGCACTTTAGTCTTACCGGTCCCAGGACCGGCAATAATCTGTAAAGCGTGTTGAACAGGAAATTTCACTGCCAATAACTGCTGTTCATTTAACGAATCAAACTGGCTATCCAGTAATGGATCTCGCGTTCTATGTTTCATAGACAATCTCTCAACCGGCTGGCAACTTCACACAGCCCCACACAAGCTTTCAGATACCACAATAACACTCCAGCAAAGAAGTGTTTTACTCTTGACAGTAAACAGTAGAAAATAGTATATATATAAACAAGTTACGCGATGAGCTTGATTCACTACGGAAGCGTGAAAAGACACCGCTATCGAGGAACCAAAAGTGTATTGTTTTATCCTACAGTACCAAGCTGGTTGTAGGTGCGATCTGACAGGAGCTGGGCTACGCTCACATATAATTGCGTAAGTTATTGTAGTTTATAGGATTTGCACTGTCAACAAGCCTTTATCTCTAGTTTATTGATATAAAAATGAAATATTCGTAATAAACGCATCGCAACTCATTGTGACTAGTACTGTAAACGGGCACGAATATTACGCTTGGAAGGAGCTCTCTGTGTGACTGTGCTGCTATATATATATATGAACGATGAATGCATCAAAGCCGATGGCGGAGAATATCCGAGAAGCGAATAACCACGAACCGAATATTCATATTGCCCTCCACGAATCGTTGAAATTTCGTAACACAAGGGTGAGTGTCATCAATTCAGACCCTGCCAGTAGGTCATTCGTGGTTTGGTTTATGATTTCGTGTTATTTTCCTGTGATTACTGCGTGTTTGGGTCCGATTGCCAATACGATTTCTATTGCCTGCGTAGTAGAGAAATGGAGAGGTTATTATGTTGGAGAGGATTCCAACGGTATATTGATTTATCACGATGTCCGTGATCCCCATGGGGTCTTTGCTGTTAATATTCTGTCGCTAGTTATTGGATTTGCTTCTAATATTGTACTAATGCTACATTTTGCCAGGAAATTAAGTTACTTGAAGTCGCAATTGATCAATTTAGTAGGTTGGACTTCTGCTGGGACCATGCTACTCATTGATGTCATTGTTTTTGCTGCTAAAGATTTAGATAATAATTACCATAAGACTATTGGGTTTTGGTTTGCTTGCATTACATCAGGACTCTATTTGGCATGTTCTTTGACGTTAACTATCCATTTCATTGGGTATAGATTATCGAAATACCCACCAAGTTTTAATTTACTACCTAATGAGAGAGGTATCATGCTATACACAGTGTTGTTTTCTATTTGGTTGATTTGGGGTGCAGGAATGTTTTCTGGATTGTTAAATTTATCGTATGGGAATGCATTATATTTTTGTACAGTGTCGCTATTAACCGTTGGGTTTGGTGATATCTTAGCTGAAGGTGTAGCATCAAAGATTATGATCCTAATCTTTTCCACTAGCGGCTTAATCCTCCTGGGTTTAATTATTGCCTTAACCAGAAGCATTATTCAAAAATCGTCTGGGCCTGTAATTTATTTCCATAGAGTAGAGAGAAGGAGACAAAAGCATTGGCAAAAAATCTTAAACGGTGATATACAATTAACTGAGGATGAAACTTTTGAAATTATTTCTAAGATTAGAAAATCTGGTAAAATGAGACAGTATGTTTTCTCTGCGTATTCTACCATCCTTGTGTTTTGCTTCTTTTGGTTACTAGGTGCGTGTGTCTTTAAATTTACAGAAAATTGGGGATATTTCGACAGTGTTTATTTTGCATTCTTATGTTTGTTAACTATTGGATATGGTAGTGATTTTAGTCCGCGATCCGGTGCCGGAAGAGCATTTTTTGTCATCTGGGCATTAGGCGCAGTGCCTATGATGTCTGCAATCTTATCCACTGTGGGAGATTTGCTATACGCTGTGTCGTCTTCCATAGATAAATGGATTGAAAAGAAATTTGAGAACAATATGAATTTCATAGTGATTAACAGTCAAAATATGATAAACTCAATGTCTGTAAAGACAGGGAAATTTGAAAACATGGATGAACAAGACGACCGCGAGGAGGTAAACAAAGAATTGGAAGGTAAAAACGCAGAGCAAGACCTAGGGAATGAATTAGGAGATTTTAGCAATTTGCATGAGTATTCAAAGGAGAATACTTCAATAGATTCATCCGAAACCGAAATGAGTACTATTGGAACTTTAACGAAAAATTCACCTAATGGTCCTTTACTTGAGTTGGAAAGGATGGTTTCGCATCAATCAAGGGTAAGAGACAACTCATTAGAACGATTAAAATTAATGATGAGATCGTTGAAGAAATTACACAAATTATCGTTAGTGGATGAAAATTATAACCTTTCATTTGAACAATGGAGTAATTTGAGAGACTTGAATAAGAGAGAAGAAAATGACCTTTCCACACTAGAATCTGAAAACTACTGGCTGTCAGATCACACGCCATTAAGGTTCCCGATCAATCAACCTCATTTTGCATTCATTAGATTGTTTCATGCGATTGAAAACCAAATTGAAGATTTGCTTAATACTTCAAAAGACACAGAAGAAATTCTCGACATTGTCAATCGAGAATCCTGCTCCAATAGAAAGAGGAAATGAACGTCCTGAGATTTGTGTGCTCATTTTTGATCTTCTTAATTACCTAATTTCTCATTTGCATTTGCATGATCAGAATATTGAACCACATATCTCGTTAACGTTGATCACTACGATAACGTCCAATGAGACGTCTCATGAACATTGTTATAAAGATAGATAAATACACATATATAAAACCGTTACTTGTATCGCTAATTGTTCTGAGCGTTAAAGATTCACGATAGTCATTATCTAGCAAAATTCGCTATTTGTACTAAAAATTCGTATTAATGATGTTAAAAAGGTTTTAGTTACTGTTACAACAAAGAGACTAATTAATCACATTTTACAATCATATCTTCACTAGTAAGAATTTTGCTACTTTAGCAAAATCTACCAAGCATAAGGCTTGACTGTTTTATTGTTTGTCATCCTCTATCTTCCTGGGAACAGACTCTATGGCTTCCAATATCGGCGGTGTTCTCTCTGGGGTTAATCCCTTCAATTACAACCCTAGCTCGCCACTAACTCTGTTTTTGTTCCAAACATGTTTGATTCTAGCAGTTTGTAATCTAATACATCTTCCTATTGGCAAGTTACGACAGCCAAAAGTGATTTCTGAAGTCATTGCTGGTGTCATCTTAGGTCCTACGGTTTTGGGTCAAATTCCTAATTTTACAAACACAGTCTTCCCACCTTCTTCTATTCCAGGACTGAATCTTACGTCTAATCTCGGGATCATATTGTTTATGTTTTTCCTAGGCCTGGAGGTTGATTTAGCTTTCATTAAGAGACATTTGAAAACTACACTATCCATTGGATTGGCTACTTTGGCTGTTCCATTTGGATGTGGTTGTTTATTAGCCATACCTTTGTACAATAACTATATCAAAGACGAACAGACTGGTAGACATATAAAATTTACCGTGTTTATGGTCTTTATTGCTGTGTCAATCTCTGTGACAGCATTTCCTGTGTTATCTCGTATTTTGAATGAATTAAGATTGATTAAAGATAGGGCAGGGATTGTCGTCTTAGGTGCTGGGATTGTGAATGATATTTTAGGATGGGTTCTTCTGGCATTAAGCGTTATCCTTTCAAGCTCTGAACATAGCCCAGTGAATACAGTTTACATTCTATTATGCACACTTGGCTGGTTCTTGGTTTATTTTTACCCATTAAAATATATCTTAAGGCAAATATTGATTAGGACTCATGAGTTAGATAGAAGCAAGCCTTCTACCACAGCTACAATGTGCATTTTATTTATAATGTTCATTTCAGCGTATTTCACTGACATTATTGGTGTTCATGCAATCTTTGGTGCATTTATTGCTGGTTTAATAGTACCAAGAGAAAATCAATATGTAGTTAAATTAACTGAGAGGATGGAAGATATTCCTAACATTGTTTTCATTCCGATATACTTTGCTGTTGCTGGGTTAAACGTTGATTTAACTTTACTGAATGAAGGTAAGGATTGGGGCTATGTTTGCGCCAGTATAGCCATTGCCATCAGTGCTAAAGTAGTATCAGGTACTGTCACCGCTAGATTACACAAATTATATTGGAGGGAGTCTTTAGCGGTGGGTATTTTGATGTCATGTAAGGGTATAGTGGAAATCGTTGTTCTAACTGTGGGATTAAATGCTGGCATTATTACTCACAAAATATATGGTATGTTTATATTGATGGCCTTAGTATCAACGTTTGTCACAACACCGTTCACACAATTGGCATACCCTGACTCTTATAGGAAGAAAATTCATGAAGAGCTTGTTAAGGAAGGTGAAAATATTTCTCCTGAATTGACGAATATCTCCAGCCCTATAGAAATTGATCCTTTAGAGAATTACTTACATTCATTTGAAGACCTGAAAAAGTTCAAGTTTTCACGAATCAACAATGTCATTAACACAACAGAAGGTATATCTCCTTCGCTCGAATTGTTACATTATATGATTTTCAATTATAAGCATACGACACTTCTAAAGCACACAAAACCACGTTCAATGAGTAGAAGATCTTCATTGTCTGCTAATTCTGACCGCTCCAAAGCAACAAAATTTTCAAGATTTTTCATTAGGCAACGAGAAGACGTTGAAACAAATTTATCAATCATTGATGAATCTTCCTCTAATTTCGATTATACCATACCATTAAAATCCATCCATTTACGGTTATTAACGGAAAGAACTACTGATATTTTACAATCATCTGCCTTATACGATTCTGATCCTCATTTCATAGCAAATTCAGATACTTTATTACAAATTTATGATATATTTGCCAAGATGGCTAATATCCCATTTTCTGGAGAGGTTTTGTTTTCTACAATGAGAGAGAAGGCTTTGAATCTAAAATCATTGAATTTCCAAAATTCTGATTTAATTTTACTACCTTTGAAAGGCGCTTCATATGAATACAAGGGATCTCCGGCTTTGACAGATGAGAAATATATGAGTTTTGACCATTTCCATTCTCACCTAATAGGGTTGAATGAACTACCTTCGAACTTTTTCTCGTCAATCTCATCACTAAAGTCTAGTTTAGGCATCTTGATTTCAAATACAGCTGGTAGACTGAGTATAGATCGATATAAAAAGAAGGTTTTCAATTTATTACTCCCTGACCAAAATATGGCCTCTTCAGATTTTTTAGCGGTATACATTTTCTTACTCATCTGCCACCAAGACGTAAGTTTGGGAAGAAATCTAAAAATGAATATTTTTATAAATAATAAAAATGTTGAAGTGCTAGGAAATTTAAGCAATATTTTTGCAGATGAATCTTGGTTTGAGGAATTTGATTTTAGTGCCACTGAAATAGGATTCGATGAAAAAAAAGAAAATCATACAGATCGTGTTTCATTTGTAGATTTGGTATTAGAAAAAATAAACTCGCATGAATCTATCTGTGATTTAGAGGAAAGCACTTTTATTATTCCAGAAAGATATTTCGAAGTTAATAACCCTTTTTCGAATCATGTTAAAGACACGATATTGGCATCTGCTAATAGAAGATTCAATGTTTTAATTGTTCATCAACCCAATGCATAAAGTATCCCTTACAGCATAGTTTCAAACTTTTCCATATTACTAGAATCATATTGCAACAAATTATCTTCTATCTATAATTATATATGTATATTATAGAAATGCAAATCTGACTTAATAAAAAAAGACTTCAATACCGTTCTGTGTCATTTAAACTAGGAGATCCTTGCATTTAAGTGATCAACAATTTGGAAGAATTAACCTTATTATTAGCTTTAATGAAATCAGCTAGTTTCGTTGTGCTGAACGTAAAATTTTGATTAGAAGTCGCAAAAGAATGTTTTAGCAATTTCTCGGCCGTAGGTCTCAGATCTGGGGACACCTCAAAACATAGATCTAAAAATTCTCTTCCATCAGCTGAAATTAATGGTAAAGTGTCTTCAGGTATGGGAGGTGCTGATTTACTTTGTCCGATTTTAAACATAGCGGCTACTACTTCTAAATTAGACCATGGTCTTTTTCCGGCATACATTTCCAAGAGCACGCATCCTAACGACCAAATATCAACTTTAGCACTGTAACCTTGGCTAGTATCAACCATCTCTGGAGCCATCCAAAAGACAGTACCTCTCATGGTCATCTCAGAATTCGAATATATATCTTTAGATTTTCGAGAGATACCAAAATCACTAATTTTGCAGATACCGTCTTCATTCAGTAATAGATTATCAGCTTTCATATCTCTATGAAGTATTCCACGGTTGTGTAAGTATGATAACCCCTCGAGAACTTGTGTGTTAAGGTGCCTAATTAATACTTCATCGAAACGTCCATACATTCTTATCAACGATCCAACAGACCCACCTGCCACATATTCTAAAAAAAGGCTATAAATATTGTTTTGATTCTCAAACCCTAAATATTGGACAATATTCAGATGATCTAAATCCTTCAAAGTTGAAACTTCTGATCGCAAAGCATCCACATTATTCAAGACATTTTCACTCTGAGAGGAATAAGTTGGGACTTCAACTTGCTTTACTGCCATCATCTCACCTGTAGTTACATTAAGTGCTAAATAGACAGTACCAAAAGAGCCTTTCCCAATGATTTCACCTTTCATCCATGCAAACTCTTTATATTCACCTTTTGAATTTCTGGATTTGTTAATTGCTACCGTAGGTTTTTTGGTAACTTCCACAAGTCGTGTACCCCACATCTTGGTATTTCTTCTTTGTAAGGTAGCTTGCTTCGCTTTCCGTGCCTCCCGTGCCTCTTGTGCAATAGCGCGAATTGTTTTTGTCCTTTTTGGAGGTTTTAGTCTATTTTCTGACAAGGTCCTGGAACTGATATTATCACCTTCAGAGTTCGGTAAATCATTCAGCATTGTCATGGTTTTGAAAGAGCTTGGGGAAGTAGGAGTCGTAACGCCTACAACAACTGGCATGTCCAGATTTGCCTGAGGAAAAAATACTTCCAAATTCTGATAAACGACTTCTGGTGTTGGCCTTAAGGTCATTTTACGTCCTAATCCATTGTGGTGACTCCTCTCATTTGTTGATGTAGAGCTCAATGTTGTATTGATTGAACTAGGCGTTGAAATAAGCTCTGAATTGGCATTTGGTTTGTTATTAACCCTCTTGTTCGACCAAATAATCTCACTGGATGCATCGCTTACATCGCCTTCATCAACCGCGGAGGTATTTGCACTAGCCCATATAATTTCATCAGAAGTGTCAGATACGTTATTAGGATCACTTTCATAATCAGATAAAGCGGGAGCATCTTTAAATGTGATATCATTTTCTTCAAAAACAGCTGCTGCAGAAGCTGATGAAACAATTCTCTTCGTTGAAGTTCTTTTCAACACAGAATTGTTGCTGATAAAATTATTATCAGTTAAAGTGTATCCTACATTTTTGGAATTCGACTTTGTTGTGGCATTCATATTTTGGCCATTGGAAAGCTTCTCAGAGATTTCTTTTTTCCTAGCATAATCGGTTGCTCCCTTATAAGGTTTTGGTACAAGCACATGTGATGATCCAGGAACATATGAGGAAACAAATTTATCATTTGAAAAGGCTACATTTTCTCTTTTCAAGGAGCCTGTACTTTTCGTGGAAGATGCATTGGAAATGGCTCTTGAACGCGAAGGTGTTACTGCACTTGATCTCTTTAATATGTTTGGTGATTTCAATGAGTTATTAGATACCATAGGCGAGCTATTTGTTGGAGGTCGTGGGGCTTCTCTTTTTGGCGCTAACTCTGAGTTTGAGTATGGTGAATCCCTTTTCTTATTGAAATCGATCTCGCCAGATACATCCTTTCTTATGATGTGAAAACTTCCTACATTGATACCATTATCATGATGACTCTTGCTACTATGGGAAACTGATTTAAGTTTAGATGGTGACCTTTCATGAAATTTCTTACTAGGGCTACTATTATCGGCTAATTGGTCCTTGATATTCCAATAATTAACTTCCTCTTTACTGTTAGTAGTATTATCTATCCCAGAATCATAGAGATAGCTGGGAGTAGCTGGATATTTTCTATCAGTACCTGAAGCGCGTTCGTCGTAGGAAGCCATATCTGAAAATGAGTTCATGCCAGATATCTGGTCAGCGCTTGTTACAGTACTGCTTGTTGCAGAACGGATAGAGTTTTTACTTTTTACTGATACATTCATATCAGTAGATCCTTCTTTCATTCTGTTATGCAATGGTGCTTTTTCATGATCTTCGATATGTATTATCAATGTGGATAAAAAGGACATATCACGCAATAGAATTTCTAAGACGTCGTCTTCTAAAGGTAATCCAACGGTTCCATTTAGACTACAGATGTGAATAGAATAATTTGTAGAAGACAAATCAAAGGATGAAAGGAAGAGAGCTTTAAGAGCCTTTACAGTATCCACTCCCCATATATTTATCGCTTTGTAATTGGATTTATCATTAGTAACTAGCAAATGTATACTCTCCTTTTCCTGTTCATTACTTGGTAGATACTTCTTTAATTTCCCTGTCATTTCCTCTTGTTTTGAAGTTAATTTTTGAATACTGGTAGTGTCTGCAGGAATACTATCCTGCTTCGATACATTGAAACTATTAAGTGTAGGTGAGCTTGGCAATCGATTCTTTTCGGTATTATAGTTAGGTAAAGATAGTACACTTGACGTCTTCATGGATCTATCAGAAGAAGAGGCATTATGTGTACCAGATACTATTTGACTTCTCCTTTTAATTTTATTCCATAATGGATCTTTAGATTCTGATTTTGTGTGTTTATTTGATGCTGAAGAGCTAGTAGAAGATGATTCATGGCTGTTTATAGCAGAGACTTTCAGTGGACTTATGGATCTAACGAGTTTCAGTGTTTCATCTGATTCATTAGGAAGGTAATGACTGTGGCTCATCCAGTGTTGTTGATTTTTCTTTAAAGAGTTAATTTTGTCCTTAGAGACAGAGTTCGGAGACCCTTTATGATTGATATTATCATTCGTATTATTAGTAATAAATGCAGGTTGGGTATTATCTATGCTACTGTTGTTTGATCCAAATATAATGTTGAACACGGATGATTCGGAAGAACTGGGTTTGTGATTTTTTTTGAATAAAGTAAGATATGATGACGAAGATGATGAATTAGATGTTTCTCTCTGTTGTGCAGTATGTGATTCGTGTGCTGAGTAGCTAGATGTTGGTCTATTCGAAGGAATGATAATTTTCAAATTGGAAGTCGAAGCTCTCTTATACTTTATGGAAGTAGAAGGTGATGATTTAGAAGATGAAAGAGATGCTCCCCTTAAATAACTTCCATTTTTCCTCTGTATAGAGCTTGCACTCTGAGTCTTCTTATGATTGTTTTGTCTTGAATTAGTAGCCACATTATTGTATGTCTCCATGGAATTTGCTACATTCTTCAGCTTCTTTTCACTCATTTTTTTGGTAATGTTACTTGGATCATAAACCGCAGATTCTGATACAGAACGGATGCTAGCATTTTGCAAGACGTCAGATGATTTGGTCTTTTCTGCTCCAAATGAATCGCTACTACTACGTATTGAATTTTTCTTGGTAATGTCGTTAGCATAGGTTGGTGATGGAACAAGAATTTGGTCCCCATCCCTACTAAACCTTTTGATCTTTTGATTATTAGTAACATTCTGACTCATTGTTAATTTCAAGAATTCTTGAAATTTATCAAATGAATGGGCATTAGAAATGGATAAATATTTTTCATATCTAGTGAAATTCTCATAAGCAAGCATCTTAATAAATTTCTCGCCATAAAGTTGATACCGTCGAAAGATAATTTGCCAATTTTCTGGAAATTCATGATATTTCAACCATTCAATTACCCTAACCATCGTCCATTCAGTTGGATCAGTAGGGTCAAACGACAATAGAAAATCTTCCGCTGTAGATTGAAAATTCCTAATATCATGGCTCTGTCTGGAGTATCTATTGTGACTTGGTGAGTTATTAGCAAAGCCTTCATTATCTTGAATAATAAAATTAAAATCAACTGAGCTTCTACTAGTCATACTACCATCATTTACTGATCTCGTCACGTTGTAATCATCTTTACTCTTGGATCTATAGTGTTTCGGAAACGAATTACCACCTGCGTTAGAGTTTGATAGCAAATTCGATTTGACGGATGATGTAGAGCTCGATCTAGAATGATCAGTGATTTTCTTCAAAAAAGCCATGAACCATTCACACTCTTTCACACATACACAGTAAAGTGAAAAACTTGAGCAGTGTCGTCCCAGTAAGACTTTTTTGAGTGAAAAGTCTTGAACTACAAATGGTAACTAACACACTATAAACTGTATGATGGTGGATTCTGATCAAATGAGGAACCCTTCTCGCGAAAATGTTCAATGTTTCTCAGCACTGAAAAAAAAAATATTACTGTAGCGCTATAGTTATACAACCGTTAAGCCAGCAACGAGTTGCGATGCTCATGGTTGATATGGGTGGTTACGTATAAAAGCTCATCTTATTCTTGGACAATTGGCAATGGTACAGTAGTTTTCGTTGTCAAAATAATGGCGCTGAAGACAATTGTTTTGGCGCGGTTTCTGTGAATCTTAAGGTCCCGGTTTCAGCGGCATCGGAGACACTCTTGGCTCTTTGTAGGCGAGTTGTGTCTTGTTTAACTGTCCTGTTGCTTTCAATACCTTTCTGCAACTCTCTACACTTCAATGTTCTGTGGTGTTAGGAAAACCTAAAAGGAATTCAGCACTGAGAGAGCTATGGGTTTCGCTATTGTCTCGACCGCTTGCAGTCATACCTCAAGATGTTGTGTTTGAATTCACACTCACACTACGATTATCCTCTTTCAATACTTCCGAAAGATGCCGAATTTGGCCTTTGCTAGCAAAGGCCCTGAGCGGTGCGCTTTCAACCTACACAAAACATATGCTTTATGACAGGATGGTACTTGTGTCCAGTATTTTGTAATTCTTCATTACGTCTCAGAACGCCCTGGCATAAAACCTTTGGACAATTCGAATATTGCGCTTAGGGCCAGTCCCGTTCCTTTTAAAAGCGTGAGCTTGTAGTGTAATATTTGTGTAAAACGAATATACTCATCCTCAGCAGTGTTGATGAGACTCTCCATCTAAGCAGAAGTATATTATTGTACATAATAAACTTACATCGAATTTCGTCAAAGAGCGCAGAGCTGTTAATGATTGGGTGGGCCAATGTCAGTATTTACAAGTGGATCCAATAGAAGTGCTTTCTTCACTGTGCTATCGTTTAGTTCACCGCCAGTTTTGTGATTCTTAGTATGGTAAGATCACCTTTCCTTCCAACATGACGAACTTTTCTCTGTCTTCTTTTCGTAATCTCTCTGGTTTCAAACTTCCTCTTTGTCTTCTCAATCACCGTAGCGGTCAAGGTATACAATGACTGGTCGATTGGATAATCCACCAGACGGTAGTTGCGCGAACCTAATGTGATAACATCGGTCAACTTCAATTGGTCACCGATTTCTGCCTCACTCATCTTGTATGGTAATATCACTTTATCACCTTCCGTGACCACGTATGGTCTATTGTGTATTCTGAAGATTGCATACAGCTCATTAGATAACTTCAATGGTGTTAAATCCCATTTTTTATCGCTCGTGGCAGCTTTCTCTTCAAATGACTCTACTGGTTTCAATTCCGTTACCGTGGGTCTAGTTTCTACAGCCTGCCCTTTCAAACCAAACTCTTGTCCCGTAGCAATTGAACGGAGAAACTGTGGGCTTCTCAAAGATATTGGATTTCTGAAAATAGTCGACGATGACAGTTGAGCGCACGAAACTCTTTTCAAGGAGAAGAGACCTCTAGGAAACATCGTTAACAAGACGTACAATGGGTACTTACTCGGTAGGGTCCCTATAAAATAAAGAGTTATGGGCTTTTTTACTCTTTGGCAACTGATACTACAAATAATCATTTATTATAGTATAAATTATTATATAACAACATACTAACAATCTTTATAAACGTTGTTGTTACGGGCAACGAATGAGTCGGTGCACAAGTTCGACCAACTCTTATTAGTTAGTTAAACCGTTTTTTTGGTGCCAGTTCAATTCTGCTTCTTGCTTGATTCTTGTAAAGATTTCATAATCTTCCTTCTTTGTATGACCATATGTGAGAATAACATTGGTAATCCCGGTATATAAGTCAACATGGCAAAGATTAAAGTATACTTATATGTCTTACCATATTGAGACTCTGCTTGAGCTAATGAAGAGTAAATGATAAGCAACTCGCTAGCAACTCCCATTGGATATAGCACTAAAAATAAATTATATCTGAGCCAGATCAATATCTTGGGAGGGCCATTAACCATCGTCAATGAACAGAAGTAAAAAAAATATCTGACAATCTCTGTCAGTGACCATGCAGTTAGTAGTGTCACGTAGACTATAGAATCATTGCATAATGGAGTTTGGGGTAAAAGATAGAAAATTCCAAGAACCACTAAAAGACGTGAACTGACTTGTGCTAAGGTAGTCACGATTGGAGAACGGACAATTCCCAAGGCAGAGTTGAAAACTTCAATGATAGCGCAGCATTGAACTGCAATGACTAAATTCTTAGTCTCTTGAAAAAATCTTGGTTGTCCAATGACAGGGTATCGAAATAAGACTTTCGCCAAGATAGCCCCCCACCCAAGAGCAGACAATAAATTGTATAACGGTAACGGAGATCCCATGGATACGGTTTGTTTCTTAGCAGTCATGATGATGAGCGTCAGTTGGTTTTTGTGGGTGATTTTTATCTCATGTAAAATTGTAGCTGTTAATTACTATTACTATGGGTTATAATTACACGTATAATAAACATCGGTTAATTTACTTACAATTGACGGAATTCGTACTTTATACTATGATCAATCTTAAATGTGTCGTTTGTGATATGTTATGGCTTTGCTGGTAATTCTAGGCCTATAATTTAGTCTCAGTGTCCCTTTCCGTGGCTAATAATGTATTATTACATAAATCAAGTCCATCGTGGGAGCTGAAGTCTTTATCTAGAGAGCCATCCTCTCTCTTAGCATCTGTTGATAAGTAATGCAAGCTTTTAGAGTCATCAAGCACAGAGTTCTCTTTCGTATCCTTACTTCCCGCTATATCATCTTCATTAATCAGAAATTTAGAATTATGCAACATACCATCAGTGGAATCATCAAGAAAATGATGATACATGTCTTCCTTTTCTTCTTGAGAGTCTTCATTTGAGAAGGCATCTCCATCGTTAGAGTCAACTAGAGGTGAAGCATGATTATCATCGTTGCATAAAGTGTCATCATTCTCTTCTAAATTATTGTGATCATCATAGTGTTCATCTTCTTCATGATCCACATCAGTAGCTTCTTTATCTGGTGGATGGAACCCATCTTCAGTAGGTTCATCACTATAAGAATCGCTGTCTATATTACTAATATCTCCAATCTTTGCGTTAAGATCTTCTCGGGTGTCTAGTAGTATGGTCTCTACAAAAGTAACCCATTTTTCGTCGTTCAAGTAATCATGGATGGTAGGACTTGTAAAAGTTATCTTCATCCCATTCAAATAGTTCGAAAATTTAACCAATTCTTCTGATATCAAAAATAAATGTCCCATGTAGCCTAATCGAAGGTTAGATGCACTCTCACTTTTCTCATTCTCTATGTTCCCTTCTATAATCAAGTTCGTGATATTTGTGGAGGCAAACAAATCTTTAACTAAAAATTTGTTATATCCAGTCTTCAATGGACCATTAAAGATTTGTTGTACGATATCAAGAACAACATTATGTAGAAAATTATTCCAAGAGAAATGAAAAAACATCTCCATGATGGTACTCACCACTTGGGTATCAAGCAAGGCAATCTTTAATAAATCGCCTACAACGGGATCCTTTCTCATCTTCTTTTCGTTTTCTTCCAAATCGTTAACATCTTCAGTAAAATCATTTTCTGTCTCTTGCGGCAAAGAAACAGCCTCTGTAGTGGCATCATTATCATTCATATTATTCATCATACTGTTCATATTCTCAATTTGTAATGAGTTTAAGCGCTCAGTAATCTCTTCTCCTTCGACTTTTTTTTGTTTTAACCTTTCTTCATCCAGTTCAGCCAAATAAGCATATCTATATTCATCACGTTCTCGTATTATCTCTTCACCTTTAGGTTCATTCATCAACCCCATGTTCGAGCAGTGCAATAACTCGGCTATTAATTCGCAGATTTTGAACCTTTCAAATCCTAAAGGTTCAATTTTCCCAAATGAAGTATCTAGTATTGGTGTAGTACCTTCGATTAATAAGTGATTGAATTTATGCATATATTTAGCGAATAGCTTTAGCATATGCCCAAAATATATGGGATCTCTGTCGTTGGGAGGATGTGTCCCCACTGTGGTGTAAATCACTTGAATCGGATCGTAATCAGAATTGTTTTTTCGTATCAGTTCGATTATAATCTCTACTCCATTGGATAGTGAACTTCCCCCCTTTAACATTATATTAATTAGTACTTCCATGTACTTGGGAGATGTTAATTGTCTTGTTAATTCGTTAGGTCCTATATTGGAAGTCAGATCATCGTTACAGTTTCCACTTATTGACAGTAAAGCTTTTATAAAATCAGCTGCTGCAGATCGAATAGTAGTACTATATCCAACGTCTAAAAAATTCAATAATTTTGGTATCAAATCCCCATCTTTCAATTTCATTAATATACCATTAGATACTTCAGGTCTATCTGTTGCTATAACCTTCAGTAGAAAATCCAATAAGGGAGGATCCTCTATATGAGCTAAAAATTTATCCACGATATTTTCTTGATTCAGTATAAAATCTATCATTGCTTCAGAATCAATCTCTAATAACCTTTCGTTAATTCTCATAAAATATGTAGAAGTCTCCACTGGTAACACATCATTTGCATTCATAACAGACCAAAGCTTTTCTAGAAGAATTCTATTCTCAAAAATTGTCGATGAAATAGGCCAAACATCAGCTGATAAAATCTCTGCAGCCATGTGTGCACCTCTCCAATGAGGGTCTCGGTCATATAATGCATCATCGTCAATAGTAGAGTTATCCGTTCCAGAATTCGGTATAGTCGATTGTATTTTAGAATATTCCCCCAATACGTAATCTAAAAGTCTTGAAATCACAGCTGGATATTTTAGATAGATTAGTAACTTAAAGTTAGAGCCCATTAGCTCTGTAAATAACTCTTCTTCTAATAGTAATTCATCTAATAAATCAAGATTAGGCTCATAATCTTGAAACCCAGCCTCTGTATCAGGCAAGCTGTCACCTATATTCAGCCCATCGTTTTCTTTTACATTTTCGTTCTCTTCATCAACATCAGAATCTGTATACAAATCAGAATCACTCTCATCATCCAAAGTAGAATATATAGGTGCATGCCTCATTTTTAACTTCGGTTTCTTAGCCATTGGCATCCTACGTTCAATCTCATGATCTTCCTGCTGAGAAGCAATTTTAATAAATGCTTTCTTTAAAAGTTTCCCTAACGATGTGTCATGGGAATTAACTTTCCCAAATTTCCAAAAGGAATCTGACATCCTTTCCGCTCAAAGAAGAAACAGTAATGCAAATAAATAATTATCAAAGACTCACTTATAACTCGCAATTGTCTATATTACTCGGTCCAATCAAAGAGCCCTTATAAAGTTAATTTACCAATGTTTAAACAATGAAATTGATCAAGAAATACAGCTTTAATAAAAATTCTTTATAATAATGAGATATTCAAAGAAATTAACAATAGTAAACCGACTTTATAAGTGTCTTGATTCTTCATTCACTATCTACTGTCTCTACCCGATTTCAAGAATTTATATACATATAGAATCCCTTTAATCCTCTCTGTACTGGAAATTAGCAATTTCTTATAGTAATTCGAAAATATATTTAAATTTCAAATTGTCATTGTCTATAGTAAAGACCTCACGTATCGAACGGCGAACCCTAACTTTGTTTCGGGTTCTCAACTATCATAAGCCAAATTGGAACGTCGTATGACCAAGTAAGATACGTGGATGCTTATCATACATATTAACTAGGTAGTATAGCATTTGTTTCTACTTCCATCTCCGAAATCCATTCAATCATTGACTCTAATACGGTTAACATCCCATTTTCCAAAAAATGAGAAGCCTTCACTTTGCTTACGATAGCGTCAGTGCCAACTAAAGAACATAGTTTGTAGAGTACTTGCAAGTTTGGAATTTGGAACGTGTTATAAAACCTACTCTCGTAGGATATCGTCTTGATAAGTATATCTAATACGATATCTATTGTAATCAACTTTTCTTGATAATAGAAATCATCTTGAATGAACAGTTCCAATATTTTCTTGCAACTAATCACATCAAATTTGGCTTCTATACTAGTCCTCAGACATGAAATGCCATCTTCCCAATTCCATGTTCTTAGTAGTGTAAGACCTAATAATTGCCATTCAAGTCTGCTATATTCCATTTCTTCATTTGTATTCAAATCTGTAACTATTTTCAAGTCCTCGTATAAATTCAAAAATAACGTATCTAGCCATCTCTCACAAAGTCTTTTCTTTCGGAGTGTCTCCGATGTGTCTTTACTCTTTCCATTTGTATATTTATTATCATTTGAATACTCTTTCTCCATGACAAATAGCTCGGTCCGTAAATTTAGCACTTCATTCCAACTTAATTTTGTCACTAAATCCATTAATAGTTCACAAACTCTTGTTTCCGACCAACTACAATATTTGCTTTTAATATTTCTCATTAATAAATTAACATTAACTATCGCCATTACTTCATCTGTAGAGACAAAGCTTATTGAGTTTTGAGAAGATGGTCCATATATAGGACCCATCTCCATACACGCTTCATCCCAAGTGATGTCAATCCTACCTTTCTCAACTTCATTAGGCATGACAATTCTACCAAATATTATTTTTCTTAATTCACTTTCCTTCATTTGCTTTAATGAATTAGTTATGTTGTAGAATTGATTGGAGTTAACTTGTACATTCCCTTCGGGATTGCCCATTGGTTTCTTATAATATTCATAAAGTGTGGACTCAGAGTTCATCGCTTGTTTGATAGGATCAGCAGCGTTTAATGTTGGCATAGAATTGATTGCTAATAACGCTTTATCATATTGCTCTAGACAAGTGTAGCATCGGGCTAAAAAAAACCAGGAATCAAATAAATCTAAAGAGAGTTCTGTAGATTTTTTAGCCACTTCTAATGCTAGTGCATAATCTTTTCTATCAAGCAAAAATTTAACTTGAATATTCAAAAGACTTGACGTACAGTTCAATAGTAAGAAAGAATTAGGATCATTGGAATCCAAGTCATGAACTAGTGGCATTAATTTAGATAATAGATCACTCAGTAAAGAAATTAAAATCACTTCCTTCTCGCAATTCCGATCTAATACGACAATCATACCAATTTGATAATATAAAGAATTTTCTGGATCACTATCAATTTTAGTCTGTAGTTCAGTTAAAGCATATTCAGTTAAGCCTGGACAAATAGTTAAGAATATAAGTAATGATTCAATCAAGTAATTATGCAGAATAGATGGGTGTAAACTATGTGTAGAATCCCATCCACTCTCTAAACATCTGGGTAAAAATTTTATTAAGAGGTTAATTACTCTCTTGCAACTAGAAATACCACCACTCACTATCGCCAATGGGTACTCAACCATACCAGGTAATTTGCTCTCGGGATTAACATTCATTATGATGCTTCTAATACAACAGCTAACAAATGTCTCTTCCCAAAGTTGATCATTCATCAAAGATTGAACAGTCCCGTCGAGGCAATCATAAGCATGGACAGTATATGTATCATCTGAATCGTACCTCAATCGTATATCTAATTGGCTGAAAATATTAACACAGCAATACGTTGATACCAATCCATTATTTTGGTTGAGATTTTCCAAATGACTTATCTTAAGCATTTTCAATAGCGCAATTGGCATAGATGCATTCGACATATCAACACCAGTAATGTAAAAATATTGGCCAGTTTCTTCTTTATGAAATTTATCATATAGCGTCATATGTACCATATCTGGAGGACCGATACCTAGCTTTTCATTTTTGGTAAGTTCCGCTACCAAATCTTTCCTATAGCCAAGACTCTCACCAAACCTATATTCTAAAATTCTCGGAAAATCTTTAAATATATGCGGTATTGATGTTGAAGTTGCCCCTGTAGAATCCTTGGTTTTGAGCTTAAAATCATTTATCACTTGATTGAGGGAACTTTTCTGACTTGTTAGAACGTTCAGTGATTCCTTGGATTTCTTGGATTTGTTTGACCATAAAAAATTCATTATACTAATTCCAATAGCATACCTCAATGGCCATCAAAAGAGTGTTCATCAATGTACTTCCTTTGTTTTGTCATATTGAAATAAAAAATGTTGAAAGAAGTTTGTATAGATATGTGGATATTAAATCGATATTTTTTATTAAGAATAATATTTTGTATTGAAGTCAAGATTCGACTGAATATTGCTACTTGTGTCGCTATCATTGTACATTGTGATTGCTCTATTATACACGTGTTATTCTTGCCTTTCTCATTGAAAGGTATTAATTATTTAACAAAACGGTTTGTGCCTTGTTCTTATTTACAACTCTCATTCCATGATAATCCAACGAAAACTCGCCTCTTCCCTCAGTCAATGTTCTCAGGACCTTGCTATACCTAACCACTTGTCGCAATGGTACCACTGCCTTAATTGTCTTCAATCTGAGTTGTTGATTCTCCATATCTGCTAATTTTAGCGTGTAATCCGGAGGTAAATATATGCTTTCAGCAAAACGTTTATGGTTTATAGTTGATTCATTCATATTCTCACTCATTGAATCCTGTAAATCGTCGACAGAGTCTACTATTGCGTCTCTGTTGGCAGATAAATCTTGTAAGACTTTCCCCATATCCTTCGTCGATATTGAAATATGAATGTTCATCCATGGTTCCAAAACAGAAAAATATGAAATATCGGTAGAGTTCAATGCCTTTGTACCGAGGTTCTTAGTTATTGTTATGATATCCACCACTTTCAATGATTCTGGGTCTATAGTCCAACCTGAATGGACTCTCACTGCACATTCGTATAAGGGCAAACCGGAAACTTGTCCTCCTGTTTGCAACACAGCAATAGCACTTGATTTCAAGGCATTCACAAAAGTGTCGTACGGTATAGAGTATGGCCAATTTTCATTTGAAACGATATTTTTCTCCAAAATCAAATAATTGTTGTCATTCTTTAGCGGATAAATTATCTCAGTTTCAGTCTCTAAATTTCTATTCGGATCAAGCTTTATATCTAAGTCAGATATCGGTTGAATCGATATTGTAAAATTATACTTTTGATTTTGCATCGCTGATTTTTGTGTTGCAGCCAATAACGTCTCTTTAAATGATACTGATACTTTCCCTAATTTGGCATTGGCTCCAAGGTCGTGCACTAATTTATCACCAGCAATCTCCAGATGTAACTCACCCATTCCACGTATATATGTCTCACCAGTTTCAGAATCTGTTGCTACTTGAAGGCTTGGGTCCTCCAATAACAATTTTTGTAATGATTCTATCATATGGTCCGTGTTGCCTAGTGATTCGGGTTCTACAGTAGCACTAAATACCGGAGGGGGAGCAATTATGGGATTCACTTGCAACTTTAAGATTTTATCATTTTTAGAGCCAATATAGCCTTCACGTTTCAAAGAATGTGAAAGTATGGTGTGGCCTGTGGATATCTTTCCCACGACAGAAGATCCTATTAAAACACCAATCTCTCCGGTTTCTAAAGCTTTTACATCCTCGGGTTCGTCCGCTTTCATCTTAGCCACAGTACCAACTCTAAATTTTGTGCCAGTAGTAGTATTGTAAACCATACTCCCACTTTTCAAAATCCCGGAATAAACTCTTACAAAAACCATGACTCCTCTAATTGGATGAGTGATAACTTTAAATGCAAGAGCCACTGTTAAATTTTTATTGTTATTGACTATTAGCCCATAGTTTTTATCAACAGCTAAAGGTAAGTTATCTATGTTAAATTCTGGAAATCGAGTTTCTACTGGGCTTGGTAGGAAATTTGCCATGGCATCTAATAAAGGCTGGACACCTATATTTTTAAAAGAAGCTCCACATAGCACTGGTGATATCTGCCCTTTGATAGTCAATGCTTTAACTGATTTTAGAATCATCTGTGGTGAAACTTTTAAATAATCGCTTTCAGCTTCCGATAAAAAATGTTCTACCAGAGCTTCATCAAATTCACTTAATATGTCTATAAGAGACTCTCTCGATTTAACAAAGTGGTCCCTGATAGTTTCATTCGCTACAGAATCCATTTCAGAAACATGAATTTTTTTGGGGTCATCACGATCCCATCTCAATGCTTTCTGATTTATTACATCAATAACACCTGTGTATTCAGAATTAGTGGAAGATTCATTCTTATCGAATATTGGTACGTTTAATATAGCAATCTTAGTGTTTAGTCTTGAGACGATCTCTTTACAAGTTCTGCTGAAACCTGCACCTGCTCTGTCCATCTTATTCAGGAAGCATATCTTAGGGATATGTCTAGCAAAGGACCAAACTTTTTCAGTTTGAGATTCAACACCTGCAACACTATCGAAAATAACTACTACTCCGTCTAAAACTTTTAAAGATCGAATCACTTCAAATGCAAAATCCACATGACCAGGAGTGTCGATTAAATTGATTCTTGTATCGTTCCAATCAAAGGATATCGCCGCACTTTGAATGGTGATCCCTCTAGCTCTTTCTTGAGGTAAGTAGTCAGTGACAGTATCACCGGAATCTACGTCTCCGATATATCGTGTCTTACCCGAGTAATAAAGCAACCGCTCTGTAGTAGTGGTCTTCCCAGCATCAATGTGAGCTACGATACCTAAATTTCTAAGTTTACTGATTTTCCCGTAAAGTCTGCTAAAAGTTCTTAACCCCATTGAACTCCATAACAAAGCCTTAATTTGGAACTGGCAATTCAATAAATACAAGCTCCTGCGTGTTTATAATTAATGTATATGCTGAATGAAAATTCCAATTCGAATGACGGCAACTAACGAGGAATCGCTCGCCTCTGCGTGGGATCTTTAGTAACTTCCTAATTAATTTTTTAACTTAAATATGAATCTTGAAATATGGGTCACCACAGTAGAACCAAAACGCGTACAATTCATAAAGGTCAGAGCCAAATAGACTAGTAGTACGCTCCACACACTCAACAGAATTACATTTATATTAATGTTAAGTCTCAAATTGTAAACCTGGCGCTCACATCAGAAGCGTCCTGTAAACGGTATAATATCACGACTAAAGAAATGCGGGTCGGTCGCTAAGTCTGTTCGAATCCGTATAAGTGTTTAGCAGCTGGTTCTACCACCACCGTATACAGAAAAGTAGTGTGTATTGGTGGATAGTGGCTTGTAGAAATGAAATCCCCCAAATTTAATTCGGCGGCTGTTTCTTTTCTGAACCGGTTACCCCGCCACACAGCCCTAAGAAACTGTTAGGGCTGTGTGTCAGGGTAACAGAGCTGTTCTGGGAAAAAATTTGTCTTCATCGATGTGGAAAAAAATGTATAAATATGAAGGATTTCAATACAATAGTAATGCAATGTCTTTGTTACTATTTGTATGTTTAATTGCTGAATTTATTTTCTGATTTCTTTTTAAAACCTCCAATCATCAGTAGTGGTTAATACTATCTCAAGATAATATTAATTTACTTTACTATAGAAACCTTACGGTTCTTTTATTTGAGTCCTCATTGTTGAGTTTTGTGACGGTGTCTTTTCTTCGGATTGGATATTATCGCTTTGCTTCAACTAGTTGATACTGGGACTTGAGTTTTAGATACCACTCGATATAACCCATAGCTGAATGAAACGTCGACTACCTCCAAACAAGGTGGCCACGGCTTTCATTTCGTTTCCGGTTTCTTAGATCAATTCCTGTTTATGAGAAAGATCTTTCCTACTTGGAAGGATAGATGCATGTTTTACAGAGAGTGGTGTCATACCACTTGTGAGTTTGTAATCTACGGTGCCTCTTTTTCATGATCAAACATTTTTGCTGTCTTACTTTTTCTCTTGTGTACTTGTAGTAAGTCTTCTATGTATATACAGGCGTTATGGAAGGTGTATATGATTGCATCTATTATCTGTTCGCTTGCTATCGTGCGGAGTCGTCTTTAGATTTTGGAGGTCCTTCCGATGCTTCATGTTGTGCTTCTGTCTCCAGTTCTTTCTGTCTTATCTCCCATTTCAACCTCTCAGCAGCCCAGTAGATTTTGCTCTGCAGATAGAAACTTCCACCTTTCTCTTTATCGTTGACATGGAACAAGTATTCAAACCGTTCATTTATCTTTTGTGGGGACAGGTAATCTGAACCCGCTTTGGAATTGATGTTTAAAATCTTACAGCTCTCATCTAGTGTGATTCCTCCATACTCCTCTTTACCAGATCGGCGTCCTCTGTTCACTTCAGTGGCTCCTTGCTTCACTGATTGAGCAGATGCTTGTCTGTACGCCTCAGCAAACGCTTTCCCAAAGACTTGAGCTCCCGTGATCACCACTTGTATTATCGCTCTATGAGCCATCCTTAGTACACTTGTAAAACCACTTTCGAGTGCACGACACCACGATCTTCCATTCGTGAGCACGTCATAAGATTTACTGTAATGGTAACGGCGTTCAATGAATTTTAAACAGGTTTTTCTGATTTTTCCAACTGAAATTAAAAGAGTTTTTTTTTTTATTTTTCATTAAGAAATTTTATAATATTAAATAGATGAACTAAATAATTATATATAGATGTTGAATATATATACTATGACTGTTGAATGTTAAAAGTTGGAATTATATTAAATGTTGAATGTTAATAATCGTTAATGTTGAATTTTAAAAGCTTGTTATTGTTGATTGTCTTGAACGATTTAATCCTGTAAACCGTTATTTGGAATTGCTTAATCTTCTATGAAACAAATCGGCGAATTGTTTCACTTTCATTAATTGGCAGTGAACATCGACACAAGCACATGGGCACGATTGCCATATGTTATTGATAGAATGGATTAACCAAAACGTATCCATCTCGTTGAGGATGTTGATCGTCTCGCTGGCATCATTTTTACTATTAATAATGTGACAGATTGGATGTCTCAAGTCCCATTGCCAGTTGAGGCAAATCTCATCGTTTTCATTGATCGCTTGTGTGGCGACAAGTATGAACTTAATCTCGTTTGAGACATCCTTAATGGTCTTCAATTCTACATTGGGAGAACATGATCTTCTCATGTTTTTCAAAAAAGAGTCCTTAGTGACGTCTATATAAATCGGCCAATGTTGATGGAATAGTATACCAGGTTTTGTAGTTCCCCAGATCCTATATTCATTCTCTGGGTTAGAGATGTAATTCTTTTGGAAATCAATAAATGAACCTTTCAACTCTAGAATCGGTTCCTGTGGGTGAAAATATCTCTTAGATGTTAAACGCTGTACGTTCATCACGGTCTCCAATTGGAACACAGACTCAACGTTGGGGAGTTCGATTCTTTTGTTAATTGGTTTAACCCAATCATCATCACGATGATCATTAATTAACAGTTGCGCGTATTTATCTCTAAACTCGTACGAATTAATTCTCACGGTGTCCATATCTTTGTTGGGGTTCGACTCGGATTTACACGATTTCACGTTCCTTGAAGGAGAAGACTGCAAAGAGTTTGACGATGTAGAGCTTGAAAAAGAGTTCGTTCGCTTAGCAGAGCTCGTGACCACCGACGATGACGACAGAGAGTGCCTCTCAAATTTCAAAGTTCCTCTTAAAATGTTGTTCAAATGAATATTGGATTTAGATAAATACGGGAACTTCCTTCCTTCCGCCTCACATAGACGGGTCTGTTGATGTTGTTGTTGCTGCTGCTGATTCTGTCTTTTCTTGAAACTTTCTTTCTTGCTAACTTTGTAATTATTGACAGAAAGATTAGGTTGGCAAACGTTACAATAAAATTTGATAGGTAAGATCTCTAATTTGTTTCTCAACCCATAACATTTCAAATGCTGCCATCTGTGACAATGGTTACATTGAATCAATTCTTCAATAGGTTCTTCTCTGCCACTGGACCCGCACAGACAAGTCAAAGTCTTCGTCTGTTTTGGTAAGATGTAATCATTCTGTACATGGAACTTTCTTGATTGCTTGGGAATGGATAGTGCACTTGCTAGTGGAAATGGAGTTGTAGCTGCCAACGATAACGCAGCAGCAGCAACTAAGCCTCGGTGGCGAGTATCTGCTTTCAAGCAACGAGACTCTTGCTCTTGCGACAAGATAATCGCTGCTGGGCCGGGAGAACGCATATCCGTGGTTTTCCTTCCTTTAAAGTAGTTTTGTAACTGTTCCCTCACCTCTAATAAAGTAGAAGGAGTCTTAGGAATAGTGAGTTCACTCATATTGATTCGCACTTGAAACAAAAAAACGTTCAGCAATAAAGATTATGGAATTTGGAATTAAGTCAATAAACCAAGTAGTATCATTAACCCACTTGAAAGAAATCAATAGTGTAATCTTTACAGTCAGTTTATGGGTAATGACGGGAAAAACTGTAGAAGCAGATAATATTGCCACTTATTGCTAAAATTTGTTAACTATATATATATATATATATAGATGTATATATGTTGACAAGCCAAAATTTAAGAACAATGTCCCTCTTAGACGCTAAGTGGATACTAACTCTGCTTCAATAGCATAAACTCCTGCAATTGTATCTATAAACGGTTGAAAACGTACCGAGAGTTTACATACGTTAGCTCCATCGTTGAAAAAATCAGTTTGGCGAGATTGAGCGTGAACTAAGCCGAAATAATTCTGGTTCAGGGAAACGTAGTGCGAGCTCAATGCGATAGTGAAGAAAATAAAATCGCTAGCTGTTTCCAGACAGTAATAGGCATGAGAGAAATCACTTTTTTTATCGGGGATTATTATGTGGACACTTGGCTCCCGACCGTTAGGGTTAGGGTTATCAGTGATTAGCAACCTATTTTAGATGACAATCGTTTACGGATACAATTAAAACCCGATATACGTAGTAGTGATTTTCTCTGATTAGAAACGAATCTTGCCTATAAGCATTCTGTTGCACAGAATGTCAAAAAAAAGTGGTCACTATGACTATAAGAAAGGGATGGTGGTACTTCAGTTATACGACTCCCAAGATTTTCTGGGCTTTACCGTTTGATCGATACAGTGAATAGTAAAAGGGAAATTTTGTAAATCTAACCAGGCGAGTGGTCCTATTGATGCAAATATGAATGTTATATGATTAATGATTAGTGTACAATTGGGCTCGTGCTTCACGCTGAGAAAGAGGTGGCCTACATAAATATGATGAGTCTTTTTAAAATGTTACGTTTTTGAAATAGTTTTGTGAAGAGGTAAATGAATATTCATGAAAAGATTTGTCATTATTATCTTGAGTAGTATCAGTTTGAAACATTCGGGGCACGAAATTTTGACTGTTTGAATCCTGATGAGTATTGTTTTGATTTATGGGGAAATAATTATTAGTTCTATAATAGTTGACTGAATTGGATATATTTATTTCATTTTCTAATAACTCATCATCGTGCATATTACCAATGGCTTCACGTAACCCTTTATCCTCTCGAGCGACCAATGCCCGATCATAAGTGTACCCATTATTCATTGGTGGCATCAATAAAGGTTGTTCCAGCAAGCATTGTTCAAATATATCTTGGTCACGTATTTCCTCGATAATTTCAATAGTTTGATCTATATTTTTATTGAACTCATTGTCACAACTGTTTAAAATAGGAACTTCTTTTGGGATAGGATAATATTCTAGGCTTTTTTGAATTTCGTTCGACAAGTTAATCTCATCTAGATCATCATCAGTGTCTGCTCCCTCTCGTTCTTCTTCATAAAAATTAATAATAGAATCCTTAGGGGCATCGTTAGTGACATCTTTAAGAAAATCATTAATCGTTAGTTTAGGTTCATGATCTTCTCTTTTGTTGAAAAATAATGCATTATCTTTATTCTCGGAATCATTTTTGTGTAGTCCAGCAAACATAAAAGCTTGTTTAGCAAGGTTTTGATTTGGAGTCACATTTTGATTATTCTTCTCATAAATGCATGAGTTTTCCAAGGATTCTCTATTCTTCTCTTGCAATACAGTATTCTTAAAAAACTTTAAGTTAGAAAGTTCATCAGCGGACATCCTCTTATTGGGATCCCATTTAAGACAGTTGACAACTACTTCATACAAATCTTGCAAATGTGTTGTAGATATAAAAGGTTCTAATGTGACACCTTCTACATATGGGAATTCCAATTCTAAATTCTCAGCCAATTTTCTAGACTTTTCCCAAAACCCACCATGAGGAATATAATGAGTTTCATTATTTTGTGGTAGCTTGTGTGGGGTACCCAAGACTTGTAAAATTTTCCAAAGTTGGTCAATCTCGTTAGAGCCTGGGAATAGAGGTCTTAATGTGGTAACTTCAATAGCCACACAACCAAACGCCCAGATATCCAAAGGTTTTGAATAGAAACCATTCCTTAAGAGAATCTCTGGAGATCTATACCATCTAGTTGACACGTAAGCGGTGTAGTGATTTTTATTGTTAACATCTCGAGCTAATCCAAAGTCAGCTAATTTAACAACATAATTATCTTTATAATTAGCGCCCACTATACTTTTTTTGTCAAAATAAACAGAGCTTGGAGAAATCAAGATATTCTCAGGTTTAATATCCCTGTGATAAAAATCTTGTGAGTGAATGTGCTTAATGCCAGCCAGGACTTGGGCTAGTATCGATTTTAATGATGGATAAGAAAAAATTCTTTTCCTTCTATGTCTCATCATCTGATACAAGTTCTGTTCCATATATTCCATAACAATATGCAATTTGTAGTCAATTTCATCAATGAATATTTCTAATATTGAGATTAAATGTTTAGATTTGGCAACGTTTAATATAAATTTAATTTCACGAACTTTTTTATAGTCATGTAATTTACCTAATCTTGTCATCATGGTCTTAATTGCAACCAAATTTTGATGTTTCGTAGTCACATTTTCTAATTCATGATTATCTGAAAATAAATTTCTATTATTAATTGCTTTATGTGGGTTCTCATGAATAGTAGTTAATTCAAAATAACTTTTACAAAGTGACACCGATCCAAATGAGCCCACGCCAAGCTCACGTATCTCTTGGTATCTATTACTTAATGACTTTAAAGGAATCGCTAGCGGAGGATTGTTAATATCTGGTGGAACGTATCCCGATATGGAAGAAGAATCATTGTTTTCGTTTTCAAAACTGAAATCTGGCATTCCCAAAATATGTGTAATAACAATAAATTTAATATTGTGTAGATAATTTAGACACAATTAAAACGATCTATGTAGTATCTTAAAAATATTTTAAAAAAAATTTAAGCACCGCGATATCAGATAAATCAATATCGACACACAGGCAAACAGACACCGGAATACAGATACAGACACACAGACACACGGACACACACACAAAGTAGAATGGAAGCTATATTTAAAGAATAAAAAACAATAACTGAAAATTCCAAAACTGAAGTAACCAGCACAGTCACAAAATTTTTGAATTATATATATTCCAGAGTTCTTAATATATGAAATTCCCAGACGTTTTTTAGATCATTTATCTAGATGTCATATTAGTTGTAACATATTGTATCATTATTATCTATTTCTTGTGTCAGAATTAAATTATACTAAATTATTACACACTTAATTTTAAATTGCATTAGTAAAAATTAATCTTACATTTAATTAAAAATTAATCTAAAATGAGGAGAATCTTTAATTAGACTGGTTTACACAGTATTCCTCTTTCTCCATTTCATAGATGAATTTAGGCACTCTAATACGGGAACTCTAGTATTAGTGTATTGCGATAACACTTAAGGCAATAAGACAGAATGCCAAATCTCTAAATTTGCTTAGTATTACGTTACCATGACATACATGGAGCTTCAATGTGCCCATATTTCTACAAGTAACTTATTGAAGTAATTATGACCCATTATTATCATTAATACACAAAGACGCAAATGGAATGCTTCCTTTAGATGACGGGAACACTTAGTATCCCATAAAGAGTATAAACTAAGTAAACGGATAGTGTGTTGGTGGAATGTAGCTTCTTGCTTTGCTCTGTCAATCGGCTGTGTTTTTCCTAATTGACGCAAATTACGTCTGGGGTTTTGCGGTCGCTTTTTCTTTCCTCTGAAATGTTTTCCTTTTTAGGAAATTTCAGGTTTTGCTTCTTAGGTGCTCTACCACTGTTTCTGAGAGCTGTTGCCGAGATCAAAAAACTTAAAAGTCCATCGGCGGCTAACAAAGCTTGCATTATGCGCCTTTTAATTTTGCAACAGCATGACTTTGTGAAAACTCCGAAAAATGTGAGATCTATGGAGTAAGAATAAACTCCACAGCATCTTCTCTCCGCCTCACGGGCCACTTGCACGGTCCTTTTAGGCCAGCCATAAATTGAGGGGAGGAGATATTGGAGGCAAGATAGTATACATTACCTTATCTGTGAAAGTTTATATTTCTCCAATCTTTACACTTAAAGAGAGAGCCCTTGAGAAACAAAAAATAAACTACTCATAATAAGACCCTAATTTAATTAGATATCGCAAGGAATTTGCTCTGCCGCTATTTATCTTATCATTATCAAGATCAAAAAACATTAGGCGGCTAATTATTTTATGGGTTAATGGTAGAAGAGGTGTATATAACTGGGAGAACCTATTTCTTTTTCCTTTATCCATTTATGCCTCTCATTACTGTTTACTGGCGTTTACGTTTTATGAATTTTCTCTTGATTTCCGTCCTTTTGATTCGTATATCATGATGTTTATTACTCCTTCAAAATTTCTTGTTTTCAGAAAATTTTCACGTACATTGAAATATTTAATTTCTGAGCGATGAGAAAATGGGAAAAAACTAAAAGCGATGAGCTTTCTATGATTTTATTCAATTCATCATTATTTGTTATTATATGATAATTTCTCAATTAGCATTCTATATAAAGATATACAATAGTATCGTTACTCTCTTGTTTGCTTGTTGCTGGTCTGAACATCAATTCACTATTGTGCACAATAATCTATGTCTTCTTTGAGTGACCAGTTGGCTGTCATTGCCCAACAGAATGCCACCGTAGCATTCGATAGAAAAAAGAGACAGAAGTTACATTCTGCCTCTTTGATTTATAATCCAAAGACTGCTTCCAAACAGGATTACGAGTTTATATTCGATAATGCTACTCGAGCATTGGATGAACTGATTACCATAGATTCAAGATTCTCAGTTTTTCAAAAAACTCTTTTCTCACAAACTTCTATTCAGATTGATAGAAACACACAATCCAAGGATGAAATTAAGAATTTGAATAATGCTATTACATCATTCCTTTTGTTAAGTTCTCAATATTGGCATTTAACTCCCACGTTACATGCTACGGAATGGTTAGTGAGAAGATTTCAAATTCACATTTTGAACGCAGACATTTTATTATTAGCCACTCTAAATTATTATGACAGTCCCATATTTAAGAGGATTTTAGATATTGTTAAGTTACCACCCTTATTCAATCCATTATCAAATTTTGTGAGAAATGAATCTAAACCAACTAATTTAACAATCATTAAATTATTTAATGATAACGACTTCATTAAATTTTATTCCAATTTTTTAACTAAATGTTTGAAAGCAAGGACTACTTATACGAATCAATTAGTATTTGTGACTTGTTGTTTTATAAACTTGATTGCTTTCAATGCAAACAATAAAAATGATGATTCAAAATTAAATGATTTGGTTCCGATTATTTTAGAAATTTGTGCTAAGTTTTTAGAATCAAGTTCAAATGATTGTCAAGTAGTAGCACATACTGTCTTAGTAGTGTTCTCAACTGCTTATCCGTTGAAAAGAGAAATCATCTTAGCTGCAATTGACACTATCTTAACCAATCTAACAACTACTAAGAAGACAGCTTTAATAACCATGGTAAAATTATTACAAAACGTTAAGGACGACAATCAATTTGCTCAATGGCCAAAAAAGACTTATCAACTATTTGTTAAACATTTTACAAAGTTTGAAGAATTAGAAGTTCAAAATATTTCTAACGATAAATTCTTCATTGGATTGTTAAGAAGTATTACTAGATATGACCATTCAAGATTAAATAATATTTCAATGTTAATGAAGTTCACAGATATGAACGAGGCAGAGTTAAGATTATTAATAGATGATTTGATCCATTTGTCGGAAGTCCTGGAAGATAAAAGTTTATTAATTAATTGCTTCGAGTTCATAGTGAAGAATAATGAAAGTTTAGTCTTGGACTCTCTATCAAAATTGGATTTGACACCATCTTTGTTTGAAATCAGATTAACTACCTCTCTATTCACTTCAAATGGAACTAGTGAAGATGTTACTGAATTACAGTCAAATAATGATAAGCTAGATGTGAACACGGAGAAGATTATGGGTAAGTTAAACTCGGTTCCTCCTTTCAAAGAATTCTTAGATAAACATTCAAAATCAATTGTCACTTCTCGTACATCTATGTTAGCATCAGATGATACCATCTTCAACAATATTTTGTCCCTGTTTATTGAAGCTATTGGTAAGAAATACTCTTCAGGATTATTTTTATCGTCTTTTTTCTCCACTTTAGAGAGTAGATTAACATTTTTGATTAGAAGTACCATTTCATCTATTACTCCAACGACTTTAAAATTGATCTCTTTAAATAACATACTAAAATATTTGAAAAATATTGACAAAGAATCAAATTTGTTTTCTATAGTTCCATCATTAATTATTGGATTAAATGACAGTTCTAAGAACGTTAGGTTGGCCATTAAGAAGATCTTAACTAAAATTTCAACCAGGCCTTTCACAAAACATTATTTCTTAAAGGAAAAAATATATGGTAACAATGTTAATGTTCCTTACTTGGCTCCAAAGGACTGCGAAAATTGGTTAAAGAATTTCTTACATAACTACGTGATTGAAAATACAGATGTATCTGGTTTACTATTACCTACTAAGAATTCTAAAATCTATTTAAGCTTTTGGGCTAATCAGGCTTTATACATACCTTTACCATATGGTAAAATGGTATTATTATCGTATTTGAACAAAAATCCTTCAATTGTAGCTTCGGATTACTCTTCAATATTTGAAGAAATGTTGAAAACTTATTTAAAAGACAGAAATATATGGGAAACTCGTTGTAAGAGCAATAAAGTTGATTTTGCTCATTTCGAGATCGAAATAGTCAATTTAATTTCTGAAAAGGAGAGGAACCAATTCATGATACAGTTCATCTTAAAAGCTTTGGAAAGCCAACATGAACAGTTGGCTAATTTGGTGGCTACAAGATTAATTAAAGTGTTTGGAGCATTCAAATTGTCAAATCAATTAGAAATTGCCCAATCAATAGTAAAAATAACAGCTGCTTCGGACCAAAGTTATGATTCAATGCTACTTTTACAGTCACTTCCTATATCTTCCGAAATCTTCGAATCCCTCATAACTAAAAATAAGATAACACCAAACTCTGATATGGATGTATTGTTAAAGAGGAGAAGAAGACGTTCATCATCTAACAAGGCTGCTTTCCAAAAAGAAGAGGTTGTTCAATTAGCAGAACTTCATTTAAGAGAGTTAACAATTATATTAGAATGTTTAGACGGTGCTAAAATTGATGGTTCCTCAGCTTTATTAATTTCCCTATTTTCCTTACTAACTGATCTAGAAACTTTAGAAAAGGATGGTGGCTTGCCCGTTCTGTATCTACAAGAAACTGTAGCTTCCTGTATGCTTGACATCATTCAATCATTGAAGCAGCAAGGTAAAATCGAATTAAATAATGTCAGGGCTGATATTTTGGTATCTACAATTAGAAACTCAACATCACCACAATTACAAAATAAACTATTGCTAGTAGTTGCAGCTTTAGCAAGTCTGAACTCTGAAGTAATACTTCATTCAGTGATGCCCATTTTTACCTTCATGGGATCACACAGTATTCGTCAGGATGATATCTTTACGACACAAGTAGTAGAAAAGACAATCCAGACAGTTATACCCGCTTTGTTGAAAAACAAAGCTAATGATGATCACATTGAATTTCTATTGATGACTTTCACAACAGCCTTTCAACATGTGCCTAATCACAGACGTGTTAAACTTTATTATACTTTGATAGAGTCCCTAGGAGCATCGCGCGTTATTGGTTCCTTTTACTTTTTGATAGCACAACAATATCACAACCTTGTATCTAAGTTTAAAATTAGTGAAACGAGACATATTGTTGAATTTGCCAAATCTTTGATGAATAAGTTTGAAGTTTTGGATCAATTTAATGGTGTAAGAAACTACTTGAACATTATCAAGGACGTTTTGATAGCAAAACATAATCCTGAGCGTAAGGCAGAACTTGAACGTCACGGTCTTTTTGCCAATGGAATTTTATCTTCTTCTACTTTAGAGTTATTTCTGTTAATTCAGAACTCCATTGAGTTTCTGATCAAATTGACTAAAGAAGACAATAAAGGTTCATATGAACCATATGGAAGTATCCGTTTAAAAGTATATTCTGCTATACTGGACGATAATGCTGACCCAACAACAGTAGAGTCCATAAAGAGTAGCTTTACAGACATCTTAGAGACTACTCTTTCATTATTAAACGATAGATCTAAATTATTCGAAACCAGTAATCTTCAACACGATGTTAATGTTGCAGATATTAATTCTATCAAAACTAACTCAATAAAATCCTTGTTAGAATATTTGGAAAATTTGTTACAGTTACTTCCAATTAAAGAGTTTACAAGTTGTGTGCTATCTTTATTGGATACTACCACTAATAATGATATTAAGTATCATGTAGCACTTGTTACTGCTAAAAAATTTGAAACTGAAGATGTTTCATCCGCTGATGTCGCCGAACAAGTAGTATCCAAATTTTTGGATGATATACCCAAGGAAAAAATTAATAAAGAAGTTAGCCAAATCATGCTAAATACGACCGGGACTATTATTGGTAAATTTGGATACAAATTTTCTGATGAGACGTTGAATGAATGTTTGAATTTGGCTACCACAGATTTAGCTATACTTGAACCTGAAATTCTAATTGGATGTCTAGTAATTATTACAAATGTAGTTCAAATCCAAGGTGTGAAATGCATTTCATTCTACCCGAAAATTGTTCCTCCTACAATAACATATTTCAACGAATCTAGAGAAAATACGGAATCTTTAAGGCCACAAATTCAAATGTCTATTGTGTTATTACTTGCCACTTTAGTTAAGAAAATTCCTAATTTTTTAGTATCGAATTTATATGACATTTTTTTTGTCATCACATTTGCAGAAGAAGTTGAGACCTCTATTAGATTATCTGTTTTCGATCTTCTAATCAAGAATGTAGATTTGAAAGAAATATTAAAGGTCTTAACAAAGTTATGGACTTCTTCGCTAATGAAATCGAGCGACTCTATAGCAATTTCTTTATTTTTGAGCTCTTTGGAGTCTTGTGTCGAAGAAATTGACAAAAAAACAGCAACAAGTCAATCTCCTGTTTTCTTTAAATTGCTTTTGTCCTTATTTGAATATCGTTCCATTAGTGACTTTGATAATAATACTATAAGCCGTATCGAGGCATCGGTTCATGAGATTGCCAATGCTTACGTTTTGAAGATGAACGATAAAGTTTTTAGACCATTATTTGTTCTTGTTATTCGTTGGGCATTTGACGGAGAAGAGACTACCAACAACAATATCACTGAAGTACAGAGATTAACTGCATTCTTCAAATTCTTCAATAAATTGCAGGACAACCTTCGTGGTATTATCACATCATACTTCACCTACTTATTAGAACACGTTGACAAATTGTTGAATAGATACATCAAGGGAGAAATTTCTGATATCAATTTACATCGATTAATGCTAAATTCACTCGTGTCATCTTTCAAATATGACAAAGATGAATATTGGAAATCTTCTTCAAGATTTGAACTAATTAGTGAACCGTTACTTGGCCAATTATCTGTTGTCGAACCAAGTGTGGGAAAATACTTGGTAAAAGCAATCGGCGCCCTTGCATCAAACAACAGTACTGTCGATGAACATAATAAGAAAATGAAGGACATATTGGTCAGACATATGACAGCATCATCATCCACCGAGAGATTATGGGCTGTGAAGGCAATTAAATTAATTTATTCTAAAGTGGGAGAAAATTGGCTAGTATTGTTACCTCAATTGGTTCCTACGATAGCAGAATTGCTAGAAGATGATGATGAAGCTGTCGAAAATGAAGTGAGAACTGGCTTAGTCAAAGTCGTAGAAACTGTGCTTGGAGAACCATTTGATAGATACTTAGATTGATTAACAAGAGTCACATTGCACATTTATAAATATCTTGAACGTATATATAAGAAATTCTCCTTCAATTTTTACGCAGGATCTCTAAAATTGTACAATCAGATGATAACAGATTACTCATTGTGATAAGTTCGCTTTAGAATCTGTTATTGACCATAAATCGAGCATTAATTCTCGATTAATAATGAAAAATATTTGGATTTGTTTTATTTTTGTTATGTGCGATGACATTAAAAAGATCACCGCTTTCAGTTCAAATTATGTTTCTCGAGAAAATATAACACTGAAGATCATTTAGGAATCTAGCTGATAACTGATACTGTGATGGCTCATATTTTGAAAGAATCTATGCTATCTATGGATTCTACAATTTCCGAAAGTCCGCTTCTCTCAAGTAATGGTTCTAAAACAACTACCAGTGCAGATGATTCGAATAAAGAAAGTGACATCAAATTAAAAACGGAGAAGGTGATTGGAGAAGCGAATAGTGAGTTAAACGAAGTAAAAATCAATGTTTCCTCATTATCGTCGAATAATTTAACTGCCGGACCAATTATCAAGAATTCTACTACTACGTATAATGATAGCGGTGCTATCCCATCAAATGGACCAATTTGTAAAAATTGTATGACATTTACAACACCACTATGGAGAAGAGATGAAAGTGGATCTGTCCTATGTAATGCATGTGGCTTATTTTTAAAATTACATGGAAGACCAAGACCTATAAGTTTGAAAACCGATATAATAAAGCCACGTAATAGAAGAGGGAATAATATACCAGATTTTCTTCAAGGGCAGATAGACTCTAATCATGAGAAATCTGAACTGGCTAGCGGTACTCCTGCTGATAGAAGAAAAGATTCATGGAAAAGTATAGATCGCACAGATGCAACAGGAAATAACAGAAAGAGGAAATCTCACAGTCAACCACCTGAGCTGAAGAAAAAATCTGTTGATATCCATAAAAATCATGCTATAGGGATTGAAAATACTGATGGTAATGATGAAAATGGAAAAGATTATTCATATATGAAAATGAAACTTAAAGATTTGAAGTCTGAAGCACAACAACCTTATACAAAAATATTATCGAATAGTAATAACCAAGACGGTCTGAAACTAGAGGATTTAAAGGACAGTAATGATATGTCAAAAAATACTAAATCAGCTGAAACATCTAAGTCGGAGTCTGTTTCTACTTCCCTTCCTGGGTTGTCTCAAATACTTACAGATGTCACCAATAATGATCCATCAAGTAAGTCAAAATTACTTGTTAATAGGAATACTAATGCACAAGCTTCTGTGGCATATAGCTCTGCGTTTTCTTCACCAGCGCTTCATTCAATCCCAACTCAATTACCAATTCAGTTTTCTTCTGTAAAAGATGTTATGAAGAATGACTTATATTTCTCACCTCCACAAGGTCCTCTTTTAGCTTCAGCTAGTTATAAATCATCAGTACCACATCCAGCTTTGAATTTACCCAATAATGCATCAACACCCACTGTCCCAACCTCACACAATTCATCCATTCTTGGTCAGATACCTACTAATCACATCCCTCTCATATATGTAGGTGATGATATGAAACAGGATCAGACAAACGAATCAATCAAATGTCATAGTGAAACTGTTCCTTTTGATCTGAGATTACAATATGAGGAAAATCTAATTAAGCTGAAGACTAAAGTCAGTGAGTTAGAATTAATGACGGGCCTCTACAAACGCCATATTGTTGAATTAGATAATAGATGTAGAGGTTTAGAGGAAGAACTACGGATCAGGAAAGATGCATCCGAGAAATAAAACTTTAGCCTTTAATGTAGTAGAGTATTGGATCTCTGATTTTCAATGGAACGGAATATATTAATAGCATTCTATTAACAAGATTGGCATTGACTACTTGAAGCACTGTGTATGAAAATATAATATGGTGACATGATAAGATAGGTTTCCCAATGATAGCTTATTCAATGTTGGAGTCCAAAGAGAAATAATTACTAATGAGGACAGATCTGAGAGTTCAATAATAAGAATAATCAATAGATAAAGAATATTATATTTTTACTACATAATGAAATAGATATGACATCAAGAATATGCAAATTTTAATTAATATCGAGAAACAGATCGTTCTAATTAAAACTGTTCTGTCACCTGCCAAAGATATAAAAGCATTGAAATCTGGTAGAGATGATCATAGAGCCCAGCTAGCAATACTACCATCATTTCGACTTTCAACCATATATCCGTTCTTGAATTTCACTTTTTGCGAGAACGAATTATTAAAAGTTTCTAATTCTTCCCTGTTTGGTTTCAATTCCCAAGTTTTTGAGGTATTTTTATCGTAGACAGTTGAAAATGGAGAGCCTCTGGAGACAACAATATAATTATCATCAAAGTCAACACACGTAGTAGGAGTTTCGAAGTGTAACGTATCCAAAATAGAACCAGATCTTAAATCCCAAATTTTCACCGTCTTATCATTGGAACTTGTCACAATATTTGTCAGATCAAATTTCAGTGAAGTAATAGAATCGGTATGACCGCTGAGTGTTCTAACAACTTCACCACTTCGCAAATCCCATAGACGGATTTTACCATCTATAGTCCCTGTGGCCAGTGCTACATCATACGTTTGTAAACCACCTACGATAGGTATAGGTTCGTTGTATTGAGATGCTTGGATATTTCTATCCACCAAATCACTTGCATTTATTTCTGAAAAGCTCAAATCAAGACATTGAACACATTTACCAGATTGGATATCCCATTGTCTAACCGTCTTATCTTGTGATCCACTCAATATGTTGTTTGGTGTTATAGATAGAGCAGTAATGCTATCATGATGCCCAACAAATGAATACACACATGGGTCTATAGTTGGCTTGTTATTGTCATCATAAGGAGAATATAAGCCTAGATTTAAGTTCCAAAGCTTTATAGTTGCATCTTTACTTCCCGTAATCAGCATGTTGTAACGGTCATCCATACTCATGCAAAGTACCGTAGCCTTATGCCCACTCATCACACCTACAGATTTTCTTTTAGATAAATCAGTGATGTATACATCTGGATTCATATGATTGGAAAAGCATAGATGACCGAATGGTATATCAAAGTCCATACAAGATATACTAGCACCCTGATGCTGAGTAAAAATATTGATGAGTGAACCAGTGTTATAAAATTGCTGTAAAGATGGAATGGTGTCTTTTCCTCTTATATTTTTTTTCTGGAAGAAATTCTTTAACTTGTCCGTAGGAGATAGACTGTTGTATTTCTCGATGTTTAAGGAAATATCTCCATCAGTTTCAGCGTCTTTATCTCTTGAGTTCTGATTCATCTCAGATTGAGGTATATTCTGATTAGTGTTCTTGTCCTCAGGTTCCAGACCATAATCTTCCAGAAAAATCATTCTTGCCTTAATAACATCTTTGTTATTTTGAAATGACAGTTGTTTTTCTTCTAAAGATGCCAGCTTGTTGAACATTAAATCTCTTCTAATTTCTAATCTTCGTATTTTATAATCTAGCTCATCAATTTCACTGATCGTGATCTGCTTCTTAGTGTCCAAATGAGACAGGTTTTTATTAAACTTTTGCAACAATCCTTGCAAATAGTTTAAAGAATATGATCTGTTAATATACTCATGGTCTATATCAATAGTTTCTGGTTCTTCATTGTTTCCAGAATTTGAAGAAGCTTGAGAAAGCAAATTTAATTTTTCTTTACTGTTTGTCAGTAAATTATCTCCTTTAGATAAAATTTTATCTGTATCATCCAATAACATGGCTTGAAAACCCTGAAACAGCGATGTATTTTCATCTTTTTTATTTTGTGAATTACTATCCCCCAATAATTTAACTCCTGTGGAAATCTCATTTGTATCTAAGTCATTCAATAAATCATCGTTGATATAGCTTAATAGTTGGAAACTCTTCTTGGTACTAGCTATATTATTCTTAAAATATTTTTCACCGTTCGAAGAAGCATTAAAATCTTGGAAACTAGAATTGTGTCTAAAATGAAGAGTTTTGTTCTTTGTCTTATTGAATAAATCATTTCGACTAGAAGCTCCCACAGTTTCACTCAAAATTTTTTTATATTCGCTCTGAGCAGTTAAGAGACTATCCTGTGTATTTAACATGGCTGTTGCTGTCATAGTTAAGGTTTTGCCAAGATTAGATATTTGATCATTTTGCGAGGGCATCCTTTTCCAATTTCTTGGTTTCAAATTTTAAGGAATGAGGAAGATTTGACCTTTAAGATTCTTTGAAATTGTGTACTACCGTCCCTTTTCAGCAATGTTTGTATACTATAATGGTGGAATGCCTAATATATGTGTTGATAAAGCTTAAACGTGGACAAAGGTTCTTTAATGATTAATTATTTACGGAAAGATAATCAGCATACAAAGTAAAATACCGTCTTAATATACCCAGAGTGGTAAAACTAAGTCCTTTCAACACTTGGTAGAGCTTCGAGGGTAGACCTAGTCTCCAATATGGAAGAGAAAGGGCATTAATAGTGTTCAGGAGAATGGGAACTAAATGATAAAAATTAGTATATATATTTAATTTTATTACTACTTAAAAACCTCTTCTTCGATGACGAATCAAAATATGTTATATACAATGAAGCTGAGAAGTATAGATCTGAATACCAAAGTGGTGACGAAGTAGATTTATTAAGTTTTTGTATTAAAAATGCTGTATTATATATTAATATTATTAAAATCGTTAGACTATTAAATATTTGTGACATTGAGTACTCTTTTACTCTCAAGCTCAAAATCAAAATTGCTATCTGAGTCTGCATTATCTTCGTCATAACCAGTACTATCTTCTGCGGTATGGTTTTGCTTGAAGAATTGCTGGTTCTCATAATCATAATCGTCTTGTTCCATCTGTATATATCTATCGTTGGATGTACCTGTATGAGAACTTATGGGATCTTCATAGCTTCTGATGACTTCCATTTCTTCTTCATACCTAGATTCTTCTAATAACGAACTCTCAGAACGTTTATGATTGAACCCACGATTATTGTCATTTGGAGGCTTTCCGTGTGAAGAGTATAAAGTGCTATCCATCACTGTTGTAGTATTATTGAAAGTAGTTGAATACATTGATTGTTCTTTATACCCATTTGTTTTTAACGGTTGTCCCTTTGGAAGGGAAGTGTCAGCGAAATCTGTAGTTGAACTCATTGTAGGAGAATTCGAAGTTTTTCTACCTAGAATTGAGTTCCAAAATTCTATAAATTTGTTATCCTGGTAGGTAGTCACTAATTTTCCATCAGAGTCGATAAAACTTTCACTCTTGACTCTTAAACAGAAATAGTACATTGCAAATAGGATAATAATCGCGAACGGGATTCCAATACCCAAGGAGCAACCCAGTATGATGTTTCTATTCTTTGTAGATATACTCTGTTTCCTTATGCTAGCTTTCGCACTCGAGGTGGCTTTTGGGTTTAAAGTGATTGTTGTGTATGAATTTGCTAAAACAGTTTCACCTTCAACGACACTAGTGATGGTGACGTCCAAGTTTGTCACACTTGAAGACACCGTCGTTACCTGAGACGAACTCGATAGGCTCGTAGAAGTCATAGGACTAGAGGTAATAGATGAGCTAGACGAGCTTAATGAACTTGAGGAACTCGACAAAGTAAGTGTCGATGAGCTTTGTCGCCTTGTAGAGCTCGATGAGCTCGTCGTTCTACTCGATGTACTACTACTTGTAGGTAAAATAGAAGATGCCGAACTACTCGAAATTGATAAAACAGAAGAACTAGTCGATGAAAATAAAATGCTGGATGGAACAGAGCTAGATGTACTAGAAGATGATGTGTAAATGTGTGATGAACTCGAAGAGAAACTTGAAGGAAAACTGAGCCTTGAAGCCGCTGTAGAACTTGAAGAACTTGAAGAACTTGATGAGCTTGGAAGTATGCTTGTGCTTGTACTTGAACTTGAGCTAAAAGTTGAAGAGCTTGGGGAGCTACTTGTACTAAATTCAACGCTCGAAGGTGTCTCTGAGCTTGAAGTTGAAGAAATGAATGTGGAAGAACTAGATGATGGTATCAAGCTAGATGAACTTGAAGCTAATATATCTGTACTTGATATTATTGGAGAAGAGCTAGAAGAGCTCGCTGTCCCAAGCGTTGAACTTGTAGAACTTGATGATGTTAAACTTGAAACAAATGGAGCAGACGATGATTGCGAGGACAAAGGAGTATATGAACTCGAAGAAGACACAACGGAACTTGTCGGTATAATGCTAGAACTGGAAGAATAAGTTTCCGAGGGAGTCACTGACGTTGAGACTTGTTGGCTCGATGATGTGAGACTCGAGGTCAACGGCGTGGAAGAAACCAGTGAAGTAAATGACGTTGAAGATAGCAACGAGGGAGTAGTGATCCCAGAAGATGTTGTATTCGTCTCAGTCGGGAGTTGTGCACTTACAATGCCAAAACATAGCAAAAAGAGTAGTAACTTCACCATTCCTTTATGTTAGCTTTCAAATCCAATCCACAATTGATATAGCGAAAGGTAATCACCGAAGGGAGAACGTTGATATATTCTTATCGACGTTTCTGGAGCCTAAATTGTACTGAATGTATCGATGAGGACTTCCAACTGTCTAACGAAAAGAATCGATTGTGTAGTTACTACAATGAAATGTTTATTCTAAGTTGAACCTTGTACTATCAAACCACAACAAAAAAATCTTGCTAGATACACTACAAACAAGTTATAAACATCAATCTATCACTGACGTCTCGAGCCAGTTTCGAAGGAATTCGTTACCCAATATAACTAACAAATCGCGCAGAGAAAAAAGGATCTTGAAATGCACTCTGAAGAAACTGTATTTGCGTTCAACTTCTGCGGCTCTTTGTCTGAGTGCACTTTAAGGTAGTACGAGTTGCTATAAAGTAACCGTTCCTTTTTTATTTTCCGCAAAGCGATCTTTCTCGAGGGCCACCGAAGAATAGCTTGCAGGGATACTCTTATAACTGTTTGAATCAGGTAACCGGTAAGTATGAGCATACGAAAACACGAAAGCTCAACTTGATTTTGTGATGCCGCGTTTTCGTGTTACGTAAACAAACTGAGCTGACCCCGGGTGAGTATCTAATGGCCTTGGCTATTGATTTTGCTGGGCATTACAAAACTAAAGTCTCGGGGTTTTGCTCATTAAGGGTTGAATTCAGTTTGCATCACAGCGCACTAGGGTTTTGTGTTTCTGTACAGTGCCATATATTTGCTCCAGCTTTGTGCACGTGACAAGCTCCATAATATCTTCACTATTTCTTCCTTCAAGACTGTCAGTTCTTGGCAATAATATTAGAGTAAGATAGTTTATGATTTCTCACATAATTTTCATATATTTAGCTAAACTTAATATTCTTAAGTTTTTCCTTTTTCTAATAATTCATCAGGAATAATATGTGATTCAAATTCAGTAGCTTCATAGGAAAGTAATAAAAGTAATTATTACATTAGTAACAGGAAAACCAGAGTTTTTAAAGCAGAGTTTTGATGGACACATTGTCCGTCTACTGCTGTCAATTCTTGAAAATCTTCTTTTCCAATGATTTAGTAGATGTAATGTGAAACCCGCTATTGTTTATTGGGTGTAGCAAGATTAGACAAACGCTCTCTTGGCCTCTGCTTGCTTACGCCAGAGAATATAAATTATTTAGCGTTTTGGAAGTTAGGACAAAAAATATTCAAGCAAATATAGACGTACAGATAAACTTCATTACTAACAAATCAGCGCATGGCATTAAATTACTTAGCATTGAAGACACTCATGATACAAGATGCCGCCACTCTTAAGCGTATTATATAAACTCTCCAGCTAGCATATCTGAGTCTAAAGATTGACCTGAAATCGATAAACGCAGACGACTCGCCTTAACCACAAGAGATAATATAACTGATAATAAAAGTACAAGTTACTGGGCCTCTATCAAAACAAGAAGCAATTTATGAAAGAATCTTTTCCGCTGTAATCTTTGTAAGTGAGTAGTTCACTACAATAAAGTTACTGAAAAGTATCACGCCAAATCGTTTATTAATCACATCAAAGTTATATGCCCGCAAGCTAAGAAAAAAGTTACTACACATCTCTTTGACCCTTTAATTATCGAACCTTTGAGTGAAGAAAAAAGAAAACACTGCAATAGTAGACATGGCATGTTGAAGAGTCATTCAAGCTTTTGATATTAATACTATTCCTTCAGCGCTATTAGAAATGCTATTTGTTACAAATGTCCGACTATCGAACCACTGTTATGGCTGAGTCTGCGGCTTACTTCAGATAAGCAGCGGCTAGATGCAAAGAGTCTAGTACAGCGTCCGGCTACTGAAACCGTTGCAGAAATATCATTAACGCTAACAGTAGTTTTCTGGAAGCCTATTGATCACAAGTATCCTTTGCTGCATTTTATTGACAGAACTTTGAGAAATGTACCAGCAACTTCTATAGATGCTGCAAGACTTTTCAGCGGAACAAGTCGTATCGCTGGTAAGAAAAGATATGGTTTACCTGATGAAACTTATGCTAATTCTTGCGCGCTAAAATCGTTTAGTTTAGAAATTGACATCGCATCAAAAGATCTCAAAAATCTGGAGTTCTACAGGCTTTACATTTTACGTACGACAGATCCAAGCAGAATGTTACATATAGTTGCAAGATTGAACAGAGCTTGCTTCAGAGCTCAGTAATATAAGACTTCTTCTAGTAAAGCACAGACAGAATAGAAAGCATTCTGCTCGCTTTCAACAGCTTTTGTTCAAAATATATACCTAGAACATTAAAAGGTGTGTGTGTGTGTGTGTGTGTGTGTGTGTGTGTGTGTGTGTGTGTGTGTGTGTGTGTGTGTGTGTGCACAAAGCCCTACTTTTGACTATGCATTAATTATGCACATATGCATATTCATACATCAAAGTGCAGCGTGGAAAATACCAGTTTAGCTATCTTTTCTTAGGGTTCAGCATCTTTTCCGAACCCTATTTCCGATCCCGAAATTTTTATTTTCTTGCAGCTTATGGTAGTTGCTCTTCCCAACCCTGATAAATTATATACCAGGGCTACAATTATCGATCCTAGCTATGGTTGGATTAGCTTTGTTAGAATGAAAATTGGCGCTGTTATTGTTAGCTAATCGAAGGTTACAAGGCTTTTCAGAATATTCTAGATAACTCATGGAAATCTTTTTTCCAAGAATTCGATTTAAGACTCTGGCCCCATTAGCAGTGCGAGAGTTTTACAATTTCTACATATATCTTTGCTTATTTATTCACATGAGTGGTTCTCTTTAATACGATTCTTAAAGTAAGCTAAGTGCGAATCTCGGTGATTTCATTTGTGTAAACATTCGTTACATCTTCGATGGATCTAATCTTCTCAATTAGTTTCTCTAATGTGTTTTTAGTCTCTTCTTTCACTGTGACTTTCATATCTTGTTTTGGAATGTACTCTATTGTAGCATTTGATAACTCAAACCCTTGTGACTCAACTTTTTTTGCCACTGCATACGCTTCGGTTGGTAATGTAAATAGTGTCCATTCTGTTTTCTCATCTACGGACGATTCGGTAGGTTCAATAATATCCTCAATGCCATCGATTGATAATAACTTATCTAAAACGTCATTATCTTTCAAGTCAGGATCAACGGTCAATTCGATTTGTCCCATCTTATCAAAACAATGTAAAGCTGCTGCACCAAACTGAGAGTCCATCTTATTGAAATAGCCTCTTACTTCACCTACGACTCGATTCTTGTTATCTGTTACAGCTTCAATGACGATCGAAACACCCCCGGGACCAACACCTTCATACACATTTGTGACACATCCAGCACCACTATCCAGCCCGCTATTCTTACCCTTTTGAATCGCTCGTTCTATCAATTTCTTTGGAACATTATTCTTGTTAGCTGCGTCTATATGTTGAGCTAATTTCACATCATCCTTCATTTTCGCCGCTAATGTGATCTGTTGTGCAAACTTGCTGGTCAACTTGTTTCTAGCCATGTCATTCTTCATCTTATCATGCTTGATAGTTGACCATTTATTATGACCAGACAGAAGAAGGTTATTCTCTAGGTGAAATCTTCGACATTGGGCCCTTGCTAATTGGCTAGATACCTCACCGCAAGGGCCTAATAAACTACTTATCTTCTTAAACATATGGGTATCCAGCAGCTAAACACAACCAAGCTCATCACAAATCACCAATTGATGATCAGCTTGTTTGTCGTTGTATGAGGCAGTTGGCTAATTAATATAATAATAATTAATATTATTATACGTTTATACTATTACAATTCCATGGGGACAAGACTCACATTATATACCGAAATTGCCCATTTCTTACGCCTCACTGCTCCATGTCTGACAAGAGGTCGCTTATTGCTGTAATAGGAGATGAAGACACCACTACAGGTTTATTGTTAGCCGGGATAGGTCAAATTGATGCTGCGACTAATAATAAGAACTTTTACATTTATGAAGAGGATAAGACCACTTTGGATGATTTGACACGTAAATTTGAAGAGTACACCGAGGAAAGAAAGGATATAGCCATTTTGTTGATCAATCAACATATTGCAGACGTGATCAGATCTAGAATTGACAATTTCACCAATGCATTCCCTGCCATATTAGAAATTCCAGCTAAGGATCACCCGTACGATCCAGAAAAGGATTCTGTATTGAAAAGGGTGAAAAAACTATTTGGAGAGTAAAACAAAAATTGTATTTGACACAAAGGCTATATATATATATCTATATATAAGTGAGCAAAGAGAATACAATTGAATCTTTAAAACAACATCGTCATACGATCATAATTGATTAATAGATTTTGTCAAAGCTTCAATGAAAATATCTACATGTTTTCTCTCTAAAATCAAAGCAGGCCTCAATCTAATAGTTCTTTCAGCACAACCACCAGTGTTACAACCATTTAATCTTAAATTATTCAACAATCTGTCTCTTAATTCTGGAGTTGGAAGGTCCCAAGCGATAAAACAACCTCTTGATTTACCTCTTAATCTTTGGAAATACTCAGGGTGCTTCTCAGCAAGTATTTCTAATTTAGTGAAGAGGTAATCACCAGTCTCACTGATGCTGGTAACCAAGTCATATTTCATAACTTCTTGACCAATCTTACCAGCAATAATCATTCTTGCTGGATCCCCACACCAGGTATTGAATTGTCTATAAGGCTTATTAGGAATGAAATCTTTATCGTGAAAGAAGTATCCAGCACTTTGGAATTTTTTAGAAAACGTCACTAGATCTACAGGTGGTTGAATATTTGCATACTCATGGCACCACATTTTCCCTGTTGCGCCAACCCCGGTCTGTACTTCATCGATTATGTATACAACTCCATGTTTCAAAGTAATGTCTCTCAATTTTTGTAGAAAATAAGCAGACGCGTGGTTATCACCACCTTCTGATTGAATAGGTTCCACTAATAGCGCAGCAACAGGGTACTTGCTGGTTTCAATAATCCTTTCTACAATATTCAAGCATCTATCGTCTTCTTGTCTATTAGCTTCTTCATGAGCCTCTAATGGATACTTATAGTAGGGAAACTCAGCGTGTGGCCATTCAAAAGCAGGAAAATCTAGTTTATGAATTGGTTTAGACGCAGTACATGATCCACTAGCAAATAGTCTACCATGGAATGCTTTCTTGAAACTAATCACGCTCAAATTAGGAGCACCAGGAGGCTTATTATCCATGACACTACTTAACTCATCTGTGGTAAATTCCACATCTCTGCCTCCTCTTTTCTTTTGCTGATAATAAATGAAGGCAGCTTTTAATGCTAATTCATTAGCATCCGATCCACTTAACCCGTTCCAAACATGAGTTTGACCTTTTGGTGCCACTTCCAAAATTTTCTGTATAATAGAATCCAATTCTAAGGATGGGAAATTCCCTAAAGCTGGTCTATTCACCAATGCATTCTTCATTTCATTGGTGTAAATAGCATCCATAAGAGCATTATTATTATAACCGAGGGGAATAGACGCAATTTGAGCATACATATCCAAATAAGTATTATTATCAATATCCACAATATAATTACCTAGAGATAGATCGTAGTTAGCAACAAAATAAGCAGGTCGGGTGTCGAATCTGTAATTCAATTCTTTCAAATGTTTGACCGATTCTGGACCAGGAACCGTCGAGGTCTTTACCGAAGGCTCTTCGGCCTCATTAGGGAAATAAGTCTCACAAGCAGATTTAGCAACCATTGTCTCACCAAGCTCTTCGTTCATTATCCTTTATAACATGGCGAGAGCGTCTTATAATACAAGTGGTGTCAAAAATCATGGTTGTCATGCCCTTATATATGGTAAACTCCTTGGCAAGCCTTTTTTTCACATTTCCTTAATTGGCTCGTTGATAAGCGAGATAACGGAGCGCTTTACAGCTCATTTTGAGACAAGAAGTGGAAACACTTGGAAACAATGCATTTGATCCATTATAAAGCCTATCTCTAAATTATTTGAAGTCTTAGCTTCCCAACGACACTAATATGTCCATATTAGTTTTTCTCTGGTACGAATTGTTGTATCGGACACAATTTCCATAACTTCCATTGCCAAACTACGACCGAATCTTGTTCATGTGTATCTATCTATGTAATACTGCTGCTGCAAGTCGTCGTTGTAATCTTATTCTTAATATCATTCAAAGAACTTCAACGTTAATATTTTGTAAAATTCCATTTATTGGACAAAACTCATTCATATACCGGAGTCTCTAAGGACAAACATCCTGCTCTATCCATATATCTTGGTCCTGTTCATCTTGATCAGAATCAGGCTCTTGTCCCTCGCCTCTCCTGGTGAAAATGCGTCTTTCACCTCCATGGCCATCCTTCAGATTCAAATAATCAACCCTATCAACACATAGACATACAAGACCAAAATTTTCTAAGCCTGAATCTTCATTCGCACCATCGACTCTTCTTTGTATCTTGTCTAACAATTTCCTAGTCTCTCCCGTGATTGGAGAACCGGGAGCAGGTTTCCTGTATAATGATTTCGCCGCTCTAGAAAGACTTTTCCAACCAGTGGTAACTTCTTCTTCCCAATCTGTCTTGTTCGGAAACCGGATAATCGGTGCACCGTGCTCATCCAACTGTTCTCCATCCTTAACGAATATGTCATAATTTAATAGAAGGTCCTGGTTCACTTCCTGATAATTCTTTAACGATATTATGAAAAATTCCCCGCTAAACCTATATTGTTCCCAAGTCTCCTTAAAATGAAAGCATGCTTCGTATCTGTTATTGGAATCGAGGTTATCTTCCTTGAGGTGTTCTTTCATTTTCACTGTCCTTAAATCTGAATTGAACGTCAGAACATTCGTTTTCTTATCCTTGAACAAAAAATCCCGAAACACTACAGTCTTCACGCTCGGCCTCACAGCCCTTCGTCCACTCTCGGTTTCATTTTCCACAGTACCCATTTGGAAAGTAATAAACGGAGTAGTGTCACTTACGTTATTTTTCCACGATTGAACGAATTGAGGCACCCAGGGGGCCATTTGACGTATCATATTATTCAATTGACTACTTTGGAGACACACCTCGTGGCTCTGTCTACCGGTTTCTTGTGTGCTTGAAAAGGATCGCCGGGCCTGGTTTTGTGTGGCAATTGATAGTATTTATACTATAAATATACATATATAATTTATCAAACTTTTCATTAGAGGAAAACACTCCAAAATAAGCAAAGTTCTACCCAGTGGCCCAATGCTTTGTACACAGCTCATAGTGCCCAGCTGAACCTTGAGATCAGTTAGGTAGCCACTCTAAAAGTTCAGGCGTAAAGTATGTGATGATTAATCTTGCTCCAGCTCTTAAAAAACCTTGATGAGACTCTAAAACCATAGTCTTTAGGTCCATGACTCCCTTGTCGGCAGCTGCATGTAGCATTGCATATTCACCAGAGACGTGGTAAGCACATATTGGGACATCGCGGCAGATCTCGCTGGCATCTCTCATGATATCCAAGTAGAAAGTGGAAGGTTTCACAATGATTCCGTCAGCGCCTTCGTTCAAATCTCTCACTAGGGCTCTCCTGGCCAAGCCCCTCCCCATGGGAGGAAACTGATAGTTCTTCCTATCGCCTTGCGAAGGCGCTGAACAGGCAGCATCCCTGAACGGACCGTATAACCCACCACTAAACTTGGCAGAGTACGACATGACAAATGTCTTATGAGCCAATTGCGCTTTAATCAGCGCTAGTTTCATAGCTCTGATTCTGCCATCCACCATATCGCTGGGAGCCACGCAGTGCGCACCAGCTTTGGCGTAGTTGGCTGCGACAGCAGCAAGTCTACGCACGCTCTTCTCTCTGTTAATGCTTCCATCCTCAAACAAGACACCACAGTGGCCATGGGAAGTGTACTCACACAGACACACATCGCAGATGATATACAGGTCAGGAAACTTCTGCCTGAGCAAGCGGATCGCTTGGATAACAGGACCATCGGGATCATCGGCAGCGGTTCCAACCGGATCCTTCACACCGGGCTTCAATGGAACCCCAAACAAGATCACAGATCTCAACCCGCGTTCCACCAAACCACGAACATAATTCTCCAACTTCCCAATCCCAAACCTACGAATGTTCGGCAAGGACTCGATCGGCGTGTCCTCGTCAGGTATATCGGAAACAAACAAGGGAAAGATTAGCATGCTCTTAACCAAATGACTTTCACTCTGCCATTCTCTTAGCAACGGATGATTGTACCCACCTGCCAGCACAGACGAGATCTGAGTCTCGTGCTCTTCTTCAAATTCCGCAACATGGACCATCGCGCTCTTAGTAGTGGGTTTGCTAGTGGAAAATTTGATAGCCAGCGTTTCTCTATGGCAACTGACAATATGGTTTCGGTAGCAACTCAATTACAGCACTGGCAACTCAATTGACTACAGGCAACGTTCAGACAATACAGCAGTGGCGACTCTGCGATCAGGAGGCGATGGAATTAGCACAGAAGCTGGTTTGCACTGCAGTACTGGGGGCATTGTGCACGGACGTAGTATAAAGTACACGTTTCCATTTCTAACGCTATATAATAAACGCATCGATTGCACGCAGATCTAGCGTTGAAACGAACCAACTATTTTACAGGCTGAGAAAAGGTCGTTTTGAGAGTCGTGTGAGTGAGTCAGGCGATCTGTGAGTAGCGTCGTATTATGAGGGATTACAAGCTGGTAGTGTTGGGTGCTGGTGGTGTTGGTAAGTCATCTCTTACTGTGCAGTTCGTGCAAGGTGTGTATTTGGACACATACGATCCTACCATCGAGGACTCATATCGGAAGACCATCGAGATCGATGACAAAGTGTTTGATTTGGAGATTCTGGACACTGCTGGTGTGGCGCAATTCACTGCGATGCGGGAGTTGTACATCAAATCTGGGATGGGATTTTTGTTGGTGTACTCTGTGACTGATACGCAGTCTTTGGAAGAGCTGATGGATTTGAGAGAGCAGGTGTTGCGGATTAAGGACTCTGACCGGGTGCCGCTAGTGCTGGTTGGTAACAAGGCCGATTTGTCGAAAGAGAGGGTTATCACTGTGGAGGATGGAATTGAAATTAGTAACAATTGGGGCAAAGTTCCATTTTACGAGACTAGTGCTTTGTTGAGGAGTAACGTTGACGAAGTGTTTGTAGATTTGGTCAGGCAGATCACTCGGAATGAGATTGCGAATGTGGCTAATTCGGAGGCGAGAAGGCCCTCACCTCACGCTAGCATGCTCAACAAGAACGGGTCGTCGAATAGGTTTGGATCGTCGAAGCATACGAGAAACAGCTCCAAACTGGGCATGTCCAGGTCTCCTACTCCGGGGCTTGGCGGTGCGTCCGAGTCCGGCCAGTTCTCTCGTAACCAGCACCCAGATACGTTGAGACAAGAGAGAATAACTTCTAGCTCGAGCCATACTTTACAAAGTTCTAGAAGATCAAGAAGAATGCCGTCCGAACAGTCAGTGACAAGGCCACCTTTACCGTCGAGCAAGAGCTCTTCGGCACAGTTTCATAACAGCTCGATACCATCCTCGGCGAGGACAATGGACACAAATGCGTCGACCATGCACGGTAAGACGGGAGCCATGACTAGTGACCCATCTTTAACCTCAAATGACACTTCGACAAAGAAATCCAAAAGGAATAAGAATATGAAATCCTTCAATTGTAATATATTATAGTGCATATACTTCAAAATCTAGAGATCAAATCCACGGTTTGTTAATAATAGAGTCCTTGTATTTTAGATCTTGGTTTCTATCTTCCCAGTTCGTTTTTAATTAATTATATCTGCATACAAATCATCAAGATATTATGAACTATCACTCTGCCACATTTACATGCTAAATTGATGAGCAGCAACAGTCAACTAACTTTACAATAGAGCTGACATTCAACACAGGCTAGCTGTTAACAGTAGGGAAAAAAAATTAAGTAGATCATGGACACGTCCGGAATCGAACCGGAGACCTCTTCCTTGCAAGGGAAGCGCGCTACCAACTGCGCCACGTGCCCAGTAAAAACACACCTTTCGTTCCAAGCTAATGCTCTGAATGCTGCGAGTTCTGATAACTGCTATGAATGAAGATACTTGAAAACCAGGCAAGGGGTTTGTTTTTGAAAAGCACACAACTCTGCTGCTAAAGCTGTTAAAAAGTAGAGGATCCAACTATAGATTCACGAAAAATATTTGTTGAACGTGTTGAATGCCGCTTATTTGTTAAAGAGTGACCTTTCGGATTTCCAAGCTTAAGTCATAAGAGTATTTACCAGCTTTTATTCTATACGAAAGAGAAAAGAACGTACAAGAATATACGCAATTAGTATCACAATATGTTTTATATATATAAATTAGCTGAATAATGTTAACGTAACTTCAAAGCTTGTGTAGTATTGACATGCTACTAAACCGGATAGATGCTCACATTTGTTGATTTATATTATGTGCTATCCTCGGGTTTGTTCTTCCAGGAACCCTTGAAGGCGTGATATACAAATGCCATTTCATCATTTACATCGTTAGAGCCCATGTGTCCAATATCTGGAGAGAAAGAAGTTATTGGTAGGACCATGATATCATCAAATACAAGGGGTTTGGTCATACAAGAGAAAAATTCCCATGTAACTACAGCTTTGGTCTGTAGATTAGACATAATAGTTTCAAAAAACTTCCTTGTAGTGCGAGATACGTCTTCATCTTTCTCCTCCGGTTCGCCATCTTCATTAATAAATTTCGACTCAAGGTTCGGGTTCAATATGACGATATCATTGTTGGTATGTAATAAATTATTCATATAGTCAAAGATAATATCCGTGAATAAAGCTGGACCTGTCCAGTTCATCACGTCGGTATCGTCGGTGTTGTATTTCGTCTTCTTAGCGGCATGGTCTATCTTTGGGTCATCTTTTTTTTGATCTCTATAATTGATATTATAATCATTAGCATGTTGCTTCTCGATAACTTGGTCAATTTTAATGTCATGGTTAGTCTTCTGCACTGAACCCAAAGTAGTAGCAGTGATATTTAAGATCAGTTCTCTTAATACGGGATGTCCTGGTTTACTTTGGATGGTCCATTGACAAAATTGGATTCTTCTTGAATACCAGTCATGCCAATCAGGCCTGTCAGGGTCAGCTTCAATGCCAATTACCAAACCGGGTTCATTTTTAAACATTTTATTCATGCTGACTTTGGCATTTTTATATAAGATGGGCTTTGAGAATTTTTTCAGCGAGTTTAAAGTCGTTGGGTTAGTGTATGGCCACTGATCGAAGGTTTTCAACGGTTCGGTATCTATATCAGAATAAGTCCCGCCTCTGGCATAGAGAACCAAATATCTAAAGAAATCTGCTTTCAAGATGTTTGTAGGCAATGAGTGGAATGCTTCTATGACCAAAGGAACATGATGATAATGCGCTTCTATGAAACTCACCATCTCTTCATCTCTCAAGAAAGAGTACTCGAAAGGATTTTTCCCATTTGCATTAGTTTCATCCACAGTAGATATCCATTTTTTTTGTAAAGGTGTTAAAAACCGATCGTATTCACCTGCACTAATGTCTGTTTTCCATGTTTGCCAAATTCTCCTTGGGATCGCTTTACTAGAATCGTATGGGAAAGCTCTAGATAATTGCATACGGAGGTCAAACAATTCGGTGCCATCGTGGACACTAAATGTTTTCAGATTGGTAGAGCTTGAATGAGAAGATGTTGGTAATACTGCCTTGTGGGATTTAAAATAATATTGTAGATCGAATTGACGACCAATCTTATGATTAAATGTGTAAATGCATTTCAATGAGTACAACAACAAAAAGGATACCACTAGTAGTTTTATCTGTCGTGTATTTAAAAAACTAGACATCACGAACACTGACTTTTGTTAGCTGAAACAATTGAATGATAAAATCGTCAGTATCGCGTTCTGAATCGAAATACTCGAGTTCTTCTTCTTTGTTCTCTTCCAAGTTAAATGAAAACCCTTCCGTATGAATTTCATTGTTCCGTAATATATACAGAATAACCAAGGTAACCAATTTTCAGCGTACAATGCATGTCAAATTATAAATAGCCAGCAGAAAGAAAGTTCGTGTCGTGAATAAGCAAGCCAAAGCCTAGTCCTCTGATGGAAAAAAACAATTCTTGTTGGGAAAAAAAACTTCGTGTGCTTGTGCGCCGCAGTAAGTTGACTGTGCCACTTCTGGAACCCTGCCGTACCGTAGCACGTTCCTGTGGGCTCAATGTGCGATGTACATGGTCCTTACAGGCTCTTTGTACATGGAGTTTAGTGTATCAGTGGAGTTGACGAGGTTTGAGAGTGCGAAGTTCTTGCAACCGAAGGTCAAAAACTGTATTCTGGCCGATGTTGCACAACAAGACTCCTCGTGGTGGAACTCATTCTTTAACGACAATGTTGCTCGCTTTGAGCTCATTCTTCAATTGCTCAATAAACTCTTTATCGTTGTTTATTGGTTTACAATATTTAGACCAAATTTGGGTTTCGTAACCTAACCTTGCAGCCGAGATGGCTGTATTCTTTACACAGTAATCAAAAGCTAGGCCGACTACCACGACTTCGCTGATTCCATTTTCTTGCAGTAATCGATGCAGTTCAGTGGTGTGGAGGTTCCAAATATCGTTAAAGGCAGAGTAATATTCCGTATCTCTAAGGTAGCCTTTATTTACGACGCTGAAGCCGTAGTTATCGACCTCCTCTTGCAGCTTCCGTGTCAATTCTCCGCCGTGGGTGTTCTGTACGCAATGGACGGGCCATAATACGCCTTCTTGAGACAGTTTTGGAGCCGTAGGGTGAGAATACGTTATCTTGCTAAACTCCGCCTCGTTGTGTCTCTTAGCAAACGAGATATGATCCTCAGGGTGCCAATCTCTGGTGAAAACTACCATGGACCAATTCTGCTTGGCGTCATGGATTAGGTCCACAATTGGGTCCACGATGTCATTTCCAAAGGGTACAGCCAACGAACCCGTTGGAGGCAAGAAATCGTTTTGAACATCGATAACAAGTAAAGCACGCATTTTCCACACAATAGACAACTCAGTGGTGATCAGCTAGGTAGCGGTTACTGAATCGCAGAACGTGTTTCGTGATTGTCATACTAAACCTCTATATTAGGTGTATAAATTATTAGTGATATATTCTTTTATTACACACTATAATGTATCCAAAACAGATCTAGTCTGTATTACTCGCTTTTCTAGATCTAAGGAGTACTTCAGATTAGGCAGAATTGCTCACCGATAGCGGTTTGGTGTAAGTTTGTGTTTGTGCGTGTGTGTGTGGCTACTGTCTGCATTGCTTTTGAAGGGTTTTCATTAAACACTTACGATCCATTTTGTCGAGATATGACTGCTAATACCGCGAATCATAAGGAAGAGTTGGTTCGATCTCTTGTGAAAGGGTTGGTAGCCATTTCTCAGAGAAAAAATCGAACCGAGGATTCAGATGATGAGCTTTTGTTAGAGTTATCAATGAAATTGATTAACGTTTTCAAATGGATTGATTCTTCGCACTCGACTTATTTCCAAGAGCAATGGGCAAAGCCAGCTGAGAAGCATCATATGGTGGATATTTTTAGTCCAATTTTGAATTCTCAAATCGAATTAAGATACGAAATCTGTGCCATTTTTTTCGCTTATTGTTCTATATTTCCCTTCTTACAATTTTTAATCAGAGATTCGTTGGCTCAATGGAGCCCTAACATTCGAGAGGAACGTAACAGTCTTTCCGAGAAACCACAGGTGCAGTATGGGTTTTACAATGTATTGGATATGGTAGAATCATTTGATGACTTCAATTTGGAAGTATTAACCATTTTTGAATTCAAGTTCAAGTTCAGTTTCATCGATTCATGGGTCCCGATGTGGTTGCAGCTGAACGATTTGTCAGTGGATGAGCCTGTTCCGTGGAAAGAAGTTATGTTGAATGAATCAAATTTGGATTTTTTCATTGCTACTTCCAACGATAAATTACCAAAAATAATAAACCAGTATAATCAGGATAACGAGCCAATGAACTATTTTATTGTATGCTTATGCAGAAGGCTATTTCTTTTGCAAAAATGGTTACCAATAGACCTATTTAATAAAGTTTACCAGCTACTTATTTTAGAGGACAACGACCTAGAGTTTGCCAAATTGAATGATTTAACTTTTGATTTGAAAGTTATTATGGAAGTGATAGATCACCCTGAATACAATTTTTTGGAAGAACATCGGCTTTGTTTGCTTCTTAAACTGGCTTTAGATCATCTAATCAAAATACCTTGTCACAAAATACACGCTACATTACAAAGCATTGGTTCAACACAATCATTGGTAGGTATGATGAATATTTTACAGTATGTTCTATCCAAATACTTGATTAATTTACAAAATATCTGTCAGGTGGTTAATAGTGATACCAGAATGGATCTCAATAAGAATTCTTATAATGCTGGGAATAAGAAAAAAAATAATACGTCGAATTCAAGTTTGAACAATACATCGTTAATTAAATTTAAAATTCCCAAATGGTTTGATAAGGCCATGATTCTACCAATACCTCCTATCTCAAAATCATTGTTTGTGTTTAGTGGACAGCGAATGAAGAAAGGGGTGGACTCATTCTTCAAGACTTCAGAGATTCTTTTCAACTGTTTAATCAAGATATTGACCATTAATAAGCAGATCAATGCTCAATACCATCAACTAGGGGTTGATGTTTTGAAACTAAACTCTACCAACGATATTGACCATTTATTAATTGCAGAATATTTTGACTTATCTTTTATCCCAATAATTAGTACGCTACTACTTTCAAGACAATTATTACTAGAAGGTAATGACCAATCTATATTTTCTGCAAAAATTAATTTTGCATTCAAGGGTGAAATGTTATTCCTCAAGGCGATGGGGTTTTGCGAACTTTTAATTAAGATCCACGGTAACGTAGCATTTTTCTATTTGCTGAAATTTTTAGTTAAGATCTCTGGCCAGGATTTGATTTTTCAAAACATTGCAATTAATATATTGAATCATCTTTTTTTCCACGATTTCCAAGGATCATCTAAACACATCAAGAAAATTTGCTTTGAAAATGAACTTTCAAAACAACTCTTATTTGATTATATTAATTTATGGAATGACGGTACCCACATATATGGTAATTTTTTTACTAAGATATTTGATCAACAGCAACCAGTAATTGAAAGGAAAAGGGTCACTTTACAAGAGTTAATCAACTATTTGCCAAACCATGAGAATATCAAATTTTTACAAGAGAACAGAGTGACACCACCCCCTGAGCCTTTGCGATTATCAAATTCTACTACTAACATCAAACCGGACTCGGCATTTTATAAGCCTATGAGATATGATGCTTATAAGTCATCTGTGTTTGTCCCTAGCACACTACAATACAGTACAGAGAGTAAAGAAAATAAAAATGATAACATTAACACCAGCACTAGCACCAGCAGTAACACTAATAATAATACTAATACCAATAGCAATAACAACAACAACAATGGCACTGGTACTAATACCAATATTAATAGCAACCGAGGATTAGGTTTTGTCCAACCTTCTAGATTATTATCTGAAATCGAAACAATAGTAAGTTCTGCTCCCAACGCAACCAGTTCTCAATTGCAAACACCAATCAAACACCATGTAACTACAGATCCTAGCATTTCTAATAGCAATAGTAGTAACAAATTCCATGAGTCTAGACAAGAGGATTGGAATTCTTTCACAAGTTACAGTCCATTTGCATTAACAAATTTTGGAAACTTTCAAAGAAACACAAATTTATCTAATTCCACTCCAAAACCTCCCGCTACAAGCACTTCTTTTGTCAATCAATCTTCACAACCTTCGAGTTTATGGGCTGACTCTTCTTCGCTAATGAACTCTACATTTGATTCAAATACCCTTGCTTCTACTACAGTTAACAGATCGCTTCAAAATTCAAATAAAATCGTGAATACGGGCAAAAATTATATATTAGGTGGACACAATAGAGTGAAGAACAACAGCAGAGCACAGTCTATCCATATTGATCAATTTGAGGACAATTTTATGAAATAGCTTGAAATTATAAGAATTAATATAAGCCGTTACATATCTGAGGATCATAATCTAGTATATATTGGATAGATCAAGACTTACTGAGTTAGATTTTTTTATTTATACCACCGATGAAACCCAAGAAAATAGCAAGACTAGTTAGGATACTATTAAATCGACTCATCCCTCTGCCACCAAGGACGAAACCGACGCTAATCGGCCTCTCCGTAAACTGTTCATTCTGGTATAATTTTGAAATTTTTCATAGAAAATATATATAAAAATTTTATTAACCATCTCATCTCATCTCATCTCATCGTACCGCTAATATTATTATTTTATTTATCATTCAGTGTTATACTCAGTCGTGGTTTTGGTAACAAGGAACTGAATTATTTATCACATATCCAGTATGGTTCTTAAGTCAACATCTGCTAGCGATGTTTCTGTTTATCAAGTTTCCGGTAGCAATATGTCCAGGTCATTACCTGACTGGATTGCTAAAAAACGGAAAAGAGCATTAAAGAATGACTTGGATTATCAAAACCGTGTAGAGTTGATTCAAGATTTTGAGTTCAGCGAAGCTTCTAATAAGATTAAAGTGTCTCGGGATGGGCAATTTGCCATGGCCACTGGTACTTATAAACCGCAAATCCATGTTTACGACTTTGAAAATTTATCCATGAAGTTTGATAGACATACAGACTCGGAAAATGTAGATTTTGTCATGTTATCCGATGACTGGACTAAGAGTGTTCATTTACAAAACGATAGAAGTATACAATTTCAATCCAAAGGTGGATTACATTACACAGCAAGGATACCTAAATTTGGTAGAAGTCTTTGCTACAACGATGTATCCTGTGATCTTTACATTGGAGCTAGCTCTAATGAGCTGTATAGATTGAATCTGGACCAAGGCCGATTCTTAAACCCCTTTGTATTGGATTCGGAAGGTGTTAATCATGTGAGTATTAACGAGGTTCATGGCTTGATTGCTGTGGGCATGGAAAGTGAAAGTGTGGTAGAATTCTGGGATCCAAGGTCTAAGACAAGGGCCACAAAGCTTTATTTATCGAATCGATTTGATAACAGTCCATTTCAAGTGACTACAACGAGCTTCCGTAAAGATGGTTTAAATTTTGCATGTGGTACCTCTAATGGTTATTCATATATTTATGATCTACGTACTTCCGAACCAAGTATTGTTAAGGATCAAGGTTATGGGTTTGAGATCAAAAAAATTATTTGGTTAGATAACGTTGGTGGAGAAGATGATAACATGATTCTTACGACAGATAAAAGAATTGCTAAAATATGGGATAGAAACACTGGTACTGCATATGCGTCAATGGAACCAAGTGTTGATATAAATGATATTGAACATCTCCCAGAAACAGGTATGTTTTTCACTGCTAACGAAGGTATACCCATGCACACATATTATATTCCAAACCTTGGGCCTTCTCCTCGCTGGTGTTCATTCTTAGACTCGATTACAGAAGAGCTAGAAGAAAAACCTAGTAATTCTGTTTACTCTAATTATAGATTTATCACCAAGAATGATGTTAAGAAATTAAATATTGGTCACTTGTTGGGAACTAAAGTGTTGAGAGCATACATGCATGGTTATTTCATTAATTCCGAACTTTACGATAAAGTAGCTTTGATTGCTAACCCTAACGCTTATCAAGATGAGAGAGAAAGAGAAATCAGACATCGGATTGAAAAAGAGAGAGAATCTAGAATTAGAACTTCCGGCGCTGTGGAGAAACCTAAAGTTAAAGTTAATAAGACACTTGTCGAGAAATTATCTCAAAAGCGTGGTGATGCAGTCGCTGATAAAGTTTTGCATGATGATCGTTTCAAAGAAATGTTTGAAGATGAGCAGTTCCAAGTTGATGAAGAGGCTTATGATTACAAGCAATTGAATCCTGTAAAATCTGCAAGAGAAACAGATGAAGGTGCTGAAAAACGTATACGTGCATTGACAGCTGCTGAAGAATCTGATGAAGAAAGAATCGCCATGAAGAATGGAAAATATGATTTATCTGAAGATGAAAGTGAAAGTGAAAGTGAAAGTGGTGATGAAAATAACAGCGACAGTGAAAATAGAAAGGTCTCTGAAGAGATTGATGAAAAAACAAAGAATAAAATTCAAAAACAATTGAAATCGATTGCTAGAAAGAAACAACAGAGACTTGAAGAAGAAAAATACTTAACCCAAATGAATTCAGAACAAATTTCAATGCATAATTTCAACGAATCCTCCAATGTCTCAACGTTCGCTGATAAAGTAAGTGAATCTTCCCAATTCAATACGAAAGAAAGAGATAATACCTCGGTTTTGCATAGGAACCATCGTGGTGAAACTGAATTAACCTTTATCCCACAGAAAAAAGTATCAAAAGCTAAAACCCCTGTCCAACGGGATTTCAGCGACGATGAAGAATCTGAAAGCAAGATAAAGGACCAAGGAAGAACTAAACCAAGGTATGCTGGAAGAAGAAGTGCAAGTAAGAATACATTCCGTAAACTATAATCGAGAAACGTCATCTATCTATTTTTGTCTTTCTAAGATTCTTTTTAGAAGACAGATTAATCCAACAAGGAACCTCTTCAGACATTATTATTTATATAATATTTAGAAGGAATTCTTCATAGTCGTTACTCTCGCCTCTCAATGATATTACTGCAGGGTAAATGTATATCTTCACAATTCTTCATAAAAATAGTTTATAGTTCTTTATTAATAAAATTATTAGTAAATCATACATAAATGATTCATTATGTAAAGCTACTAATACTGACGCAAAAGAACATAAATTGCACTAAAATCGTGTATTTCGGATCCATTTTGTAGGTTAACCCACTAACAGAGTATTATCAAAATGGGAATTAAGAAACTCTTTAAGATAAAACCTCCTGAGGAGGACACTGTAGAGCAGAATAGGGACACGTTGATGGAATTAGGAATATCAGTGAAAAATCCAGAAAGAAAGAAGAAAGAGAAGTTTGCTGCTTATGGAGAGTTTGCTAGACAAAATGGTCAAAATAAGTATTATGCTCCACCTGGTTTTGAAGAGTTTGCCAGACCTAAAGAAGAAACGGAAGATTTAAATAAATCTGCGCTGGATGAGAAAACAACATCTCCAACTATTGAAGAAACTAAAAAGAAGAAAGGAGGGCTTTTTAGGAGGAGGAAAAATAAGGAGGAGGAGGCTGTCACATCTCCTGCCACAGAGGTTAAAGCTGATGCCTATGATCCGTATGGAGTTAATTTGAACGCCACAGATTTTGAAAGGGATCCTTATAGTAATTTTAATCAAAGTTCTGATGGATATGGAATGCAATATAATGCACCTTCCACGAATTCTAATCCTGGTAATAGTGATAATGGACTAAGAGGTGTTCATGGGGGTCGCGTGAAAGCTTATGATCATTATCAAACAGATTATTCGAATGTGATGGATGATAAGAAATCAGACAGTCCATATAATATGAGCGCAAACAACTCTTCCAGATTAAGTACGAGATCTCCAGATATGGTAGGAACCATGGGACAACGTCAACCTCAACTGAACAACCCTATTGGCCGTAGTATGAGCCCTGTTGCTACAGGTGCTATTGGAGCAGCTACTGTAATGGCTTCAAATAATTTGAACAGTGAGCCGGCATACTCTACTAACAACCCTGGACGTGCTGTCAAGAATCCATATGCTCAAATGAAAACACCCGCTGTTAATGACATGAATAATGTTGCCAATGGCACAAATCCATATGAGAATATGGGTGCAGACGGCTATTCAGAAACTAATCTAGGTAGTACCACATCGTATCAAAATCCAGGTGCTAATCCATACAGTGTTCGCAAATTTCAGAAAGCTGATACTTACAATTCTTTCAACGATCCACCTGCTACAGCTTCCGTCTATGGAGAAAACTTTAACCAATTAAAGGCTGCTACGACATTTGACTATAGTACTAACAACGCTGCGCTTGATGACGAATTAGACCTAAATGCCACTTTGAATGAATATAATGCAGCAGCCACAGACGATCTGAATGCAGATTTGAATGCAAGACTCCAGCAGCAACAGCAGCAACGACCACAGCAACAACAGCAGTATGCCGACGAGCAACAAGCGTGGCAACTGGAGGACGAGGCTAATTATAATGCCTCAAGCCAATTAGAAAACCCTGGTGCAGAGAGAGGGTTCAAGACTTTTGAAGAGATACAAATGGAAGAAGAAGCAAGGCAACAGCAAGAAGAAGATGAAGCCGTTGATGAATTAAAAGAACAGATCAGGTTTACAAAGCAAAGTTCAGTAGCATCGACTAGAAACACGCTAAGGATGGCTCAAGAAGCTGAAATGTCTGGTGTTAACACATTAGGAATGCTTGGTCATCAAAGTGAAAAATTAAACAATGTGGAAAGAAATATAGATCTCTTGAAAATACAGAATTCTGTTGCTGATGAGAAAGTCACAGAATTGAAGAAATTAAATCGATCTCTTCTAGCGGTGCAGGTTTCAAATCCATTTAATTCAAAGAGAAGAAGAAGAGAAAGGGAAGAAGACATAAAGAACAAAAAAATAGAAGAACAGTTGATGAAAGAGGCCACTAATAGGGAGCTTGAAAACTCTACAAGACGTATCGAGGGTGCCATGAACGAAAATGTTCAAAGCGAGAGTGGGATTCGTGAAAGGTATCAAAGGCAACACGTTTTAGAAAAAGCTAAAAAATATCAATTTGAGAATGATGACGAGGATGACGAGATGGAAGTAGAAATAGATCGAAATTTGGATAAGATTCAACAGATAAGTGGTAGATTAAAGAAATTAGCAATTGCTGCAGGTGAAGAAGTCGATTCGCAACAACAAAGATTGGTAAACATCGAAGATAATACAGATGATTTAGATATTAAGATTCAGTTAAACACTACCAAGCTTGCTGGTATCCGATAAATAATATTGTCGTTTATATAATATAATAATGATATAGGATAAATTTTTTGAAATGATCAAAAACTTGACAAAATATTAAAAAATGAAAAATATGCAAAAAATAAAGGTTTCATTGCACTAACTATCATTATAAATGATTCTTCTTGAATTTATTCTCTATATATCAGGCTATGCTTATTAACTCATACACACATATATATCTAACCTGTAGGAAACTGTATTTGTAAACTTCTTATCGGCGGTAAAGCATCTTTTGTATCTGTTATATTTGATACGGATGAAGGTGACCTTGTTCCGGACCGTGTATCTGATAAATTTTCATTCGATGCCATCTTACGTTGATTTGGGTGTTGCATGGCAAGTAATCTATCCTCTAATTCTTCATGAAATCGTGAATTTGGTGTATTAAAAAAAGATCCTTTCAAATTTGTATTACTGGTAGATCTACTAAGCATAGCAGTTGGTGTAGAGGTCTTCGATTTTTTCCTTGATTGTTCTTGTAAATAGTCTTTTTCATCGTTATAGTAGTTTACCAAATTTGGATTAGAGAGAGTACCGTGTAGACTTGGATCCTTTAATAATTTGTTATCTTCCTGTTCTGAATCTGAATCCGAATTATTATTTACATTGGAATTTTTATCTGATAACATCTGCGATAAGGTAAGCACTGAATTGGGTCTCTTCAAATTTGTCGAAGATGGTAACGATTTGAAGCTCGATGTGGTATTTAATTTATTAATATCTGTTAACGATTTGGGTCTTATCATATGATTTGATGAACTTTGCGCAGGTGTATCCATGAACAGAGGTCTTGGTAAAAGCCCTGAATTTGATGTTATAGTTCCTCCTGAGGCAGTTCTAGCACTGGTTACTCCGTGGTTGGTAGTATTTATTGTATTGTTATTATTATTATTAGAGTCTGAACTTAGAGGTGTCATCATTTGTAAAGACGACAATGCGTTCAACCTTAGTCTTGAAGCATTATTACTAGAGTTCTTGGACAGATTTCCCTCATATGGGGTTGCTGTATTCATCAGTATCGGCTGAGGTAATTGGTAATTTGTTGGTTGAGGAGGTAGGCCCGTATTTAGTTGGGATGGCACCGATAGAGGTAGCGCCTTTAAAGACATGGTGTTATTAGCCAGCATCACAGGCGATGTTGGCAGAGATTTTTCATTTCCAATAATGAAGCCAGCACGGTTCGGGTTAGAATCCAACCGTACAGATTCGTTGTTAGCAATTGTATCTATTGGCTTAATCTTATCCGATTGTAATTGGGTTTCCTGGCCCGCAACACGCTTCTTTCTGCCTCTTTTACCTTTGGGCATGGGATTCGTATGGATCCGTCTATGTCTTGTTAATTCATCACTTCTGCTGAATTTTTTTGTACAACCTGGGAAATCACAGGCATGAGGTTTCTCACCAGTATGAGTCCTCATGTGTCTTGTTTGATGCTCCAATCTATGAAAGGCTCTCTTACAAACGGGACAGACATGGGGTCGTGGAGCATCATCAGTTTTTTTTTTAATTTTTGGTTCGTTAGTGGGCACCATGGAAGAATCATTAGGCAGACTAATCCCAGATTCTTTTCTCATGGTTGAAAAATAGAAAATGTTTAACACACAGCAAGATTGCGATAATGCCTTATCTAGACTAGTTAAGTTTTATTCTGTCTTTTGACTGGATTGAACACTATTTACTTCTATTCATTGTGAAAAGTCTGCTTGAAGAGTTTGATAGCCCCACTATATATTCTTTATTTCTTTTTTTTTTTTTTTTCCAGAGAAAAAGGTACCAAGCTTCTAACAAAGATCACTACAAATTTGTAAGTTAAGCTACAGAACTGAAGCTTGAACTGAGGCCCACGGTAGGCCAACAGCTACAGATACATATGGCCAGTCGAAATTGGAACTGTGGTCTACCCGCTACGACTCTGGATCCTGTGGCAGGATGAAAGCGTGAAGATCTGCGTGGCGGTGGATACTGTCACTAGCGCAATGAAACAAAAGATCGCCGCTAACCCTGACGTAACCCTACAAAGCCCTAATAACAAGCCCTGACTCTCAACCCTAGAGCCAAAAAGTAGGGTTTGAACTAGCCGCCGATTCGTTTTTATGGCGGCTATTGTGTGGGTTTACGATGGAAGACGGTCTGCATATTTATATATATATATATATATATATATATATATATATATGGGAGCGTGGAGATTGTGGATTATACTTAAAAGAATTCTTTCCCTCTTTCGCTTCTTGCTGCTTCAAAGTAGAACACATTGAAAATGGCTCCCAAGAAAGTGGTTAAACCTGTTCAGTTGAAAGGAGAAGAGGCGGAGAACGTGATCGAAGAGTACTTGCTATCACAACGGAAACCGTTTGCTATTAACGATATAGTGCAGAATCTCCATAGCCAAGTGTCCAAGAGCGTAGCTTTGAAAGCTCTGGACAGTTTAACTTCTCAGAATAGGATAATTAGTAAGACTTTTGGAAAAATTGCTATTTACTCCTGTAAAGATATCGCCGATACGTGTCTGACAGAAGACGATTCTGGGTTTGAATCGAATTTATTAAAAATGGGTCAATTGAAGGAAGAGCTGATGGAATTGGAAAGAGACAAAAATGCGCTAAACACTGAGATTTGTACTTTATTAAAAGCACCGACAAACGACGAATTAGCAGCAATAGTTAGCGATCTGAGAGCTGAATTGTTGGAAAATCAAGAGAGATTAACTTCTTTAGAGAAAGGCTGGAATTCTGACGCTGAAGTTTTAGTGAAAGAGTTACAAAGCACTGAGTTAAAAGTTAACAAGGAGATGGCGAGAAGAAATAAAATCTTTAATGAATTAGTCAATGTCTTGAAAGATCAAATGGGATCCAAGCTAAATAGCTCTTTCTTAGAAGATATTGGCTGTGAAATTATAGAACTATGAATAGTATACATATGGGGTATGGATCGATGTGGTAGTTGTGTGTGCTTCAGCCTGTGAAGCATTGAATTTAGAAGAAAGTATAAGTATTATGCTTGGTAGAGCCAGAGCTCGTCGAAGTGTCACACCCACTAACGTACGTTGTATACTCATAATACTGATAGACGGCGACAGTGGTTACGCCATTGTTCACTAAAGTAGTAGTACCTGTAGAGACAATTTCAGTATTCAAAGTGGCAGATGGAAGCGTTTCACAGGAAGTAGTAATTTCATCGGCAGAAACATGGGCCAAAGTTCCGAAAAGTAGCGATAAGGTAGTAATGAGCTTCATACTGATAAATTCGTAATAGCGAGATAAATTGATGATTTAGGAGTAAAAAGGAAATGAAGATATACTATAAGCAAATCCCTCACATCAAACAAAAAAGTAGCAATATTTATATATCTGAGGAATGGAAGTGAGATTCAAAATTTTCATTGTTATAGAGCTATTACCGATTCATAGCAAGACAAAACTCAAACAATACTTACGATGAGCTTACACTGTGAAAGAGAAACAAAAATACAACAACATAACCACAAACAGAGGTTCAAAGAGCAACTCCGTAGAGAGATTCATCAAATCTAGCAGCATCTTTGTCAGGATCGATCTTTTGAGGTCTATATCAGACAAGAGTAATAATGTTTTTTGGGTAGTTTATTTTCTACTTTGCATGTAAATATCCTGTTTCGGATATATACACGATAAATAGTGAATAACTTCTAATCATTTTAAACAACGTTTCCTGTGAAGGTTTGGGAGAAAATCGGATATCACAGCATATATTATGAGGTTACTTTTAAAACTGATATATAAAAATTATTGTCAAATTAGACAAATATGAAACCTCGCAGTCACCAAAATGTTTTGCAACATGGAGAGAGGATGCGACAGAAAAGATAATTGTAATATTTTGAAATAAGCTTATTCTCTTATATTACAAAGTCTAAGTAATCTTGTATAAGGTAATATAAAAAACTTGTAAATTGATAATTCGATTATCTAGGAGTTTAACGAGAAGTGGCAGCGACTTTTTGGAAAGCACCTTTAGCTTGTTGTTTAGAAACTTTAGAACCTTGAGAAGCAGCTAGCTTAGCCTTTTCCACTTTTCTAGCGGCTTTGTCAGTTTTCTTCTTTTCTTTGTCAGCCTTCAATTTTTCATCTCTCTTGGCCTTTCTAATTTCTGGTTTCATGGATCTTCTCTCTTTGATCAAATCTAGAGAAGCACCGACAATTGGTCTTTGGGCCTTAACGGTCTTTCTGGATCTCTTCTTGGAAACTTCTTCAGTGATACCTTTCTTGTGGTGTCTTCTGAACAAGACAGTCCAGTGTACTCTTCTTGGGTTCTTTCTTTGATGGAACAAAGAGGCAGATTTAGAGCTTTGGAATCTGAAAATTTTGGAGTCACCACGGACAAACAACGTACCTTTACCTGGGTAAATTTTGTGGCCGGAAAAGGAATCAATTTCAATCTTCATTGTTCAACTATTGGAAACTATCGTAGAGATAGGTGATCGTTAGTATTTTTATTCAAATTAGGTAAAGCCAAATTGATCAAATGAATTGCTTATCTCTGCAAAAATAATAATACAAGCCAAAAAAGTAGCTGTGATACCACTGGATGATCTAATTTACATGTTTTTTTGGAAACAATATTCACCACTTAGGAGTACATGTAGTTATCTTCAACCAATGCTCATATTATTCATCATGGTATGGTGGGTTATAAGCAATTACCTCAAAGTTATCTCCATACTAGGACATGTTCTCATTGTTCAATTAGCTGATATCTCAAATTAACATACTTATTAATCTTGGTGTTCTTTGATTAAAGTCCAAACAGTAAATGTAACGAGAGTATAACACTATACTTAGCTATAATTAGTATATGGACTTAATGAGTAGACTCTCAATAATAATAATTTTCCAATATTACCACAGTGGCTGTACAGGAAATGCAATCCTAGTGAGAGCCTCAGCCTACAGAATTACAAGGAGTGTCCCACTGCCGGTACAAGGCCAGGCTGCCTACCGCATGAACTTATTTGTGAGCGACGGAGATGCAAGTCAAATAGAGGCAGACACACAAAACATTGTAATATAGAAATGTACCGATGTTATTTCATATGTTCTGCGGCTGTTCTCTATTAAAACCAGTCTAGAGATATTTTCTCATTTAATTTCGGCATTTGCGTCATTTTTACTTCAAAGTTTTTTGGTTTTTTGCTTTCAGCATTATTTTTCCGTTTTAGGAATAGATGCAAATATCTCTGCCTTGAAACTTTACAATCAAAGGCATCACATTATATTAGAAACATTGAACTGTTAACTGATATTTGCTTAATTAAGTTCACTCTTTGGAAAGGAGAGCACAGTAGACCGGAGTGTTTATAAATATATAAAGAAATTCACAGAGATGGTCAGTATAAAACATGTCGGAAACGCTGTTAGTTGATTCAAACTGGAAGAGTTAATGAACTCAGATTGGATCGATTTAACTTTGTTTCTCTTTATCATTTTCAAAAGAAAATAGTTGTGAACATCATTTACTAACAATGCATTACCTGTTAAGTTTCATGGTTTTTTTATGTTTAGGCCCCAGTTAAGACTCAAGAATCTATCAACCAAAAATTGGCTTTAGTTGTCAAATCTGGTAAGTACACCTTAGGTTACAAATCTACCATCAAGGCTTTGAGACAAGGTAAATCCAAGTTGGTGATCATTTCTGCCAACACTCCAGTTTTGAGAAAATCTGAATTGGAATATTACGCCATGTTGTCCAAGACCAAAGTCTACTACTTCCAAGGTGGTAACAACGAATTGGGTACTGCTGTCGGTAAGTTATTCAGAGTCGGTGTCGTCACTATTTTGGACGCTGGTGACTCTGATATCTTAACCACTTTGGCTTAAGCTCACTAATAAGATATATTTGCTCCATTTTATCATATATAATTAAGTATAGAATATCATATTATCACATTTTTGCCAACTAAAGTTCGGAATGTTACTGATTCATTAGAAGCTTGTTAGAGAGTAGGATTCTTAAATTGAATAATCATGGAAACTTGAGATTTTAAAATTACAAAACTGTATACAGTGAATATTTGAATGAGGAGTAACGCTTGTTGATGATTTGTGGTCGTTATTGCTAGTATTGTCTATTTCTTCGTTAAAAATGCATATCGTCGAGTGTCCGTAGATGATATGATGCTAGTTATTTAATTAAGGTAATAAGTCACCGATACCGAAGTATTGTTCGATACCGTGAGGGCCTGGACTCTTCCAATAATCATTTCTGTAAGACAAAATCGTAACATCTCCGTTTAATGTATCTAAGATACTTTGCACAGCGACTAATTGATTGGCTTTGGATGGAATGTTGTTGCCGTATTGATCACCTTGACTTGGATAACCAGTTTCCGTAATGACAACGTTTTTAGAGCCACATGCATTTTGAGTTAATTCTAATTGTCCTTTAACGAAGGAACCAGAGCTTTGTGCGTCAGAGTTTGGATCAAAATATGAGTGTGGGTTAATTCCGACAAAATCTATGTCAGAAGCAGTACATAATTGTGGGTTATCAATGAAACTGACAGGAGGCTCACTAGTAGTAATCTGTCCGGTATAACCAGCATTGGTCAATTGGCTCTTCACGTCTGCAATCTTGCTGATCAAATCGTCTACGGTACAGTAACCAGAGTTAATGGCCTCGTTACCAACAGTAATATAATCAAAGATATCCCAACCGTTAGTTTGACCATAACTGATCACTAAAGCCAACCCATCGTTAATTGAGTCTACACCGGAGCCAGTTATGTACAAGCCTTGATTTATTTTAATACCTAATGATTTAGCGGCAGGTTGAACAGTTTCTAAAGAGTTACAATCAGTACCATAGATTCTAATTCGAGAGATACCTTTTGATTGAATATCTTTTAAATCGGTACTTACTTGATCTGCAGATTTACAACTACCATCGTCGTTGTATGGCGAGTAAGCGATTGCGTTTGGAGATCTAGTTAACCCAGAACTGCTGCCACTCGCAGCGGATGATTCAGCAGCGGTGGTAGTTGTTGATTCAGCCGCGGTGCTAGTCGATGAGCTCTCTTGAGTAGAAGTCGATTCTTCGGGGTTTGATGTAGTAGAGTTCTCATCGTTTGGCGTAGAAGATGGTGCCAAAGTAGTAGTTTCACGATCAACATTAGAAGAGAATGAGGAGACATCTTCCTCTTCTGTCACCGTAGAGGAGGTAGAAGAAGTAGTAGAAGAGGTGACGGCTGAGGAAACGCTGGCAGTTTGAGACAATGCAAAACTGGATTCGATATTGGAATTAGAGGAGGTCTCGAGGTTAGTGGTGTAGACTACTCTTTTCTCATCGTATATCGTAATAGTGGTAGTGGGTTGTACAGTAGGGTCTACTCCGCTAGGAACTAAAGTAGTAGTATAAGTACTACCATCGCTGACAATAAATGCGACGGTAGGTGCTACTACGACGTCAGTGGTAGTCGAGTATATATCAGTCACGGTATTTGTAGTACTTGCAGCCCTGACTCTAGTGACAATTTCCCTCTTATTTAGAACGGGTAAAGCAGAAGCGTAAGCAATTAAAGTTAAAAGAATGGTAAACTTATTAAGCATATTGATTAAAATGTAATAATGATAATAGTAATGAGAGCGAATGGAATTCTTTGATGTGGATTCAATTTAATGAATGTAATTTTTTGCCAAATGGACTTTTGGATCTTTAGCGAAAGAGAATGTAAATAGTTGGAAACTTATTATGAGACTTGAAGTAAACTCAATTGAAGATAATAATAATTAGCAACAGGAAATAAGTGTTAAAATCTTAGTTCAAATGACTGAAATGTATATAGGATTGTTAGTGTTATTTTTTAATCTTTATGGGAATCGTAAAATGTATATTTCTAACCTTAGCGTTAAAGATCAAAAACATCACATCTTTATATACATTTCTCAACCTCAAATCTTTCCAGCAATCATATTTCAACAGTTAGGATAACACAACAGTACCATAAGCTTTTTTGGTTGGTTACATTACATTATACAAGGTTCATTAAAAAGCTTTGAAACTCGAATTTCGCTTGTAAACAAAGGAAATAATGAAACATAATAGAACGCAGACCAAGAGGGAAACCAACAAACAGACACATAGTCATAGTTTCTTTGATAACATCAAAATTTCAAGAGGCATCTCACTGCCAGTCGAACAACTTACCTGTATTACTATCGTTTTCCTACGCTGTTTTCTGTAGCGACGCAAAATATTTTTTCAGAGCGCTGAACTTTTTAATAACTCCGCCAGAAAAACTGCGTAAAAATATCGACCATTTAGGAAGTTCGCACCACGTTGGATGTGATTTAATACATGCCAGCTATAGAAGACCAGCTCAGTTTAGAAGCCTTGGCCAAGCACTTTGGTCAGGACCAACGTAATTTCTTGAAAGATAGTCATCTGAAACAGTAAAAATAAGAGTCTGTAACTGTGCGCTATAGCATGTTGCACAGCCACACTTTCGCTGAAAGGCGGAAGGATCTCTTTAGTACGCTTGGTTATATCGCTGAGCACATCCTACCTATATAATAATGCGTAGCTTTTTGCAAGCATTGAAGTCAAATGGTACAGCTTCAGTGGTTGTTCGTATTCTAAAGCTTAAAATTTACCTAGAATATTGACGATTAATGCCGTCCAGCCGGTAAACTGCTTACTACCGGATCCATCACCGTTGTTAGGATCATAATTTTCGTACACGTACCTGGTTTCCTCCCAATTTAGAAACACATTCTCTATCAAATTGGATTTTAATTGCTTATACAATTTAACCACTGCGCTGCTTTTCTTACCATGTGCTAAATTTGGATCTATGGTTTCAGGGAAATAATGCTTTAAAGCGTCTAAGCACAAATAATTAATGTTCATCCATACTGGTCCCCGCCAATAATTTTCATCTTGACCAAAAAATTCATCTTTACGGGACAATGATAATAGTCCGTATTGACTAAACAGCTTTTTCTCATCGCCCATTAGTTTAATAATACTATCAAGCTTTGCTGTATCCTCTTTTGGGATTAGTTTCAAGGCAAATGGGAGTAAAGACAGGTAACCTTCATGGCAGGATAAGTATACTTCTCCATCATGATCTTCATCAGCTAAAGTAACGTCACAGAAGCAGCCATGCGCATCGCTCCAGTGTAAATTCTGTAAATTCTCGATGACATTATTCTCTAATTCTGCATACTTCGATTCATCTTCGGTCTTGTCTAAGATATTAGCAATTTTTCTCATAGATCTAGCCATGACACCCACCCAGGATAATGCATCAACATGCAGCTCAGAGATATCTGGTGGTTGTGATCTCGGGTAGTCATCTAGTCCACTGGGTAAACAGTGGGTAGAGCTTCTTCCGTTCCATTTATAGAGAGTATCAGGATGCAATTGTGACCACAATTCAGTACCTTCTAAAATTTCTTCATACTCTTCTATAAATGCTTGTTGTGAGGTCATGAACCATTCTACATGTTTCACTAATTTAGGATAAAATTCTTTTGCCTTTATTTTTAATAACTCAATGGAATGCTCTAATTTCTCATAGTTAGCGGAATCATCTAACATCTCATTATCTGAGAATTCTAACACTTTTGACAGCATTTCACTAAACGCTAGCAAAAGAGTAGGTGGGTTACCATTTAAGTTACTTTGGACCACAAATTCGTCAGGAACTCTACTTCTGGCTTCTTCCCCCAGGATTACTTCACGGGCTACCCAGCCATCCTCATCTATTAAGTTAAACCAACTTGATATTAATTCAAACGCTAAATCATAGTCGTATTCCATAATCTGCAGTAGATGGAATCCTTCGTCCCACCAAAATCCTCTAGGGAACTTCTCACGACTAGGCACCGCTGTGAATAATTCATACGGACCTTCTTCTTTCCCATGGGAGAACTTTACATCATCGAAATCGACCTCTTCCAAAGTAGTGGTTCTATCCACTTTTTGATTTCCATAAAAGTATCCAATACCACCTAATAAATTGGACAGAACCTCCATAGCAAATTGTTTTTTCCCTTCATCCTTAATATTAAACTTTCTGTCAAATTTCAATTTGAATTCATCCAATGAATAGTTTATCAATCTAGTGACATCCTTAGAGTCGTTTATTGGTTCTTTAGAACCTTCTTTGTTATAAATGATATCGAATTCAAACCCATTAGGATCAGAGTTATCGAAAGTCATTTGAATGAAATGAAAATTACCAGGCGGAAATTGGAACACGTTTCTTAATGTTAAATAGTTTGGTGTGGCAGAATAGTCAATATCAGCACCATCTTGCACCAATTTTTGAATTGATTCAGTGAGCAAAGTTTGGAAAATATCACGAGCTTTCCAAACTTGATCATCTGGCACTGTAAGAGATAAATGATTCGCCTTTGAAGCATCTAAGCCAAAGTTTTCCGGACTTGGGTTACTTAACTGTCGAGAGAAGAAAGCACCTTTGTTATTGACCACATTAATCTTATAACGACCTAGCTCAGTTGAAAATCCACCAAATCTAAAATTGTTGCCATCACGATCCTCCAAAGAGAGTTGATTTGTATTAGCATTCTTATTCGTACCAGTATTCTGGTTCATATAAAAAACCATTGAGCTAGTAGTGTTTAAATTTGGAACTAAAGGTTGGCCTTGGACTCTTGTAGCCCAATTTTCACCATTGTGACTCTTTGTAAACCATATAGTTAGATTCAAATTGTTTACTGGATCAACAATATTCTGCTTCCCTCCGAGCCTAGGATCATAAAATTCCCACGAGAAATTTTCCATATTGTCATCACTGTTGGCAAAATGTCTAAGTTTAGTCAATGCATCTAAATTACTACTATCAAACCAAACGAGACCACCCATAAAAGGTGACTCGTTAACTTCTCGAGGTCTAACACCAAAATAGCACTGAGACCGGTAAGGTGCCCACAACAGACTTTGTTTCGAATAATCGTCATATGAAATAATAGATTCGTATCTTTCGTCGTCAAGGGAATTGGCTCTCTGTTTCGCCGTTACAAAGCTCAAGAGTATCACCCACACACAATTCTGGAATATCATAATTGTCTCGTGCTAGCTCAACCTTTGGGGTTAAAAATTCTGCTGAATGTATTTTAAGAGGTACGAGGTTATAATGAATAAAATGGTGCTTAATTTTATTGTGCATAATAACGCGAATACTCATAATGAGAGTCTTGACAATCATAGAGTTTTATATATGAGATTATGGGTATAAAGGTTACTGCGAAATGCGATCACTTCGTGGGACGAGTCTTGAAATATACAATTTGATCTCCATCTTTAGTCGTTTCCAATGGGAAAAGGCCTTGTAAATTCATAGAGTAACCAACGAGGTAGAAATCCTGTATAAAAGATAGCCGCAATTGATTATAAGAGCTTTGCAATACAGTGAGGCAACGCTGTTGCATTTCTTCGATGCAATTGGTTTTCTGAATAAAATTTAATATTAATCCATCATGTCTTGTAGACATACTATTCTTCAATATATGGAACCATTGTTGAATCCTCAATCCATCCTTGCAACAGAAGATTAGCCCCATCTCCAACTCATCTTTGAATCGCAAACTATTAGGTGAAACTTTTTGTCGGAATGAATAACTTTGGTTTATATCACGATACCAATGACTTAAATAGATGACGTAGAGAGATGTGTATCCCCTCTGCTCACTCCATTGTGTCAAGTTGGTCACCATAAAGTTTAGTAGTGGTCCCAATTTATGAAACTCCCTTTTTGACATGAAAAATCCGTACGATTCTTGGTACAGTTTGTATACAAATTCAAGGAATCGTTTATTGTCTCTTTGATTGTCAAAGATGCTCACCACAATCTCTCTCAATTTTCGCAAGCCATGTTCTTTCAAACTATCATGGCCGATGATATCATCCAATAATTGCTCTCTCTTTGGCTGGCTGTCAAATAACTCCATTAAATTCTTGTTTTCAGTAACATTGGAAACCCTACTCAAGAGACTGGCATCACGTAGAGTATCGTTTTTGATCAGCTCGATAGATTCTGGAGAAAACTTCTTTTTCCTCCTTTCAAGTGGGTTCATACCTATCTATGTGACTTACTTCAAACCTGTAGTCAAACGTTTTTATATTTATACTTGTACGAACGAAGTTCTTGCAATTCAAAATCCATCTGTTTAGCCAACCTCTTAAGAAATACAGCTATTACAAAAAAAAGTAACGGTATCTGTAACAAAACTTGTAACAGCACTTGATCGGTGAAAGAAGTATACGTGATCCATCCGATGAGCACCAATATGATAGCATTAATCGTGTTTAAACTGTAGTTGCTTACTTGAAATTTGATCAATTTCTTAATGAACGAGTACTCGTTAGCAACTTCGTACTTCAAAGTGACACTAGACAGTATTATAGATTGTAACCCTGCGAGTAAAGTGGCTCTAATGTTAGTGTCCCGGACCTTAGTAGCCAATATAAGAAATATACCAGCGCAAGCCAAATATAACAGGATCGTGATCTTAACCACTGACTGGTTATGTCTATAGTTGATAATTTCAAACGTGTTCACTATCTGTTCTTGTTCATCGGTATCTAGCGGCGAGGACATGGCTAATGGGTCATCATCGTCAGAGTAAGCCCGCTGTATCAAAGATCTGTTTATCCGTCTAAACCTACTAACCATCATAAACTTGATACAAGCAGATATATATGCAAATTGATAGAGAGAGTCGATTCTTTTTAAACAAGTAACACAAACTATACGATACGAATTAGGTTGACTTTTAAATGTTAACGATAACGAACACTTATCCATAATCATAAAGAGTACGGCTTTCCAAAGAAGCGTTCAAGACCTTTATATACACATACCGTATGAAAAGAAGTGTCGTGAAAGCATTGAGTTATAAGCCTGCCATTGAGCTAGCTTATCATAAGCTTTCATCGGGACCATCAAAGAATCCCATTCTACTCAATCTTCATGGATTCCTCGGCTCCAAATCCATGTTCCACTCTTTGAACAAGCAATTTATTCAAACTTTGAACACGGATATTTATTCTGTAGATTTAAGAAACCATGGTGACTCTCCATTGGCTCACCCTAGCGACTACATGACGCTGACTCAAGATTTGTTACAATTTATTAAGACCAAATTACCGCACGAACAAGTCGCTGAGAGAGGTATAGACATATTGGGTTACTCTATGGGTGGGAAAGTTGCTATGCTATTAAGTCTATTGTTACAAAATCAAAGACGTAGTGGTTTAAATGACAACTGGATTAAAGTGAAACGCATCATCTCAGTAGAGATGCCGCCATATGAGACTCCTGTTTTACCAGTAGAATTAACTTCGAAATTTGAATTATTAAAGCAAATCCATAGCGGTGAAATTATTATTGAAAGAGGTTCGTCGAATTGGACCAACGAAGTGGTTAATTACCTTGGTGCATATTTTGCATCTGGATTTTTGAAAGTAAAGGATAATTATAAGAAGCCTGTTGATATGGAATCTATGGAGGAAAACCATATTAAATTTTATTTACCGCTACAAGAGTTCCCACACATTCTAGATGGAATGAAGAAATGGCCATTGATCGGTGATAAAATATGTTGGGACACCCAGGCTCTCTTTATGAAGGGATTGAATTCCAACATGTTTTACAAGAACGATTCTGATTTACGAAGCGTTTTCCCTAGTGCTCAAGTGGAATCGTTTAATACCGGGCATAATTTATTATTTGAAGATTTCAATAACTCTGTGGAATGTATCACTGATTTTTTACGAACCGCTTAAGCGTTATCAATGGCGAAGACTTATAAGTGGTGAACAACCATGGACAAGAACTGTCATGTTGTATAATATATCAAGGATAAAATTGTTATGTTGCACTAGGAACTGAAACCACATAAATAGTTCCTGTAATGAATCAATCTATCTTTGGATGAGAGCGGATGCGAGCAACTAAAACAGAGAACTATGGAAGACTGCCATCATGAAAAAAAATGGTAACTTCTTGTTATTGTTATTAATTCCTTCAAAAGAGAGCAAAACGAAAAGATATCCAGGAATAACTTTGAGACCATCTAAATTGAACTGCCCAATCTAATCCAGTGACGCATGGTCACAATACACATATAACAATAACGATGCTTATCGTCTACTGGAGAGAGCCTTCCTGAGTCAAATCAGCTGAAACCCTAGTGTACAGTTTAGGGTATGAATCTTTAATTTCATGAAAAAAATCGATTGTGAATTGTAAAGCTATGGAATAGAATGAATATTCCTTGAATCAAAAGTTTTATAAGTGCCGAAAGGAATAGCCATCCCTCTCTATGGATAGTAGCTATTACCTAGAATGACTCAACACTCTTGCCATGAGAAATATGGGACAACTGTGATTCCTAATGTGGCGTTCAGAGACACTCAATTACAACTTCTGTCAGCATTTATTAACGACGATCCAACTTTATCACCTCCCAACCTGTTTGTACAAGGCTATACAGGAACTGGGAAAAGCCATGCTGTGTCAAAATTTATGGAAGCGAACAGCCATCTGATACATACTGTGGTCTATCCGATTGAATTAGTTTCATGGAAGCCCTTATACGTAGCGATTGCTAAATCTATACAGGATAAATTGAAACAAATATTTCATGACCAATACGAGACACATTTTACTCAGGACCCTTTACAAGTGGAAGAGTTCCCACATTTAATAGAATATATTAGCCAATGTTTTAATCATTACAAAAATTCTTTATTCACATTCTACATGGTGATCGATGGATTTGACCAACTGCACGATTTAGACGCTACTCTATGCAAAAAGTTTTTGAAATTGAACGAATTACTACGAGATTTTAGCAAATCTTCTCTTAGACTAATTTATATCGTTCAAGATCCTAATTTCATTGAAAGATACACGACGTTTCTTACTCCAACGATAATTTTTCCCAGATATACACAGAGACAATTGTTGGAAATTCTAATCTTGGAAAAATTTAATGAGTTGGCCACTTCTACTAAAAATGTTTTAGGGACTTTTAAGGACAGTGAAGAACTCATTTGTAATGTGGTAGTAAATTTTATTAAATTTATGGTAGAATCTTTTTATTCATACACTGGTAGCGATTTCCAAGCTTTGGCTGATTTAATGGATTTGAAATGGGACAGTTTTTTGAAGTCTATTGAATTGGATACCAGTTTGGCATATGATCCAGTGAAACTGTATAGGAGAAATCTGGAACTTTTCACACAGACAGATGACTCACTGACTTCGGAGACAGATCAATCCACCGCGCACTCGTCTTCACATTTGGTAACTTCATATGAATTGTCAACAATATCGAAATTCTTACTCATAGCAGCATATTTCTGTTCATATGCGCCTTCAAAGTACGATGGATCTCTTTTCTCAAGTAAAATTCATTTAAAGAAAGGACGACAGGTGTATGGAAGACGGAAGAAAAGTGAGGAAAATCCTAGGCATACACAGCCCTCATTGTTTCATTTAGAAAGATTACTGGCAATTTTCCAAGCGATTTTCCCGCAAGAGATTTTAATGAATAACTCCAGTGAATTTGAAGGTTCATTAAAATACCTTTTACAAGATCATTTAATTCGATCCAACGTAGAAGTTTTACAAAACTTAGCTGAATTGAATTCATTGAAGCTAATCTCCACGAGCACGCCTAAAAATGTCGACTATTTAAGCTATTCGGTGAAATGGAAAGTAAATGTTCCTTGGGAACTTATCAAAGAGATTTCAGATTCTGTAAATTTTGACATTGCTCAGTATTTTAGTGGTGTCAGTGACTAATTACGGCTTGAAGCACGTTTGTACCTATATATGTATTATTTCATCTAATGTAACGTTACGATCAACCAATTTAGCTTCTTTCCAAAATTTACTCAAATGACGAGATCCGCTATCACAAGCGATAATAACGATTCGAGAGTTTGGTCTATTTAATTTCTTTGCTATTTTCACTGCTACAACGGCGTTGATCGCTGTACTACTACCAGCAAAAAGACCATCATGGACTGATAAGTACTTAGCCATCCCAATGGCTTCTTTGTCGGTTACTCTAATTGATGCATCAATAAATTCTTCACCACTTTTGAAGTTCCGAGTAATTCTGTTTAATCCAATACCTTCCACTATTGTATCAACTTGATGTCTTCTCCTTGAACCTTCTTTCTCCACAGGATCATACATGACACCAAAATTGATCCTATTATAAAACCCAGACCCTTGTGGATCCGCTAGGATAACATGACATTTTGATTTCACGGATTCTTTCAAAAATCTAGATACACCAGTAATGGTGCCACCGGTACCACAGCCGGCAATGAACACATCCAGATCACCGTTCATTTGGTCCCAGATCTCTGGACCTGTACTCTGAAAATGAGCCTTCCAATTTGCTTCGTTTTCAAATTGATCTGCAAACACTCCATGACCACCTTCACTGATCAACTGCTCGCAGGCCTTTTTGGCTGCATTAACGTACTGATTCGGATCTACAATACTTGCAGGCTTAACTTTGTTGACCACAGCACCAAGACTCTCCAACAAAGCCAATTTCTCTAAAGAAGTATCATCAGGCAATGATATATGCGAACGGTACCCAAGAGCGTTACAAATCATAGCAATACTAATCCCTGTGGACCCACTGGTGCCTTCAAAGACCCAGTCAGGACAGCCGGGTCTCAGTAACCCTAACCTTTCAGCTTCTCTAATAATATTAAGAGCTACTCGATCTTTAGCACTGCCAGCAGGGTTATTCATCTCTAACTTCGCATAAATCTGATGTCCTGTCTCCTGACTCAAGGATCTCAACAATACCAGCGGTGTGTGGCCAATTAACTCCTCCAGCCCGGTTTTAACCCCAGCTTCCAGGCGGTTATCAGTTTTCTTGAAATTTTGGTATATTTGGTAGGTCATATAAAGAGACATGGAAACGCAAGAAAACGTCATTAAGCCATCTTGCCAAGTCATACTAACCAAACTAAACGTACCACTACGACCAGTCAAGAGTTTACAGCGCTAAAAACACCATCAAAATAGCATCTACTACTGTTAATTCTATTAGTGTTCACTAATAGTGTTGGATAATAATTTTTCAATTTTAGCGATGACCTTCACATGTGAAAACTGTAAACAAAACCAAAAAAAAACCAAATCAACAAACAGAGCATCCAGAACGTGAGGTACGCTGAGCAAGTGTACTTTCTACCCCACGGTACGATCTGCTAAAGTATAGCACAATTTAGTGCGCGCCAATTGCTCGCGTATTGCCTCCGTTGTAGCCAATGGCCATATTTCATCCTCCCACAAGGCGGTCGCTAAAATTCACTGGCCCAGAGTTCTTCTGTTAAACCATCACTATTCAGCTATACACAGTGGGCGTCTCGATATCCTGGCTAGCTCTTGTGAATTTAGAAGCCTATGACTCAAATTTGAGTCATAGATTGCTATTAGCCACATATATAATTGTGGCCGGTACCGGCCCGGTGGTTTGACCATACAGATGATTTTCCTGCTCATGATTAGAACAAGACCAAAAGGTCATATATAAAGGCATGGGTAATTAGTTTGAACTGTCTGGATGCCTTCTTTTGTCCTGTTGTCTCAATTGTAAGAAAGTTGTAATTATAAGACGTAAGCATGTCGGACTATACTCCAAAGACTGGTCCCAGAACTTTGTACGATAAGGTTTTTGATGCTCATGTGGTCCATAAAGACCCACAGTCTGAATCTTTTCTGCTTTATATTGATAGACACTTAGTTCATGAAGTTACATCTCCTCAAGCTTTTGAAGGCTTGAAGAATGCTGGCCGTGATGTTAGAAGGAAAGATTGTACTTTGGCTACCGTGGATCATAATATCCCTACCATCTCTAGAAAACAATTCAGGGATATCGATAGTTTCATCAGTCAGCCTGACTCTAGGTTACAAGTTAAGACTTTGGAACAGAATGTTAAGGATTTTGAAGTCCCGTATTTTGGTATGTCTGAAGTGAGACAAGGGATTGTCCATACTATTGGACCTGAAGAAGGTTTTACTCTACCAGGCACCACAGTGGTATGTGGTGATTCTCACACGTCCACACATGGTGCCTTTGGTGCACTGGCGTTTGGGATTGGTACTTCCGAAGTGGAACATGTCCTGGCGACTCAAACGATTATTCAAGGTAAATCTAAGAATATGAGGATTTTGGTTAATGGAAGATTATCTCCAGGAGTCACTTCCAAAGATTTGATACTACACATTATTGGACGTATTGGTACCGCTGGTGGTACCGGGTGTGTTATGGAATTTGCTGGAGAAGCCATTGAAAATCTATCCATGGAAGCGCGCATGTCAATGTGTAATATGTCTATTGAAGCAGGAGCTAGAGCAGGTATGATTAGGCCTGACCAAACAACATTCGACTACGTGAAGGGCAAACCCTTGGCTCCAAAGGGTGCTGAATGGGAAAAGGCCGTCAAGTACTGGAAATCTCTCAAGTCTGATAAAGATGCCAAATTCGATCATGAAATTGTTATCGACTCCAAGGATGTTGTCCCAACGATCACTTGGGGTACTTCTCCAGAAGACGCATTACCAATCACTGGCTCAGTACCGGATCCTGCCAAAGAAACTGACGCATCAGTAAGAGCTGGGATGGAAAGATCCTTGAAATACATGGGGTTGACTGCTAATACTCCACTACAAGAAATTCAAATCGACAAAGTCTTCATTGGTTCATGTACAAATGGTAGGATCGAAGATTTACGGGCTGCTGCAGATGTAGTGAAAGGTAGAAAAATTGCCTCTACTGTGAAGGAAGCTATGGTTGTGCCTGGCTCGGGGCTAGTGAAAAGACAAGCTGAAGAAGAAGGATTGGATAAAATCTTTATTGACGCTGGTTACGATTGGAGGGAAGCAGGCTGTTCCATGTGTCTTGGTATGAACCCAGATATCTTGCAGCCTCGTGAGAGGTGCGCTTCGACCTCTAACAGGAACTTCGAAGGCCGCCAAGGTGCTTTAGGGCGTACACATTTGATGTCACCGGCAATGGCAGCTGCCGCTAGTATTGAAGGCCATTTTGTTGATATCAGAGATTATAAGTATAATAAATCTGACTCACCTAAATTGGAAGTGGTTCATGATAAAGTTGACGACAAAGAGTCTGTCAATATGGAAGTGACTCCAACTCAAAATAAAGCTCCAGCGCAAACCAAAGCTCCTACTGCTAACGAATCAAAGACCAAAGCTAGCAAAGACAAAATCCAAACCGATAGTGCCAGTGGCCTTGAACCATTCTTAACTTTAGAAGGTATCGCAGCACCTCTAGATAAAGCCAATGTGGACACCGATGCTATTATTCCAAAACAATTCTTGAAAACTATTAAGAGAACCGGGCTAAAGTCCGGTCTATTCTATGAATGGAGATTTGAAAAGGATTCTAATGGAAAGGATAAAGAAACAGATTTTGTCCTGAATGTAGAACCTTGGAGAAATTCGGAAGTTCTTGTTGTCTCTGGTGATAATTTCGGCTGTGGCTCTTCAAGAGAACATGCTCCATGGGCGTTAAAAGATTTTGGTATTAAATCTATCATTGCTCCATCGTTTGGTGATATTTTTTACAATAACTCTTTCAAGAATGGAATGTTACCAATCAGATTAGATCAGCAAATCATTAAGGATAAACTGATTCCAATAGCAAACGCTGGTGGGAAACTTGTAATTGATTTGCCTAACCAAAGAATTACTGACGCGGATGGAAAGATCCTTGTCAACCATTTTGAGGTAGAGACTTTTAGAAAACATTGTCTGGTAAATGGACTTGATGATATTGGAATCACATTACAAAAAGAAGAGTTTATTAAAGAGTACGAAAAATTAAGAAAAGATGTTTATTCATTCTTTGAAGGTGGATCGTCATTATTGAAATTTGATGATTTCGCGAAAAAGAGAAGAAAAATCAACACTTCAGCTTATGAAACGATCCATCAAGATTGGTAATGGAAACAAGAACGTCTTGACCGTTATTTATTTTATTTGTAAACCTATTTATTCATGAAATCATGTCATTAAAGCTAAGATCGAACTATATTTTTTTTTTTGCATTTGAAAAAATATCTGGTCTTTATGAACTTTTAATTTTTTGTAAATCGAATTCTAATTCCTTCCGTAAGTCTGGCATAAATCCCAGGGCAAATAGTAATTCGAATAAAATAAAATATGGAGCTAGTACTAAACTTTGTAATACGTTATCAAAAACGGCAGGTCTTTTCTTCTCAAAAACACCGTGCCCGATAAATTGAACAAACCAGCCTACACCAAAAAGAGTTAAAGCAGTTTTCATTGATACTTGAATCCAATCATAAAACATGGCAATTTCTATTACTGCTAGAATTGACCCAGCCAATAGCCCAATGGGAATATTTAACGTTATATAAAACCCAGCATAGCATACAAGAAGAAAATGACCCAAAGTAAACTTGTGGTAAAGTGAAACACGATCTAGCATCATCATAGAGCTGAATAAAATAGTGGGGACAAAGACAGAGTGAATAAGAACATTGATTTTGTTGTGGTGATAATACTTGTAAAAACCTAGCTGTTTCTTTAAATCAAATACAGAGGAAGTCATAGCAATGTAAAGCAATGAAGTAACAGCCTTGAGTATCACTTTTAAGCCTGTTCGCAATACTAAATAGTTGCTGATAATTAAATTAATAGGAATATAATCGTTGTGATTTCCCCCCATTAATAGTCTCCAAGCACGTGACTTTTAACAAGCCCGTCTCTTCAATACCAAGTATGTCCCGAGAAGAGGATTGAGTCGACGGAGATCTTCAACAGCCTTGATACTTTCTACAGTTTGGTGAATTTTGGTACAAGGCATTCAAAACAGATTCTTTGGCATTTAACTTTCTTTTTCCTGCCATTGAATCTGCTTGATGAGCTCAAAGAGGTTTTATTGAGCTCACCAAAGGAAAGTAGGAAAGTATAAACACGAACGCTTTATCTACTGTCGATACATTATCGAAATTATGTCTGTGGATTCAAAACCGGTGACAATAGTGAATCACTACTTGATTAAAGAAGTACGGATGAACGTGTGACGAGATTTGTTTTGCCAATTATATATCCTAAAGTTCCAGAAAACTAGACTTAAAACGATAGCATTAACTAGTATAGTTATTGAAAGAGTTTTTCATAGGATAGTTGTTAGGCACTACATATCAAGATCTTGAAACTGTCGTCGAAGCACCTAGCTTAATAGCATTGGAATACTTAAACTGTTTCTTGTTTGTAAAATGTTTAGTACTCTTGTCCACATAATGCACCCCAAGGCATTATTAAAAAGTTGGTTAAGTGAACATTACCAACAAGCAGGTTTTCAAGAAATGAAACCTCACCTCATCATTTGTAGAAATTTAGAATGATGATTATCAGTGTCATGACGGAATTGCTTCCACCAGCATATCAGTACACATTCTGTATGTATTTCGTACAAATAACTGCTTTCGACCTCTGCATATTCTTCCGCCATCACTCATAAAAGAAGATTCGTATCGGTGTGGAATAATCATTTTTTTGTCTGCAACGCCCGTGGTTATCCTGACATAGCGGCCGTAATGAAACTGTTACCTAAAGTGGACATTCGCTGAAACCCCCATCACAACTTCGAATTCAGTCCTGATCGGGGCTCTACTAGAATGCATATGTGTCTCCAACGAAATCGCTTTCTAACGTACTTATGCATCGATATGCATATCAATATGCGTTAATGCATACATCTGCTCCAATGCCTTTAGGGTTTGTGAAGCGTCGAGTAGAAATAAATGAGTTTATGCTGGAATTGGGTAGGTGAGCAGTATCTACCCTACATCCAGCAAGAGTCAAAAAAAAAAATGGTGTAGCCCTATTAGGGCTTGTTGTTGAAACGGGTAACCCATTTGGTGAAGTTTTCCCATAGAGTGTCTTTAAAGGAACTAGACTACTTTTGCCACCAATTGAAGTGCTGATACAAACTGTGCACCAGTTAAATTGCTTCGAAGCCACTAGAATCACGAGATGTCGGGAGCTGCTGCTGCATCTGCTGCTGGGTATGACAGGCATATCACAATTTTCTCACCAGAAGGGAGACTTTTCCAAGTTGAATATGCTTTCAAAGCTACAAACCAAACGAATATTAATTCATTGGCAGTGAAGGGTAAAACGTGTTGTGTAATAATAAATCAAAAGAAAGTACCAGACAAATTATTGGACCCTAAGACAGTTTCGTATATTTTCCCAATCTCTAAACACATTGGTATGGTTGCTAATGGCCCTATTCCTGATGCGAAGAACGCTGCGTTGAGGGCTAAAGCAGAAGCAGCTGAGTTTCGTTATAAGTACGGTTATGATATGCCCTGTGATGTGCTTGCTAAGAAAATGGCGAACTTAGCACAAGTTTATACACAAAGAGCTTATATGAGACCATTGGGAGTCATATTAACGTTTATATCGGTGGATGAAGAAGTAGGACCATCTATTTATAAGACTGACCCTGCAGGCTATTACGTTGGGTATAAAGCAACAGCTACTGGTCCAAAACAACAAGAGATTTCTACGAATTTGGAAAACTATTTCAAAAAGAAAGAAATAGATTGTTTAGAAGAAGATCAATGGGAAAAAATAGTAGAGTTCGGTATTACGCAGATGATTGATTCCCTGGGTAGCGAATTCTCTAAGAAGGATCTGGAAATTGGTGTTGCAATTGAAGGTAAGTTTTTCCAATTAACAGAAGATCAAATTGAGGAAAGGCTAGTAGTCATTGCGGAACAAGATTAAGTGATAATCCCTCTTCCCTAGCAGGATACGCTTAGTGTACATTATATCTAGGAATGTATATAACAACTATTGTTTACTGCTCTTGTTTGGAGTCCAATTTAAAACACGTATGGGATAAACATGTATGGACAGTATTTACAATACTCATCCCAATCTTTACCATACTTCTTTCTACATTTAGCTTGATCTCTAAAGGCTCTATGGATCAAAACCACGAGAAAGAAAGTTGGGAAAAACCATGGGAATACAGAGTTAAACCCACAAGTTAAAGCCCAAACTAAAGATTGAGTCCAATCAGCAGTGTAATGAATCTTTCTAGCTAGAGTGTACCATCCGTCAATTAATAGCACAGATCCATTTGAAGTGGTCATATATCTCGGGTTCTTTAAGACTTGGTATGGTAAGAATGGGAAAGTCTTTCTCACAGCTGTATCACCAGAGATTTGCTTCCTGAAAGAATTCTTTTGGGCGTTGGCAGTGTCAAAGAAATAGTAAGCGCATAATAATACCACATATAAAGAAATGTTGTAAGTCTTTGACCATTGATACTGCGAAGGGTCATGGTAATACAAATACAAAGTACAATGGCAGTAAGTGTATGGAACACCAGCAATATTCCAAAATATCAGCATGAATCCAAATTTTTCATAAGCCATATCCCAAGTAGGAACAATCAATTCTTCACCCTTAGCACAAGCGTTCGCGTAAAGCCAATGAGCTAGCATCACAACACCTAGTGGTGCTGAGACGTAACCATAAGTCTCGTACTGCTTTAAGCAAGCACCTAAAGTAATGAAATAAAGAGTAAACCAAGGTAATCTAACTTCGAAAAACATTTTCAAGTCCAGAATTCCCCAACGTGGATTCAAAGGAGCACCCATAAACATGTCATAAAGATGATTACCGGTCATTCTATGATAATCTCCCGTGACAAATAATGTCCATATATATAGGACAATAGAGAAAGTGAAACCTGAAATGATCGCACACGTCATGATTTGACCAAAAATTTCAATGATAGTGTACAATTTGAAAATACCAATGAAATGTAGTGCCAGAACTAAAGCAGTAGTACAATACAAGGACCACATAGCATTACAGTAGTAAGGTAACTGTTTATTTTTCAAATGAGTCAAAGGTTGACCTTTAGTCCAAACACCAGGTAAAGTATAATAGAAACAAATTTGAATGGCCCAGAAGGATAGAAAAATCGTCCAAGCATACCTGGTTGGAATCCCATACTCAATAAAGATATTAAATAGATGCGAAATAAACTGTAACCAGGTTTGACCATTGGTAGGTAAGGCGATTTTCCCATCATAAAACTCAGCACAAATCCACATATAGTACATAAGCAAAGGAAATCCAACCATCATTCCAATAACACCAGGAACACCACCAAATTCATACTCAATTTCCTCCGGTTTCAAATATTTACCTTGAGGTAAGAAATTCTTAGTTTCCTTACCTTTCGATCCGTCCTCGTGAACAGCGGCCATTTTGTAACCCACAGATCCAGCTCAATTATATGTGACTTTCAAGATTCAATTGATACTCTAAAATTGAACTAATTGAATAAAAACAGTGCTGAACGTTGAGTAAAAGATTTAGGATCAAAATTATATAAATCAGTTACTCTGGGGTGAATATTGCGTCTTAAGTCGTAGGCCATTAAACGAGCTACAACGAAGGCTAAAAAAAAAAAAAGATTCATGCACGTGACGTAACACCAACCCGTCTACAGTGATGCTAAAGTAGGCCTTTAGTTTCCTAATACAGACAGTATGTACCAAAAAAGTGTGTGTGTACCTTTACAGTAACTATTACCCAAACAGGAAATAGATAGCTGCATTGCTTTTTTGCCTTCTTTTCAGGGAAGACTTCCACGGAGACAGGAAAAACTCAGAATGGCATCACGTGATAGCTGATTGTGTGGTCCGTGGAAGTTGGGGCTTTAGAAAGAAATGCCCAAGTCGAAGACTTGAGACTTTGCCACTGCGACTCGAGTACCAGTTAAGCTGTGATTTTACACCCATTAAACACATTAACAAGAAGCTCTAAGACCATCAGCTTAGCCGTTGTAGCGTAAGTTTTACTATTATTACTGCTGATTCTCTGTATTTTCAAGAGGTAGGATATAAATTGTGAATCTTCTAGAGTTGCTCCATTGACGCTCTGCTTCTGTTACTGCCACTGACAGTGTGAGCACGCTTAGAAACTGAACGTTGGTGTCCTTTTGAAACTCCATAGAGGCTCTTACTGTCGTTGAAGCCATGTCGGATCTACTATTAAATTCTCAATCTAAGCAAATACTTAAAGTTCGGAAGGCCTGTGATAACTGTAGAAAAAGAAAGATTAAATGCACTGGGCTACAACCATGCGCTACTTGTGAAGCTTACCAATGTGACTGTATTTATAGTCCTCGTCCCAAAAGAAGACAAGCTGTGGCAAATCTACTCAAAACATCTAATAAAGTAGAAAAACCTTCTATAAAGACCTCGTTATCGGAATCTACTGATTCTGTTGTCACTTCGTCGACATTAGTGTCAGATAATAGTGATTACACTTCAAATGATGTTTTACAATATTCACATGCAAATGACAAATTTACTAAATCTACTTGTGAGTTGCTTAACAATAATATTTCCGTCAAACCAACGCATTCTGAGCCACTAATCATGAAGAAAGAGGCTGTGAATGGATTATTTAAGACAGGTGGGTATAGTGATGATTCTGAATTTATGGAACAGCTAACTCAATTGGAAAAAACTTTAGATCATTTGAAAGCCATGCCAAATTGGCAAAACAGTGTAGCTATCAAAAGTGTTGTGGAAAAAGTTGAAGAGGAGATCGAGGAGTTGACTTGCAATTGGTATCCTAAAGAGGATATTAATAAATTAAATGAACTTCAATCATACAGTAATAATAACATTTCACTAGAAACTACACTATTAACAAACAAATATACTGATACCATTGCGCTAACCAGATATGCCATATATTCTAATACCTTTAGAAAGGATAGAAATGATGAAAAGCTTTCTAAGTATTCTGCTAAAGTACCTTTTGTAGATGAGATTTTTGGGCTTTATTCTCCATTTCAATGTTTTTCTTATCATGGTATTGGTGCCTGTTATCGTGAATCTATCAAGAGTACTTGTAGTACTCCTGAAATGACGAAAACGATGAAGGAAACGATATACATTACTTTACGGTTTTTTGATATGTGTATTAACCATTTTAGTACATCTTCTGATTTTTTAGCCAGTCCGTTAGAATCATATTTGAAAAGAAAACAAATATATCAAGCTTATTCGCCCGTGAGTATTTCAGATAGTAGTGGCGCAACGTTAACACCGGGCAACACTCCATTGGCAATAAACCAGGGGAAGTCATTAGTCAGCATTCTTATTGAGAAAATTCCACAACCTTTTGCTGAATATTACACTGGAGTCACTAATTTAGATTTACACAATGCCATGAGTGATAATACAGCTATGTTCAAACTATTAATTTCGATGTTAGAGAAACATCGAAGTGCGTATGATACTTATTTGAGAGAAAAATCAGGTGAAGGGGACGAAACAGGTATTTTCTCCCAGGAAACTACCGACAATTTTATCAACTTCATTGAGTTAGAACAGGTAATAACAGCATTAACATATTATTTTTTGAATCTAACAACACATAGTGGAGTATCGTCAGATCTTTTAGAGTACTCTGAATTACTTATAAAATTGATGGAAATGCAACTTTGGGCCCATGATATTCATGGGCTTTCTAAAGTATTACGAGAGATGTTAAATAGAGCCGTAATGTGTGGTTATTCCAGGTGGGAATATTCTGTGAACTTGGACGAAAAGACTGCTGAAAAGAGAAGAAGAATATTCTGGCAAGTTTATAATTTTGAAAAACTGATTAGTATTAAACATAACATTCCCTCTTTTATCCAAGATAATGTGGTAACGTGTCTGTTGCCAAAATATTTTAGGGACGTTGGATTTCTCGATAATAGAACATTCCTCGCTAAAGTAGCCGATACCCCACGGAGCCCTAATTTTGATACTATGAGTATTGAAGATTTATCATCATATTGTATCACTGCTATCTATCAGATTGTTAATGATTTTGAATTCAAAGTACTATACAACGATCGTTACACATCAATAAGAAACTCTGCTTTGCCTCCAAAGCTTAAATCAAAGAGGTTCAAAGATGCACTCATAGAGTATGGAACCTTGAAACTTCGATTTGCTGGTGTAAGAAATCATATTTCAAAACTGTTTGATATAACATCTAATACCATTATCCAGGACTTTGGAGTCTCCAAAAAGGATAAAACTCTAGCGAATTCAGCAGTAAGTTTCTATTTCTTTCACCATTCAAGAATGCTTTTCACAATTGATAATCTGCAAGCCAGACTGCATAATGCAGCCGACTCAGTTGAAAACAAGAAAGTCATTAATGAGCACTACACTATTATCTTTGAGAATTGGAGAACGTTTAGCTCCATAATTCTGAAGATTCCTGATACGTACTCTATCTACAAATGTCTTCACATTTACGGATGTTTGTCTGTCTTAGTTCTTTCAAAGCTGCCCATATTATTGGAGAGGGCCATACCCGATGACATCTTAATGATGTTACAAATATTTGATAAATTAAGAAAATTCAAAGTGTTTTCTTGTTATGAAAAATATGAAGCCTTGATAGAAACGGATATTTTCAAAGACTATTCTAGAACGATTTCCTTTTTATCTATAAGTGCCAAGATTTTCTTCATGCTTTATAAACTCAGATTTGACGACATACCTGATTTTGTTTCATATTTGAAGCAAAGAGATCCAAGTATTTCTGACGCTATAGATGACATAAAGAATCCAAAATCTCAAGTTTATAGATACTTGTTAAAGCCAGTTGAGAAGTCAGGCTTCCATTTGAACATTCGAAAGCTTTTGGCTGAAATGGGAGGAGAAAGTAGGGATGAACCACACAGCAGTACTTTGCAAGGAAAGAATTGTGCTAATTCATGCAAGAACAATATGTCTTGTGATACGCCTGAGTTAACACCTTTGTCTGGAGTTTCCATAAATGGTGATGCTGATATCCACAATGTTTCGGGAAATGTCAACTTTAGCTTAAAGACACCCAGGTATATGGGGGGTTCTTATCAGAAAGATCTAAATGGCGGAAAGCATTTTCCAGAAGAAGATCAAGCTGCAGATAGTAATGTACAAGGTATTAATTATAATTCCATTCAAAAGGTTTTAAATGAGCCTAATATCCAATTACCGAGTTATAATTTGGGTACCTTGGAGGAATTCGTTGAAAATAGTGATCTTCATGACCTGTATAATACCCTTTGGAACGATGAACGTTCTGAGAAATTTGAAATTTAATAAAATCGGACACTCATTTGGAAAATGAGTATCCATCATATGGTATATAATGACTATGCAGTCTGGGATCGTTGCAGGCTAACTGACTCCTAAAGATTCATACATTATGTATCAAGTGTTGAAATTGTTATTACAGTTGTTTTTCAAATTATTCCCATATGCTTCTAAAGATTAGTATAATATTTATATAGATAGATATATCCATATCAGTAACGCAGTCAAACAAAGGTAGGGATTAAAAAAATATGCGATATTCAGTTGAAAACATGTTGAATGGTCTCATTGTATTCTAATGTACATTTATTCATCTAGATTCAGCATTCCAGAAATTCTCTTTCCATGAGGCGTATTTTTAACAGGTCCGACTAATAAAGGAGAAACTAAACTTGATATGTTTTTATAAAGAGATTTGTTATCTTTATTAGTGACATCTAAAATCGTTTGAAGGACATAATTACCATAGCTGTCATTAAGTAAGATCTTAATATCATCCTCTCCACCATGGTTCAAAAGGGCCGATACGATGCTATCAGATACGACCTTTGTTCTTAATAATTTTTCAACCACATTAGATCCAAATTTATGGACAGATAATTCAGCTATTCTAGTTTTCAGAAATTCAACAATCTTTTGTGTATAAGTATAATCGTTTCTTTCTGCCTCTTTCGTTATAATGTATTGTATAACGTAGTTACCAAATGGATCCAAGGTCAATTTATTAACTGAGACGGAAAGTTCTTCACAAAGCATAGAGCATTGATCTTTGGTACCAAAATCCAAGCAGCGTTGTAAAACACAGCAACCGTGTCTATGAGTAGCAATTTGGACACAATTCTTGGCAGTGGCATCAAATACAAATTGAGTATCCTTTGGTAGTAAACGTTGTAAACATTTTTGAACCACATGATTACCATTTAAATCTTTGCTTAAATCTAGTACAGCATCCTGCAAAGAGGAAACTACTATATGTGCCTCTTCTTCAGTGTTAATGCATTCAATTAGTTTTTGTAAAGCTCTTGTTCCATGAGGATCCATGGCAATATCAATTAAATGGGGTGATGCAATCTTAGTCAAAGCGATTCTTTGAGGTGCATTAGCTCTTTCAATTAATTTTTGAATCAAATAATTTCCAAAAGAATCAGTCATTAACTCCACTACATGGTCTTTCACTTCTTCAAAAATAGTCGAGGTAGCTTGATCTCTGAAAATATCCAATTGCCTTTGTAAAAATCTGCAACCGTGTTGGTCTTTACAAAGCGAATAAATACTTCCAACATAATCTCCTAATGTATCGTTTGCATATTTCCCACTTTCATCCATCCTATGTCTATTATCAAAATGTTGATAAGAATTAATTCTTCCATTCTTATTTTTATTGAAACGGCCATGTTTGTAATTATGGAAGTCTTTATGTGGACCACCCATCATATGCATCCCATTAGGTACAGTTGCATTATGTGATGGGATAATATGATCATATTTATTATTACCATAAACCCAAGGTGGTATGCCAGTTTGGTTATTTTGATGTTGTAGCATTGGGAATTGTTGTCCTCCAGGTAATGCAGGGGATGCTTCTTTACCCTCAGTCTTAGTATCTAGTTCTATAATACCATTTGTTCCATCACCCTTAGCCTGGGGAGATACTGAGCCCTTCATATATGGTACGTCTGTCGGTCCCATCAGATCGATGTTAACAGGTGAATTGCCTACAGGGATGGGTGAATGTGGATGTAAGGCTAAATTTGGACTTCCCAATGCTGGAGAGAAATGTTGATACGGTGAACCATATTTGTACGACATTGGGAATGGTGAATGGCCACCATATGAGCTGTGCCCATCTTGCCCCATTGGATGAGGTTGAAGCAATGGACCTCCGTAAGGATATGCTACTGCATATGTGTTTGGATTTTTCATATCAAGGGCTTTTGTTGTTGGTTTATTATTGCCTAGTTCTTTAGTTTTAGAAAGTTTATCTGTACTGAGTTCCACGTTGTCGCCACTTAAGAATAGAGATTCACGGTTTACAGAATCTATCGAAGTGGATTGTGTCCTATTTTTGGCCCCTATAGTAGAATTTGCACCTATTTGACGACCAAGTATAGCCTCGTTATTCGAATGATGACGCTCAGTGTCATTATCTACAGATAATTCTTGGCTTGGTTGTATATTATGCAATGTCTGTCTTCTAATATTTGGCGGCGTAGAGATACCATTTTCATTTGAAGCGTTTTCTATATCCAAAATATTAGAGTGAGCAACATCATTCGATGGAGAGTGGCTATATGGACCATTCCAATTCGAATTTTGAGGAAATACATTAAATGATCCCATATCAGGAGTAAAAGTGGAAATCCCACCTATAGGTGATGGAATTTGAGGCAAGCGCACAAATGAAGCAAGTTCTCTATTTGAATTGTTGAACATAACAGGGCCTGGCTGTGGTGTTCCGCCATTCACTGAGTTCTCTTGGTGTTCTGTTATTGGGAAAAACCCTGGTTGGTGGTGTAAAGGCATCACCGGAGAGTAAGATCCAAAATTCATGTTCATATTCATGTTCATGTTCATGTTCATATTCATGTTCATGTTCATATTCATGTTCATTGGTAAAGGACCTGGAAAATTCACCTGTTCTTCAGAATTCACATTCGAACTCACGTTTTCCTTTTCGTTAGCTGCATAATCTACTCCTAAGTCCAATTGATCTAGAGCAGCGGTAATTTCTCCAGAAATTTCATTGCTAGGTTTGTCATCTTTGCCGACAGATTTAGCATTCACTGCCATACCGAACTATTTAATATTATGGGATTGATTTCAATAAAATGGAGCCACAAATTTCTCAATCTATTGCTAAGCTATTCTCGCTGAATGCGTACTAGTATACAAGTTGTTTATCACGAAATAATTGTCTTATTTCACACACAAAAATGTGTGTTAAAACTAAATTACAAGTAATATAATGTACAGATTTGCGCAAAAAGAAGCAAATTTCACGAGACAAGCTTTCTTATACAACAAAAGGGTCTCTATCCTAAAACAGTCCCAAAATAATATACACTATACGGTTGCTTGAAAACTTGCGTTGACGCTTTCAAAATACTTATAAAAGTGACGAAGTCATCACCAAATATATTGTGGTTAAAACACAATTTTTCAAAACGAAATTTCTGACAGTGCCTGTATCGTTTGCCACGAAATTCCAGCTTGCCCAGACTACGATTTCCATACAAAAAGTTAAGCTGAGACAATTCCACGTTCGAAGCAGCACCGCTTGGTTGAGCAGTCAAACTAATACGAGCAAGGTGTAGACCGCGTTGAGAAGTACGAAAAATCTTACAATTAAATATTAACTAATAATATAAAAAAATATAACAATGAAATAATAAAAAAAGTTATGACTAAATGAGAGTGTTTGTGTGTTGTGTGTGTAATAAGCAATAGTTATTAGTGTACCTATGTTGAAGGTATTGAGAAAAAAATAAAATCAAAACTTGAACTGGTAAAAAATATTGAATTGGTTCATTATTGGGATATCAATGAGGAAAGAAAAAAAGAATACAAAACGACAACATTTTTTAAAATCTCACCGGTTCATCGTTGGTACCTTCCAATAGTTTATATGGAAAGGTGTGTGTGTGTTAATCCATTCAACTAATTGGTCTGGAGCTGTGAATTAGCAGTCTTATTGAAAAATGATCATTGTGTGTGTTTTCATTATTCAGAGACTGAGATAATTCCACGTGATGAGGATAATGATTCTAGCGAAGGTTCTGTAGCATTCTCTTCTTTGAAACGTTGAGTTTCAAGTAATAACTCCGCAATTCAATCTGTTCAAAGCTTTGATAAAATGATTTAAAAAAAAGGAAGCGATTGAAACGGCATCCATAAGATATTGAATCCATTACTCATTAAACAAAAACAAAAAAAAAAAGTTGGAAACCAATATCGAGATGAGTTCAATTGCTAAGCGAGAAAGGTGCTAGACCTATCTGAAACTAACAAGCCTAAGCCTCTTTTTCGTGTTGAGTAGAAACTCTGGACATAGCAGCCAAGAAATCCTCCACAGTTCTTGTGGATTTCTTTTCCTTTAATGGCTTACCGTTCATCAATCTGTCAAAGACTTCGGACTCGGACATGATGTAGTAGGCACCACTCATGACACAGAAGACACCGATAGCCCAGATCCAAATACGGACGACAGTAACAATGTCAGTCCAGTTTTGAGACCACCAGCCGAATAAAGTGAACATAGTGGCAATGATATCCACGGCACCGACGGCACCGGCTAATTGCCAAGATGGGATGGAAGACCAGAATGGACCGACAGCTCTAGTAACAAAAATTAACCAATTTTCAGTCAAGGAAATTTCCAAAAACATAACACCATCGATAGAACCAAAGTTTTGAATGATACCACCTTTAGACAAGAACATAGTGGTCAAACAGATCCAAGAACCACCAGCCAAAATTATACCAAGGATAACAGACATACCCCATAATCTTGGTAAGTTCCATTTAACAGGCTTTTGAGAGTAAGGAGCGTTATCATAAGCAATGGCTAAAGTAGCAACATCGGCGAAAATAGCAATGAAAACGATTAAGTTAATGTCCAACGAACGGTTCAAAATGATAATCCAAAGACCTAGGAAGATTTCCAAATGCAAGGATAAAGCGATACGGTAAACGACGTAAGAGTACATTCTGTGGAAAATTTGTCTAGATGTCTTCAAAGCATCGATGATGGCAGAAAGACCTGGGGCTAAGAAAACGATATCGGCAGCAGATCTAGCAGCATCAGTGGCACCTTCGACAGCAATACCAGTGTCAGCTTTCTTCAAAGAAGGAGCATCGTTAACACCGTCACCAGTCATGGCAACTAAATAACCTCTGTTTTGTAAAATTTCAACAACCTTGTATTTGTGTTGAGGGAAAACTTCAGCGAAACCATCGGCGTTCTCAACGAAATCAGCTAACTCAGAACCTGGCATGTCACCACCACCACCTAGACCTAATCTTTCGGCGTTGTAGATGTTAGTACCCAAACCCAATTGTCTACAAGTTTCCTTGGCAATACCGACGGCATCACCAGTTAACATCTTAACTCTTAAACCTAAGTTTCTAGCTTCGTTGACGGTTTCAGCAGTATCATCTCTTGGAGGATCCATACATGGCATGACACCTAAGATTTCCCAGTGACCTTCACCACGCTTTCTAGCAACACCCAAGGCTCTGAAACCTCTGGAAGCTAATTCAGCGACTTTGTTTTCGTAGTTTTCGTGGATATCTTCTGGGATTGGGTGATCTTCAGCGACAGTCTTCAAGACGAAAAGAGGAGCACCTTTAACACAGATGATTCTTTCACCTTCTGGAGATTCAACAATAGCAGTAACCTTCTTGGAGACAGGGTCAAATGGGTGGAATTCAATGACTTTGTACTTGGTCAAAGCTTCTTTAGCCTTTGGATATTCAGCCAAAGATTTCAAGAAAGCTCTGTCAATAGCGTCTAAACCTTTCTTCTTTCTAGAGGCAGCCAAACAAGCAGTCAACATCAAGTCATCTGGAGAGACACCATCGACGGTGTATGGCTCGTGCAAGGACAACTTGTTCTTGGTTAGAGTACCGGTCTTATCGGAACACAAGATTTCGACACCGGCTAAGGATTCAATGGCAGACAATTTTTGAACAATGGCCTGTTTCTTGGCCAAGTAAGCGGCACCGACAGCCATGGTAGTGGTGACAACGGCTGGAAGACCCACTGGAACACCAATGATGGTGATACCTAAAGTGAATCTCAAGATCTTGACAATACCGTCGGTTCTGTAGAAACAAGCAGTCCAAAGACCTAACAAAGTAATGACAACAAGTACCAAAAGCAAGATACCGATACCGTTCAAAACTTCAGTGAAGTGACCTTGGCCACCAGAAGCCTTGTTAACCAAAGCAGCGGCTCTACCAACAAAAGTGTTGTCACCCGTGGCGGTGACGACCATGAAACCTTCACCGACTTTGACACCGGAAGAAGAGAAAGTAGGATCACCGTAATGCTTGTCGACGGCTAAGGATTCACCAGTGATAGCAGATTGATCGATCTGCAAGAAAGCGTCTTCGGTAACGATTCTACCATCGGCAGGGATGATAGTACCGTCTTCCAAATGTAGAATATCACCAGGAACCACTTCGTCGGCAGGAATCTCAACCAACTGACCATCTCTGATAACGACAGAAGTGTTGGCCAACGTTTTCTTCAACTCATCGACAATCGAACCGGCTTGGTATTCTTGAATGAAACCAACACAAGCGTTCAACATCAATAGACCACAGATAACACCGAAATCGACCCAATCGGACAAACCAGCAGCCAAAATAGCAGCGGCTTCCATAACGAATTGAATTGGACCGACGAAAAACATAATGAATTTGATGACAAGACTCTCGTTGTCTTCGGACAATTGGTTTAACCCGTACTTCTTACGTCTGCGAGCGACTTCGTCAGAAGTCAACCCGACAGAAGGGTCGGTTTGCAACATAGATTCAGGAACCACTCTGGCACCATCCTCGTGATGTTCTTCTTCTTCAGACTCAGAGTCATCATCACCACCGTGGTGACTCTGTAACTCTTCGATCAAAGCATCGATATCGTCATCAGACTCCTCGTCCGACGACATATCCATGTGCTTTGGAGGTTTCTCGTTCATAACAGATTCAGACTCTGAACTCATGGCTGATAGATCTGTACGCACTGTTTGACACGTGGGAATTATCAAGAAAGACAAGACTAAGAAAAAATAACACTACACCAAAGAGTAAGAAATCAGAACCTAAGTTGAGAAGTACTAAAAGTTCCAATTTATATGAATAACTTTTCTCACTGCTTCGAACGATTTACCGAGTGAATTGTCAACACACATCGCAAGCAAGTCTTAAACGGTGGACAGATAAGAAAATTTTTCTATCCACCATATAGTATCCAGTGAGAGAATCCCACCACACAGCAACCTTCCCAAGCGTTTGCGAGTTTTTGCTTCGTTGTGTTTTTGCCGAATCTAGCCTCCTCTGTGTTGCTTTTGCCCGTTCGGGACACCCAAACCTCAATTCCCTCAAAACGGAAAATGCCGCATCGACGTCATACACAGCAAAACAAACAAAATCGCTCGAGCCGGCGTGCTTACAAAACAAAACGCTCGAAAGCGCTGGGTGCGAGCCAGTGCTCGGCTGACAAACAAAGCGCCCTGCGACTGCACAATGCGCGGTTTTCGTTCCTTTTCCGAGCGCACACGTGCTTGGCACAAATTCCGGAATTCGGAAGCATCGTCGCTACATACGACAGCACTCTCTCCCGGCACGATCGGGAACGCCGAGCGTTCCCGATCGCTGCTCTCGTTGCGCACATGACAAACAGATACCCGTGGAAATAAAACGCTTGGATCTATCTTGCTTTTTTTCGGGGGCTCGGGGAGCTAAAGGCAATGCGTGCCAAGTGATGCACATAACCCTATGTGTGCATGTTCACAGCCCTAGGGTACGCGTGTATGTGATCAACCCTAAGTGCACGTGCTCGTTCTTGTCGTTCTGTCCGTTCGGTTCTTTTTCTCCCCATCGGTTGCTAAGCCACACTCATCAAGTACCCCCATAAATCTCTTACTATACTACCCACCTTAGATAATTAATTAATTCATTAATTAGTACGATACACTCATTGCGGCCCACTTCTTGTTGTCGGTTGCGACTTCTCCAAACGAATATTGCGACGATGTCTGATGCTGTAGACGATACATCGCTAGAGCACCAACGTTCTTCTTCGCAATGGGCCGTTTCTCCCGTGGAATTAGCGACTTTGCACGATCCGAAGTCCATAAGAGCGTTTAAGCAGCTATTCAGTGATGAACAAGACTTATGCTTGAAATTGAGCTCTGACGCGAGCCTTGGGATCTCTGTCGGTTCTCGGACAGCCCGCCAGACACAGTTTGGTACGAATTTGCTGCCTGATAGGGTTCCGAAGACGTTTTGGCAGCTGGTTTGGGAAGCTTTTAATGACAAGACAATGTTGCTGCTAACTGCTGCTGCCGTGGTGTCTTTTACTCTTGGTCTGTACGAGTCCTGGGGCCAGCCTCCGCAGTACGATCCTGAAGGCAACAAGATCAATCAGGTGGACTGGATCGAAGGTGTTGCGATCATGCTTGCAGTGGTGGTGGTGGTGGTGGTGAGTGCGGCTAACGACTACCAGAAGGAGCTGCAATTTGTGAAGCTGAATAAGAAGAAAGAGGACAGAGAGATCGTGGTAGTCAGGGAAGGGCATGAATCGTTGATTTCTATCCATGATCTGCTCGTTGGGGATTTGTTGATTTTACAGACAGGCGATATTATCCCGTCGGATTCGATCTTGCTTAAAGGCGAGTTGGAGCTGGATGAGTCCTCCATGACTGGCGAATCGGATCAGATTAAAAAAGTCACGTTACTTGCAGCGCTGTCTAACTATGAACGGGATGCTTCTCAGGATATCGGCACGGTAACAGCTAGTGACTCGCCGTTAGATTGTATGTTGATTTCAGGGTCGAAGGTCGTGGCCGGCCGTGGGAAGGCAATCGTCACTGCGGTGGGGCAGAATTCAAATTATGGGAAGACAATGATGTCCTTAAACACAGACCCTGAGCCAACGCCTTTGCAAGAGAGATTATCCCAATTGGCCGATAGCATCTCGGTTTATGGCTGTGTTGCAGCCATGATTTTATTCTCAGTGCTCTTCATTCGATTTTTATTCTACGTGCTATTACCGGACGGCAGATTCCACGATCTTAACCCAGCTCAAAAGGGGAACAAGTTCATGAATATTTTCATCACTTCAGTCACCATCATTGTCGTTGCCGTCCCCGAAGGGCTTCCTCTAGCCGTGACTCTCGCGCTGGCGTTTGCGACAACAAGAATGACGAAGGACGGGAATTTAGTAAGAGTGTTGAGAGCCTGTGAAACCATGGGATCGGCCACAGCAGTGTGTTCAGACAAGACCGGTACCCTAACAGAGAACATCATGACTGTGGTGAAGGGAATTGTGGGGTCTACGCTTTTCACCAATGACATGCACGATAATATAGAATCTATCGCTAAGACAAATCCAATCAATCGAAATTTATCCACGCTGTTCCAAAACACGGACTCTTCCACAAGCATCTCTCAAAATTTGCGCAACGACGTCTATGCGAATATAATACTAAACACTACCGCTTTTGAAAATAAAGACTACGACGATTCGGCTATGACACATGAGGAAAGTATCGCTAGAGGAAGACAGGAGCCTTACATCGGATCCAAAACAGAGACTGCGCTTTTATCAATGTGTAAACTGACAATGGGTCTAAAGTTTGGTTCTTTACAAGAACAAAGAGATCATTTCACATACAACGATGATGTGAAAGATAATATAGAGCTAGTCGAAACAATCCCGTTTGAAAGCTCGAGGAAATGGTCAGGTGTGGTGATAAAATTCAAAGAAAGCGGGCTGCATCGTGTCTATTTCAAAGGCGCCGCTGAGCTCATATCCACCAACTGTGTTTATAGAAAATCAAATGATGATAGTTTAATTGGTATTGATAAAGCAGAAGCTAAGCAGATTAGTGATGAAATTATTTTTTTAACTAATGATGCGTTAAGAGCCATCTCTCTTGCACATCGAGATTTTGAAAATATTGACTCATGGCCTCCCAGTGAGTTCGTGGATAAAGAGAATTCGAAAAAAGCTGATCCACATCGCCTTCTATCGTTTAAAAATTCAAGAGATGCTACTAATAAATTAGGGCTAACTCTTGACGCAATTTTTGGCATCCAAGATCCATTACGTGAGGGAGTAAAAGAATCAGTAATCCAATGTCAGGACGCGGGCGTAACGGTACGGATGGTTACTGGTGATAACATTCTCACAGCTAGAGCCATCGCAAGAAATTGTAATATCCTTACTCCGGAGACATACGAAAACCCCGACTATCATATGGAGGGGCCAGCTTTCAGGAAATTATCAAAAGAGCATCGTGTCAAAATTTTACACAAGCTGAGAGTCTTAGCCAGGTCATCTCCGGAAGATAAACGGTTATTGGTAGAGACTTTGAAGTCGATGGGTGAAGTTGTTGCTGTCACAGGCGATGGTACAAATGATGCTCCAGCTTTGAAGTTGGCGGATGTAGGCTTTTCAATGGGTATTTCCGGTACCGAAGTCGCCAGAGAAGCATCTGATATTATCTTAATGACAGATAATTTTTCTGCAATAGTTAATGCCATCAAATGGGGGAGATGTGTATCTGTATCAATTAGAAAATTCATTCAATTTCAACTTATTGTGAATATTACTGCTGTGATTCTAACTTTTGTCTCATCGGTGACTTCAGAAGATGAAAACTCGGTACTAACTGCAGTACAATTATTATGGGTCAATTTAATCATGGACACTCTTGCAGCTTTAGCGTTAGCTACAGACAAGCCTGATCCTAATAATATGAAGACAAAACCTAGAGGACGTTCGACTCCCCTAATCACACCATCGACTTGGAAAATGATATTGGGACAATCAACTCTACAATTAATCATTACATTCATTTTACATTTCAATGGGAAATGTATCTTTTTCCCCAATGTAGAAAAACTCACTGGTTATGAGCAACAACAATTGAACGCAATGACTTTTAACACATTTGTATGGTTACAATTCTTTGCGTTGATAGTGTCCAGAAAATTAGATGAAGGTGACGGGATTACCCATTGGAAAGATAGAATTACTGCAGCTAATCTGAATTTTTTCCAAGACTTGTCAAGAAACGCTTATTTCTTAATCATTATGGCCATCATAGCTTTTTTCCAAATCCTGATCATGTTTTTCGGGGGAGCTCCATTTTCTATTGCTCCACAAACTAAGCAAATGTGGGGCGTAGCAATCGGATGCGGATTGCTCTCATTACCTATGGGGATGATAATTAGAACCATACCAGATGAATGGGCAATAAAATTATTCCCAGCAAAATTCTTCCAAAAAGCTAAATATGTTTTTGGTTTAGAATTCATTAGAAACAGGCATTTAGGTAAGACTGAAGATGAAGAAGCATTATTAGAAGACCGCAGTTCTTCTAATTCAAGTGCTTTCTATTGATGCACCAAAATCTTCACCTAACAATTAATTACATTTCATTAGGAAAGTTGTAGATCATATTTATCATATTCGTTTATATATTCTGATATCCATCGAAGAATTACATTAATCCTTCAAATTTTCAATTCTTGTGATAGATCCAATTCTTTTTTACTCAAATAAATTTCTGACTTCCTTGTTATTGATTGTGCAAAATTGTTGTACGCATCATAAAATAGATCAATACCTTGGAAAACAGGTGTCAAATTTGAAAAAAATTGTATCTTGTCCAATATGGAAGCATTTTTCTCCCGTTTGGTTTCTGATTTAGAGCACTCATCTAACGATTGTCCTATCGTTTCATCAAGAACGTTTAAAGACAATTTAAAATCTTGCAAAGAGATATTTCTAGCGATATTATTCTGAATCTTGTTACTCATCTCCGCAACGGTATCTTCTTCAGAGACTCCCAACAATTTCGCTAATTGTTCAAAAATGTGTAGTACTTTGTTCATATTATCCTTAGCTCGTAGCAAGCATCTTAACCTCTCCAACACAATTTCTTCATCTTTATATACTTGGTTCAATTCATTTAATTCCGCATCGATCTTCTTGATATCAGTCTCTAAAGCTCTCACGGCACTCTCTAAAGTATCTAAATAATACTCTAGCTTCGATACACCTCTCGAAGCAACCCTAGCGCCCGATTGTCCGGTTGAACCACTACTAGTGTGATGAGTCAATGAGCTTTCATTAGTCCAAGTCCCAGGTAAAATCTCTGTCAGTTTTTCCAGATTTATTATAGTAGTCTCCAACTCTGTAGTTAGATGTTTAGTATAGAAATCTAATTTGGATAGTAGTTTCGTAGATATCACTTGAGTATTGTTCAATCCGTTGGTGCCTTCTAAAGATCCATTGGCATTGGTTAATAAGACATCCACGAAGCCTTGAGGAATAAAATTCTCATCGAAAAACATCTCAAGGATATCATCTTTACCGTCACGTCCCGAGTCAATCTCATTCATTCTCGAGCTTCTGTTTCTTGGTTTCGACCAATTGAACTTAGGACTAGTTTGAGCCAACGTGTAATAAAAAGATAGTTTTCTTATAAGGCTATTTTTCAATTTCAATCGATCTTCGATGAGTTGTTACCGAGATGGCATAGTTACGAGCACTATAGAACTAAATTATTCGTTATATATATTCAGCAAAGTGTCCGTAGTTCCCTACTGTTGCCACAGTGTTCGAGTATGGATTTATAATTGCTTGAGAGATATAATTATCGTTAGACACAAGAATCTCTGGAGTTTCTGTATCAAACGAGTTCCGTTCGTTCTGTAATGTCAATTTGATCATTGAGTCATAGCCATATGAAACATATGCATGGTCTTTGGTGACAGTGAGTGAATTGATTGATTGCTGGGTTTGGAATTGATTTTCAGTCAATGGCTCCTTTACATTTCTTGTATCCCATACAAATAGTCCTCCGTCTTCGTACCCAGCGTAGACTAGTATATCGTTATCTGTTTGTGTGGCAATGGAGGAGCACGCACGTCTATGTGGACTAGGCAATTGTGAAACTTGGTTCTTTGAATAGAGATCATGTACTGTGATTACCCCAGACTCGTGGCCCGAAACTATGGTTTTACCCATAGTATTAAACTCTAGCGTATTATTATTAGTCGTGGAGGCAGATGCCACGACATTGCTTGTATGTAGCCCTAAGGAGGTGATCCCATCGTGGAAATCTTCTTTTCTACGGAAAGTGTGAATATTTTGGCCTGACCCACACTCCCATAGCTTGACACTACCGTCTAGAGAGGAGGAAACGAAATTTCTGCCTCTGTGGATCAATTGAGTATCTGTGATTTGTCTTGTATGGCCTACAAAAGTTCTGGCGTTAGAACCATCTTCTAAGGACCAAAGCTTTAGTTGCATGTCATCACTACCAGACAGTAGAACCGTTCCAGTAGGAAACACTTTCAAAGAAGTTACAGTAGTAGCATGAGAATTGACCCAGGTTTTCGTCTCTTGCAATTGATCAGAGTAAATGACAATATTCCCGTCGTCGTCTCCCAAAATGTACCGCAACTCAGGAACAGAACTCAACGAGATATGTGTCCAATTCTTGGTCTTATCGACCCCATGAACGATGTGTGGGACTCTATAACGGCAGACACTACCATCCAAGCGAGATTCGTACAATTCCTGACTCAATTGTTGGAAAGAATCACCATGGTTTGCAGCTACGAAACCGTTGAGATCCTTTAATTCAAAACGGTGTTCTCTTACTTCCTGCACAGTGTCTACATTAATATAAAAAGATTCACCAGCCACAGTATCTTGAAAATCGGGTTGGATATGATACGATTTTACAGTACTATTATGCATATTAACCAGATCTATAGCTATAATTATAGTTTTGCACAGCTTTCATCAGTTTCAACACGAGTTTGTTCAGAAACTAATTTCAAGAGCTTGCTTTCAAGAGCTTGATTCCGAGAACTCGGTTTTTGGCCCACAACGAAACCCGTACCAACTCTCAGTAGAAATCCATGAGCAATGGCGAATCAGCACTCAAAAGCTACTCGTTTGGCTCGAGGCTTCGAGAGATCTGTCTACAAATCGTTTTCCACGGAAAAGTGTGTTTGAAAATTTTCCTTTGAAAATTTTTTTTTAAAGCGATGAGCTTTAAATAAATTTCTTGCGATGAGCTCTTACTGTTGTTTGTTACCACTGTTGTTTGTAGTTTACAATTATACCAAATCCACTCAATCCTTCGTATTCATACTAGTCAACCATGGGTAAAGTTACTTCCAAGAAAGAATCTAAGAAATCTGCTTCTAAGAAAGTGGAAAAAGCTGTGAAACCTGCTGAGTCTTCCAGTGACTCTAGCGACTCCAGCTCTTCTTCTAGTGAGGACGAGTCGTCTTCGAGCTCCTCTAGTGACTCCAGCGACTCTTCTTCCAGTTCCAGTGAGGACGAATCTTCTTCTGACGAAGAAGAAGTCAAAAACGACGCTAAAGATGCTAAGAAAGACGTTAAGAAAGACGCTAAGAAAGACGCTAAGAAAGAAGACTCTTCATCCGATTCGTCTGAATCTTCTTCCGACTCCTCGTCCGACTCCTCGTCCGACTCTTCCTCGGACTCTTCCAGCGATGAGGAAGAAAACGAAGAGGCTAAGACCGAGTCTAAGAAGCGTAAGAACGACTCCTCTTCCGAGTCTTCTGATTCTGCAAGTGAAGAAGCTTCGTCTGAAAATGCTTCTGAACCTGCTGCCAAGAAATCCAAGACTTCCGAACCTGCCACTATCTTTGTCGGGAGACTTTCTTGGTCTATTGACGATGAATGGTTAAAGAACGAATTCGAGCACATTGGCGGTGTCGTAAGTGCCAGAGTTATCTACGAGCGTGGTACCGACAGGTCTAAAGGTTACGGTTACGTTGATTTCGAAAGTGTAGAATTCGCCGAAAAAGCTATTAAGGAAATGCAAGGAAAAGAAATTGATGGCAGACCCATCAACTGTGACATGTCTACATCGAAGCCAATGAGTGCCAACGGTGGTAACGACCGTGCCAAGAAGTTCGGTGATGTTCCTTCTGAGCCATCCGAGACTTTGTTTTTAGGTAACTTGTCATTCAATGCTGACAGAGATGCTATCTACGAAATGTTCAGCAAATTTGGTGAGATCGTTTCTGTGCGTATCCCAACTCATCCAGAAACTGAACAGCCAAAGGGGTTCGGTTACGTCCAATACGGTAACATGGATGACGCCAAAAAGGCTTTAGACGCTTTACAAGGTGAATACATTGACAACAGACCTGTTAGATTAGATTACTCTACACCAAAACCTCAAAACGATAGAGGCGGATTTTCCCGTGGTGGTGACCGTGGTGGCCGTGGTGGCTTCTCCCGTGGAGGTGACCGTGGTGGCCGTGGTGGCTTCTCTCGTGGTGGTGACCGTGGTGGACGCGGTGGCTTCTCTCGTGGTGGTAGAGACACCGGCTCTGGTGCTAACAGTGCTCCATTAGGAAGAGCTAGAAACACCGCTGAGTTCTCTGGTCAAAAGAAAACTTTTGATTAATACCAACCTTCATCTTATTACTAAGAAGACACCGTTGTGCGATCTATGGCCTATAGTTCTCTTGTCGCGATGTCTTGTTCAATCATATTTGTCTGTACATTATTATTTGTGAACTTTTTACATACAACTATATACTCTATTCAATCCTTACTCTATTGAACCAGCAACGACCTACCACTCATTATATGAACTCAATCTAGTCCTTGTCGTTTGCTCTCCTCTCTCTCTCTCGACCGTTTATCACTGTCTTTCCATGGAACCGATCGCTATTGGCTTAGATGACGCTATTAATAAATAAACTTCATTAAATAAACTTACAAATGTCTTCTTCTAGCATGTGTAGCGCATAAATTGGGATATAAGCTTTTTGTCCTACCTACAAAGCGTAACTGTTACCCTATTTGGTCTTACATACTCCCAATCGAGCACTACGTGTCCCAATTAGTAATACAGTGCTCGAAAGCTTTTCCCCTTCAGAAAGCGAGGGACGAATTGAGCGATTTCGCCAAGATTTTTTTTTCTTGCAAAAAGACTTTGAAGTCTCGCTTCCTACCATACACTTACAACTTACTACGGTTGGTGGATTATATAAGCACTGCACATCCTGAGCAATCGTCATTGCCAAGATCTCTTATTAAGGAGGAAGTTTGGTGAGTTGTAGCAGTGGAATTTTAATCAAAATTTTTTTGACAAAAAAATCGACTCCTTTGTTGCCCATCACAGTTAATGATTCACTGTTGAATATCGGGTTTTAGTCAGGAGATCATATGGAATTATGACTTTATTGAAGCTATTTCGAAAAACACAGGGTAATGATGATAGATCTGGCCAGCATAATCATGGATCTTTATTACCAAAAGCGGTTGTGAAAGAGTTTCATATAAATTTGGATGATCACATGCGAATATGGAAGCCAGACGAATTTATTAAAGGTGAAATTTTTTTGCACCTAAAGAAAGATATCACGAATATTGCCATTAAATTAAGTCTGATTTGTGAAATGAAGGTTAAATCGAAAGGAAACGGACCTGCACAGTTGAAGTCCACGAGAAGTTCGAAAGTTTTGGAGAAATCTACTTTTTTATATGGCGATGATTTCGATTCTTTAACTGCCAACGAACAGAGCGCTTCATTGATTAACGGGCTGAGTCAAGGAACACATAGATTGCCATTTAGGATTAAGCTACCGAAGAATAATAAGAAACTGTTCGGTTCCCTAAAATTTGAAAGAGGCTCCATTGAATATTTTTTGCAATGTAGTTTTGAGTCGATGAGCAAAAATCAGCATACGAAACCTCCATTGAGCCGATGTGAACGTAGTTTCCAAGTTGTTGTGCCGCTAGATGTATCTGGCTTAGATAAAGCTAGGACAAAGACAGTAGTGTTACAATCTGCATCAATGGTGAAACCCATACAATCAGCTACTAATGATGATATTAATTCTTCTACGTATACAAAGACTAGTATTAAGAGAGACTCTAACTCGTCTCAACTAGGCTCAGAGGCCCCCCCTGCATCGAATAGGAATAAGACAGTGAGTATCACAGCGTCTTTACCAAGTTCAGGGTTTGTCATTGGCGAATCAATACCGATTAAGATCAACTTACAACATTATAAAGAGTATTTCCACGTTGCAGGGATTATTACCACTCTAGTGAGGATTTGTAGAGTCGGTGGGATAGATGAAAATCCCAATACGTCCACTTTGGAAACGTTTAGGAAAGATATATGCCAGACGATTACACCTTTGTATGTTGATTCTGAAACTTATGAATTTAATGGAACAGCACATTTGAAAATTCCATTAGATGTGTTTCCGTCTTTAAACCCATCCAATAAGATGTTCACATTCCAATATTATGTTGAAGTCCTGGTGAATCTTTCACAAAAAAATAGCGTTTACACGGAATCAAATAAGTTAATTGGAGGCGGGATCATGGGACAACACTATAGTCACACTAACGATAACAGTAATGGTAATGCGCATGAACATGGCAATAATAATGATAGCAGTAACGAGGATAAAGTTTTCAAGCGGATAAAAATCTTAGAACTACAAGAAAGAATGAAATCTCTCATCCAAATCCAGACTTCAGAGAGAAACTCTTTTCAAAATGATATTGAATCTAATATGCTATTTCATGACATGGTAAATGCAGAAAATTTGAAGCGGTTGAGAAATGTCACTGGAATGTCAATAGAAATTGTGATAGGAAATACAAAGACCAACGAACTGGCTAATGCTAAATCTACAGACACAGCTATCGAAAACAATAATCTTAACGTCAATTTCACTAATTTGACCCCAGAGGTAAGTCCCATAAATGGAGAGGAATCACACTCAACCGCTTCTCAAACGCGATTACAAAGCTTAGAAGCAGAATTCAACGAATGGCTCACGGACACACCAAGCTACAATAACATATATACAAACTCCGCTCCTGACTACACAACTTCCATAAATAATGGACCCGCAGAAGAACCTGTCGAGCTAGGTGCAAACGTTACAAACACGACAGACGATAAACAAGAATTAGAGCATAGAAGGCTGTTAGCACAAGAGAGCCAGCCTCCTAATCAGTACTAAAACTAAGCACATCCATTCATACATATAGATATATATATACATATTTGTATTGCATCATTTTTCATAAACTATCTTCAATAATATATAATAAGCTTATATAAAGAATTTTTCACTATTAGTTGTAGTAAGCTCATCGCTGATTCATAGAGTTGGATTATAGATTCAAATCAACAATTTCAAGGCCATAAAACGCGATTATTGTATCTGGTCATTATTATAGAATGAACGTTCAAGATAGAAGGAGAATCCTGGGTCCAGCAGAGGCTAAACCACTAGCGTTTGCCAATTTGAATCAATCAACTGAACTTCACCAATCTTTGCCCATTGACAACGCTTCCATCGAGGAAGATGTGCCTAAGATTACTACTGGGCTAATATCAAACTCTAATGGGTCTAGCTTGGTAGAAATCGCTCGCCAGGATGAAATAATCCTGTCGTTATTGACCTCAGTATATGGTCCCAGGTCTACGAGGTCTTCTACTTTCCAATCAAGATGCGGTCTTAACATCATCTTAAAGAGTGAGAAATTTGTCTCCAGTCAACTCAAAGAATTACAAGTGTTTCTAGTGAGTATACTCGAGAGTTGCTTATGCTTAGAGAAATATCCAAAAGCTGGAATTGACATTTTCATAAATTTTAATATCGAAGACCCCAAGGATTTAAGTTGGTATATCCCACACATTTTAATGGGGACAGTACTAGCAGTTATAGACACTGGGATCGAATTATCAGACCTTGTCTGTGCAGGTAGAGATGAACTAGGAAACGTAATATGTTTTGGTCAAGACGGAGACTTAATTATAGGAATGTGGAAGGATGAAGGTGAACCTCTTGATGCTGAAAATTTTAACACGGTGGTTGAGCATTGTAAGAAACAGTATTTGAACTACAAAGTGGCACTAACGAATTTTTTAATTCAACTATCAACTAAATAATATTTGTATGAAATTAAAGCTACATAAATTACGTGCCTCTATATGATCCCAAACTCACCTTTCATAGCTCTCTGTTTTAAATCCCAAAGAGCCATCTTTTCATTATCAGGTAAGATGGATATCTCACTATCGTTTAATTGTAACACTGTCCTCAATAACTCTACTTGCTTATTTAAGATTGCAGGATCCGTAGATAGGGCATTATTAGTAACGTTACTAGGATCACTGTGGGACGCCACAGCAATATCTGGTTTATACGCAAGTTGTGTTAAATCGTCTACTTCACAGATCCCATTTGTTAATAATAATTCGGCCACTACATAGGTCAATTGTGGGTATTCATTCAATAAATTCTCCATCATAGGTTCATTATCTCTAGCAAAATCCTGGAAACGTTTTAATAATTGAACCTGCTGTGGCTTGTCCAGTTTAGATAGCTCGCTAGATATCATCATCGCTGGCGTGGTCATATTAATATTGACATCTACTCCTGTAGGTAAATCTTGGAAGGGAAACGAGCTATCAGAGGAGCCATTGAACTCATTTATGAGGTCCATACCATTACTGTCCTGTTGTGTATTACTACTACCACCAGAGATGTCACTTTGAGCAGAATACCCACATTTGAGGAAACGAGACCCTAATTGGTACCCATTCAAATTTCGTATCGCTGAGGTACTGCTAGCCAAATCCTTAAACTCAATGAAAGCATAGCCTTTCGACTTCCCAGTCTGCGGATCAAACATCATCTTTAAATTCATCACAGGCCCAACGTTACGGCATAAGTCCAGTATTTGTTGTTCTGTCTGATCATACGGTATTGAGCCTAAATAGACAGTTCTGGAAGGCGGATTATTTTGATAACCGAACCCGCCACTGCCGTTATTACCACCGATATTATTATTATTACTGTTATTCATTATACCAGCAAGTATTGAAGCCCTCACAGTGCTAGAGAGCCTCTATATGGGGACTAATAAAGCAATGGTTTTTATATGGATTTTGCTATAAATTTGGAATTTTATATAGTGAAAAATTATTGAAATTCGATATATATTGTACAACTAACCACACAAAGACAGGACGGTCGTAGTAGTCAAAAAGACACACGTTGGCAATTGTCAGTTAGAAGCACAGGGCTATGGATTCAAAGGACGTGATCACACACGTGAAGAACTTGGAAAAGTTCAAGACGGATGACACCGTTGTGTTGGACATTTTGAAGCAGTTAGATAAAGAAGTAGATCCTACAGAGAAGTTGCTACGAGAGACGAAAGTTGGTGTGGAAGTGAACAAGTTCAAGAAATCTAATAACCAAGATATTGTCAAGTTAGTGAAAAAAATGATTCTTAATTGGAAGGATGCCATTAATAAACATAAATTGAAATTAAGACAGCAGCAGCAGCAGCAGCAACCTGCAACACAGCCAGCGAGTTTTTCTGCTGATGCAACGAAACCACATGAGTTGAACAAAGAGACAAAATTCCATTCTACGAAACCGCGAAACTCTAAGAATGATGGTGTTAATACGATAGTTCATGAAAATAAACTACGTGACTCTGTCATTAGAGCATTATATGATGCCTTAGCAAAGGATAGCGAGCATCCTGCTAACACCATTTTACAGATCTGTATAGAGATAGAGAGTGAAATGAATAAACTAAATGATCATAAGGATAATGAGAAAAATTATAAAGAGAAATATAGAATCATTTATTCGAGTATCATCTCAAAGAATAACCCTGATCTGAAGATCAAGATAGTCAGCGGAGATTTATCACCATCGTTCATAGTCACTTGTGATCCAAAGGAGTTAGCACCGGAACATTTGAAACAAAAATTAGAAGAAATTAAGAAACAAAATTTATTTAATGCTCAAGGTGCTACGATCGAGAGATCTGTGACTGATAGATTCCAATGTGGGAAATGTAAAGAGAGAAAAGTGTCCTATTATCAATTGCAAACGAGGTCGGCAGATGAACCGTTAACGACTTTCTGTACATGCGAGGCCTGCGGTAACAGATGGAAATTCTCCTAGGCCCATATACAGCTCTGTAGAGATATGTAGCTTTAATAGAACGCTCAAGCACATACGCCCAATCGCATCCACAAGGTGTAGAGTTTGCACTGCTAGGAGCAGCCAGTACAGGACTAAAAAATAACGACAACTGCAGGACTCGAACCTGCGCGGGCAGAGCCCAAAAGATTTCTAATCTTTCGCCTTAACCACTCGGCCAAGTTGCCATAGAACTTGTTATTTTTGGAATAACGCGTTTTTACACATCCAAGATACCATATGTCTGGCATAAGATCACAAATATAGCTGGTTGGAAGGATATTTGAAGTATACCTATTGGATACGGTGATATCTGGTTTACTCTATCTCCTATGAACCCTGATATTAGAAAAAAGCGCTGATATGAGGTTTGGCGAATGAATTCGCATAGGCATCGAGAAGGCAGATGATGACTGAGAAGTAATCAGAAGCTGTAATATTCGTGCTTTGTTATAAGAGTCTTTACGACATTTTTTATTCTATTGCAAGGAGAAAGATAGCAGAAATTGAGAATTATTTTTATAACACAGGTACTCACTGTCTGATGAGATTAATCTAACTTCAAAGTTTGCTACTAATTTTTATGGAAGGTAGCCTGGTTATCCAACAAAACCAAAACAGTGTGATGATAGTGTCATCTTGCTGAGGTTGCTGTGGTTCATGAACCAAACGTCAAAGACGCTATGACTAGATCATGGAGCAGGAAGACGTTCCCAGTTGTTACGACACTAACGCAAAATAAGCATATTATCAAGGTGAAGTTGAGATAGATTGGAAATGAAATATTTCCAAGCCCAAGCTTGAAAGAACAAGAATGACGTCTTGTATATAAAGAAGAGAAAGGTCCGTGATACGGGAGACTAGAATGCACAATGGATGATGCTTGGCAGAAATATCAACTAGTAAAAATGGATGATTTCTTATGAGAAGCTAAATTTGGAAACGAATAGCAGTGTCATCTAATATATTACATCATGTCTCATATCAGCAGTTTTTTCCGAGAGCATGTGTGGAAGCTGAAGAAAGCTAAGTAAATGTCAACGAATCCTCAAACGGATGAGCAACTAGAATTGACTGAAAATTCCTATATCTAAATGCAAAGGCTTGCATTCGTCTCATCTAATTTGAAACATCAAGTTTCATGTTTATACAGACAAATGTGGGCTGCAGGATAAAGAGATTGGACGAGTGACAGGAGGATGCATTTAGAGTCTATAAGCATTATTCAGTGCTGGATTAGATGGGGCCCGTAGGTGAATTTCTCATAAATTATTAAATACTTACGAAGTCAATTCTGGAAATATAACCGATCGCTGGATATTTAAAGGTGTTGAGACTCATTTCTAAACTTAAACTAAAAGTTAGTCAACAAATTATTAGACCACGGCAGCTGTTGACTATTTTACAAGAAGTTACAGCAGGATTTTGCATGACAAGAAATCAAGTATCGAATGAAAAGTGTATTTGTCTACGATAAGAAGAAATGTAAGATGTTCTGACCAGGGAGCCATAGAAATTCCATTGGAAAGAAATGTAACAAACACAAATAAAAGCAAATCAAATCAAATCAAATGACCAAATGCAGTTGCTTCAATTATAGTGAAGTTGAACGTGCTGCTGCAAATTGTTCCAAAGGAAACAAGACAAGGTTTTGGAAATAGCAGCTATCGGTTGCTGAACCACACGCAAGGTTGAGTAACTAGAGCTGCTGCAATTGGTAATCCCTAACACTACATCACTCGATGTAAAAAAAGAATAGGCGTTTTAATATGGTGCAGTAACATCTAGTAACTCAACATAAAAGCGTTGTGTGCCGTGAAGATGTGTGGGAGATCTCTTTCAAGTTGCACTCATAAATGGCCTGCCCATTTCTATTTACAAAATCAATGAGTATACTAAAGCTGTAGCGATAACTGTGCGTTGCAATAAGCTCCACTGACTTCAACAGAATTGGTCGACCAAAACTGTAATTCAGCGCTAATACTTTCTGAAAGCACTTACTGTAACAATGATAATGACATTGGTGATGCTTGTGTGGGCATGATAGGGAGTATATAGATCAAGATAAGAGTTATGCAGCAACCATTTATAGTATCACGTATCGAGTAATCAAAAAGTAACGAGGTGTAGGCATTTCATTGAAAATCCTTACTTTTCTGACTTAAACACAACGATCTCCATCGGATATCCCTCTAGTCACACCTAAAGGTCGTCAGTGTTCGTAATATACAGCTGCCAAATATTTGGCAACTCTTGTGATGACTGGAATTACTGTCATATGTAACTGATCACGTGCCAAACGGTCTTTGAGGCATCGCTGTGAAAGAAATGAAACTCAAGACATCGAATAGATCGATGAGCAGCTCACTGTAATCTCGGAGAGTAAGCACAATATGAACGTGATCGAGCCTCATAATGCTTTCATGAGTGACTACGAAGTGTTACAGCACTTGTCCAAGTTACAGAAACTACATAACTGGGATGAACAAACTGTTCCAGAAAAGAATACAAAAGAGGCTAAGAAACAGAAAACTAAGAAAAGTTATTATAACCCAGAATTACAGAAGATTGTCGCCGATACTATTTCTTACTTGGATGTTGACAAGAATTTTATTGCCACAGAGGACGAGCCCACTGAATCTACGAGTGGGATAAGCCGTTTAAATGATTCTCAATTTTGTGAGTTGGTAGCCAAATTGAACAAATTCCAATTGTTTCAAGTGGAGAAACTGCAAATAGTCAACCAAATGCCCAGCAATATAGTTCATCTATACTCTATTGTAGAAGAGTGTGATACTAGGTTTTCTGAGGTTGAAATTGAACAAATGCTGCAACTTATCGCAAACAGCATATGACGTGCAAACTGAAAAGAAATGTGTAATCTGAAAATGGTCGTTAAAATGCTATAGATAGTATGTATATGCGATATGTAGGTTACATGATGTACCACAACATCTTTTGGAAAAAGTTCTTCTTCTTTTTCTCGTCCTTCTTGTTAGCGTTAGTGGACTTGCTGTTGTTACCGTAGAAATTCATTATTTGTTAAAAAAGCTTTGTTTGTTGTTGTGTTAATACTCTATTGAGATATTGTATTGGTGTTCTATGAGAGATAGGATACAATAGTACGAGCAAGAACTTTCAAAGTACACTAATTCATGGTCTTTATATATGTTTCTGAAGCCACAAGTCTCTATCAAATTTCCTCCACCGTCTCGGACCCTAGCATTAGTAGCACCAAGACGTCATAGCATTAGTAATTCCGCCGGGGTGGTAGACAATGGGTCTGAACCCCGCAATTTACTCAGCGTCTAGCACAACATACCGCTCGAGCTAAGGCAGAAAGTTCCTTTGGAAGCGCAGATCTTCGAGAACGCCGCGCTTTTCTCACAGAAAAATCCGCAGCGCAGCATTATATAATTCAGATCTCATTTTTACGTAATGGTGCCGCCTTCTATAGGAGAGTGTGTTTGCTATCAGTGTCTAGAAACAAGCGGCTGATGGCAGGCGGCTTTGTTGTATGGAGTGCAATGGCTGTAGTTGTGCTGTTATAGTGGAAAAGCCGGTCTACTTTCGAAACGTGGATTTATTATTACTTGTATTACATAAATATTTGAAGTTACAAAAACCGATGACTTCTTATCGGTAGCGTTAAAATGTACTCCAATTCCAATCTGCCGGGACACTCCCGGCAATACTATCCCTTCTATCTGCTTTGCTGCGTGGCCTGGCGTTTTGCTTTAAAGTCTTGGCCTCTGAATTATGGTCCTGGCCTTTCCTTCTCATTTTGTTTTTCTTATCCTTCATATCTTTGACAAGTGCCTCGTAATCATACATGCAATAATCACACACCTTCACTAAAACACCACCAAACTGTGATGACCGACAAAAGTTAGCATTAGAATCCAAGTATAAAGTATGCCGAAGGTCATTAGCACAAAAGATCTCTCCACAATGTCGACAGTGATGCTTTCTTTCAAACATCGTGAATGCAACCCCACATTTGAAACACTCCGTTCTCAAGTGGTCTGGGATCCAGTGAGCCTTCGTGGGTTCAATGACGCTTATGGTCGTGTCTGTACCGTGAAAAATGTATTGGTTTAATTTCTGCTTGCAATTTTCGTAAAATGAATTAGCAGTAGAGTAAATGCTGCTCTTAGACCGAGATGTAGAAGTACCTATGGATGTCAAGTCTAATCTATCTAAGTGGTTTCTTCTCCGTTGAAGGTTATTCGTGTTAGAAAGCACAACATCATCTATGTTTTGGTCGCTCGTGTCCCGGTATATGTGTGCATCTTCAGCGGCTTGGTTTCTCTCCATAATTTCAGCTGCATCGTCGTTCTCGTCATCTTCTTCAAATGTGTCCTCTAAATTTGAATCGCGGTATAACGTCTCGAAGTTCGTGTAAGAGCTTATATACTCATTGGGCTGTTCCCTAGTGTGCTCATTTCTTCGATTGAGATCCTCGTTGGTTATATTTGTTTCGGATACATTCCTTAGAACAGCAGGTAGATATAATGGTTTTCTAGCGTTGCTGATTTGTTTGATTTGTTTTTTACTTTTGAATGTAGATACTGATGACGATGAAGAAGAAGATGTCATTTTAGTTTTTTGCAATAAATCAGAGGACTGATATTTTAATAGCGGAATAGGAGAATGCGATGGGCGATTCTGCAGTCCTGAGCTTTCGTTCCCCATTGAAGGAGAGCTCGTTGTGTGTCGCATTTGGGCGGAATGTTTAGAATTCTTGGATAATAATTTGCGATCAGGCTGATGTTGGTTCAAGGTTAATATGTTGACTTTGCTATCGATTCTTTTCTCAAAGGAAAGTTCTGATTTTGGATTGTCGATGGGAGAAATTCTCTTAACAGGTTTAGTGTTGTTTTCTGCTCTATTAGGTTTTATAGGTGTCACGATTGTCATTTCCGGATCCTTCGTGTCCTGCTCGCGTATCCTATCTTTCACACTTGTTGCTGGTTTATGAACTCTTTGCCCCTCATCGATTGTTCCCGACTGTGGTGTCTCACTTGGTGACTTTATCTTTGGAGAGTCGGGTATGCTTATCTCTGAATCATTCTCTTGCCCTAATCCTGAATTAGCTAATTTCAAAAATGATAATTTTCTTAATGCCTGTGTGGTGAGACTTCGAGGAGATGACTCTATAAAGTTCTCGTTTGTGGTATGCTGGTCGCTTACAGCTTCTTGACTGTCTACATTGCCATGGCCGTCCTTGTTGTGACTCTTAGTCTTACCCAAGTCTGGCGAGTCTCCGATTCCTAACGAAGGTACACTAGAAGACGGATCATCTACAAAACTTATCTTCTTAGTAAATCTCGATTTCCTCTCTGTATCATTCTTTATAGCTGGTTTAGGTCCTGTGAGCGTAGAACTTGAATGGTTAGAAAGTTGCTTGGGAGTGGATAGATCCTGCAATTTAGAATTAGCCAAATCCAATCTCCTATCATCAGTAAACGGTTGGTGCAGTCCAATGTCCGTGTCCTGCTCCACTTTCTTCATTGGGGACTCTACTTTAATGGAGTTTGCAATGCTGCTGCCACGCATCATGGATTTCAAAGAGAGACTACTCAATATACTCTGCTCCGATTGTCGTCTCGACTTCTTAGGAATCTCTACTTTCTCAAAAGTGATACCTGTCTCAGACGGATCATCTGTATTTAAATTATGAGCTTCCTTAGATGACGTGACAGACCCGTGCGCGTGCGCGTTGTTCAGTTGAGATGAGTGCAAATGATTACTGGTTGCAGGTCTCCTTGGCCAATTATTAGACGCACTATTTCTGGAAGACACCATACCAGATGATGTTCTTCTTGCAATTGGATTACTGTTTGCCTTAGAGGCAAAAGATGCCTCCGTATTGGGTTGGTCCTTCAGCTGGTCTTCTTCCTGAATGGTCGGAGGCTTAGTGAGGCTCGCACTGACAGTTCGAGAAGAAGGCCTCGACCTCCTGGAGTCCACCATCGAAGACGACTTCACTAATTCTGCAGCAGGCGGAGAAAGGTTCGACTCGGGGCCAGACCGTAATTGCGAATAAAAACTTGTGTCTGCACCACCTAAAGCAGCCTCGTTACTTACCCGTATCTTGCTGAGCTCTTGTACTTGACTAGTCATTCTTATAAACTACAAGTTCATGAATATTAATAAAAAAGGCAAGAAATAACTACCAACTCGATTAGTCCTTATTTCTAATAGAATGGACCGGAATTTTTCTCACTGAGCAAATTGACTGATCTCCAGATTCTCTAACCTTGGAACTACTCAAAGTCACGTATTAAAGTGCTATACACACTTGTTCCACTTCAATACAGAATTAGTAATCCCAAGGAACTGCCTTAGTAGCGATGACAAAGAGCGGTTTGCTTTATTCAGTTTCCATTGCAATAACAAGTTTGAAGCCCTGACTCCAACCCTAACAAGCCCTGGCTCCAAATTAGGTCTTATATTGCGCCCTAACATCAAACCCTACTTTCATATCAGTTTGTACGAAATAGGGCTTGTGGTTAGGGCTTGTCACGTTTTTTTTTTTTTCTGATTTCCTTTCAGCCGAGAATTATTTGAATTATGTTGCTCGAAGGTATACGTTCCAATAGTCACTGGATTGTTAGAGGTGAAAGGTATACTGTTTGTGAGCATAGCACATCGCAAGATAAACGCCCAATTGCCCCCGTAGCTGGTTGAGAAATCACGTTTTTAGTGAAATATGTCGGCGGTGAAGCAAAAAAATCCGGTCTCTGTTGTGGAAGAAGCGGGAGAGTTATCTCAAGAAGATCATACCGTACTAGAATGGACTAAAAGTTCTTTGAAGATCTTAGTTTTCAGTTTTATTGTTGTTGCTTCTGTGTCGTCCAGGCTGTTTTCTATTATCAAGTACGAGTCTATTATTCATGAGTTTGATCCGTGGTTCAATTATCGTGCTACGCAGTTCTTGGTGAATAACTCGTTCAAGGAGTTCTTGAACTGGTTTGACGATAGAACGTGGTATCCGTTGGGTAGAGTCACTGGTGGTACGCTGTACCCTGGCTTAATGACCACTAGTGCCTTGGTATGGCATGGATTGAGAAAAATTGGGTTGCCTGTTGATATTAGAAACGTTTGTGTCTTATTTGCGCCTGCGTTTTCCGGGTTGACTGCTTATTTGACTTATCAATTGACTGCTGAGATCAAAGATCAGGCTGCTGGCTTGCTGGCCGCTGCATTTATCGGTATAGTTCCAGGTTATATTTCCAGGTCTGTGGCAGGTGCTTACGATAACGAAGCTATTGCCATTACTCTTCTAGTAGCCACTTTCCTGTTCTGGATTAAAGCCATTAAGTTGGGATCTATGTTGCAAAGTGTATTGGCTGCTCTATGTTACTTCTATATGGTTTCTGCATGGGGTGGTTACGTATTTATCACTAATATTATCCCCTTCCATGTGTTTTGTCTTTTGTTAATGGGCAGATATGATTCAAAGATATATGTAGCCTACACTACATGGTTCGTCATTGGTACTGTGGCATCGATGCAGATTCCATTTGTCGGGTTTTTACCCATCAGATCTAATGACCACATGTCAGCTTTGGGAATATTTGGACTTTTACAGATTATTGCCTTGGGTGATTTTATTAAGAGTAAGATGTCGAGTAAGAAGTTTCAAGTTGTCATGATTGTTTCATCGATCGCATTGTTCGCCGTGGGCGTCACTGGTCTGTTTACTTTGACGTATATGGGCCTTATTGCTCCATGGACCGGTAGATTTTATTCTCTGTGGGATACAGGCTATGCCAAGATTCATATCCCGATCATTGCCTCTGTCTCTGAGCATCAGCCTGTTACGTGGCCAGCATTTTTTTTCGACACTCACTTCTTGGTTTGGTTATTCCCAGCTGGTGTCTTCCTTTTATTTTTAGAGTTGAAAAACGAGCACGTTTTCATCATCGCTTACTCCGTGCTGTGTTCTTATTTTGCAGGTGTCATGGTTAGATTAATGTTGACGTTGACCCCAGTGATATGTATCACTGCAGCAGTGACAATCTCGAAACTATTTGACATCTATTTAGACTTCTCATCGATCCTACTTCATTTCACTAGCGATACCAAACAAGTCAAGTCATCAAACAGAATTGTGCTAAGTTCTTTGATCACTAAATTGATCGTCAGTGGATCGTTCATTTTTTACCTTTACTTGTTTGTTTATCATTGTACTTGGGTCACTGAAATGGCATACTCGTCCCCATCAGTGGTGCTACCTTCCAATGCACCTGATGGAAGTGTTGCATACATCGATGACTTCAGAGAAGCATACTACTGGTTACGTATGAATACTCCTGATGACGCTAAAGTTGCATCATGGTGGGATTACGGGTACCAAATTGGGGGTATGGCTGATCGTACTACTTTGGTAGATAACAACACTTGGAACAATACACATATCGCCATTGTCGGGAAAGCCATGGCGTCTGAAGAATCCAAATCGTATGAGATTTTGAAAGAGTTGGATGTTGATTACGTGCTTGTCATTTTCGGCGGTCTTCTTGGTTACTCTGGTGATGATTTGAACAAATACTTATGGATGATTAGAATCAGTGAAGGTATTTGGCCAGACGAAGTGAGTGAAAAGAAATTTTTCACTGAAAACGGCGAATATAGAGTCGACAGTGGTGCCACAGACACGATGAGGAACTCATTGATGTACAAGATGTGTTATAAAGATTTCCCACAATTACACCCGGATGGCAGAGGTATGGACAAAGTTCGTCAACAAACCATCCTAGAGAGCGATGTTCCTCCTTTGGAATATTTCGAAGAAGCCTTCACGTCTGAGAACTGGCTAGTCAGATTGTACAAGTTGAAAGATATGGATAAAGAAGGTAGAGACTTACACTCTGCCTCGATCTTCGACAACTCTAAAAGCGATAAGAGAAGGTCCGTTACTAAAAAACCTGAACTTGATTTGAGAATATTGTAAACTGAACTGTATCTACATTTACATCTTTTATATACATGTAATAAAACTCGAGCTTACTTGTCTTTGTGTGCAGATGGTGCCATAGGTTTTTCAGAGAGCAGTTGGTTGATAATAAATTCTAATTGGGAGCAAACAGCAGCTAGAGCCCACAGCCAAATCCCTAGAGAAACACCAACGTGCGAATCTAATGTTAGAAACTCGCCGGTTCGGTAGTAATTCAGTGGCATTGATGCCAAATAAAACCAACCTTGGTTCCATACACCAGTGATCGTTTGAGGAAAATAGTCCCTGTGAGGGAAATAGTACACAATAGTCTTCCCCTTCCACAACTTCAACATCAAGAAAGGGATAGTTAGCGCTAGCATCTTGAACTTGCTCAACTTCTGTTTCAATTGCTCATTAAATTCTTTCACGTTTTGAGACAACCCCGTCAATTCTTTATTCAATTGATCCAGCTTCCTATTATTCTTCGTCCACTTAGCATAGTTATCCTGAGCAGAGATCGATTGGTTCTCCTCTTGTAGCCGACGTTGCTCTAATAATTTAGCCTTATACGTGGATAAATGAGGATTGAAGGTCCCAATCACAGAATTTAGCCACGTATCATGCCATGAACTCGTGTATTGAACGAACTTTGTCGCAATGAAAAACGCAATTGCCAGCAAAACAGACCAATGTAGCATCGTTTCTAGCCTCTATCTACCACTACCAACTCACCACAAAGGACACTGGAACCCATCTGTGTAGTAGTTTGCTCATCAGTGAAAATTTTGAAAAATTAACACAATCATTTAATCCCATCTTCATTGGTACTGAAACTTGGCTATGAACCGGACCGTGGCTGTTTGATCTCTGTGCCGCTTCTCTTGCTAGCAACACGCCACTTAATGTCTCAGGAGTTCATAGAAGAGAATCCGCGGTCTTCCGAAGAAGATAGTGGCAGTTACGATGAATGGATTCCATCGTTTTGTTCAAGGTATGGACATGAGTACTTCTGCCAAGTGCCTACAGATTTCATTGAAGACGACTTCAATATGACTTCGCTGTCCCAGGATGTGCCGCACTACCGAAAGGCGTTGGATTTGATCCTCGATCTGGAAGCTATGAGTGACAATGACGATGAGGTCGATTTTGATGAAGACATGGATACAGTGAACGATATGGAGGATTCTGAGAAGAATAAGCCTCCGATGATTAATAAGAGCATAGTAGAGCATGCTGCAGAGCAACTGTATGGGCTAATCCATGCCCGATATATTTTAACGAAACAGGGACTGCAAGCCATGGCAGAGAAGTTTGATCACAAGCAGTTCGGCACTTGTCCCCGTTACTATTGTAGCGGGATGCAGCTGCTACCTTGTGGGCTGAGTGATTCGATAGGGAAATACACAGTGAGGCTTTATTGTCCCAGTTGCCAAGATCTCTATCTGCCTCAGTCCTCAAGACATTTGTTCTTAGAAGGTGCCTATTGGGGGACGAGTTTCCCAGGTGTGTTCTTGAAGCATTTTGAAGAGTTGGAGGAGTACGTAGAGAGGAAGAAGAAGGAGTCTTACCAGTTGAAAGTGTTTGGATTCAAGATCAATGATATGGCCACTTCGGGACAAAGAATGAAATGGTTAAGACAGTTCCCATCCACCAAGGAGGAGTGGGAAGAGTTCGCTAAATGTGAATTCGAGATACCAAAGCTCTAGTATATATGTGTATACATGTGTGCGTGTGTGTATATGGATGCGCATCTAGTGCACAAAGTCAGTCGCTCCAATTCTTAATGGCTTTAGAGACATTATCCCAATATTTTAGTTCCATAGTGAGCTGAATCGCGGTATCAAAGTCCCTTGTCTCGAACGCTTGAGCCAGTCGAGACTCGAGCTTGCGTATCCGCTCTTTGTTTTCTTGATTCAATGGTTCCAGATCCTTCTCGTCGGTGATTTCATTCAGCTTATCATGGACATCGAGGACTCGTAGCATGATATCCTGGTCAGCCAAGGCCACATCCCGCGATTGCGTCTCTTGAGTCAAGTCGATGCCCTTGTGGAGCTTGATTAGGTACTGCGCTCTTTGTAGCGGGCTCTTTAACACTTGATAAGCGTGGTTCAGCCTGGTAGACAGATCATCTTCCTTGTTCCCGACATCCGGGTGAACTTGCGCCTGCAAGTGGCGATACTCACGCCGTAGTTTGGCCAGGTCCACGGTCCAGGGAGTCTTGTTCCTGGGAAACGTCTCGGGAAACAGCCCGTAGATGTTGCTCACGAACCTTTTACCAGTTTGTATACGAAGCTGTCTATACATAGCAGACGCAATTGCAAGTGTATTAGATCCAGGCCGGAACACGAGTTTACACGAGTTTACACGAGTTTACACACTCGAGACCAGTTAAGACGACTTTAACAAGACTTAACACAAGTCTACAAGCGTTTGCACGACTTATCACGATTTTGCAAGAACGGTACTCGGTGGACAAAGTCACACCACTTCTTGCTGTGACGAGATTATGGACTTAGAAGATCGTTTACTCATCACAGCCCCGGTCTACTACCAAGAGCCCTCTTCGCAATGTGGGTACTGCCACGGGAAGAAACCAAGAGCCAATTCCGTTCCGCTGTCGTCCTGGGTCCCGACCGATGCTGAAACCGGCCATTGCACCATTGGATTCCATTGCGAACTCATGTCAGCCAAGATGTACGACCGGTTGTGCAATCTGGGGTTTAGAAGATCCGGTCAATTCATTTATAAACTGGATCCGTTAAGAAGTTGTTGTAGACTTTACACTATTAGAACTTCACCGTCCCAGCTGAGATTGAGTAAAGATTTGAAAAAGACTGTGAAGAGATTCCATAAGAGAGCCCTTCCCAATGGGATGGGGACCCGGGATTTTATAAGAGACTTGCAAATGGTGGATTCGCACAGTGCTAAGTTTAAGACACGATTTGAGCCAGCTACTTACTCTGATGAGAAATTTAATTTGTATGTCAAGTACCAAGAGACAGTTCATAAAGATTTTAAAAATGATAAGAGATCATTTGAAAGGTTCCTTTGTCACAATCCGTTCTCTGATAAATATACACAGTCACAGTGGGACCAATTGAATGATCATGGTTTCCAAGGCGAGATTCCTATCCTTGGTGCTGTTCATGAATTGTATTATTGGGAAAACAAATTGATTGCTCTGGCAGTATTAGATTTGTTACCCAGTGGAGTATCGTCTGTTTATTTTCTGTGGGATCCTGATTTCAAGAATTGGTCGCTGGGTAAGATAAGCGCTTTACGAGAGCTGTCATTGCTGGCAAAACTGAATAGAGATTTCTATTACATGGGCTATTATATTGAAGATTGTGATAAGATGAAGTACAAATCAGACTATGGTGGTGAGTTGCTAGACCCTTGTCGTTACGAGTATATCTCGTTACCATTCCTTCAAGAACAAAATATATTGGCTAATGGGAAATTATTCACATTAGGTCACGTCAATGGGAATGAGGATAGCATTACGAATGAATTTTCTGTGAATTATAAAATGTATCAAAGAACTAATCTCACGTTTGCTGACCTGACTGTGTTGAAAGATGTAGCTGAAGCATTGTATGGTGATCACGGTGTTGCATTCAAGAGAGATGAAGCTTTGTTGCAACGGTTAAGAAGTGAAGGTGTCTCGTGTGAAAATGTTGATATGGAAAAATCACTTTTCTCTGTCAATGATCAACCTGTATCTAGTGGAAGGAAATCGGAATTGCCAAACGTCATGCCAGGACTAATCCCATTAGTGGAGTTGCAAGAATTAATCGAGTCTAAGAAGATATCAATGGTAAATTTTGATTTAATGGTGTATAGTCATTCTCAAGGTTTACGATCCATCCAAAATTGGCAATTAGAAGATGAAGAAACCAAATCAATGATTTTTGATTTGATAAGAGTGTTGGGAATAGACATTACAAGGAAGGTGTTACTTCTAACGGTTTGAAACTCTGAAAGTACATGTTTCTCGTCATTTAATTGTGTGGCTTTCAGTAATTAGTTTGCTGAATTATCATAATAATTAGTTGTTCTCTTTTTTTTTTTCACATTCATTTTTAACAGATACAATACAACTTCGATGACGTTTTTAACAAAGCAGTCCAACCGCTGTTATATTAGCTTGTGTTGATCGTTAGTCGCATACTTGAGATACCATGAATGATATTAATGAGATAGTGAAGGCGATTGAAGAATTGTACAGTCCGAAACCGTCGTTCAATGTAAATCAAATTCAACAAAATTTACAAAATGTTCAAAAATCTGTAGAAGGCTTATCATTGGCTAACGAGCTGTTGATGAATGCAACGTTCTCTTCTAATGTTAAGTATTTTGGTGCCCTAACTTTAACTGTTCAATTCAATCAATTCTCTACTTCAAATCCGTTAGTATGGAGGTTATTGAAGACCAATTTAATCCACTTGACTAGATTTTGTTATATGTATCAAATAGATCCTCATAGCCATAGTCATTTGACAATTGTCATTAGAAAATTGATGTCTAATCTGTCTCAATTGTTTATAAGTCTTAACGAAAACCATTTAGATCCCACTATGGATGGTTTGACACAATGGGATAATCCAATTAACACATTGATTCGACTATTGTTGCAATTCAATAGTTTTGATGGTAAGAGTTCAATTGACGTGGACGGCGGTGAAGTAGAAAATTTCATTAATACAAATTTGAATGTATCGGTCTCGTACGATGAATTACTACAATTCATCTCAAACTCGAATGCCAATAATGAACTAGTGTTAACACTTACAGAAATTATTATTGAAGATTTAACTAAATACCAATCCAAGAGAACAAGTATCACCAATGTTCATGATATTATTCGTCAGTTCATGTACATTAGTACCATTGCATTGTTAAATTATAATTTAGCACACATTCCAAATTTGAATGAGATCAGTGAAACCACTTTCAAAACTACACAGGCATGGATTTCGTACGTTTCCATTGCCAAATCATCAAATGGGAGAATGGATTTATCTGAACTGTTTCAAAATATGATCGATTTAATGTGTCGATCTACTCAAGATACAGATCATTATCGCTCAGCAGAAAAAATTTTGAATATATTTGGGAGCGTTTTTAGTCAAGATCAAACTTTAATGTCATATGAAATTCGCCAACAGATTGAACCAATCTTTCTAGGTATTTCAAGAACCAATATGGATACTTCGAAAAATGCATGGATGTTACAGTACATGAACTATTTAGTCACCAATGAATTAACAGAAGAATTGAAAGAATTGGCGATTTGCATTGTGGATTTCTTACAAATTAGCTCTCTGGATATCTGTAATAAGCTCTTTACTAAAATGGCACAACCTAATGACTCTGATATTATTCAGCAGTACATAAAAGTTCTTTTACAATTGACTAATTTCCCATTATTGCCTGTGCTCCAGGAATTTTTCTCAATAAGAATGGTTGATTTCTGGATAGATTTTGCGGACGCTTGTAATAATTTGCCTCAAGAGATTATGTTACCAAATGCAATGGATATTGCTACTGATCTTTTCCAACAGGTTATTAACATATATCTACCCAAGATCTCTTTAGCTATCAAACAAAAGATAATGGAGACCGATGATGATATTACTGCCATCCATGAGTTTGATGATTTTAGGAGTGCCGCGGCTGATTTGTGTTCTGCATCATGGAGTATATTGGGACATAATAACTTAACGAATATCTTAGTTTATAAGACTGGGTCGTCGGACCTTTCATTGGTAGATAATAAAGAAGAAGCTTTATTTGAAATTGAAACTATGTGCTATTTACTTGAAATGTTATTGAAGGATATCACGTTGCATGAAAGTCCATGGATCTTACAAGTTCTGGAAGAGAACTCTTTTTTTTTCCAGAATTTTACACATTTACTCCAGGTTGGTATTGATAGTCCACTGGAAAATAATGGCGATATGAATGTGGGTCGAATGTTGAAATTATCATTTGTCAGAACAAGTACTAAATTGATTAGTGCCTTAGCTAGTTATTTAAGCACATCAACCAGTAATTTAAATGCATGCATTGAACTTTTATTTCAAGGATTAGAAAAAACTTTGATGGTTGGTAATGAGCGTCATACTGATCTTAACGACAAATTAGAAATCTTGATGGTCAATGCTATAAATACAGTTTGTGAAATTTGCAGATATCAATTATCTGATTATTTATCGCATTTCATGGGGTTTCTACTAACAATTATAAATCCTGAAACTCCAGTGTCAAATTATGTTAAAAGTCGTCTAGTGACATCTATTGGTTACATTATCCAAGGTTACGTCAAAGACGGCCCGCAGGAGCAAGCAAAATTCATTAATCAATTATTAGACCCAATATTGACATATATTGCGAAATATTTATCCCTGCCAGTAACTCAAGAAAATATTGATAACATAACCACTTTATTGAATTGTTTAAATGAGTTGAGTAAATCATTCGTAGTTCCTGATGAAGTAGACGTGCCAGACTCTACTAATGAAAAGGTTATTCAAAATTTACCACACATTCTAACTTATTGGAACACTGAACCACTAAACATTAAGAGCAAGTGTTCTGAAATAATGGATCGTATATTAATGAATCCTGCGTATGGAAGAAACGCTAGTGTTGTCGAATCTATTTGTTTGCTTATGGGTAGAACTTTTCAAATAGCAAACGAAGAACCCCATTTCTTAAAATACACTCTGAAAGAAGTCATTGAATTTATCTTAAGGTATGTCAACAGAACTGATTTATCAATAGGATTTCCTTATTATGTTTATTTACTAGAACAAATGATTCAAAAAAAAAAAAATGAGATAACAGCACAAGAATTCGATTACATCTTTGAACAAGTCTTTCTAAACAATTATCAGGAGCATATTGCTAACGATCCTGATTTACTGTTAACTATGATTTCGTTTGTGTCACTTGTCTTAGACCAAAAGCCTTCATTAGCGCTAAATAGTAGCCAGTGGGTTGGTTTTGTTTTGCCCACATTCATTAAATTATTGCCTTCTAAAGAGAAATTTACTATAGTGGCGATCACCAAATTTTGGATCAAAATGTTGAATAATAGAGCTTTCAATCAAGAAGATTTGAATTTGGCAAAACAACAAGTGGTATCGATGGGGCAAGACTTGATGTATCACGTAATATACGCAACCTACCATAGTCAAAGATCTGACTTAGCCAAGTATTCAGACTTACTAAGAACTTTGGTGGGGAAAATTCCTTTAGAATCAAAACAATGGCTTATAATCTGTTTACCAAAAATCATCACTAACACTAATATTAAATTAGAAACTCATGAACGATTTTTAGAAAAGCTACTAGTCACAAGAGGAAGTAGAGCTGCGAATAATGTAATACAAGAATGGTGGTTGGAATGTAATTCATTACCTAGTTACTAGAAAAGCTATATGTTAAAGTTTACCAACGTAGTAAAAATACCCTTTCGTACCCTGAAGTGTTATGACATTGTGTGATACCAGTTGATAGAAGGGGTCTGTTCCTGAATTGATTACTATAGTGCATAAAAAGTTCGTAATCACACAACTGTCTGTGGTGAATGTGTCAAAAATGTAGTTTACTTGATGTTACATGATTTGGCTTAGAAACCTTCGTAGAACAAAGCAAATCAGAAAGCAAGAGAAAGTAGCTTTTTTGTTGACACCTTCCATAATCATAAAGAAAACATTTGTAGCCATACTACGTCAAGTATAGTACGTTAGTACTATGGTACTTGTGGTTATGCACCACCCTTTAAGGAATTAAAATGTTCAGGAGGTTCGTAATTTTAGTACAATTGTTGACAATTCCAGCAGAGGTAATCATTGATATCATAATAATCTTATTATATCAAGGGAATATAGCATCACATCGATGTGTTTATTTTTAAATTATCGAATCGTTGTCATTAAAGAGGTTGACAGGAATTTCGTAGAGAAAATAAGAGATATCAAGGGAGCTTTTGCATGTCGATTTGAATAATGATTAGATACTACAAAGATAAATTCTGAATCAGCTATAGTGAATTATCTTGAGATAAGGTACAGAAGTAAAAAATCATATATAAATAGTGAAGTTTTGCCAACTGGGGAATTAACTGTAAATTAAGATACTTTACTTTGTTACTACAGTCTTGAGAAACAATTGCTTTACACCGGTTCCACCCAATTACTAATTTGCTTTTTGTTCTAATTATTTGTTGCTATTATCTTTTGCTGATGCTTTTTACCAAACAAAAAATTTGTGACGAAAGAGTTGAAACTTTACTACGTGCTGCCGCATTTTTAGACAGCTTTAAAAGTCTACCTGAAGTTGGCACAAAAAAACGTAAAGTCAAATTGGTACTAGATGAGCCAGCAGGTCTTAGATCTCCTCGCAGTTTATCTGGATCTCCACCCTCTAAGAAACAAAAATTTGTTAAATTTACTTCAAAGAAACCTAGTATTAAGTTACTACTATGCTCTCCGAACTCATCTAGTTCTGTTCAAGATACTACTAAATACAACAATTTATTAAACTGTCCTAGTAATGTTAAAGCTATAGAGCTTACAAATTCAAATGATTCTCCAAGCGTACCTAGTGCCCCACCTTCCACTCCAAACCATTCACCACTGGCAACCAAGAGTGTTCAACTCAATGATAATGTCGTAACTAAGAGTTACGACATTGAGAAGCCAATTTTCGCAACTAAGAAGGTAAAGGCTAAAATCGTTAAAAGATCTGAGAACTATGTCGGCAAAAAATGTAACCATTGTAAAAGTAATGCTAAGACACCTGAATGGCGTTCTGGTCCCTATGGTGACAGAAATAAGATTTGCAATGCTTGTGGTCTTTTCTACAAAAAATTGGTTGTCAGATTTGATAGAACTAAAGCAAATATTTTTATGAGATATAGACGAGACACTGCTCCAGCTGACAGAAAAGTGCCTCCAAAATTTGATGTACCACAGGAATTTATTGACAAAGTTGATATCACTGCAAGCTGACCACTACCACGTATTCTTTTGGTGTTTTTTTTTTTTTTGGAACCTACTACACACACCTTTAATGGTATGTGATATTTCGCTGTAACTTAACTCATCTCTTTCATTTTAATATGTACTCTACTAATAAAAACTAATGATTAATTTCACTACTCCATTCTTCTATATCTATATATATTTTTTATTGATCTATCTATCTTTGATGATATCGAATTATCTTCCATGTCAATGAAGCCGGTTATTAAAAGCCTTTCTTTTGATTTCTCTTTACGTACATTTCGTCATTTGTTCTGATCCTATTGATAATAACTTGTTTTGATAAATAATCAAATTCGTTATTAGCATTATTGAATCTTGTGTCGTTTAATCTTATTGTTTTGGTCTCTAGTTCTATGGAGGGATTCAAAACAACTCCATCTACGTATTTGCAACTTAAGACACTCAAACAAATCTCTTTCAATGACATAATCGATTCAGGGTATTGTTTCAAAGCAATAATAATCTTTTCACTTGGATAAACGTCTCTAACGTTTTGTAAACGTTCGATATGGCCCATGTGGAATAAATCAAAATCATCCATAATTAAAATTGTATCTCGTTCTTGCCATCTAAATCCACCTTGAACCAAGACTGTATCAAAATCTTTATCAAACACATAGCAATATGGGTCAAACCCATTGGTTGCTAGACTATAAAATTTCATTTCATCTAACGTGGGAGTCCCAATGGGTGAAAATTCATCTGTTAAAATTCGTTGAATAATTTCAGTGGTACTAACACCAAACGTTCTCTTCACGACTTGAAACCGATCCATCTCTTTCATCACTCTATAACAATCTTGCCCATTGGCATCAAGGGTGATATCATCACCATGTACCACGTATTGGCAACCATACAGATCTAGCCAGCTGGGCTCTGTCACATATGGAGCATCTTCCACAACTTCAAAGCACCATCTATTTGCTCTAGTATGGCCATACCTTTCCCTTGAATTCATCACAGGAGCACCTTTATTGAAAGTGATCGCTTCATCGTTATGAACACCTACAATAACAATACCATTACCAGATTTTCCACTAGTTCTTACAGCTTGTAAAATCGCACCAGCATGGCCATGGTGAGTGAAATCAAAACAGCCATCTATCCAGATTCGCAGATGCTTCTCAGTCATCATAGCAATTGATAAGCAGGGCTTTTCAATTTTCAATTATGATATAAATTAGTGTTGAGTGGAAGAAAACGTTTCTGATACAAAAGTTATCAATCTTTTAATTGAAATGAACCAATATCGATCACCTTTCAAAACATCGGTGGCTACATTCGTGACAACATTCTTACGGCTATGGATCCCAATATTAGTGAAATCAGACTCATTGGAAGAAATTATTGGTGATAATTTATTGATATAAAGCTCCATGGCAGATTGGATCTTAGGAAGTTCATTTTCTGAAAAGGCCTGCTTCAATAAAGTCAAGATATCAAGCAAAATTATAACCAACTTTAAATCCAATTCCTCCTTCCTTAAAGACACTAGTAATGGGAATAAATGGTTTTTCGTTTCAACTAATAAATCTGGCCGATAATCTGCTTCATCCCATTTCTTAACAAGTTCATGGATCAAGAAATTGCAGCGCATCGATGAAGATAGCTGACTCTCCTCTAATTGAGACTCTCTACTTATAAGCTCTCTGGCTTGACTCAGCTGTTCCTTAGACATGGTTGTGTTGCTGTGGTCTTGGCCATGGAATTGAAGTGAAAACCCTAGTTTTAAAGATTTTGGCCCTAGTTTATATTGTTAAACTTTTTTTTTCTTTTAATAAGGACCAATGATTATTCAACAGTTTACATGCCACATTACTTCACAAGGGTGGTCAGCCTTGAAAAAACGCACTGAGATCTTCTTACTAGTGTGGCTGTGGATTTTTTGTGAGGAGTGGTATAAATAATGAGTGAAAAGGATGGATATTTGTCTCAAGAGGAGGAAGTGTTTGATGGGAATGATATTGAAAATAACGAAACTAAAATTTATGAAGAGTCTTTAGATTTGGATTTGAATAAGAGTAATCGGCAAATTTGGTTAGTGAGATTGCCTATGTTTTTGGCTTCGCGTTGGAGAGATAGAAACAATTTGCACGGCCAAGAATTGGGGAAAATCAAGATTAACGGGAATGGCAGTAAGATTAAATTGGTGTTGAAGGACGAAGGTAATCAGAACATTCCTCACGAGTACGATTTGGAGTTAACAAAGAAGATTGTAGAGAATGAGTTTATCTTTACAGAACAGAATTTAAAAAAATATGAACAACGGAAGCAAGAAGAGTTGAAGAAAAAACCAGAAGAAATTGTCGCACAGCAGAAACAACAGGAACAAGCCAGGCCAGGCCGTGGTAATAATAATAATAATCAGCAGCAGCCGCACCAACGAGGAAGACGTGGTAAGAAATTTAACTATAGAGTTATGACTGATAGGGACGGTAGGGATCGTTATATTCCTTACGTAAAGACTATCCCAAAGAAGACTTCTATCGCTGGCGTAGTATGTCACGAATGTCAAGTGATGCCCTCGATGAATGATCCGAATTATCATAAGATTGTAGAACAAAGACGTAACTTAGTGAAAATCAATAATAAAGAAAGAATCGTTACACTAGATGAAACCGTCGGTGTTACTATGAGCCATACAGGTATGTCCATGAAAGGTGATACATCCAAGTTCTTGAAAGTTGGGCGTGAGAAGAACAGCAAACTAAATGGTCCTAACAATAAGACTATAAGGATGCCGAAAAGAGAAATCTTGGATTATCTATTCAAATTATTTGACGAGTACGATTATTGGTCCTTGAAGGGGTTAAAAGAGAGGACAAAGCAACCAGAGGCACATTTGAAAGAATGTTTAGATAAAGTAGCCATCTTAGTGAAGAAAGGTCCGTATGCGTTTAAATATACATTGAAACCAGAGTACAAAAAATTGAAAGAAGAGGAAAGAAAGAAGACTTTGGGAGAATTAGCTAACGAAAACGAGTTCCCTGACAGCTCTAAGGAAGACGACGCAGAACCAGAGGAAGACATTGAGATGGAAGATATTGTATAAACGTGTACCTGTGTATATCAGGATAACTTACAGTTTTCTAACTTTAAGCTATGGCCTTCTACAGAGGTAGTTAATTGATGTCTTAAGGTATAAAACTGGACTGTTTTTTTTTCTAATCAATAACATCCGTGCAATATGCACTCCCGTTACGTTTTTTACTTTTACATTTGTATATTTTATTTTATTTTTGCAAAAAAAAATATATATTATGTACTTATCGCTTGTAATTTCCAGTTTAAGAAGGCGCTTCTCACAACCTGCCCGCAATGGGCTTGCAGCAGTACAGCGGGCGCAATACACTAGTGAAGCTTCACAATTATTGCGTTTCAATTGAGAAGCGTTAATTGAATGCCATCGATTTAATTGAATATATTTATTATTGATACTACATCGTATTTAACCTTTGAGTTGTATTATTTTAGTCTTCACATTAGTACAGAACCACACATCGATACAATGGCTAGAGAAATTACTGATATTAAGCAATTTTTGGAATTGACCAGAAGAGCTGACGTTAAAGTCGCTACTGTCAAGATTAACAAGAAATTGAACAAGAACAAGAAACAATTCAGACAAACCAAATTTAAGGTCAGAGGTTCTAAACACTTATACACTTTAGTTGTCAACGATGCTGGTAAGGCCAAGAAATTGATCCAATCTTTACCTCCAACTTTGGAAGTCAACAAATTGTAAATATTATAAGAGCAGTATAAAAAATTATTTTTACCAAGATTATATATATATACAATTACTAAGTTTTAATAAACAACACCAAAAAATAGTCATTATTTACCAATATCTTTTGATGGTTTCAAAGCAAGAATCCACCAATATGCTTTTATCGTTAAATTTATTTATTTGCTTAATTATATATATGAATACTTTTGGTATCATTAAATGATACTTTCTTCTCGTTAACACTGTCTGGCAATGGTAGTTCGTCACGATTACTATTAGATCGCTCACTAGGAGTGGCAGATGTGGTTATATGAGTCGTGGTAACCAATTCTGCTGTACGTACCCATTTTCTTCTCCTTGTATACTTGGTAAATGAAATCTCTGTAGATTCATGGTTCCAAGTATTATCGTAATATTTCCAGTCATGCTCTAAAGACCATTGGTCATCGATCCAATTCCATTGTAGATCCACTTCATCGTCACTAGATATCCCCGTACTCAGCGTATTATCGTCAAAGTTTCCTAAATCAGGTAGTTCAAAAGTGGTAATATCTGGAGTGGCATCTAAAAATTCATCTGTCCAGGGCCCTCTCTCATAACTCAACATTGAGGAAGTCCAGCCAACCCCTAGCCATCGTCGTTGGTTTTCATATATGACATATTTGAATGATATTTTTTTTTTGAAATCCTCCCTTTTCATAAGTGGATTAGTACCATTTGTGCTATTAATAAAACTATTATCCTCATTTGCAATCTTCTGCATTTGATTTAATACCTTCTTATAAATGGCGTGATAATACAAATTTCTTGGTTGATAATAGATGGTTAGATCTAGCCCAAGGATATAATAACTCAACAACCTAATGGCACGGAAATTCCATGAGATCTGTCTTATCCTAGTAAAAGTTTTACTATGGTACGTCAAAATTAATATGCCAAAAACGGTTATGATAGATCGTATCTTGATTAAATAGCTGGTGATCAATAAATATACCGGTGAAATAAACAAAACCATATAAATATATGTCTTTAAATTTTGCTTATTCAAAATATTAATGGGGAGTAACAACCTCTCTAACTTATTAGAAACTTGATTGATCAAATGAACAATATCATCTAAAGTCGGATGGATATCAACAGTGTTATTAATGCGACTATCAAATATGGAATACAAGCCAATCACATTAATTAGAATCAAATGACCACAGAATCTCATTAAAATTTCAAACCATTGTACAATACAAAAATACCCAGCTATCACTACAAATTGAATCCACAATTCATCATTTTGCCACAAGAAAACGTCTAATAATGAGTCTAAGACAATCAAATATGGATACAATTTTACTAGCGCTTTTGAGACAGTATTTGGAGTAGAAAGTAACAAAGGTGACGAAACAATATTATTCATATCATATTCATTCTCATCAACACCCCAAAAATCATCAAAATTATCATTAGACTTACCACGTCGTCTCTTTAACCGTCTTTTTAAAACACTTCGTATTACTTTATTCGTTTTCTCGGCGAACTCTTCATCACTCATTTGGTGCTTACTCATAACAACTGCCTTTGTTTTGTCATCCCAGACTATTACTCTAGTCAATTGTATTAAATATGAAGCAGGAATCTATAAACGAGTAGTGTCAAAGTTGGCGTCTCATCGTCTTTGGCTTTATATTTAAATTTGTTGAAAAAAAAAAAATAACCTATACCCGTGAGCATAGTATTACCAATAAGCAAATGGAATATAATTATTGTACCTCGCCGTCAAGGTATGTAGTGATACTTATTTAATTCCTCCGTATCTCTTTTAATGAACTCCTTTTCGATTAAATAGGAGACACTTTTCTTGAATATTGATGGAGTTAATGGAAATCTTGGTTTCAGAAAAGCTTGGCAATCTTGATATAATTGATCATGCGTCGTTACTTTCCTAGATTTCATTGTCCTTACCATTATAGCGTTGACCTCCATAACTTTCTGTCTCTCTTCTCTGTGATTGGTTTCTTGGTTAGTATTATCAGGGTTATTACTTGTGATGGACTGGATTTTAATCTTCTCACTTGTACCTACAAAGGATTTATTCAAGCTGAAAAGATCCGTCGCGTGGATGGTTTTATTCTGTGGTACTTTTCGCAACACTCTCGTTCTTGAAACCATACATAATGGAGTCAATTGTCTCATTAATTCTAGATCTTCTAAGCCTGTTAATTTCATGATCTCAGTCACTGATAATTGTTCATGGTCTTCAAATAGTAATAGGATTAAAGCGCCGTAAAGAGATATGATCAGTGTGTGATAGCTAGAGTCAAAATGAATTCCTAACTCTACCAGTCCCAGGTTGTAAGCCCATACCAGCTGTCTCTCGTTATATTTTTTGGTGTATGGTTCAATGAATTGTTGTTTCATGTCATGTAACCTTTGAGATAAGATAATGTTAGAATTCAATTCTTTAAATTCATTTAGTGTCGTCTGAAATGGCCATGCAGTTATTGTCAGGACTTGAGGTACGAATATTTTTTGATATTCTGTCATGTTCCTACTTATCTCTTGAGATGTAGCTATGTCACGTAACATATTTTCTAATTTGAATGTGAAAAATGACCCCATCTCTTGTTTAATTTGTCTAATCATAAATTTTTCTAGATTGTTTGAAGATCTTTGCTGTAATAGCCTTTTAGATAATTGAGCTTTGTAGTAACTGGTGAAGTTATCTTTATCCTTAATCAACCTAAAAATTTTCACGCACTTGTTCAACTCTTTTTTAATATCATTTATAATGTTTGGATCTTCAGATTGCTTTAATTTGAAATCTAAGTATAAGTTGGTGAAAACAATTGAATTAGAACTTTGGTTAAGAAACTCGGTGAAAGCGTTTATGATTGTGTTTTCAATCGTTAAAACTTCATTTTCCAATATTAAATTTGAAAAATTTAGTTCATGGCCAAACCCATCATAATATTCAAATTTATTCAAGACTTTCTCTAACCATTGAATGGCTATGCTAATTTTCTTTGACTTAATACTGGAGCTTAGTTCATCAAGTCCTTTAGCGTCAATTAGTTTCAAATCTTGTAGAATTAATCTTTGGAAAGCTTGCAGTACTTCAAATTTATAGTTTTCATCATTGGTAAGATCATATATCTGTTTCATTAGTTTTACATCTCTTTCAGTCAAGGCATGTAACGTTAATGGGTCCATAATCTCTAAGATTTTGCCATTAATCAATAGGTTATTTAATAAAGTTACTATCTTGGATGATGTGTCAGTATTAAACAGTTCTGCATCCATTTTTTTCTCAAATTCTATTAGATCGCAAACTTTATTAAGGAACTCAATAGGTGAAGAGCTGGTAAGATCGGCTTCTCTATTGTAGTAGTTCTCAATATCCTTTAATAGTTCAGGTTCAAAATTGGTCAAATAAAAATTATCTTCCGTGTCTGTAATCAATTCCATCATGGAAATTAGCTTAGTAATAATCATAACAGTCTTAGAGTTAATAATTTGAGTGCTTCTAATTTCCTTCACTAAACCAACTAAACTGGAATGCAATGGCATCTTTAAAGGTAACAGCACTTGAATTTTAAAAGTATCTAATGCTAAATCATATATTTCAGGAATTCTATTCAATTTACAATAAACTTTATCCATATAGATCATTAAATCACTAATCAATTTAAAACAATTGCTTTGGTATTCCCAAAACTCTAGTAATTTAATTGGAAAAAGCGATGGATCATATTTTGAAAGCTCCCATTTATCAACCAATTCGTTTAATTTAGAAATCAAATACACTCGAAGACGTTCATATAATAACGATGGTTCTTCTTTCAGTACAATGTCGTAAATTGTACGATAAATTTGTTCAAATGATACAGATTCAGTGGCTTTGTCATATATTTTATTGATAGCAGACTCAATCACAGCCCAATCCTCATCAAATTTCTGTACATGGTTTCTGGCATCAGGAATCCTTATCTTGGTTCTTCTAGAGCTCAGCATTGTCGTAGTTTGACGTTCTAATTCTCACAAAGGTTACTACGAATAAATGTAATATTGTTATAGTGAAAAATTATTGCACTATTAATTATTGTCAAATTCATTGTTTACTCTTATTGATAACTACTGCCAGCAGCAACGAATTCCTCGGCTCTGTTATCTATTACGCATATCCTCAATTTATTGATTACTGTACACAGATAGCATTTGTTTTAGTTGTCTCTCTTAAGATGTCTTCTTCTGATGTGTTTGATGTCTTAAATGTTAAACAAAAATCGAAGAGTCCCATCGACTCTTCATCGCCAAGTTTAAAGCCTATATCCTCATCATCTGCGCTAGCGAATTCCCGTGCACCCAAACAACATGTTACCGGCATCCAGAGAGAACTCTACAGTCTTCTGGGTGATAACCAGCCCCCAGTAATGATTCACCAAGGTAATAAATTTAAAGAGAAATTGAATGACACTTCAAAACCATCACCTTGGACATATATGGAATTTGTACCTACGAAGGATAGTCCTCTTAAGTTAAAACATTGGGTAAAAGGTTCTAAAGAACTATTGGGGGAAGAACCTCAAGAATCAGCATTTTCTAAATTTAATAATAAGTTGACATTGCCCACGTTTTCCCAAGATGAATATAATGAATTTATGAAAGTTATTTTGGATGATAAAGATGCAACAAACGATAGTAATGAAAGTAAGGAGACAGATGAATGGAGTTTCAAAGAGATAGATTATCTTTTTAAGTTATGTCATAAATACGACTTAAGATGGTTTATCATTTATGATAGATATATGTTTGATGTTAAGCAAAGATCAATTGATGACCTGAAAGAGAAATTTTATGAAGTATGTTACAAATATTTTGCATTTAAAAATCCCAAAGATCCATTATTACCATCTTTAAAATTTGATAAGATGAGAGAATTAGAGAGAAAAAAATATTTGCAAAGATTATTATCTCGATCTGCGGCAGAAATAGCTGAGGAAGAAGCTTTGATTATAGAGTCCAGAAAATTCGAAATGGCCGCCAAAAAGACTTTGAACGAGAGAGAAACCTTACTAAGGCTGTTAGACTCTCCAAATTCCAATCAAGACGTCTCTCAATTTTTAACGTCACAAGGGATTTCACAGCTCTATAACAACCTATTGTCAGATAAGAGTAAAAAAAGGAAGCATGAATCCAACGTTCCTGAAAACCCATGGATGAAACAACAACAACAATTTGCACATCAAAAACAACAATTGCAACAAATGCAAGAGAAGAAGCTTGCTGCTGCCGCTGCAACGTCAGAAGATGACTCATTAGTCAGTGATGAACAAGGCTCATCGCCTAGGAAGACTAAGAAACAGAAATTAGAATTACAAACAGCATTGAAACGTAAATCAGAAGCTCAATACGCTGAACATTTATTGAAAAGTTTTACCTCTGAAGAAAGGAAAAATCTTGGTGTAATACTTCATGGAGAAAAATTAGCACCAGGTGTGTATCTACGATCAAGTAGAATCTCTACATTTAAGCCTGCGTTACAAAATAAAATAATGGCTACATTGCAAGAGCTTTCATTGCCGATGAGGCCTGCCATGCCTTCATATGCCGTGATAATGGAGCAAGAAGAGATATTACAAAAAATCGTGATGCTGTTGGATTTAAAGAGACATCTTGATAAATTAGAAGTTGAGAAGACTATTACTAAACCGTAGAGATGGTAATAATGCAAAAAATTCATAACAAGTAAATAATGACCATAAATATTATAATAGAATTGGCCTAGAAGAAAGTTTTGAGCCTTTGAAATTTGTCAATGCTCGATGTTTCATATCAATAGTTTGTAAAGTTCTCCAAGCTTCTTCGATATGTCTTGGTTTCAATGGATTCACCGTATTATCTGGACCATCAAATAGCCTTTTCTTTCTGGTGATGGTCCCCTCATTATTTGCCAGAGTCGTAGTCTCTAAATTTAAATCTAATCCAGTTTGAATTCTATTTTGAATGTTTTTCTTCAACTTTAATGTAGTTTCCTTCATTTTAATCCTTAGAGCAGACTCTGTCAAAGCACAAACAATTTCAAAAGTTAAAAATCCGAGGATATCAATGACATCATCGTGAGGTTTCCCTTCCAACAACTGCGATATACTAGCCCAATCTTTAAACCGTTTGCTCTTTCTAAACGTAAAACTTGCTTGTCTGCAATCAGACCAATGCACATACTCTTCCCTAGTCATATTCTTCGTTCTATCATCAGCCATCTTTAACCTTTTCAAAGTCGCAATATTGGCCTCCCTCTCATCGTCATCTAAATCGTTCTCATCCTCATTATTTTCCAAAGGTTGTTCGTTGAACATGAATTGTAATTCCCAAGGCAATTTGATTTGAGATTTTTTAACTTTCATTGCCATCCCACTTTCTTTATCATCTTTATCACCTCCACTGTTCTTCTTCAAATCATCGTCGTCACCACCAGTGCCACCACTACCAGCCGTGGCTGCAGCCGCAGCATCCTGATCCTTAGCGTTCTTACGCAAATCCTTCCAAGAAAGGTAAGTTCTTAATCGGTTCACCTTCGCTTTATCATGTCTGATAAGAAAAATCACATCCTCAGGTAACACGGTCTTAGCACCTCTCGATTGAGCGGTTTTATTGGCTTGTAACAAGATTTCTATAACTTGCCCTCTTACAATATCTTCAATTAAAGACGTGGTTTCCACAGGCGGATCAGTCGTCTCACCAGACACAAACATCATCTGTTGAATCTCCACCCGGTATTTGTACTTGTCAGACATCCTGCAATAATCTAGCTAGCCTGGCGTACCTTAATTCTTTATCAAAAACCTTTACAATTAGTATCTTTTGTTCACTATACTATACTTACGTACTACGCTCTGAATTTCTCCACGAGCGAGCCCAACAGTAAGCTGGTTATAATGGCAATATTTCATTCTATAGTCTACAGTTAAACGTACCAACCCTAACATAGCCCTAACATACTACGACAAGCGTTGATCCACGAGGGATCCACAGCCCACTGGGCACACTGGCACATAATACGCTATAGAGCAATGCAACTGGAAGGAACCGCTAAATAGTGCGATAGCTATTATAAGGTATGTACCATACGCAACGGACTGTACATTGGATAAAAAGATATTACATACCATCACTACATTTCAAACAAACCCGAGAATATGATACGTTACACTGCGCACATACACATCACGTAATACCACACACCAAGAATTACCTCAGGCGCTTTACGATGTGTGTTCTCTGTATCGCTTTATCCATAAAGAAATGAAGATTTCAAGACGACGCAGCGTCCCACGCATGCCGCAACTCAGCTCATTGCCGGGAAAAAAACCTTGAATGGCATAATAATAGCCTTACTGCTGGTCTGCACCGCCTTGTTTGCTTGCATTGTTGCAGAAGGCTGCTCGCTTCACTCGCTTCACTGGCTCCACTGGCTCCACTTGCCAGGGCATTGGTGTCGTTTCAGGCGTCACAGTCTCATTGATTGCACGTGACTTGGGCCCGAGTTCTGAAAAATTTTCATTGGAAAAAAAATTTCAATGGGCATCTCACTTATAAGTGACGTCTCCATAATTAATTGCCCAATCATATATATAGCAATCAACCCGAACTAGATCTCTAACGACAATGGCTGCCTCTGATTTTTCTAAAGTTGAAACTCTACAAGCTTTGAACAAGGACTTGAACGACCAATCCTACGTTAATGGGTTCACGCCTTCTCAATCTGATGTGGAAACTTTCAAAGCTTTTGAAAAAACCTACCCAAACTTTTCTAAATGGGTTGTTGCCACTAGCAAACTAGCTGAAGAATTTTCTACGTTACCAGCCGGTTCTACCACTGCTGCTGCCGAAGAAGACGATGACGATGTTGATTTATTCGGTTCTGACGATGAAGTGGACGAAGAAGCTGAGAAACTAAAAGCCAAGAGATTAGCTGAATACAACGCTAGAAAGGCTAACAAGCCTCCTAAGCCAGCTGCCAAGTCTATCGTGACCATTGATGTGAAACCATGGGACGACGAAACGGATTTGGAAGAGATGTTGGCCAATACAAAAGCCGTCGCCATGGAAGGTTTGACCTGGGGTGCCCATCAATTCATTGCTGTTGGGTTTGGTATCAAGAAGTTACAAATCAACTGTGTTGTGGAAGACGACAAAGTCTCTTTAGATGACTTGCAACAAGCCATTGAGGATGATGAAGATCATGTTCAATCTACTGACATTGCTGCTATGCAAAAATTATGATTCGAAAGATTACCACATCAACTAGGTTAAAAGCGTCTTGATATACGTATAATAATACTTACATAAGAATTTTACCCATTTTGTATGAATACAATTCTTTTAATCTTACTAAATAGTCATTAAGAAACATTCAGATGGTTCTTCATAAATCTTCGTCCATCCAGGCCAAAGTCCTCTTAATACCTTCCTCGATATCCACACGTGGCTCATAGTCTAACAATTTCTTGGCTTTAGAGATGTTGTGATAACGGTAAGCACAGACGATCTTGACACGAAATGGTGTTAAACCAGGTTCTTTGCCTAGCAATTTAGAGAAAAATTGGGATAAATAACCGGCAAGGATGGCTACTGGCCTTTGCAATACAATGACTCTCTTGGCGACATGGTTATCAGCTTTCCAAACGGTCCTTGCTAAAGCCCAAAAGTAGGATGGTGTATCGTTAGTAATGAAAAAAGTTTCACCGCTGACAGAGGCTACGGTCTCTTCATTCAATAATTTTTGAGCAGCAAGAACATGAGCGTCTGCCACATTACCTGCGTAAGTCCAATCAAATAAATTGTTATTGTCGCCGATTTGAAACTTCGATTGCCCCAATTTAGCCACAGCTCTCAACCCTGGTACCAATTGTCTGTCGCCGGGTCCAAAAATTCCTGCAGGACGTAAAGCCACAGTTAAAAATCCATTCGACGGATCATTGGCCTTCAAGACCATGTCTTCAGCTATAGCCTTCGTTTCATTGTAAGCATCCATTGGAACTTCAGGGATAGGCCACGACTCGTCAGCGTTATGGACATCTTGTCCGTTAAATATCACACCAGCGGATGAAGTGTAAACGAATGCTTTTATTCCAAATTTCTTACTCGTCTCTAAGACGTTCTTCGTACCTTCAACATTGACTTTCTCGTAGATGTCAGCTGCACCACCATGCATTGGCGATGCACAATGGACTAGTACGTTGGCATTCGAAAGTTTCAAAGCTTCCATAACGTCATTGGCAGAAGTTAAATCACCTTTATAAAATTTAATCTTCGAAGCATCAAACGAAAATTGCTTAGACAACTTCTCAGGTAAAGGTCTCACATCAAACACTGTGATTTCAGGTTGAGGTTTGACATCATAGAATTGTTGTACTAAATGTAAACCTAAAAACCCGGCACCGCCAATCACCAACACAGACTTAATTTCACTCATTCTAAACAGAGACAGTTCGATGACGCACTGTAACACTAACCAAGATGATCTAATGCGTGGCTGTTTGTCAATTGAAGTTGAGATGTCTTAAAAAGTGCAAAGCGAACAGTAACGAGTTTCGTTAGTATTTTTGATTAAATTCTTAAACGATCACTTCACCAACGGAACCAACTCATAAAAAAGCAATGCCCAGTACCACCTGAGACCTACAGGAAATACCATAAGCGTATAAAGCAATTGACCCATTCCTCTCTGTTGAGAACTGAAGATCAGTTAGACCAACTCGCACATAAAAAAAATCCAGATCTTTTCCTAAATTGCAATGCCACTTTCGTAAGAGAAAAATGCAACTTCTTTCCAGCTGGCACTCATTGATTGAGTCTATACACAAGTGTCTCACCTCTACATTCTCACTGTTCAAGCCAGTGCATCGCTGCTTGGGACTGTCCCTTCGCTATGGCAATAGTGTTACCCGGCAAGTATTTTGTATTTAGTCACATGATCATGCTTTTGCATGGAAATAACGATATTCTGCTGTTTTAAAAGGTTTCTTTACCACCCAATTCATAATGAATATCTGACAACCAGCCGTGTTGAGCGTGTCATTAGGCCTGCCTTTGTTATATTGTTACTTTCTGCGTTGTCCTTTGCCCCTCCCGCAATGTTCAAGCAGTTATCTCAATTGGGGAAGAATCTAACTGATGAGTTGCAAAAAGGCCTGACAGACGACTTAGCCACTACTAGTGGCGATGCCGATGCGACGACAGAAGTTTTGGATGGAAAATACAGCACTTTACCTCCAGAGATTCAATTACGCTTACGTAAACTTGATAAATATGAATCAAAATACCCACATTTATTAACTGCTTATAAAAATGAGAAGTTTAAAAATGAGAAGTTTGTTACCATTGTAAAGATTCTTAGCGAGAATACACCGTTATCTGATTTGGATGATATTGAAACCTCTTTACCTGCATATTTCGAAAATGAGAAGAATAAGACACATATGTTGAATGAGGAACTGAAAAGGTTATCTAAATTGCAACAGCAAGCATCACATGAACAAAAACCTGAGCCATCACCATCGGGTCTGGGTGTATCATTAGATCCGAAACAATTGGAAACTTTGGCCAAAGGTTTAGCACAAATCGAGAAAGATCTACCAAAAGCTGAACAAGAGACTTTAAGGTTTAAAGATACCTTAATATCTACGAAAAAATTTGTACAAGATTTAGAGACGAAGATTCAGAGCATAGAGAAGGATAATAATGAGAAGACTTTGGAATTAGTTTCGTTAAAGGATGTGATAAACGAGAAAAATAAAATTATTACTGATTTAGAAGTGACAAAAAAATCCCAAGATATTACGAAGAAAAATACTGGTAATGGGAATAAAAAGAAGAAGAACAAGAAGAATAATAGTAACACTGCATCACAAGAGGAGCAAGCAACGCTTGAATCTCTGCAAGCGAAATATGATGTGCTATTAGAACAATATAACGAGTTGGAAAACAGAGAACCAAACGACTCTCTCCTACAAATACAAATTGATGATCTTTCAAAAGAACTAGAAATTGCTAAAAAGGATATAAAGCTTAAGAATATAGAAATTGAAGAAGTTAGAGACATGTTGAGGGACGTGGGTAACGAATTAGTAGAATCGAAAGACAAATTGAAAAGCGCTAGTCAGTCTAATACTACCGCAACTGAGTTAACTGAGAAGATTTCAAAGTTAGAATCGGATAAACAAACTTTAACATATAAGATTACCGCATTGAATAAAGATATTTTGGACTCTAATAAATCAAAAGAACAAGAGTTACAAAAATTAAAAGACACAATCAAGACACAATCAGAAGAAATAGTCAGTTTGAAAACTTTAATGACTCAAAGAGAGAAGACAATAATGTACTTAGAAAAGCAAGTGAAACAGTTTACTGATAAGGAAGCTTTATTACAGAAGGATTTTGATTCCATGAAACGAGAAAATAATCAATTATCAAACCGCCTTGAGTTATTGAAAAATGAAAATGAAACCCTATCTCAAGATATGATGAAAAATAATACTTCTTATGAGACCTATTTGAAAGAAAATGGGAAACTGTCAGAAAGATTGTCCATTTTGCAGGACAAATATGACAGTTTGAGTGCCTTGAAAAGTAATTCCAACGACCAAGTCAATTCAATCAAAAGACAATGTGAGGAATTGGCAGTGAAATTAAAAGAATCTACTAAGAAGGTAATTTCTTTAGAAGATGAGCTCAATGAGTATACTTCCATTGTTCAAGATAAGACACGAGAAGCTGAATCCATGAGAAGGTTATTAACATCTAACCAAACTGATGATAACAATAAATTCACCGATTTACTTAGTAAAGTGTCTTTATTGGAGACTGCAAAGGAAAAATTAGAGTCAGATTTAGCTCTTCAATCTTCAAGATATGCACGTGAAGAACAAGATTGGCATCATTCTAACAATGCATTGAAATCACAGATACATACTTTAGAGATGAAGATAACACAAGCCACTTCAGAGATTGACACACTAAAAATACTGAATGAATCGATTCAAAAGAAAAATTTGGTTAATACTGGTAACTCGACAGATTTAGAGAAGATTAACTCAAAATTAAAAGAATCCTTAGCAAATACAGACAAGAGAATGCATGATTTGCAAACTTCCAATGAACAATTAATGTCTCTAAATAATGAATTGAATAAGAAGTTAGACAGAATCACGAAAAACTATAAAGTACTAACTAATCAGGTTAATACTTTGAAAGAAACTAAAAGAGATTCTTTAGAAAAGTCTAGTAGATCAAATTCTGTTAGCTCTCAACTTTCAAACGTTAGCAATCACCTGAATATACCTAATTCTAGAAGCCGTTCTTCTTCAATTAAAGATGGGAAAGTATCTCAACAACTTCATCGTTCTCATTATTTAAATGACGACACAACAATGGAGAAGAATGAAAAGACAGCATACTTGAAGAATGTATTATTGGGATTTTTGGAACACAAAGAACAAAGATCTCAATTGCTCCCTGTGATTGCTATGTTATTACAACTAGATAGTGGCGATGAAAAAAGGCTGCTGATGTCTTTGAAATAGAATCAAATTTAAAGATAAAAAAGGACTATCAACAGCAAGTTATTAATCTGCATATATATACCAAGTTTCATGTAAATATTTAGTAAATAGACATTGAAAGGTATTTTAAAATCTTATAACGCGCACCACAGTAATATGACGAACTGTTAATTTGGATTTAGAATTCACGAATGTAATTTATCCCACCTGCACATTCTGCAACAGTCAACTGATCGCTTTTTATTTTTTCCAAGATATTTAAGGCTACATTAACGGTCTTTTCACATCCATCATGTTCTAGGATTAAACCTTTACCTGATTTAACCCATTCATCAACTTCTTTATAGATTAATTTCTCAGATTTTATTGGTTTCTTCGTTACTAAACTCCAATCAAAAGTATCATGATCCCACAAAGCCGCTTGTAACCCAAATTGTCTGGTGATTGCCCTGACTCTATTATCAATTCCACCATATGGAGGTCTAAACCACTTAGGTATGTGATTTCCAGTTGCATTCATAGCCCAAATAGACCATTCAATCTGGGCTATGATTTGTTCATTGGTTAAAGAAGGTAGGTACTTGTGAGACCAAGTATGAGTCCCCAATAAATGACCTCTTGCCATGATCTCTCTATAGATATCTTCATGCGCCACACTATTGATACCTAAAACAAAAAAAGTAGTTTTGTGTTCTAAGGCATCTAATAATTTGAGTGTTGCAGGTGATGGGCCATCATCAAACGATTGAGATAACTTTGAACAACTAGCAATATCGTCATGTTCAATACAATTATCACAATCAAAAGAACAAGCTTCACGAGGGTTGACGTTGCATTTGCCTTGATGGTGTGCTTTGTAATCAGGTATTTTGCTTAGATCTATAAAATCTAATGGGATATATGGAGGATCTAAACCTGGCCATTGATTTAATCCCGTGACCTTTGTTAACCATTCGGGAAAAGGGACTTGCTTTGAGCCGAGCAGTATATTAGTGTCTACGGTAGCATTGTTATCAATTTTATCGACTTCAGCATTGCTAGGGGTAGATTGAGTCAAAAGTATCAATGTTGTCAGTACTAAGAAGACCTTATGAAATATCATTCTAATTACTAGGAAATCAAACTTATAATATAATCAAACCTCTTAGTTAACAAATCAAAAAAAGGACAGTGGGACTTTACTTCTGATAGTTTGACTAAACTTGAGAGCGGAAATAAGTAAATGGTATTATCTTGTGGTTTCAGTTGATACGTTGAGTTTGGTTTCTTTTATTTTTTTAACTATCATTGTGACGCAAATATTTACTGTCGTGACAATAATTACCACATCGCCAAACGTGTTGAACATTGTAAGCAGTATTCATTACATTCCCGGGATAGTAGTATTATTTAAGTCTAATAGGCTAGCGCAGTATTTGTCACGCGTCGTAACCTAATGCTGCCTGTTTTCTTTCCCCAGTTAACAAACTTACTTGCTAAGAATGTAATCATATTTATCCTCGTTGATGGTACCACCTTGCATGGAAAGTGATGTTAATTTAGCAAATTGAAACTTATTCGTAGATAGCACATGTGCTGCATCTTTATTTAGAGGATCTTTAGCGTTTGGTTCTAGGAATAAAAATAAAAGACCTATCACAATACTTTGTAAATCTAATGCAGGAGACCAATCTTCTCTTAGAATATTAAGACAAATTTTCCCATCTCTGTCAATGTTAGGGTGGAAAATTCTTCTTTTGCAACTAACGATCGGGGGATCAATGGGATAATTATCATTTATAGATAAATCAAAGATAATGCTACCGCCTTTATAATAGCCTTCATCAGGAATTACCTCAATTTGTAATAGAGGCTCATCGTAAATGCTGCTGGGAGCTGTTATAATCCTCAGTTTCACAGTAGGTGGTAACTCGAGAGATTCTAAATCTTTTAGTAACCTCCTTCTAGAAGCAGAAAGGACCAGGCTATCTTGCCCGTTGGTACGAGTAGCATCTCCACTCAATTCTTCTTGTTTCTGTTTTTGCAATTGACGTAACTTAAACATGAGTAGATGGTAAGGTTCCGTTTAAATGTCTACCTTTCATCATTTCTTAAAGAACCCTTCAAATATTTGTTAACAAGTTGGGGGTTTCTGTATTTACTTTGGGGTTTTAAATCGAAATGAAAAATTTGATTTATTATTTCCAAGATAAACACACACACTTGTGCACATATTATACCTTTCATTCATTGGTGTGGTTTAAGAGAGACTCTACTGAACGGGTTGTAGGTCAATTGTTTGAAAGAAATCTGTGGTTTTACACTATGGTTCCAGTTTTAAAGTCTGGAAATGTGTGGTCATTAAGAGCCAAGGCATTGAAAAAATTATGTCAATTACCTCCAGAACCACGAGATATCGTTGCTGCGGAAACTACTCAAGGAGAACGTTTGAAAGCATCATGGGATTCTTTTGAAAATTTTGATTCAGTGAATGCACTGACTCGTTTTTTACCAGTATATTACAGTGATGAGAATTTCAAATTATGGACCATCCCATTAGCTATCAATGAGTGGGAGATTTTACTTTCTTTGAGTGAATCGAACCTTCAAAATTATTCTGTTACTTTGAGCTTACTGAATGATGTCATAGCTTCTTATTTTTTAGAGTCTCCAAGACAAATCATGTCAGATGCATTAGTATCATCTTTCCTAATTGATTCTTTGAGAAATCCTAATGAGATATTAACTTATCAATTAACAAAATTTTTAATTAAAGTGACCAAACATTTTGAGGAGTTAACAGATCTATGTTGTAGTTTAATTGATCAATACTTATCACTGGTGAAAAAACTTTCTACCACTAAACCTTCTGCGCTTTTTTCATTGCTAGGATTTTTACCTGCGTTTATTAATGATAATAATTTGTCAATTAAATTAATCAAATTTGTTTGGGATAAGATTTCATTTTTTTTTGTTCAAGATGGATTTATTACTCAATTAGATTCAATACTAAGCTCCACTTCATCTTTTACGAACAATTGTATGGTTCAATATTTTGAAAATGGTTACGAGATTTGTGGCGCTCTATTCATGAAATTATTGGGGGATTTACAGGTTTCATTGGCTAAAAATGCTTTGAAATTGACTGAGGGTAGCAATTGCCATTTATCTCAATATATTCTTAAAAATCAATACACACATTTCTTAAAAATGGAATCCAAAAATGACGACAAGATCAAAGAGTTGAAGAATTTTGAAAATATTGATTATAATCATTTTATTGCAAATATAAAAGCTTCTTCAGAGTTACTCATGGAAGTTATTCAATTTACAATCCATCTTATATTATCACCTCAAAATGATATGTTAGATCTATCAAGTGATTGTAGAGCAAAATTTGGCTTAAAAGCTCGTGCTAACTTTTTAGAAATATTATGTTTAGTACCATTTATTGACTCTAGTGACTTAGGCTCTCTTCCAGAATTTATTCAAATTGTCGAAGAGTCCTTAGAGAAATATTTGTTGACAGATATTACTCCAATCGCTTTTACTAAGATACTCGTTACTTCGTGTGCTATATTGAATTATTTCACAGAAACGATATCCGATCGGTTCTCTGGTATTTATCCAATGTTATTAAGTGCTGCTGAATTCGATTCTGATACCACGATTGCATTATCAAAGGATGTGGCAATTGGTTTGAAGCCTTTGAAAGAGGACGCTATTGTCAATACTATCTATTCAATTAACAATATGCTGACAACTTCTAAAAAGGGGATTCCAGATGGAGCAATAAGACAACATTCTTTAACAATCAATTCACAAATCTCTAATGGTAGTCATAAAAGAAATTTTCCAAATTTACTTAAAGAAGCTTCACTTCCACTTGAAGCATCGACGAATTTTAGGAAAGAATTATTTGAAGTATGTGTCACAGCAGTGACAACAATAGCCGTTGAATATAATAGTACCACTATAACTGATTTAACGATATCTATCTTAACTCAAAAGATTGGAACAGTATCTAAGGAATTGGATAACATTATCTTTCGATCGATTGCTAGACTGAGCTCTTCCTTATCTGATAAAGAATATGCTGATCTTCTAAAATTTTTCCACTTAACAAATGTGACAGCACTAAAAAACAACGATACAGAACTACTGGAATCGGTCATGGTAGCAAAGGTGTTGATATCAGAAGAGTTGTTATCTAAGAAGCCTAATAAGAGCTTGTACAAGCTGCACCTTGATGATATCTTGGATACAATTGTATCAAGCGGTGAAGTTAGTGAACAAGAGCACCATAGACCCCATACAGAGATTTTTAAAGTTGGAGAACAAATTGCTTCTCATTTGAAACCTTTAGCCGCATTGTTACCTGATCTAGACTCTCCACCACTGGACCTTACTAATGATGAGGAGCTCACTAGGAAATTTAGGAATACATGGCTAAACATGGTTGTTCATGGGTTTTATCTTGGATCTGATGTTGTTGTACAGAATTTTGAATTGTTGAAAAGAATTGCTTATAGTAGTCCACCTTTGGCATCGAACTTTCCTGCTAACAATAAAGAGATGTCACTTGATATGAATCCGATTTTGCACCGTGGCTCTTCTAGTGCAAACACTAAACAACAAAAGCAAATTATCAGTAAATTCTTAAATGGCAATACCGTTCATTCTAGAACAATATCAAGCTCCAAGACGATGTTTTTGGCCGCTACTGTTTTGCTAGAATCGTTAAGATGCGAGATTGGTGTATGCTCAAAAACTCTCTTATATTTGTCTGATCCGTTAATCGCGAACACTTCGATTGATAAACCACTCACTGAAATTGCATATTCGATGATAAAAAAGTATGTTAGCCTATCCTCTGATGGAGTGTCAAAAACTTTCAATTCTGTTAACATAGCCTCTGAATTAAACAATTTATTAATGTCTTTAGTCAGTACTGATCCGTATCTGCAAGATGTTGCTTTTCAATGTTGTAATTTATTTATAACAAGTATTCCTTCATCATTGTGTCACCATAATTCATTATTCACTTTGCTAGATATAATGACAGCTGTTTTTGATAGTATTGTGGATTGTTATAAGAATAGGTATGATCCTCACTACGAATTTTACTTACGACACTCGCAGATACGTATTCTCTTACCTGCATCGAAAGAATGGCGTTCTCAGACCTTATCTAGGTTACACCAATATTCAAAATCTTGGGTAAAATTCATTCTTGGGAAGTCAAATTTGGATATGAAAATTTTACTACAATCCTACATCTCTGTTTTTGATCCTTTGAAAAGAAGTAATAGTGTACAATTTGGAGTATCTTTTGCGATGGATTTAGCAGGCTCGATTCTACCTTCAGATCGTGAGCTATCTAGAATCTCTTTTGAAGGCGTGGAAAAGCCTAATACGATTGCAAATTTTGTGTCACAGCATGCTTGGAGATCCAAATACCTTGTGAATGCTGTTATATCGGTATCACCACATGAACTAAGAGACCAATTGCATGTCAGTGCCGTGAAAATAAGAACTAGTTTGAAGGAACAGAAATTGGTTCCCGAACAAGAAGTGCTTGATTTCATGGATAAAGCAGCTGCTTTACTTGTTGCTGGTGATATAAAGGCTTCGTCACTAATTTTAGATGTCATAAGAATACCTTTTGAAATATTGGGCAAGTCGATAATGAAAGTTGCGGTAAATATCTGGTTGGCAATAATGAGAGAAAGACCTGATTTGTCATCAATAATGCTGGTTAATGTTTGCTACTTTTTCATATGTTCTATTGATCAAAACCTAGGTTTGTATTCCAAAAAGCACGACTTGATAGAAGAAGAATTTCAAATGATGGAATATACCCCATATAATAAAAAGGCAATAAATAGAAACGCATCCACTGCTTCGGACGCCTTTGAACCGCATAGAGATGTTATTAAATTTTTAATGTCACATTTTGAAGGTACAATGTACCAGAGTGATTCGGTTCTAAAAATATTTACTAAAATTGTTTTAATTAGCATTGAAAGTTTGAAGAAGGCGTCTTTACATCCATTTGCCCGTCTAATTCGTAACGAGCTTCTTTTATTAGGAATTGCCGTTCTCCGCGGCGTTCACAAACAGAATATTCCTATTGAAAGAAAACTTTGTGGTGCCATTATAAATGGTGGTTTAAGTTGGTTTAATCGGACCTGTTCTTGGCCATTTGGATCAAATGAGTTAGAGATTAAGGCCGACCTATCCATACTATTAGATTTTTATTCTCAAATTAAAAGTGTTAACAGGCTGATGACAAAATACTATGCTGATGACTATCTTTTGCTTCAGTATTTCCTGGCAAATGAAATACAACAGATTGAGACATGGCTAGCTCCTTTATCTAAAATTGAAGGAGCTGATTCGAATAAATTAAGCACTAACTTAATGAAAAAGATTGTGAAGACACATCCTAACTTAGCTGTCAATTTATCCAAGAGGTACAAAGATAAAGATTCTACAACCATACTTATTGAAGAGATATCTAGAAATCCAATGATGTATGCAGGTGTACCGGAATCTATGAGCTTACTATTAGCTGGTACAAAAAATACTCAAATTGATCTTCATAGTATTGTCTATTGGTGTCCTGTAAGTCCAGTAAGGGCTATAAATTTGTTCCTTCCCGAGTATAATACTAACTCATTCATTTTGCAATACAGCATCTATGCTTTGGAATCACATAATGTTAATGTAACATTCTTTTATGTGCCTCAAATTGTACAATGTCTTAGATATGATCGCACAGGTTATGTAGAAAGGTTAATTCTGGATACAGCAAAAATTAGTGTGCTCTTTTCTCACCAAATTATATGGAATATGTTAGCTAATTGTTATAAAGGTGACGACGGTCTTGTTGAGGATGATATCAAACCTAAATTAGATAAAGTGCGCGAAAGAATAGTAGCCAGTTTCAATAGAGATCATTACGAGTTTTATAAGCGAGAGTTTAAATTTTTTGAAGAGGTCACTAGTATATCTGGTAAATTAAAACCTTATATTAAGAAAAGCAAAGCAGAAAAGAAGATGAAAATCGATGAAGAAATGGCTAAAATTGACGTAGAACCTGATGTTTATTTACCATCTAATCCAGATGGTATTGTTATAGATATAAACCGAACAAGTGGTAAACCTTTGCAATCACATGCTAAAGCTCCATTTATGGCAACGTTCAAGATAAAAAAAAATGTCATTGATTCTGATACTGGAGAAGAGGTAGAAATCGAGAAGTGGCAAGCTGCGATTTTCAAAGTTGGTGATGATTGCAGACAAGATGTCCTAGCTCTTCAATTAATATCTGTGTTCAGAACTGTGTGGTCGAATATTGGCTTAGATTTGTATGTATATCCAAATCGTGTCACTGCCACAGCTCCAGGTTGTGGTATTATCGATGTGCTACCAAATTCTATTTCTAGGGATATGCTTGGTCGTGAAGCTGTCAATGGACTTTATGAATATTTTGTGACGAAATTTGGCCCTGAAAGTACTATTGAATTTCAAAGAGCGCGCAACAACTTTGTTAAATCTTTAGCAGGTTATAGCGTTATCTCGTATTTATTGCAATTCAAAGACAGGCACAATGGTAACATTATGTATGATGACCAAGGGCATTGTCTACATATTGATTTTGGTTTCATTTTTGATATCGTACCTGGTGGAGTAAAATTTGAAGCAGTTCCATTTAAACTTACAAGAGAAATGGTTAAAGTCATGGGAGGTTCAAATCAAACTGCAGCCTATGAAGATTTCGAAGAACTATGTATCAAAGCATATCTGGCTGCCAGAGCTCATATGGATTTTATTATTGAATGTATTATGCCAATGTTAGAAAGTGGGCTTCCTTGTTTCAAAGGGCTAAAAACGATCAAAAATTTGAGAAACAGGTTTCAACCAGGTAAAAGCGATCATGAAGCTGCACTATTCATGAAAGGTTTGATAAAACAGAGTTTTGAAAGTATATTTACCAAGGGTTATGACGAATTTCAACGTCTAACTAATGGAATTCCTTACTAGAGGTATTGGCAAACGTATATAGAAATAAAAGTGATTGTGTCTGACTAAGCTTGACAACCAAATATGAACTGTAATATTGAACAAATTCTCATGGGTATGAGAGTTTAAGATCTTGATGTAAGAATCAAAAAATATGGTCTCTAGCGGGATCGAACCGCTGATCCCCGCGTTATTAGCACGGTGCCTTAACCAACTGGGCCAAGAGACCTGTTTATATGTTTCTATAGCTTCTTTTCCGTATCCTACATTATATTATATATTGACATCAAAATGTTGTTGAATGTCAATCGGTTCTAGTATTTGAAAGTTGGGCTCGCATCTAATTACATACATTTATCACCAAGTATTTTGTTTTTTGTACATTTTTCAGGGAGAAAATGCTATTCAATTCTTGAAAGTTAGCATATCCACGCAAAATAATAAAAAATGTGATATGAAATGTAATATTATTATATACAGCTATTAGAGCAAAATTTAATTTTTACCGTAAACTTTAGCAAAAGATTGTTCAAAATCACCGATGATATCATCAATAAATTCGGTACCCACAGAAACACGAATCAAATCTTTGCTTACACCCGACGAAGTCTTTTCCTCATCGCTTAATTGTTGATGAGTAGTGAAATAAGGTGCAATGACTAAAGTTTTGGAGTCACCAACGTTAGCTAAATTAGATGCAAGCTTTAAACTATCAACGACTTGAGCACCAGCTAAGTTGAATGGATCCTTTTCAGTAGTAGCATTAGGTAAATCTTTTACACCGAATGATAGCATACCACCAAATCCATTAGTTAAGTATTTTTTAGCATTCTGATGATGACTATGGGATTCTAAACCTGGATAAGAGACCCAAGTGACATGTGGATTGGAGTCCAACCACTTGGCCAATTTCAGGGCGTTTTGGCCATGTCTTTCACCTCTTAATGATAACGTTTCAATACCTTGTAATAATAAAAAGGATGCAAAAGGACTTTGAACAGCACCTAAATCTCTTAATAATTCTACTCTCACATGAATAATGTAAGCTAGATTACCAAAAGCTTTATTAAAAACAGTGCCATGATAACCTTCGGCAGGTTGCGAGAACTGTGGAAATTTTTCAGGATATTTATTCCATGGGAATTTGCCTGAGTCTACAATTAAGCCACCGATCGTGTTCCCATGACCACCAATCCACTTGGTAGCAGAATGAGTCACTATATCAGCACCATGCTTAATCGGTTGACAGAAATAACCACCAGCACCAAGTGTATTATCGACTACAACTGGTATACCATGTTTATGAGCCACTTCAGCGATTTTCTCAAAATCTGGGACATTAAATTTGGGGTTACCAATAGTCTCTAAATAAACAGCTTTAGTTCTCTTATCGAAAAGTTTCTCAAAATCTTCTGGCTTGTCACCATTAACAAATCTAGCTTCAATACCAAATCTTTTGAATGCGACTTTAAATTGGTTATATGTACCACCGTATAAGTAAGAAGTGGAAACGATATTATCACCATTGTGAGCTAACCCTTGAATAGCTAGAGTTTGAGCAGCTTGACCAGACGATACAGCTAAACCAGCGGCACCTCCTTCTAAAGCGGCAATTCTATCCTCAAGTACAGCAGACGTAGGGTTTTGGAAACGTGAATAAACATAACCCGGTACTTCTAAACTGAATAATTTAGCACCGTGTTCAGAATTATCGAAAACATACGAAGATGTAGCATAGATAGGAACAGCTCTTGGTCTATGAGCATTATCGCTAGGATTTTCTTGACCAGCATGCAATTGAAGAGTGTCGAAATGAGAGGGCATATTTTAAATTATTTGAGATTAAATTACAAATGATTGTTGGTTAACCTTTCGGTTGTCGAAATAATACTGTGGTATATTATATATTACAGATTATAAGAATTTAAGTGAAGCAAAAGTATATGCGAGCCTGTTAAATCGTCCCTTTATATATGACAGTGGTAGCCACATTTCTTGAAACCAAACGTGAAAAACCACGTTACCCTATTACTGCCAATACTAACTAGAATATAAATTCAGTTAGTAAAGATCCTCCGCTTTGATAAAGCAGTAGAAAAATGGGTGAGATGTGTGTATCTGTGACTGGTATTTCCAAATTCACAGTTAGCACAACATTTGCAGGTATGAAACGAAAGTGCACCTGACTACTACAAGGTTGAATACAGGAGATTTTCGACTGTCACTGTTAACTGTGGAATTAGAACCATATGTAGATCCGGTGACTCAATACCATATGACCGCGACAGTGACTACCAACAGTTTTGGGAAGGTTCGAAAGAAAAAAGACGCCACCACAGTTTTTCTTGATTTCAACTTGGCACCAGGAATGGACCGCATTCCTCTCTTTCGAGTGTGGAGGGAAAAAAAAAAAGTTATTTGAGAGCTGTGGGATTCGAACCCGCGCATCCGAAGATATCAGAATGTTAATTAGCTGGAAAATACCAACCTTAATCTGACGCCTTAAACCACTCGGCCAAACTCCCAACAAACTTCGTTTCTTATTGAAAAGATAACTATCCATATATATTAATAGGAATGCACATAAATATTTTTTGCTGTTCCAAATAAGTAGATTGTCTTCCTTGGATTTGAGCAAAACGTTGGTAGATTAGATTATTGTTATCAGTCAATGATTTTATAGATTGTAATGCTAAATGTGTATGTTCTTCTATATCCTTTCTTCTCTCATATAAAATAAAAATGTGGTAAAGATTCTTATGATAAAACTGAATTCCATGCTTTGTATATCCAAGAAATTGCAATTTACAAGTCGTACTTTTCATAAAGTAAACGGCACCTCAAACGCGTTTGGTACTCATATCATCCTTCACAGTTCGTCTGGTTCATCTTAAAATCACTCCTGGACGCAATTGTGTAACTTGTCACCACGGTGTGATTATCATATGAACTATCCAACATTGTGAGTTTAACTGATCGAGTAATTGTCAAAATTAAACATCCTGTAGTTGGCTCTTTTCTTATATTCAGGTTATTTTAAAAATCTCTGTATCTTTCAATTACAAACCATTTAATTGGTTTCTCAGTTATCTTCTTTCAGCGCTTATGAAAATTCATATGTCTAACCTCGAACACCACCCTTGCCATTAAAGTAAGGCTTAGATTGATATAATAACCTATTAACGACTATATACACTAAGAATAACAGAAAGACAGCTCAGGACACCATTAATTCTACATTATCAATAGTATAGTGTTAAAATTTAAGACAACATGTAATGAAAGCTTCACTTAATTAGAGAATTCAAGAAATTTAGCTCGCGTGGCGTAATGGCAACGCGTCTGACTTCTAATCAGAAGATTCTGGGTTCGACCCCCAGCGTGAGTGCTTTATTTCTTCCTTACATTCCGTGATAGTTTAATGGTCAGAATGGGCGCTTGTCGCGTGCCAGATCGGGGTTCAATTCCCCGTCGCGGAGATTTTTTTTCCCCCATCTTTTATGATGAAATTTGTTGGATTGGTTTTCTAAAAGACTCTATAACTCTTGAACTTTAGCACTTTTTAAGTCAACCTCATAACTAATGTTTCTTTTGTGTTTCTAAGTTCTTTATTTTGTCTTCACTGTTCTTTAATATGAGATTGAATGAAAATATAATAATATATTGAGATTTGAAAACTTAACAAAAATTTTTACTTCACCACAAATTGGCTAAACATTTACTGAATAGATACAGGGTCGCTCATTTAATCAGGACTAATGCAGAATCCATTTGAACAGAAGAAGAAATCCATTTTGGAAGAAATCGGATCAACAGCTCTAGACTTATCGCCTAAGGGAACAATCGATGAGCTATGTCTTCCGATAATTAATTTAATTAACTCACATAACGATATGGTGACTACATCCTCTTGCTCTGGAAGGATTAGTGTATTCGTTGAAGGTCTCAAAACTCAAAATATAAATACGGGAGAGAAACGATATAAAATTGGAGGGAAAGGTGAAGGAGGAAAATGGCTTTTTATATCGCATGATGAAGCTAACCTTCTTAATTGGATTAATGAAGTTGAGTTTGAAAAGAATGTACTTACAAGCTATGATAATAGTGATTCGAAAGAAACTTTAATGAAAGATTTTGCTGGTACCAGGTATGTTTTATACAAGTACGAGCCATTCATCTTACATGTCAAATGTAAGAATTTCGAGATGGCTTCAAAATTATTTAATACAGCTATGGCATGCGGATTTAGAGAAAGCGGTATTGGGAGTAATAATATTGTAGCCATTAGAATTAACATCAAACTTGATGTACCCATAGGATATCTAGATTCTGATAGTGATAAAATAAAATTACTAGTACCTATTTCTTATATTGAGATATTGAATAAGATAACGTTGAACAAATTCAAAGAAAATGCCAAGAAAATGCAGCAACTCTACTCTAGAATAGAAAGCGATATAATTCACACAAATGTCACAGGCACTAAAAACAAGAACAGGATAGTGGAAACTAAGGAAGAAAGACGTCAAAGAAAAATGAAAGAAGGATTGGCGAAACAACTTGAGCTTCAAGCTGCAAAACTAAACAATTCCAACTAAATAACTCTGGGTTGAAAGATTTTTAGCCAGTACATATAGATATCTGATAGAACTGTCCTATTCAGCGCCCTGAAGTATTTTTGTGAATTTTTTGAATAGTTTAAAAATAAGAAAAACTAATATTTTCTAGATACTAAAAGTGCGTTATATGATGCTTGAAATGGAAAGAAAAGATTTCACCTACGAAATAGCTAAGTAGTTTAAATGAGGAACTAGAGTTGTCATTTATTTATTCAAGGTACGTAACTTGCATCAAAATTTTCATAAAAACTTATTCTCCATCTTCAGCCATCAATAAATCGAAACGGTTAGCAGCTGTATTTTGCTTCTTATTGTCTTCGTTATTGGTGCTAAATCTAGAAGAGCTGCTTTTGAATGAATTAGACGCATTTCTTGTTGATTCGTTTCTAGACTGCATTCTACTATTTCCATAGTCATTTCCATAGTTTTTGGAGTTACCATAAAATGAACCTTTATTCTTTGTAGAACTTCTAGAGCTGAAATTTTTGTTTTGACGAGCTTTCGATTCTTCATCGTGGATTTCCTGAATGGTTTTTGGTCCAGCGCCTTTTTCGTCCGAGTTCCAATGCTTTATTTCTCTTAGTTCTTTCACATCGAGTAATTTAAATCTAATCCTGTTTGGTAAAGATTCATCAGTCATTATATTATCAATCATTTGAAACAATTTGTCAAACAATACAGAGCCTTCAAGTGTTCCTTTCCCTGCACTAAAACTATCATTTTCAAACTGTTTTCCTACTGTTGTGAGCAATTCAACAACAGATTCTAAAATTTCTTCTGATGGTTTACCAGTCAAATCTTTCATTAATCTTCTAAAGCATTCAAACATCATTTTACCAGTTAATAAATTCAAACGATAAAGGAATCCAATAAAACGAACTAAACCTAAACCCCTTCTTCTTGCAGCAGCAGCTATATAGTATTCATCAGACAGCATTTCTGGCTCTAAAGGCGATCCATCTTCTTTAGTTGGCAGTCTATCTGTCCATCCTTTTTCGAACTCTGTGTGACACCTGGCTACTAAGTAGTGCAGCACCAGCATTGGGCCGGTTTTTCCAGGAAATTCAGCATCTTTTATATCAGGATTCAGTTCTTTAACTACTTTCCCACATAGTTGGGCATACATAGAAGACCAGTAAGGCTCATCGCATGCTTTTAAGAAAATCTGTTCAATAACATTCTTCAGAGTTTCCCCATTATCTTCCCATTGGGACTGGTTTGCAATTATCAAGATATCAGCAGATATTGGGTCAAATTTTTCTAAAGTAAGCTTGTTCAAATATGACTTCATTTTCCTTTCAACTTCCTCCTTAGAGAATAGTTCGGTTAATCCATCAGGGGCCAGCTTCTTTCCCTCCTGCTTACTTTTGAATTTAGGAACCCATCTATTGGCACTTGGTATTAAAGGAGCCACATCTTCTTGCCTTTTAGACGACTCGTTATGGTGTTCAGAATAACCGCCGTAGGATCCCATTCTTTCTCTATCTCTTCTGGAAACATAACTCGTCTGTCCTCTACTGGACCTTCTATCATCATTTTTGAATTGCTTTCTGCTTGAAAGTCGAGAATTTGACCTGTCATCCCCAAATTTCCCGGAAAAATTATGGTTATCATTCATCCTGTTAGAGTATCTACTACTGTCCTTTCTCACGGATTTATTCCCTGAGACATTAATGACTATTTTTGACTTGACAGATCTCGTCCATTCTGCATCTAACGTTAGCTTGATCTTCTCTTTGAATTGTAATAAAAATTCGGGCTCGTAAACATATTGCTTAGATTTATTTGATTCCTCCTTGATACGTGGCCTTCTAATTTCTTTAGGGTATTCAAAACTATCAAGGTTGGTAATGCCTGGCATCTCCTTGATAATGCTGATAAAATCTGATACACTAGCCTCAAAATCATCCATATCTCCTGCTTCAGGGGTATCCAGAATTTGAGTTTCAGTTTCATCTAGGACCTCTGCTTCATTATCTACCTCAGCAATTTCAGCAAGCGGGCGTGTAGTTTCGTTTTCATCGTGGCAATCAGCTGCAGAAGATAAATCACCTTCGGTTTTCATATGTTGGGTTATCTGTTCTTGCTCTAAAATGGAGGAAGTATTCTCTTTACTTTTTGCATCGCTGGTAACTCCATTAATGTGCTGTATCGTTTCCTCATTATGTTCTATTGGAAGTGACTTCTCGACTTTAACATTTGGGCTGGAATGTGATGGTTCCTCAACAATTTTATTCAGTTGTTCATTCATGTTCTCAAACCTCTCCACTGGTTCCTCAGTCGCTCTTTCATTTTCCAAATTATTCTTTTCTTGTTGTCTTTTCCGGTCGATTGCCTCTTTCCGTAATCTTACTTGCTCTAAAAATATTCTTTTATTCTTCTCAGCTTCAGTTAAAACCAGTTCACTATCCGCAGAAGTTTCATCCTGTTTTTTGGAAGAAGCATCCCCGAGTGGAGTATTGTTAGACAAAGTTTCGGGTGCGGCTCCACTATGACTAGTGGGTTTTTCTACTATGGACTCGGCACCATTTGATTCTTTGTTTTCTTTCAAAGTTTCTGAATTATCTGTATTAGGGAATGAAGAAATTGCACCAGAAGCCGTTGGGCGGGATTTGTATCGTTGATGAATTTCGTTCACACTAACCGTGTCGCCATTCTTTGTGGTTATTTCGATTTTTTTAGCATCTGGTGATACAGAATAATTTCCATAGTTTGGATATGAGGAAGGCATATGAGCGTTCATTGAAGCCATTTGAGGTGGAATATAATACATAGAAGAGGCATATCCGTTTTGCCATGTTGAGCCATCGATTGATTCAGATTGACTTGTATTCATAGGATACATATACCCATTATAATTGTTATAGCTCGGTTGGTAATTATATGAATTAGCCGCATATACCATATTACTGTATTTCTTGTGATAGGAGGTACCATTCCTGGCGCCTCTATAGGAGTTAAATCTTCCATCAGGATAGGTTTTGCTATTCCTATAAGTTTGGGAATTTTGGTTTTTATTGTTCTCAAAATGACGGTCTTCATTCATATTTTTTGTGTTACTGCCTGTTTTCTTGTTATTCACTTTAGAAACTTCGTTTGTAGTACTGCTATTACCATTTGGTGTTTTTTCTAGTTCAGTCATCCTAATTAATTCTTTTTCAATCTTTTCCTTAGGTAACTCAATCTGTAGTCCTCTTTATTGTTTTAACAAGCTAACTAGTTATTGGGTTTTGATTCAGACGTAAAATATATTCCAACACTTTCAGTCAAATGCTTCGCAGTTTTCAAACCAATTTTTGTCTATATTTGCCTCGTATATATCACCCTTAGAAGCTCTTAAAACTTTCCCTACTGCACAAAGACTTATTATTCTTGTACTAAAAATAGTCCTTCCTTATCTTGGATAAAATCGAAAAGGCTTTGAATTTGAAAAGTAATACAGCCAATATCGAAGTGGGTCACAAAGAAAAAAATATAGCAGTCAGTCACAAGCAATTAGTTTACGAAAAGTCAAAAAGATACTAATTCTACTGACGAGCAACACTATTGCTAAAATAAATATACGTTAGTTGTACGCTTTTTGAAAAATATTACTGTGTTCCTTGTTTCAATTTGACATTTTAATAAGTTCGCGCGAAAAAATTAAGTGATACATATTGCAAAAGATAAGTAACGAAGTTGCAGAAACGTATTAATCATCCCCAAATCATATGAAGGTCGTACTAGAGTAAGTACAGAATACAGATACATAAATCTTGAAGGAAAAATACTGAATTCATTTCAACTATATATGTTAAATGATTTAATGGGCTTCAATAAAAGCTGGAAGCAAAGAAGTTGAGAGACACTATGCAATTTTAGAAGTCTACTGATTTATTTGAATAATTTTGCTTCAGAGATTGCAGTATCTTGGTTTTTATTCATGACTTTACCGACCGCAAGCTCGAAATCTTCTTGAGTAACATGTATTCTTCTCTCTCTCAAAGCGTACATCCCTGCTTCTGTACAGACACCTTTAGCATCGGCACCAGAGCAACCATTCATTTTTTCTGCTATTTTTCTTAGATTTATCCCACGCGTTAAATTCATTTTCCTCGAATGAATCCTTAAGATTTCAGTTCTGGCAGCAACCGTAGGAGGAGGGAACTCAATCTTTCTGTCTATCCTACCAGGTCTCAATAATGCAGGGTCTAAAATGTCTAATCTGTTAGTTGCCATAATGATTTTAATATTTTTCGAAGTTTCAAATCCATCCAACTGATTTAACAACTCCAACATGGTTCTTTGAACCTCAGAATCACCACCGCCCGATCCTTCGACACGACTTGACCCTATCGAGTCAATTTCATCCATGAATATAATAGATGGAGCATGTTCTCTCGCCATAACAAAAAGTTCACGCACCATACGAGACCCTTCACCAATATATTTCTGCACTAGTTCTGCACCACTAACACGGATAAATTTACAGTCAGTGTGATGTGCTACAGCTCTGGCAAGCAATGTTTTACCAGTCCCAGGAGGCCCATATAAAATAACACCCTTTGGTTGTGCTATACCTAAACTTTCAAACAGCTCTGGATGTTTCACTGGTAACTCAATAACCTCCTTAATTTCTTTGATCTGTTTCGTCAACCCACCAACCATATCATAAGTTGAATCAGGAACCTTCTCCACCATCATTAGAGACACAAGAGGATCGGCTTTATTCTCTAGCACTTTGTGTAACATGTAAGAGTCACTTTTTAAACAAACTCGCTGAGATACCTTCAAATCTTTTACGTTGATATCTTTGGCAACATCAACAATATATTTACCTTCAGGTTGGACTTTCACTAAAACCTTCTTATCTGACACAACTTTAACTACTTCACCAACATAAGAGCCAGGTTCCTGAAGTAACCTTAGCTCATCTTTAATGTAACGCACCCGATCATTAAGAGTATTCCGCTGAGCTTCTAATCTTCTTAAATTCTCAGTCTTAGCTCTAATCTTTAACTCGGTTTCTTGGATTTTCTGTTCAAAATAAGGCTTGATCCCACTTTCGTGGAGTTGGGCCCCTTCTGTACGGCCCATTGGAGATTTAATATCTGAGTAAACAGTTGCCATCTTATAAACCAGTTAAGCTGAATATTTACTTAATAATATCTTATATAAATTGATGAATATTCAACGCATTATTCTTATTCCTTTATCTTTCGCCACCTCATTTTTCTATATTTTTCGACCATTCTCACAATACATCTATCACTATCCACGTATGAAAAATTAAATACTTCGTCTGCGAGAGATACAAATATATGGCTTGTCTTAAACATTTCCCAAATCCATATAATGAGACGGTAAAGAATTTTATTTCAAATGACTACAAAAATTTTATTTGTAACATGTGGAGCTACAGTACCATTTCCTGAGTTAATACAATGTATTTTCACAACTGAATTTCTTCAAAAAATTTGTGATTTAGGATACACTAACATAGTAGTTCAATATGGTAAGGGATATTCAGAGCAGTTTTCATATTTATCTAGCTCATATTTTACTTCAACAAATAAGTCAGATACTTTCTTAGATCTAGAGACGGATAATTTTCAATGCTTCACATCAAAGATAAATAACATTGAATTAATTGGTCTAGAGTACTCAAGAAACATAGAAAATATAATCAACCAATGCAACTTGATCATATCTCATGCTGGAACAGGCTCTATATTGGACTCTCTAAGATTAAAAAAGAAACTTATAGTGTGTATCAATGAAAACCTAATGGATAATCATCAATCGCAAATTGCCGATCATTTCGAAAAGAAAGGTTATGTGCTCTCTTGTAAGCCAATAGTATCGATGCTGTTAGACAGGATACAGCAGTCTGAAACCAAAAATTTCATCTACTTCCCTGAGAGTTACAAGTCAAGTTTTGCTTCCTTAATTATATGTACATCAAAATCTTAAAACTAAATTATTTCATGAATTTAGGTTAACAATTTACTATATAGAGCATAATAAATCAATAAAACACTAAACCTCTTAAAAATGTATTTTCAGTTTTATGTTTTTCTCTAATTCGGAAAGCGTACACAACATCTAATAAAACAATAATATAAAATACGTTTTAGAAATATTCATATTATCACGTGCATAATAATAATTCAATGAAAGATATATTGCTTTGACTTTTGGCTGTTATGGACAATTATAAGATACAAGTCATAGTTTCATTATTAGTAGAGGTCGCCCCAGTATTTTACACAATTCGTTAAATTTGTAGTTCTTTCAATATTTTATCATTTTATTTCTTAATTTTTTAGTTGGATAATGTGTGGTAAGTGTTTTCTACCAAATAAATAAATATCCAACTAAACAATAATTTAAATTATTTCGTGACACCAATTAGTGATATAGAGTTTAAACTATTTTATATAAAATATAACTTCCTATATTTAATATATCACTTTATATAAGCCATTTCTCTAGTTATTGCTAATATAAAAGTATGGGTATACTATAGTAAAAGATGATAATTATGTGTATTGAGTGGTAGTTGCGTCGCGTTGTATATTAAAATTGTCCAAAAATAGTGAAAAAATTATTGTAATGAGGTTTACTTTCCGATAGATTCTCAAACTTTTACGTGGAGACATACTGCTACAAACTTGGTATATCTGCTATAAATATAATGTCTGATTCTGAAGACGAATTACAACTTTCGAGCACTGCATTAGCAGCCTTGGCTGAATTTAGACTAGAAGAAGAGAATCGCCAAAAAGAATTCCAAAAATTATATGATGAGAGTGACGAAAAATACCAAGATAAAAAGAAGTTAGAAGGTATGAATTTATTCAAAGAAGATTGGCAGCTATCACAATTTTGGTACACTGAAAAAACTGCTTCACTTCTTGCACATGCCTTGTTAGAAGATGCCGATGAGAATACAGTTATAGCTATTGTGAGTGCACCATCAGTCTATGCTGCAATCGAAAAAATGCCTAGTTCAGAGGTACCCACTAGTCACATCTATTTGTTTGAATTTGATAAGAGATTTGAGTTATTGGCTGGGAAAGATCATTTTGTGTTTTATGATTACAATGACCCACTTGACTTTGATTCACCAATCAAAGGTAAGGTAGATAGGTTATTGATAGATCCTCCTTTTTTAAATGAAGATTGTCAAACGAAATCATCTATTACTGCTAAAGCTCTATTAAAAAATTCCACAAAAAAAGGTTTGAATAATGATACAAGTCCTTATCGCTTAATTTCCTGTACCGGAGAGAGAATGCACAAAGTTATTAAAAAGATTTATCCTGATACTAAAATTACAAGCTTTTACCCTGAGCATGAGAATGGTTTGAGTAACGAATTTAGATGCTACGCAAATTTTGAATGCAAAGGTTGGAAATTTCGGTAGATCAAATCTATTACGCTTTTCTCTTAGATTGTGTGGAGCAGAGGTTAGAAAAAAGCTAGAAAGCAATTTTCATGTATTTAACATTTGCCGACTTTCCTGTTAGAGATGTATTGAATAAGTGTGCAAGAGCATTGACTTGTGTATTTTAATTATGCAACAGGTTAAATTATATTATATTTTTGAATATAGATATCATAAAATAGTTATAAATATGTAATGATACAGTGGATTATTGTTTCTATCCGAAAAACTTGAGACCTTGTCTTTTCTTCCAAAATTTGGCTGTTAATGACGTGTCCTGAGATTCTTTCACTGCATTTTCTTTTGATGTAACAGTCCTAGGTTCTATTCTTAACGATTGATCATACTGGCTGTCTAAATCTGGCAAAGCACGAAACTTTTCTTCGAAGAAATTTATAACATCTTCGTTCTGTACTATGCTTTTGGTATAGGAATTGCTGCTGTAACTTAAAATGTCTTTGAGTATATTGTAAACTCTAATTCTTTTACTGAAGTTGAAAACTGGTGGTTGATCGAGATTACCATTATTAGAGAAGGTCAAGTCTGACAAAAACACACCGAAAAATGGAATACATGGTGAAGATTTCGACACTTTTGCTAATGCTTTTCTATAGTTGATAAAATTTCTCTTTGAATCCATAAGCGTGTCAAGTCTATTTAGGACATTTTTTAGTTCTGTTGGGACATTCATCCATGTCTTCTTTAAGCGATGTATCGGTGAGGAGTAAAGAGCCGAAACTACTGCAGTTAACGTTGCAAAATTGTGCAGCTGTTCACAAAAGCAAGCGACAGAAATAAAGTAGGAGATTAACTTAACTCTCCCTTTCAAGTCAGGTTGACTGACTATGATAAATGAAATAAAGTTAGTAAGATTATTGGCATGTTGAATAAAAGCAGTTATATTTGGGGATCCGCCAAAGTTACAGCCCTTTTGTTTGCCCCAGATTCTATCTAAGCATTCAAACATTGTTATTTTTGAGTAAAGATTGAAGTTTATAAGAGTGTCTTGCTCTGCGAATTGCGATGCTGTTATATCAAATAGTTTCAATTTCCTACTTGTTTTTTGAAGATGAGTGCTGCTCGAGTTATTTGATAGAGGGGCCAAAGATTTAGTATCACTAACCACTTCTGCCTTAGGGGGGGATGTCCCATTTTCAATGGTTGAATACCGCAGCTTTTTCTCTAATTCAGTTCGCAACAAAATAAAGCCGGGAATATCATCAGTAGAAGAAGCTTCTATAAAATCTATCAGCATTTCATAAAGCCCGTCCTCAAAATAGCAGTCACCCCAAAACTTCTCAAAAAAGACAATAAGTATTGATATAATGTTGGATCTCATTGGTAGTGCTCTTTTCTCCATCCATTCGTTATATTCATTGAATGTTAAACCTTCTGGAGGTTTTATATGATACTTCGAGATCAGTGTCATAACAAAATCTGAGGTAGAAGCAAACATACTCCGAAATGTAGCTAAAAAGACCTCCGAAAATGAATTTGAAAGTTCATTTTTAGAATTACCATATATTAAGAAATCCACTAGACTCTCCAATTGTCCTTTCTTTACTTTGCCCGTCTTTGAATCAAAAACAAGCTTATTCCGTTGATCACAATTCAAATACCACACTGTCTCAACTGATTGACTACAGTTATCGAAATAATTAAACTTAGGATTTTCAGTTGTATCTGATTCTTTTTTGGGATCCAATTCAGAAGTTTTAAAATCACTGTATTCCTCCTTGAAGAGATCTTGAATAATATTATTCTGCATCATTCTAGCAGAGTAATTAAATATTGTTTCCTTCTCCTCTATAAGCTTCTCTACTATAATACATGCAATGGCACAGCTTTCATAATACTGAATGAAAAAGCTTTCGAAGTGGTCTTTAACTTTGTAAAATCCATTGATGTTAATATTCACATCATTGGCCTGCAAATTTTCAAATAGCTCTTGAAGAGCATATTTATTAGTATAAGGAACATCTGGGTTAGTTGAATACCGTAAACTAGGAAGATCAAATTTCTCGTAGAATCCAGTTGGGTATGAGTCAAGCATTGAGTGAAAAACATAAGGATCATCAATAGAAATTTGCTGAGCGCACATAGTAAGCCCTATTAATATATTATGGCAGGTTTGTTTAATGTCAAAGTATTGAGATATCAAAAGAGCGATGTTGGATGTTAGATGGCTTAATAATTCGTAGCTTTTGTTTTCAGAAGTTCCATTACTGTTAAGAATTGCTTTTCGCAAATTAACAAAAAAAGACAAGTCTAAATTTTCCAATATATTCACAATTAATACCCTTCCGTTCAGAGCTTCATATGTTTTCATGCTTCTTTCAACATTATTTATCTCGTTATTAGATTCTGGATCAGGGATTGAAAAGTTTTTAACTCTTAATAACTTTCCATAAATTTCGGATCTCCTATGCTTCATTAAATTTAGAGTTTCATGATTTAATGGGTACTTTATATTATTAGTTCGTTGTCCGATTATTGTATGAGGAAACAAGGAATGCTGTAAATTAATGAGGGACACTTTGTTAGCTGCCATTTTTGGGGGTACAGAGCTAGACATGGTCGAAGTACTTGTTCCTGAAAAGCTTGATGACTCTTTTTTTGCCCCAAAGCCAGATCTACTGCTTCTGATGCTAGTAGAGCGCGATGTATCTGTAACATTCACAAAAGCACTAGAGCTTGTCATATGACGTTGGGCTAAAGACGGTCTTACAGTTTGTTCTTTCGAATCCATACTCGAGAATAGTACCTCTTGTGAAGAATTTGCTCCAGACAAACTAATAGACTTTAAGGTTTTTAGATCATTGTCTTTGCAATCAAGGTAATAGTTCGTTTTTTCAACAAATGGATTAGACCAACTGCCACCATGAAAAGCATTTTTCAAGAACCTGGGAAAGAGAGCAGGGATAACAAGGCTATCCCTTGATTCATGAACTCCTAATATGATAGTAAAATAGAATAGTTGTATATTCTTTGTCAATGCTGAAAATTCGGATTCGATATTTTTATTGAGAGTGGAAATAAAATCTTGAGATGTTATATTAGTATCATTATCGTAATTGAAGCCATGTAAATCACCAATCTCGTCAGTTAAATCTGTAAAATCAGTAATATTCGTCAAATTAGCACTTAAAGTAGACGATGTCACTATAGAGCCTTGGCGATTTCTTTGCATTAATGGAGAAACAAGATCTGAATTAGAGAATAGACCGTTATCAAATGCAATTAATGTGTTTAGGTTGATTGATGAAAGCGAATCTAAAAGTGAATAAAAGACTGTTTTCACCTCCTTCTTTGATTGCCTATCTAATGTGGGGAAGACATATCGACATGATATTTGTAAATATGTGAAAAATGTAGAGATCTTAATGAATATTTGTTTAAATTGTTCTCTATCTTGATTCTGGAAAGCATGGTTCCAGGATTCAACTGTCACAAATATCACGTCCAATAATTCATTCCACGATTTTAGATCATTTTTATAAGATTGCAATAAATTTCTATCAAATAATTTTGGACGTCCTGTAGTCTTATCATATTTATTTGACGATGTGTTTTGTAATGATGATGTAGATGCAGTAATACTAGAAAATCCACTTGGTACTCTAATTTTTTTCTGTTGTAAAATGGTTCTATTAAATAGAACTGGTAGTTTTTCTGAGTAAACACCAATTTCTTTATTGTAATAATACATTTTCTGATTATCATCAGAATACACAGTATCCCAAAATATGAAATCGAGTTTAGATACGAGTAAATGATCAAATTTACCACTATCAAATAGTGCTTCGACATCACTACACATTAAAAATTTTGCATTTCTCATATCCATGAAGGTTTTTAGCTTTTGTTCTTCTACTGATTCACATTTGACAGGTTTTTGATGAACTTGATCAATAAAATCTATGCTGCTTGTCGATATTGATGTATAAGTCGAATCGCATTCAGAAATAGACCCTCCGGACAACGAAGTCGAACTATTAGCCCTCAAGCACATATCATTCATTAAGGTAGATCCTAGTTTAGATTTCATATCTGTATTTACATTTTCTCTCTTATGCGATGAGCTGCCATATATTAAATTTAACAACTTTCTGGATAATATTCGCTTTTGCTTAATATCACATAAAGAATGCACATAATTCAACGGGAACCAGCCCCTTGTGATCTTAGTTTCTTTAGCATCCTTTGGATGTGGTAATGAGCATTGATATTTATCACTAAGGACCAACTCTACTATATCTTTTGAAAATAAAAGTCCATCATACCAGCCACTTTCAGATTTGCCAATACCTAAAATAATATCATTTTTCTTTAAGTTCAAAATATTAGAACTCAATAACGTGGAATCTATATAATCATAATCTACCACATAAACATCAATTATTCTAATAGACCGGGGAGTTGTATTTCCCTCATTTGAATCAATTATTTTTAGTTTTTTGGACATAGTCAAATAATATTGGGAATATTGTACGGACTCAAAGATCCGTTAGTATGGCAGTTAGTTTTGCAATGTGTCAAACTTCTTAATTACAACGTTGGAAAAATTTTCTTTTAAGAGATTTTTTAAAATTTCCTTTCGTTTGCTTGAAAAAATAATATTGGATAAAAATCACTTCAAATCAATATTAGTACCAACCAAATAAGATTAAGCTCAATGAGAATGAATGGATCTTAATTATATTTGCCTCGTAAAACTCTGTTTCTGCTTTACTTTTCTTGAACTGAAATATTTGGAGTATATTATTCGGAAAAATGTAAGCTCACTTATTGGTTTAATCAGATGTCAGAAATAGAGAGCAATTACTATTAAGCCTAACGTACTTAATATAGACAAAAAACAAGCTGATCTATCAATCTTGTGAACAAACGAGATCTTAATTTATCGCGCTTTTAATAAGAATTGGATATTTTCAGTAAAACATACACCAACACTTCAAATAGAGTTAATACCAATTGGTTTCTTTCGTAAAAATATTTCAAAAATCGAATCACGTATAATAGTAGCGTGGTACTTTGGATAAACAAAGTTCTGGATGTAACTATTGAGAAAACAGTAAATCAAAGCAAAATATTCAGCTTCACAACAAGTAAACAATAAATATCACTATCCTTCAATGAGAGTATCCGGTATACGTTTTTTGTTTCAAGAGCTTCAAACAAGAGAAACTTTTGGCAAGAAGTTGGAAGAAGAAAAAGTGAAAGTATCACTTTTTGTTCTTTCTTCGTTATATTTATTATTTTTCCAGTTTTACCAAGAAAAAAAAAATAAATGGAAATGCAGTATTTTATTTTTTGTCTCTAAAGTGTCAACAGGAGAAGCTAAATTTTTCGACAATCATCGGTAACAAACAAACATTGAAGCAATGCTGGGAAAGAAATGAGGGATATGGAGATAATTAATAAAAGCGATATTTGTAATGATTCGACTCATAGTAAATATTAACAGGCTTTCCAAGTAAAATTCAGTAGTGTCATTCGGAAACGCAAAAGAAGATCTTATTGAAATCCGATTGACAGAAATTTTTAAGGAGAATACTGCATTTTTCCAATATTGTTTCTGCCGTGTTTCTGTGTAAGAGGTATATTTTAAAGCGCTATAATTACCAATATACTTTTATCTGTCCAACGATTGAATCTTAGTAGAGATTACAGAGCAGATTATTCACTGTGAAATTAAAGTATTAAAACGCGTTTTACTGTAAAAGGAAAAGAAACCAATAGAAACAATTGGAGAACACGTAAACGAAGTACAACCTTGGGTTTTGATTTCTTTTTTCAGTCTTTATTCTCAATTCCAATTTCAACTCACTCGGTAAGTTAAAAAGTTTTTCACCCATTAGCATATGGAGGGTAGCTCAATCTCTTACTTCCTGAATTTTTACGATACCAAGCGGAGCATACAAAGATTATATCACAAATATGAGGAGACTAGATTCGCTCACGTCGATTATACACACGGATTTTCACTGTAAAATTCATTGGTAGTTGCGCGGGTTGATTCGCCACGGACTTAGTGATGCAGCGACATAAATATACTTGGACTATTTAGTGACAAATATTTTGCAACTTAGAACTCCTTCTGCACAATTGTCTGACATTAAAAAAGTAATTTCAGATCACGTAATTAAAATGCGGCTTTTAAGATTATGTAAGTGGCAAAAACTTTAAGTCAACTTCATCACACGTATAGTAGATTATATTCTTGCTATGGCTATGGCGTTTTTTATTATTACAAAAATAACTAGTCGCAGAAGGTTTAAAGAAAGAGGGTTATTAAAAGTACTGTGGTTATACTGAGGCAGAGCAGCGGGAAGAATTTTCAACCGCCCCCCGAAGAAAATGAGATGGCCTATTCTAACAGTGAAAGATCAGAAAAAAATTCAAAGCCCTTTATGACACGAAAAAATAACTTAGTGCTTCAAAACCTCGCCTCGGCTTTAGATTACATCCAGATGAGGAATGACTGTATGACTTTTCTTTTTAACTTGGCATGACATTAGTGTCTATTAGTAGAAAAAGATCTTTAGTTTTACTGTTAAGTTGAATCATGAGAGTGGTGTATGTTAAGTCTGAATTCAAGCTAATGATCTTGCAAGCATTTTAGTGACTTGGTTGATATAGTTTTTTTTTAATTTTAACATAGTAGGATTCTAAAAAGAAAGCGTTAACAGTTTAGCGCATTAGTTTAAAAAACTAGTTTCCATAGTTCATGAGTATTAGCGCCAATAATTGGTTTTACTCTCAAGCGCCATGAAGATATCATCATAATGTTATAGGTCTCCACTTTGATGAGGCACTCTTATGAAAATGACAATCTTACAAACTAAATACTTTGGATATATAAAAGCTCATCCATTACCTATGCTCTATGCAACACATCGATTACGAGTAATTATTAGAGTTTACGCTCGAGTGATTGTAATGGTATGTCATTCTTTAATTCACATTTTGTCAAATTTTTTATTAGATAAAAAAGTGTCTCTATTAGCAGTTATTACGCTTTTCAAAGTGAATATTCCTGCCTATGTGGTTGTATATATGAGCGAGCAGTAAAGCAGAATAACCTTCTTCATTAGCATCTCGAAAAAAGCTTAGCTTTTTCGAGGATACGATTACAACGCTTTGCAAAATTGAAGGCATACTCTATTTTAGAGTTTTCTTTCACAATATAAGCGTATTTAAGACAGTTATTTCAAGCGCTTTTGAAATAGCTTTAAAAGCTTTGTATAAAGACGGGTACTTATTCAGCAGCGCTAGAGATAGGTTGCATACTCTTTCATTCGCGACAGCGCTGGAGCCCTTTGTAAACTTTAAAACTGAACTTTGTATTGTTTCACTCTAGAAAGAAAGATTCATTTTATCTTTACTCTTAAATATAACAATATCTTCCTTTCAAAAGATAATTAGGATACTTATAATTGAGCTTTGAATAATAGCAATCATTCCTGCCATTATTTTACAAGTACGTGTCCATTTTCTGACATTAGTTGACTTAGAGGAATCCACAATAGTAAGAAAGTAATGGCAATAAAGGTTAAGCATAAATGCGGATGAGATGCAAATATGACTGTCCGTCTAAACTTCCGAGTATTTTTCTAGTTTCAACAATATATCAATAAGAAAAATCAGTGTTTCCTTCCGATTTTTGCGATTCTCACCAAGCTTTATAGAAAAGCTGCAGATTGGTATTATCTACCAAGCTGTCAGCGTCTTCACTATTGTCATGATATTTAACACTATTAAGTCAATCCTTCTCTATAGGTTTTTCGGTTTCTTTACTCTTTTAAATTTAACAAAGTAGCTTTTGAGGAGATTTCAACTATGCAACAAATAATGTACAAGTAATTGCAATGAATTTCCGAATTTCACTACCAGTTGTAATTTTGTCGAAGCATAGCATTTCAAAATGGAATTAACTGTTTCTGAAGGTTTGAATAGGTAATAAATAAAGCACCCAAAAATTTTCTACATCTTTTTATTCCTCCAGTGTTTGAATATCAAACTTCTAACCATAGGACTTTTTTATAGTGTTTATTTTTTAATGCACACAAATATTAAATTCTTGTGTTGTAGGTCTAACTCAGGTATTCAAAATAGCACGGAATTTTTGGATGTGGATGTTGCTGTCGATGTTGTACTCAAAATCTTCTGGCGAACAGCCCCATTGAATTTCAATTCAAGAAGTTTAGTAATCTCTGAAAGAATGGCTTTCGACATACTTCAAACATAAAGCAAATTCAGTAATATCAGATTTGTGATGCGAATTTTCAGTGAACAATGAGATAATTGCTATTCAAAGTCATATTTTCAAATAAAATATAGTAATGCACTGGCATCTATCTTCGAACAAATGATTAACAGGTTTATTATTTCGAAAGTCTTGAATATGAGTATGCTCATCAGATCAGTTCTTGAATCATACGCGAAGGCATCGCAACAAAAATCACACTTAAAAATATCGTTTTCCTCTTTCAGAGCGTAGGAAAGATTTCAAAATCCGTTTTTACCAGGAATATTAAGCATTGTCCCTTATATTGCGACATTACTGGATTGCAATTTAATATCACTGTATATTGTACTGTAAATTTTCGTTACTTGCTCAGCGGCCTAGGAGTGCTAATGCTTCATAGAGGAGGATATATTCATCCAGGAAACATTGAGATGAGTCAAGTTTATTTTCAACGTATAATACTTGGTTCCGTTCTGGTTCTGTCTTTAAAAATCCCAACATAAAACCATTCAGAGACTTGAATATTGGGTTTAAGGTTAGAGCTCGTGCTCTAGTATTCGTGTCCAGGGACTATAATTTTCCTCATTATCGTACATGAGGCTCTTCATACAAGCAGAGGTCTACAACGCTACATACCGTTGTTTCCGTATCCATTTTGCATTCGTTTTCGTCTTAGCTATCAAGAGAAATCTAGCTATCTAACTTGTTTGAACGCTGTTACACAGATGCTTGCTTACCGACTTAAACAGCACTTCAAACTTAGTCGTTAGCATTGGCACATGGCGTCTTCTCTCGAGTCAGATGCGATTCCATTCTATCCTCACCATCTACGGTTTTACCCGGGGCTAATGATGGATATTTTTTGTTATTTTTTTCACGAATTAAACTGAATATAGGATTAAGAGAAAGAGTAAGCAACTATTTGAAGTGAAATGGTGACACTTGTCAGTCATCTTAATTGTAGTCTTAACATCAATTGATATCCAGTGATACGCTTAAGTACTCTTGTTAATTAAATATGACAGAAGAACATGGAGAAAAAATTGTACCATCTGTGGAACCAGCAACCACTAATGAACCAGTTATTCTTGGTGAAGATGGTCAACCATTATCAAAAAAAGCTATGAAGAAATATCTGAAAGAACAAGAGAAATTGAAGAAAAAGCAAGAACGTGCTGCTCAATTGGAACAAGAAAAATTAGAACGTGAACGGGAATCAGCAGCTTCCGATACAGCTTCATCGCATTATGGGAAATTACCATTAATTCAATCTACTGAACGTACAGGTGCTGAACGTATCAAGTTTTATGATCTAACTGAAAAGGATGCTGGCAGAGAAGTGTTATTTAGAGCTAGAGTTCATAACACCAGACAGCAAGGTGCCACTTTAAGTTTCTTAACTTTCAGACAACAAGCTGAATTAATTCAAGGGTTGGTGAAAGTTAACAAAGATACTGGAAGTATCTCGAAACAAATGGTGAAATGGTGTGGTTCTTTGAATTTAGAGTCTATTGTCTTAGTGAAAGGTATTTTAACTAAAGTTGATGAACCAATTAAGAGTGCCACTGTACAAAATTTAGAAGTTCATATCAGCGAGATTTTCACGATTAGTGAAACACCAGAATCCTTACCAATCTTATTAGAGGATGCTTCTCGTTCAGAAAGGGAAGCAGAGGAAGCCGGCTTACCTGTAGTCAATTTAGACACCAGATTAGACGCTAGAGTCATTGATTTAAGAACTGTAACAAATCAAGCCATTTTCAAGATTCAATCCGGAGTTTGTACTTTATTCAGAGAATTTCTATCAAAGAGAGGATTTACTGAAATTCATACACCAAAATTGTTAGGTGCTCCAAGTGAAGGTGGTGCTAATGTCTTTGAGGTGAATTACTTTAAAGGTAAAGCTTATTTAGCCCAAAGTCCTCAATTCTATAAACAACAATTGATGGTTGCTGATTTTGAAAAAGTTTTTGAAATCGGTTCTGTGTTTAGAGCTGAAAATTCTAATACCCATCGTCATATGACTGAATTCATTGGTTTAGATTTGGAGATGACATTTGAAGAGCATTATCATGAAGTGCTAGATACTTTAAGTGACTTATTCGTGTTTATCTTCCAAGAATTGAAGATTAGATACAAGAAAGATATTGATATTGTAAGAAAACAATATCCTGTCGAAGAATTCAAATTACCAGAAGATGGTAAGATGGTGAAAATCACATTTGAAGAAGGTGTTAAATTATTAAGAGAAGCAGGTAAAGAAATTGGTGATTATGACGATTTGAGTACTGAAAATGAAAAATTCTTAGGGAAACTAATTCGTGAGAAATATGATACTGATTTTTACATCTTAGATAAGTTTCCCTTGGCTATTAGACCATTCTACACTATGCCAGATGCTAAGAACCCTAACTATTCTAATTCATACGATTTCTTCATGAGAGGTGAAGAAATTATGTCTGGTGCTCAACGTATTCATGATTACGAATTATTACAAGAGAGAATGAAAGTACATGGGCTATCACCTGAAGATCCAGGCATCAAGGATTATGTGGATGCTTTCAAATACGGTTGTGCTCCACATGCTGGTGGTGGTATTGGGCTAGAAAGAGTTTTAATGTTTTTCTTAGATTTGAAAAACATTAGAAGAGCCACTTTATTCCCAAGAGATCCAAAGAGATTGAGACCATGAAACAAAAAGAACAAAATTTTTTGTTAATCACTTCATGTCAGACAAATATACAAATATTTTTACGTTGATACATTACTTGTAGAGTGTTTTTTCGTACCTAATTTGAAAAAATAAAATAAAACACAAAATATACAATATATGTATGTTAATGATAAATATATTTAACTATTACCACTGAATCAGCTTATCCAAACCCACAGTTGATATTGCATAACTATCCATACTCAAGAAAATTGCGAGTTAGTATAAGTGATGTTAACAAGATAATAATAAGATTTTAATTGCCACATCAAGATAGAAAAATAATAAAACAATGTCAGGAGCTCCTGGTAATTCATTCCAAGTTTTTTCACCAACACCACCAGAAAGGGGATCTTTCCCATTAGATCATGATGGGGATTGTTTTACACAAATGAAGGACTATTTAAATTGTATGAAATTAGTGAAAGGAGAGAATGCGCCAAATTGTAGGCTATTAGCAAAAGAATACTTAAGATGCCGTATGAAAAATGATTTAATGGATAAAGATTATGAATGGTCCCACTTAGGATTACCAAGAGATTTGAATAACACAAATAATGATAACGAAAATAATTTAAAAGAGATTAAAAAATCATAATGAAGGATTTATTAATGCTCTCAGTTTGACCTTGCAACACAAAGAAGAGAATATATGCATTTATTACGTCGAATGATGAAACATTATATGTGAGACACAAATTTGAAGAACAATCAAGGGGTAAGAATATTGTTTATAGATGAATTCTTCTCTATCGATATGTTGTACAGTTGAACATACCCTGTTAAACCATAGAGCACATTTTACTATTAGAGAATTTAAAGCTTACCATTCCATATACTGTATTCTCTATATTTTTATGCCCTTTACTGCTTCAAGTTTTTAGATTGGAATGTGAAAATTTTTATTTGGCGTTCATTTAATTGCTAAGGATCGTAAATCCGATGTAACCCGTGTTTTGATTATTCTATTATTCACTATTAGTGTTATGAGGAAGTCTGCGGAGGTGATAGAAGTTTGAAAAACCCCATCCAAACTAAGATAACTTCAGGACACCCACCTCACAAAACATCCAGATGACTTGTTTTGGAACCCCAGAGAATCGAAAGCTTCAAACACCATACACGTCGTAGAAACCCTGATTTGTTATTAGGACCCTTACAAAAATTCCTTTAATAGAAGTATTCTGCGTCAATTGATGATGCGAAAGACAAGCAATATACATGACAAAACTTAATAAATCTTTTTATAAAGTCTCAATAAATTGTTTGAAGTCAAATGATAGAACAATCAGAAGTTTAGAACGATATTCATACTAGAACAACAAAAACTCAAAATTTCGCGAAGGTTTTTTGGAGCCTTAGTGATGATTACGACGACGACCGATATGTGAGTTCTTCGTTCACCGAAATTGGTGACTCAGGTATTGCTTCAGAGTCACAATCAGTTACAAATTCAAACTCTTCAATATTATTATTCGGGAGATCACTACTAGCAAAGCCACTTCAAACTTTTTTATCGAAAGAGTCAAGATAACGCAAACACTACCAGTGGCAGATCCTTCTCTAGAAATGCTCATGTCTAAGCGTGCAAACACTAATACAAGTGAACGTTTTTTTGCTATCATTCAAGGAATATACTGCTATTTTGCTGTCAATTTTTCACAACGGTGTAGTATCTAACAATCGAATTACATTTCCTGATATAAACTCATTGCATAGGCGTGAACCTGCTAGATGCAAAAATGCCATATTATCAAATTTCATAAAAATAAACTGCTACTTGTAAATGATTACACTGAATTTTCAAGATTGGATGCACCACTAGCTTCCGAATCAAGGAGGAAGAAAAAAAGACAAGTAACATTTTTGAAATGCTTGCTCACAGTACAAGAGAATTAAGATTTTGAGCTACTACTGGCAATAGTTATTATCAATGGCCTTCCGTACACACTTCTTCGAAGTGAACAGGTTAGGTATTTATGGCGCGTACTTGCAAAGCTTATACTAAGAGATGCGATAGGAAAAATGACGACTAATATTAAACATATCAAGCTTAAGGATCATGTACCAGCAAAGTGTGATGATTGGAAAGCAATTAATGGTAATTTGTACTCTGTCATTATATCCAATATAATGAGTAAAACGCTTCAAAAAAAGAGCATCTTTAAGCTTTCTATGACAAAAAATATGATAACCAAGGTATGAAAGTCTCTATTTCTTCCCTGTTAACAGATCCATTTGGCGGAAGAACGGCGAAAGCTTTGAGAAAGCTGATCAATGTGAAGCTAGCTTTCGCACATTTTTAAATATCTTCGAAGTGTACGAGGAGCATGTACCAGACACTACTCCTAAATTAGCGAAACTCATTGGAACATCAAGTTTTTGTCATACCAGAAAGCGTAAATGTATCTATACAACTCCCAGGACTGAAGATATCCAGGATCTTATAGAAAGATGCCTTACAAATGAATTGGAGGGCCCATTAAACTATTTACAAAGAAAGTTTAAAAAACCACTGAAAAAGAAGAGTCAAGCCAAAAAAGCTATTGCAAAACATAAGAAAACCAATTTTTCTCTCGAATTCGAGCATTATAGATAGATATGACTATAAAAAGGCCTCCACAGACTTCATACAGGAACTTATCTTAAAGACACAAATGTATACTGAAGTTAATAAGAACGATATTAAAAATTGCAGATTGTTGAAGAGGTCTGACGTTATGCTTCCAACTTTACTTTATTATTTAAATCCTTCATAAGTGACATTGGTGAATTTTGAAAGGACATTTTTAAAGTTGAGGAAGTATACAACGAAAGAGGAAGTGTTTACATCCGACTGCCGTTGAAATTTAGAGAATCGGATCTTGGAAGGAGCCAGCCTTGAGTTCTGTATACAACCTAGAATGATAGATATAATACACATAGAAATTCAAACAAGTTACTTTTCCACAGCCAGTAGATCAACTAGATCTCAAGGCTTATATAACGAAAAAATACCATGTACTTTACAACTACACCCAGACACAAACCCACTAACAACGTAGACCTTACCCTGAACAGTTAGTTAGTAAACATACACACCAATTCCAGGCCCACCACCAAATTTATTTTGATGTGTTAAACCCCCTTCACACAGGCCTTGTTATGCGATTCAATACCGTCGTTGTAACCGCTAGTCAATTCTTGGGGTTGAGTTCCGTGTTGAAAACGCAATCATTCTATCCACAGAACAGTTCTCTGGAGGGGCTAGAATCCCGTTTACAGTGAGAGTTTGTCGTGAAACCATACGAATCCTGAAAAATTCAGAAATTACCTCCTTTGGTGTAAGTTAATACGTTTCTTAATTATATTAAAGTCCAGATCCATGCATCTGTAATCCTTGCGTCATTTATCACCGAGTGCATCAGTATAATTAGCCGTGGAAAGCCAGACAAGAAAAGCAATTCTAATTTTACACAATGATAAAAAATATATCTCCAACTATTTTAGTTTCTTTTTCCAGCTGTACAAGCCATACACCACAACCTCATGACGATTGACTTTCTGTTGACCAACTCAATTAACACCACGGGTTCCTCAACAGAGAGGCTTTGCTACCACGTTTACGAAGGTACAAAGTAAAGGTAACTACATGACTGAGGAAGGCTTTGAGAACATTTACTACTCTATAATGTGCTTGACAACACTGACACCACCCAACAAAGTGTTCTCACACCTATTTCTTATCACGTACTAATTAATTTATTATCAGTATCATCTCCATTTATGGCGTGGCTTCGTTATCACTACGATTATCATCCTGCGCATTTTATACTCCAAGTAAAGTATTATTCCTTCTATCACATATTACGCTTCACTTCTGGACCAGGTGTAAAACTTTCTGGTTCGGTAACTCTCCGCTTTTCACATTAAGAACTTTGTACCGTTTTCAAAGGAGACAGATAGCACTACAGATAGTCATTACTTTAAGGCAGCAGGATTTAATTCATTTAGCCACACTGGTGATCTGGTTAACTTTCCACTAACAAGGAGCAGGATTTAATTGTCGTCTCATCATCATCATCCTCATTAAATATCCCTTTGCTAGACACGTTCTTCCATTGTCTCGTATTATATTAACTCCCTCTAGTAAACGGCGTGTGTGTCTACGAAATCATACTAAAAAATTCAGATTAAGTGATTCATAGACGAGATTCCCTCTTTTTTTCTCATTTTAAGTTAATTTATTTACAGTCATCCTCCTCAATTAAATCGCTCCCCTCTTTGGAAGTTACTATAGCTAATTCATTAATTAGGTAAAAGTAAAGTGGTACAGCCAATTCAAAGTGTCCAGACACTCTCTGTTAACAAGCTTTCATTATTCCTATCCACTTACTATTATTTTTTCTAAATAGTATTAGATCACCCACAAGATATTACTCCACTTTAGTCTTTTCTTCGATATATTTTTTGAACTATTATTGTCCCTCTTTACCCTTTGTTGTTCTTTATTTCCCTTTGTAAATGATTCACAATATTATGGATATGGAGTACGGACCAAATTATAATAATACAAGGAAAAGGACAAGAAGTAATTGTATTAATAGTGATATTACTTCAAACATGAATTTGGGTGACATTTCGGAAAATACAAAGAATTACTCCTTCTTAAATGAGTTACCATTAAAACAGCCTAATAATTTAAATTTAAATGGCAATTTTAGATCAACAGATAGCTCTACTAACCATATCAGTGATATAATGAATTTCCAGAACTCATTGGGCAACGCTCATAATAGTTTGAAAGGCCCTACTTTCATGCAAGAAGATTTCTATCATCAGGACGTTGGAGATGTCCCTAAAGATTTCAGTTTACAACAACAACAAAGACATCAACAACAAATACAACAACAGTTAGACAATGCTCCAGGCCCTCTGGATGTTAATTTTGACGATCAGTTTGGAAATCGCAGTAACGATTCGCAGCTTTATTCGGAAGCTATGGGTGACATTGATAACAACAACGATGACGTCATCTTTGTCAAAGAGCAAGCTATTACATTCGAGGATCACGATGATAGTAACGTTAATAGTAGTCATTACACATCAACGAAAAAAATTAAAAAACAAAGAACAGTATCTTTACCACAATTACCGTATGCTAAATTGGTCTATGATTCTAGTATAAGTACGACACCAAAGTCTCAAAATGATGATGAACTCTTACACCTTACAGGTTCTTCTACAAAGACATTGGACAGTAATAAATTAGTTCAATTGGTGGTCGCGCATAGCCAATCACCAACAGCATACCCTACCGATAGTCATAACTCTTTTTCAAAGAGACATTCAAATTATCTTTTCAAAAGATTAACTTCACATAATGACCCTAATGATGACATAAATAATGGTGGTTACCATCGTCAAATCTCAAACGTTCCAAATAACGATTTTTTCAAGACTGATAAGAATGGACATTACGTTTATCAGGATGGAGACATCTTTGGAAGCAATGGAAGATTTGTAGCATACGATTTATTGGGACAAGGTACTTTCGGAAAAGTATTAAAATGTTTTGATAATCATACTCAAGAGTTTGTCGCAGTCAAGATTATTAGATCCATTGATAGGTACAGAGAAGCAGCTAAGACAGAATTAAGGATTTTGAAACAAATTTTACAACATGATCCCAATGGAAGATTTCAATGCTTATTATTAAACGATTGTTTTGATTTCAAAAACCACATTTGTCTAGTGACAAATCTTTATGGAAGATCCATATACGACTTTATGTGCTCAAATGGGATTGCTAGATTCCCAGGATCTCATATTCAGGCAATTGCTAAACAGTTAATAAGATCTGTTTGCTTCTTACATGATTTAGGGATTATTCATACAGACATTAAACCTGAAAATATTTTACTTTGTGATGAATCCTATAGTGAGTATGACCTACCTCCTGAAATAGTGCAAACTTTGAGTAATAGAAGAAGGATGGCAAGTAATGGTGGTAAAAGGAAATTTTTAAAAAATCCTGAAATTAAAATTATTGATTTTGGCAGTGCCATTTTTCATAACGAATATCATCCACCAATAATTTCTACAAGGCATTATAGAGCTCCTGAAATTGTCCTAGGGCTAGGCTGGTCTTTCCCTTGTGACATTTGGTCAGTGGCTTGTGTTCTAATAGAACTAGCCATTGGAGAATCATTGTACCCAATTCATGAAAATTTTGAACATTTAGCCATGATGCAAAGAATCAATGGTGAACATATCCCAGTAAAGATCGTAGAGAAAATGTTTTATAAATATAAACATAGACTGGGGAATTTACCAAGCGATTTGAATACCACAGTGCTAAAACATTTTAATAGAGATAGCTTCCAACTAACCTGGCCCGAAGTGAACAAGAGGGGGGAAACTGTGACTCCATTAAAGTCTATGAAGAGAGTTATGGAATCATGTAATAGATTAGATGCAATGATATCAAAGTACTTGAAAATTGATTTCAATAACGAGAATTTTGTCATTGATTGGAATTTAACTCCAGAACAAAATTGGAAAAGCATTCAGGATTTAATGTCAAATGATAATGCCAACAACAATTATACCATTTTTCATCAAATGCATACGCGGAATTATATTGACAAAGAATCATTTTTGTTCTGGTTTTGGTTTGTTGATTTAATGAGGAAAATGTTTGAATTTGACCCTACTAAGAGAATAACTGCCAGGGAAGCTATGGAACACCCTTGGTTTAACTTGGGTATTCTAGATGATGGTATTACAAATTATGATAATACCCATACAATTTCTTCCACCATGATTTAAAAAAAAAACACCAACTCACATCCCATCATCTCATACCACATTACTATTAAGCAGAATCAATTGTCAAAACTCACAGATTACTAAGAAGACATATGTTTCTAATGTTTCCTTACGTGTGTTCTATATGATTTTACTTATGAGATACAAACTGTCGTTTGCATTATAAAAAATATCATTGGCCACATACATCAATTTTTCCATCGATAGGAATTTTAGACCAGTATCAGTTTTAGGGACGATCAAGGGCGGTTCTACGTTAATAGTCCAGATATTTTCCCTCTCACCAAAAGACACTACCTAAGTAAGGAACTGGATTCCTTTTAACTATATTTTAGCATATTCTTTATCAACCCCTCTCTCCTTAATAATACAAATTCTTGTTTTATAGGTAGTCATACACTTTATTTAGATCATATTCTCCAAAAAAATACAAATGTTTCCTTGAATTAATTTCAATATCTTACATTGAATAATTGTTTTATATTCTTTAAATTACAAATATTTGGATAATCCAATAGCAGAATATCCTATGATAGTTAGATAACTATTGACGCTATGCATAACGCACGTTTATTGTCCTTTTATGGCTCAAGATCAAGGAATGATGAGTTACAGATATTAAGCAACCTATTTAGTTTAATCTTGAATTTAAGTACTCAATTTCTTCCTTCAAGCTTGCTTCTTCAACCGTCTTCACTAACTCTTTTGTACATTTTGCAACATCAAAGGCAATTCCTGCCAATCTTTGTTTGAAGTTCTTATCCGCATACTCATTGTCCTCAGGTAATAAATGAAATTCACTATCCTTAGCCAGTTGGCATAGGATAGTCATTCTTCTTGAACAGTCCTCCAAACTTTGTACCACCCAGCTCCCATGTTTTTTTAAATTGGCATTTCGGCTTTGATTCATTGCTGTACTTGTGGCATCCACCATTTGTCCAATTACTTGGTTGATGGCATTAGATTCTTTTCTTAGGTTACCTTTAGTAGATTGAGGTTCTTTAATAGAAGTCAACAAGGACTGGATAGTGGATATCACCAATACGGTCTGATGTTCTAAATAAAGTAGCAGATCTGAAAGAGTGTTATCGGGATTAGCAATATCGAAGGCATCCACATCAAAGTCATCTTCATCGTCATCTTCATCATCATCTTCATCATCATCATCGTCGTCGTCGTCGTCATCATCATCATCATTTTCTTCTTCCTCATTACCTTCTTTTTTATTACCTTCTCCTTTATTACCATCATCTTCAGAGCTAATTTCTGGTACACTAATTGCTTCATGTTTACTAACAGATTGACGATTTGTTATTTTCAATGGTAAAAACTGGTATTCAGCATCATTGCCATCATCTTCGACTGTGGGTAAATGTCTACTTTCATTAGTCTGATCTAGACTTCTATTGTTTGAGGATGGTAAGGCATCTGTAGAAGGGTAATTAGAACTCAAGTTCACAGCTTTTACACCAGCCTCTAAGTTATTTATATTAGAAGTACCAGCTAGTCCTCTTTGTCCTTTTTGAATATTTGACGTCTCCATTTTTTGAGAGGGCTCAACTTTAGTAATTTTCACTGGGTTAGGAGGCATATTCCCTGCCGAAAAAGCTTTTTCTGTAATAGTACTTTTTAAACCATTACTATAGGATAAAGTATCAACATTATCTACTTTTGAAGTCAGTTCTGGGGTAGGGGATATCTGAGCCTTCTCAGAGAATGAGTATGACTTGTGACTTTCTTGATTCATAATCGGTGAAAAATCTAACTTTTCGTGTCCATCTTCTGGAGCGGGAGATGTCAAACCAAGGTTTTTCGCTGTAAGAGATTTTTCCAATTCAAACATGTCTCGCATCTCAACAGGATCGTGAGTTCGTATGTTGATTTGAGCAAAATCTAACTTCTCATGACCGTCTGCTAATTCTTCATTTCTGTAATCAGGATTTTGATTTGTAGGTATATCTTTGCCATTGGTATTAACTGATGGATCTTTTGCCACTATGTCCTTATCGGAACTTTTTTCAGAAGAAAAGCTTGAATGCCCATCTTCCTGAACTGGCAGCGTGGCACTGATAGCTTGAGATTTTAACTTGTTATTTAATGTTTGAGAAGTTGAATTTTTATTTGCATATTCGTTAAGTTCTCCTTTACTCGAGTTAAATTCAAACGTAGTACCCGCTGTTTTGCCTAGGGAGGGAGAGGAGGCTTCAATATGCTTTGAAGGTGAATCGTCACGATTCAGAGTATCATCAAAAACAGCTGTATTCTGAAGCGGTGGTGAAAGAGTAGTTTTCTTCACAATATTCGAATTAATGGAGAGTAGTCTGGCGCCAGGGGTATTAGTGTCATCCATTTTTTTATCACTTTGCAAATTTTGTTTCAAGGCCAAATAAGTACTTTCTGCATCCTCATCATCTGTTACTTCTGAAATTGAACTGTCTTCGTCATCAAGATTTTCCTCCGACAGCATGGATATCCTCTCCATCATTTTTGACTGTGCATGGGGAGACTTGTTCGAAAAAGACTCTTTATCAAAATTAGCAGATACATCCTGCTTTATCTTATTAGTAAAATTTCTATCCTTAACATCTCCATTAGATTTGCCAAATATATTATCTATCGAGTTAGATATATTATCACTACGACCTTTGAATTCACTCATACTATCCAATGCATCCTCATGATAAGATGCTTCTGCAATGGAGTTGATTTTCTGCTTAGCATTTTGAGATGAATAACCTTGGTCCATCGGTAATTCAGTAGAAACATCAATATTGTCAGTAGATGTTTCAGTTGAGACATCTTTAGACATCTTTATTTCCGTGTTGGGTATATTAGCCATACCAAGCCCAATAGGGGGGCTACGGGATTTATCAGTGTCAGATCTATCAACAATTAGTTGTTCTTTTGTTTTCATAGGACGAGTTGGGGCTGAAGGTAATAATTCTTTAGTTTTGTCAACAGCAGCCCCAGCAGCCACGGATGCTACAATGGTTTCAACGGCTGCATTACCCCCAGTAGTTGCAGCAGATCTATTTGCTTCAGCGGGTCCAGTTACTGGATCCTTCGAGGAGGCATATGGGCCACGATTTAAATTAGAGACAGTATCAGAAGAATCAGGAGGAAATACCAAATGTCCCGAAGAACGCTTTTCGGTAGTTGCGGGCCTAGTAACTGGTGTGTCTGTTGTGTTTACTGTAGGTACCACATCTTTTTCGTTTCTATCTTTTAATGCATTGGATGAAGATAGTGATGTCCTAGAAATATTAGATGGCGTATTTGTCATTGATCTTGAAACCGGAGATTCAAGCATCAAAGAAACCAATCCATTTTCTGACGGTTTTCTAGATGATAAAGGCTTTGAACCTAAACCAGGTCTTGGCAATGCTCCATAATTTTTTTGAGTGATTTTTAAAGGCTTAACAGGAGATTCTTCTCCTCCTGCTTCATTTGGTTTCTTCTCAAAAGATTTCGCAGTCATGGGATTCATATAATAATCTGAAGGATGTGGGGTAGAAGGAGAAAACGTTGCACCACTCGGACTGTTAGATCCTGATATTTCATTTATACTATCTTTAAGTTTTGTTGATTTTTCCATTTGATCGCCAGTTTCTTTTAGTTTCACAACATCGACCAAATTATAAACCGAAAATAAGATCTCGGATAATGCAGATTGGACAACCAAGTTTGGTAGCATGCCATAATATAAAGAATAGTATCTCACTGATGTAATTGTATGAGAAAGAGCAGCTCTTAACAAAGTTCTCAAGTCTCTATAAGAAGGCCTGTCAATATTTTTTAAAATACCATCAACATTGTTGGATAATTGACCGACGAGAGTAAATAATCGTTGCCCAACATGACTTTTGTTCAATTGTGTGTTAGTGGATAGGAATTGGTATATTTCGACAACGTTTTGGTG